>JAJSOF020000011.1:168739403-169331903 GCA_025594305.2 Periplaneta americana
ATTTATATATATATATATTTATTTATTATTATTTATTTATTTATTATTTATTTATTTATTTATTATTTATTTATTTATTATTTATTTATTTATTATTTATTATTTATTTATTTATTATTTATTATTTATTTATTTATTATTTATTATTTATTTATTTATTATTTATTTATTTATTATTTATTATTTGTTTATTATTTATTTATTATTTATTATTATTTATTTATTTATTATTTATTTATTTATTATTTATTTATTATTTATTATTTATTTATGTATTTATTATTTATTATTTATTTATTATTTATTTATTTATTATTTATTATTTATTTATTTATTTATTATTTATTTATTTATTTATTATTTATTTATTTATTATTTATTATTTATTTATTATTTATTTATTTATTTATTTATTATTTATTATTTATTATTTATTATTTATTTATTATTTATTTATTTATTATTTATTATTTATTTATTTATTATTTATTATTTATTTATTTATTATTTATTTATTTATTTATTATTTATTTATTTATTATTTATTTATTATTTATTATTTATTTATTTATTATTTATTTATTTATTTATTTATTTATTATTTATTATTTATTTATTATTTATTTATTTATTTATTATTTATTTATTATTTATTATTTATTTATTTATTATTTATTTATTTATTTATTTATTTATTATTTATTATTTATTTATTATTTATTTATTTATTATTTATTATTTATTTATTTATTATTTATTTAATTATTATTTATTTATTATTTATTTATTTATTATTTATTTATTTATTATTCATTATTTATTTATTTATTATTTATTTATTTATTATTTATTTATTTATTTATTTATTTATTTATTTATTTATTTTATTGCTAGTAAGTTTGAAATGAATACAAGTTAATAAATACAATGAAAGATAAACTAGCCACTCCTGAATGAGTAAGACTTGTGCTCAGGAGGGGATTCCAACACAGACAAAAATAAAATTAAAACTGAGAGTGAATACAGATTAAAAAGTGTTAAATATGTTTAAAATCAAACTATAAATCACTACAAATTTTTATATTTTTTTATTAATTTGGAGAGGATTCGTGGTTAAAATTATATTAGAATAAAATTTGTTTAATAATTTGGTTTCTTGACCTATGCTATGATAAAAAGCTGCATTGGTTTTACATTTTCACAGAGAATTCATATTTTCAGTTCTATATTTATGTATATACCTTTCGAAGTTATTCATATTTTTCTGAAAAATATTAATGAAATAAAATAATAAATTGTTTTAATGTCGAAAACTTTGACATATTTAAACAACAATTCAGTTGAGTAATCTTCCTGCTTTTTTAAATACATTTTTAATATTTTTTTTTCTGTAGTAAAATTAACGGATAAAGGTTGGATTTATAAGTTCCACCCCAACCTATGATACCATAACTTCGACTGTGGATTGAATTCGGCGTAGCTCAGTGGTCAGAGCGCTTGGTACGTAGAGCCAAGGACCCGGGTTCGATCCCCGGCGCCGGAGCGAATTTTTCTCCTCAGATATTAATTGTCAATATTACAGATATTATTCTATAGGACAAATTAATAAATCTATAATATTCAGAACACTAGCCAATTAAGGAAATGATACTTCTGAATAGTTCATTCTCTAATTTGTAATATTATTTTACCCTTAAAACTAAAGAAAAAAGGTATTTTTAAACAATTTCAAATTAGTGTAACTCTGAAAATATTGAGAATAGGACCAATGTTTATATGACATTTTTTGCTGAAAATGTCTTCGGGAATATGCTCCCTAAATGGCGTAACTCCTCGTGGATCACCCTGTATATGGCGCAAATACCTGCTTACCTAAACACGCAGTACCTGACTTATTTATAGTTTTACTTATGGAAAAGTAACAATTCTACAGAGCAGCCTTTCTAGTGGAAATTCCTACAGCAAGTGAAGACCTAACATTTTACATGTGCTAAGTGCCTGCCAATTTTTTTAATTTCATCTTATGAGGAACATCCATATGAGAATACCATACTAAGTTGTCTTTGTCGTAGCTCAAATGTAAGTGACTTATTCGTGCGCCAGAAGACGGTATTGTAGGCATCTGAACATGCATTGCGCAGCGTGTTTTTCATCAATATCTGACAAAGTTGTTTTTGGCACTTAGCACATTTAGGGTCCAGTTTCACCAACCTTTGTTAAATATTTAACATGTCGTTAAGGCAGTTTAACAGCCAACTTAACGGAAGAGATGTTTCATCAACTGTTGTTACTGCTAACATCATGTTAAACCCACTGTTAAATTAACACAGCATACTCCTGCAGTTAAATCCTTAACGTCCTGTTACAGCGTGAATCATGGCTGCCAGAGAACATATGTTACACGCCACATTATTATATCGAGATATATTTGCAGTGAAAACAAGGTGAATGTTACTTATGTCCCGCCCACTATAGAGACATAGGCCAGTTTTACACTAAACATATTTAGTATAACTTGTTGCTTGTGAGCCATCCCAAACCCCGACCTCCACCCGTAACAGTGCCAGTCCTTATATACCCGTCAGTCAAGGCCTACTGACAAATAAAAGCAATTGACAATAGATATCTCAGTCATGACAACCTCATAAAATATCCTATCAATTGAATAATCGATCTTGCTACGTACAACATAATTAGCCTATATTATATTACCCATTTCAGCGAGTACTGACGACCACTGCAAAATACGACAATTTGGTCCAGGGAGCATTCTCTTTTGGCACAAGGATGATTTATGTAACATGTTTTTAAATTATTAGTCTTTTAAATACCGGTACATTCTTTAATAAATCACTGAAAAACAAATGTGAATATATAGGATGTGGAGTGAGTACGAAATTATTATTATTTTTTATTTTTTGGCGCATCATTTTTACGTAAATAACGAAAAATAAAAACTAACATGCCACATAACATTATTTTAAGAAATACAGGAAACAAGCATGAATAATATTCACCATTCTTAATGATCGTGGGATAGAAAAAAAACATATGGAATAGAAATTACATACAAATGTGCTTGTAATAAACAATAAGCAAACCATATTCGATTAATCATTTCAAAACAACGTGAATATAGCGTGGATTGTGTAGGAAAATAATTTCTTATAAGTTGCTCCCATTGTGCATCATTGTTAACTTATGAAAACAAATGAAAATCAACATGGCATATAAACACTATTTGAAGAAAGATAGGAGATATTAAGTAATATTCAGCGTTCTTAATTATCTTTGGATGGGAAATAACAATGAAATATGTATAAAATAAAAATTACATAACAGGTAAGCGTATAAAAAACAGTAAGTAGAATCATATCTGATTAATAAGCTCAAATTACTCCAGTTTAGTGTAAGAGTGGTCTATATCTAACGATGTCTCCCAGCAAATTACTTAATTATTTAAAAACAAAAATATCGTGTTAGAAGATTGAATTTATGAATTTTCTCTGAAACTTTCCAAATATCTGTAGGCAGTCTTTTACATTATATTGCCGAAAATTGATATATAGCGCATTGGCAGTGATAAAAGTGTGAAATATTCGTTCAGTGGGCGTTGGATACTCTACATTGACCGAAAACAATTAGCTGCAATCACTGCTTCAGCATTTTTAATTATTTAGAATAGAATGTTCATAAATACTAAAATGACTTATATTAATATTAGCACTGCATCCGCAGTAAAGAGAAGATGCGTTCTTATTGACGTAAGCGCTTGTGTGATTATTATTCCGTATTAATACACAGATACAATAATTTTATATTTTCAAAACGATGATTTAACAGTTCACATGTAATTATGGCTAATGACGTGTGAAGATTATGTTAAGTATATAAGACGTGAAAATTTTAACGCTCACCATTGTAGTGTTCAGCATCACAATTATCTTCATTTTCTATTGATTCTATTTGATCCTGGATAATTGAAAGAATCTTCGCACAAATATCAACTTTGCGATTGAAAGCACCACCGTCAGTTTTAAAACGTTCCACTGTATCTTGTGCATGACCCGTCTTAGCATTTCTCCTAATATTTTCATAACATTGATTTCTTTCATAGTTCATGTTTTCACATCCAAATGGCGATTGAAAATCTTGGGTTAAAGAGACCCATGGTTCTTCCTTTTTCCTAATGAGAGTTCCATCACTACGCTTGAGTTCAATTACATTCTTATAATTAATTGCTAGATCTACTAAAATAATTATATTTCTCATACGAGGTAAAATTACTGCTAGTAACACGATTTTTTTCTAGATTTCCGTTGTAATTATGTTAGTCTCCAATACTTCCATAATGTAAAAGTACAATTTTCCGCTAAAACAAATGACTACACCAATTAAAGGCACATTCAGTAAACTTTCATACAATCACTGCTTCTTTGATTCCTGTTACATTGCTCTTAACATCATGTTACCTAACCAAAGTACCTCAAATGGTTGGTGAAACACTATTACACTAACAGGATGTTTAATTTTTAACAACATGTTAGTTAACATGCTGTTAGCGTTATTTAACGAAGCTTGGTGAAACTGGGTCTTAGAATGTTAGGTCCTCGATTGTTGACAAGCATTGCATTGTCTGTACTGGATTAGATTGGGGCATTCGTTGCTGCGGTAGAAAAAACACGATGTGGAAACGAACAGAGTAAAAAATGGTTCGTAAGAATTCCGACAGACGCTCGTTCTGTATAAACGGGGTCCGTAGATCGTTTCGGAAATTGACTATAAATTAATCTTTCCGTTTCACGACATTCAATATGGATTCGTTTTCGACGACATCTTTTATACCCGTAGCATTTGCATCTGATCGGAGCGACATTTCCGCGGCCTTTGCACCAGCTGTTCCCAAACTGTGGTCCGCGGAACCCTGGAGGTCCGCGAGTGATTGGAAAGGAGTTCGTAGAAACCATATGAAGTTTTCAAATGGTGTTTTCATCGAACTTAACTTCTACATATTCTCTGGTTTTTCTTACTTATCTAGATTTTTTTTTTGTTCTTTTGGTTGCGTCATACTTTTCATACATAATTTAACAGGAATGAGAAAGTCTGAGAAGCTGCTCTTAGCTTGTGAGTCTTGCCTACCTATCCGATCTCAAAGACTGTCTTTCTAATTTAGACACACTCTGTACATCTGTCTGTCAATCACTCATCTCTATCTGTGTGTGAACTATTTTCAAATCTCTGACAGAATTTATTGCTACCTCACTGCATGCTTTATCTGGTCGAACGTGGTGGAATCAGCACAGGCTGAGACAACACAGAACATTTCCTTGACCTAGAAAATATTGGAACCATGGTTCGCCGCATAAATTTCAGGGTACATATTTTACGTAATTCAGATCGCATAGAGAAACTAATTTTTACACGATTTTCTTCGAGGCGTGATAAATTATTTTCATGGAAGTAAATTAATGTCACGTACCCTACGTAGCCTACATGTTGTGCAGTTTTTATTTTCAAGTTTTGTGGGAATAAACCAAGTTCGTTGTACTTGCCATGCAAAGCTCTTCCTGTTTACAATATGTCTTCAACTTTTATTTTTAATACAGGATCCTGCTAACTTCAGAATCACTGATTGTGTACTCTTACTACCGAACTCTTCAGAAATATTCTGTGAACTCAAGTTGGTTATGTCATTCCAGTCTTTTAAAATTTCTAGACCATCAGACCACAATAAGAACAGGAATAATCTAGAAGAGCGTAATACAATCTAGAAGTGTCCTCAGAGTTATCAAAGGACAACAAATTTTGTGTTTTCTCTATTAATATTGGCCTCTGTGTAAATCCAAATTAAAGAATGTCACAAAATGATTCAACAACTTCAAAAACAACAGAAAAGAATTCAATTACAATGGATACCTGCACATTGTGGAATTGCTGGAAATGATACTGCTGATTTTCTTGCCAAAAAAGGATCCAATTTAATTCAGAATACAAATACAAGCCTACCTTTTACATCCATCAAAAGACTAATTAAAAACAATTATAAAATCAAGCAGAACCAAGCACTATGTACCAAAGCGAAAGATAAAAAATGGAGCATTTTAATAAAAAAACATAAATTATTCCAGAAATCCCACGTAAATCTGCAGTAGCAAAATTCAGACTGCTTACGGAACACGATTATTTGGCCAAACACTTGAATAAAGTAGGAATTTACACAAATCCAAATTGCCCTCTATGCAACAAAGAAGAAGAAATGACTGAAGATCATCTCATAACCTGTGAAGTTCTACCTGATGGATCCACCACAGAGAAATATTGGAGAGCAAGAACGCTAATGGCTTCGTTGCCAAAGCCCGGCATTAGATAACAACAACAACAACAGCAACAACATATTGACCTCTGTGAACAGGACGACTCCTTCGGTCAGCACACAAAGGAAAATAAACTAAGTTAGCATTTCGCACAAAGACACTATCCACTACCAAAATTATATAAGCAGTTCGGTAAAAAACATGAAGACAAAAGATGCCGATGGGAACGGTAAGAAACACAATGACAAGTGATAAAACCGTCGGCAGCCATTTTGCATCTAGTGTGTGATATATCTATTCTTGGTTGTGGAGTCCGAAACGGTTTTCGGAATTGCTGTATCACGTAAGGGTTTTGAGATATTTTAGATTTTATATGGATTTTTAAATATTTTCACATTGCTAATGTTGTCATTTTTTCAGGGATAGTGTATAGTAAATCAGAACTATGATGGTTAAACTCTTTATTCTGATGTACGAATATTATGTGCTGGAAGAAGTTTTCAAGAGTCGCTACATGACAGAGGTACTTAGTTGTGCTAGAAGTGTACTGGCTTTGCTGGTAGAGGCGAGTCAACTAGCCCTATAGCCTAGGGCGTGATGAAACGCGATTTTGTTGGTTTGTAAGACTTTTTTATGTTGTAAGGAAAACTTTAGTGGGGTTCTAAGTTTTGTGTTATACTTGAATTTAAAATGGTCCATGAGATGAAGATAAATGCAAACAAGACGAAGACCATGGTTATAGGAAGAAAAATAAAGAAGGTAAACGTGCGAATTCTAAATGAGGCAGTAGAGCAAGTGGACAGCTTCAAATACTTGGGGTGTACTATAAGCAGTAACATGAGCTGCTGCCAGGAAGTCAAAAGGAGGATAGCAATGGCAAAGGAAGCTTTTAATAGAAAAAGGAACATCTTCTGCGGACCTCTGGAAAAAGAACTAAGGAAGAGACTAGTGAAGTACTTTGTGTGGAGTGTGGCATTTTATGGAGCAGAAACATGGACATTACGACGAAGTGAAGAGAAGCGACTAGAAGCATTTGAAATGTGGATATGGAGAAGAATGGAGCGTGTGAAATGGACAGACAGAATAAGAAATGAAGCTGTGTTGGAAAGAGTGGGTGAAGAAAGAATGATGCTGAAACTGATCAGGAAGAGGAAAAGGAATTTGTTGGGTCACTGGCTGAGAAGAAACTGCCTACTGAAGGATGCACTGGAAGGAATGGTGAACGGGAGAAGAGTTCGGGGCAGAAGAAGATATCAGATGATAGATGACATTAAGATATATGGGTCATATGCGGAGACAAAGACGAAGGCAGAAAATAAGAAAGATTGGCGAATGCTGGGTTTGCAGTGAAAGACCTGCCCTTGAGTAGAACACTAACTGAAATATGCTGTGTATATAGAAAATGTGACGTGATAGAAAGAAACTGATTTTTACACTGAATCCAGCACCCGAAAATTAGTTAAATCCAACCATTTGCACATCAGATACACGAAAAAAAGTTTCAATTTGTTCACTAGTGTATTAGCAACTTTGGGCTCTGTATCGGTAGCTAAGCAACACTGTGTAGTGTCCGCTTATCGTTTAAAAGGATAGAAGAAATGAAGACTTAATATCAACAGCTCGAATGTTATTACCTGAAGTAATGCAGGCCGGTAGGCTAGGGACTCCAGTAACAATTGAACACTTTGTTGAATATATTACAGACTATTTCGTTTATATGACGTCATTCCATTTTCGACCAATGAAGTGTAATGAAATTTTGAATTCCAACCAATCACAGTCAGACTTTGCGATAATTTTTTCAGCTAGATTTATCGCTATCAATTTATCGCATAGTCGTTCTTTTGTTTAGTCGTTGTCGCCAACTGTTTCCCCGTAAATTGATGATCATGAGTACATTAAGATGCAACTACACGGTTAAACTTTTCTTTCAACTTTAAAGCAATGAATACAAGATTGATATTTAATATTAATTAACATATTTACGCAGTGAAGACGACGTTCAAAATGGCGCACCATGTAGACACAAAATCTTCACGCATCTTAATTGAAGGTACCTTTTAAACTTGATTCTTTCAATATTCTTCCCAGATTGCACGCATACGCGATTGGAATATTGAATTGTGTAGATGCAGCTTTAGTTCCGTTACACACTACAGCGAGAATGCGTTTGTCGAGCTATAAAAAATGCTTTCGTGTAGCACTGATTGTAACGGTCGAAATAAGACACAGCTGACATTGGTCCTGCTCCCACAGGTAACATAACCTATAAGTAGCCTATAAAATTTGTATTTTGTGAATGAAATGAAACAATTAATAGAAAGTCAGATGTTCAAATTTATGTAACATCATCGCATATCAAACCCAAAGACCTTGCATAGTAATAATAAGGTCTTTGATCAAACTGCCTTCTGTATGGCGTAATAAAATTCGTGTTTTAATTAGGCCTATCTATACAGAGATGGCTTCACTGTGTAGCAACATGTCTCGCTGTGAATACATAAGCATTGGTATATGGCTGTCCCCACTGTTACTATTAAATTAAATCATGATTTCAGCAGATAATGAAAATGTATTTATGTTAGAATAATAAGAGAAAAGTGCAGTACATGTAATTAACATTGTTAAACCTGTATTTCGCAATTGGCATTACTGAATAATTACATCGAATTTCTTTATTGCAATAATCGATATTCATCTACGAGTATTTCAACTTCACAATGTCTGAATAGGTTAAGTATTCGTTAATAAACGATTATTAACATTTTGTCATCGAATTTTAGGGATATATTATTTACATTTTTATTTTATTGACGAAATAGTCCTAATAAATGCCACTCGAGGTCTGAGATTTCTCAGATTTATCCGCTTCGCTCTTGGATTTATCGGCAAATCTCAGATCTCTCGTGACATTACTACAGAAAGTTTTGGTTTTATTACATATTTTACATTTATGAAATAAATTACGTATTTTTGCGCAAATTTTACGCTTCATGCATAATTTTTTTCACATAACTTCCCAACCCTGATTCGAACCCATATATTGTTGAGTACAGCGCGATGGCAGCCCTCCAGTCTTCTCAACGTCGAACTTTGAATTATATTTGGGCCGTGCACGGCGGAACGAAATGGAATCTCAGGCTCTCGCAAATCCAATAGCCCGGTGAACAGGTGTGATGGCTAATTCATGCAGGCCCTGAGGAGCTGAGCGCGTTTTATTCTTATCAACTGACAGGTCTCCTGTCGTCGGCAGAAGTGGAGGTACCGCGTTGATATTTTGGCGACGTGAAACTATGGATTGGCTATGAGATTACGTGATATTTCGCCTTATAGTAAGGGAAAATGTCGGAGAGAATGAAACCGGGCAACCAACCAAAGTGAGATTGGAACCCACATCCCCCGGTGTCTCACATTTCCCTTGACCTCGATGATGTGATGACGTGGCAGGCCGCCTTTTAAAGGGAAGCCGTTTCTTAAATTTACAGAATTTTCGGAGTTGATGAATATGACTGAACCTTAGCCAAATAGCATAAAACTACGAAATTTGAAACTGAAATTCCTCAAGTTGTCAAAATCATATTTTTGTACATCTCAATTTGTTTTAGAATAACGATTTAGTAACAGTATATTATGAAGCAAGTTCATAATGTTATACATTATGGCGTGAATCAATTCTTAGGGAACGAGCGAAGCGAGTTTCTAATTTTAAGTTTTGCAATAACCATACATAACATTATAAACGTGTTTCATACGTTATTTTTTGTACAACAGCATTATAAAACAATTAATAAAGAAATAATATCAGATTTGTAATGATGGGTAGTTTCATATCATGGTCTATGAAGAAAGGGGTTGCTATGACAACAGTGATGTATCAAGTATTATACTTACTTACTTACTGGCTTTTAAGGAACCCGGAGGTTCATTGCCGCCCTCACATAAGCCCGCCATTGGTCCCTATCCTGAGCAAGATTAATCCAGTCTCTACCATCATATCCCACCTCCCTCAAATCCATTTTAATATTATCTTCCCACCTACGTCTCGACCTCCCTAAAGGTCTTTTTTCCTCCGGCCTCCCAATTAACACTCTATATGCATTTCTGGATTCGCCCATACGTGCTACGTGCCCTGCCCATGTCAAACGTCTGGATTTAATGTTCCTAATTATGTCAGGTGAAGAATACAATGCGTGTAGTTCTGTGTTGTGTAACTTTCTCCATTCTCCTGTAACTTCATCCCTCTTAGCCCCAAATATTTTCCTAAGCACCTTATTCTCAAACACCCTTAACCTATGTTCCTCTCTCAAAGTGAGAGTCCAAGTTTCACAGCCATAAAGAACAACCGGTAATATAACTGTTTTATAAATTCTAACTTTCAGATTTTTTGACAGCAGACTGGATGATAAGAGCTTCTCAACCGAATAATAACAGGCATTTCCTATATTTATTCTGCGTTTAATTTCCTTCCGAGTATCATTTATATTTATTACTGTTGCTCCAAGATATTTGAACTTCTCCACCTCTTCAAAATATAAATTTCCAATTTTTATATTTCCATTTGTACAATATTCTCATCACAAGTCATAATGATATACTTTGTCTTTTCGGGATTTACTTCCAAACCTATGTCTTTGCTTGCTTCCAGTAAAATTCCCGTGTTTTCCCTAATCGTTTGTGGATTTTCTCCTAACATATTCACGTCATCCGCATAGACAAGCAGCTGATGTAACCCGTTCAATTCCAAACCCTCTCTGTTATCCTGGACTTTCCTAATGGCATACTCTAGAGCAAAGTTAAAAAGTAAAGGTGATAGTGCATCTCCCTGCTTTAGCCCGCAGTGAATTGGAAACGCATCTGACACAAACTGACCTATACGAACTCTGCTGTACGTTTCACTGAGACACATTTTAATTAATCGAACTAGTTTCTTGGGAATACTAAATTCAATAAGAGTATCATATAAAACTTCTCTCTTAACCGAGTCATACGCCTTTTTGAAATCAATGAATAACTGATGCACTGTATTAAATATTACAGCATGGCAAATCGTTTCATAATGTTAACTTATGGCACAAGTTATGCCGTCATAATAGAAGTCATGACGTTTTAGTTGTCATGGTAATATTTGACGGCTCTGGTACAATAATGTGGCATATTATGCACGATTTTCACTATCGATAAAGACTGTTTATACTGCTGAAGTAGAAAATAGTATATTGCTACAAGAGATTTTGTGATGCACTTCACAGTGTATTGCATTATGATGGTTAACATTCGGCAGATCTTTGAAATTTAATTGTGTTATTGTTTTCAATTTATGTCGCCGCTCCAATCACTCGTCTCAACTTCAATATTTCAACCAATAAGCTGCTTCCATTATTAAATGACACCTACTTGTCTAACCCACGTGGACTAAAACCGAGGTTGCAATGTCTTGTGCTGAGGACGAACATTAAGGTATGTGATTAAAATTTATTATTAAAGTGTTATTATTAAGAGTTAAGAATGTCAACGTACTCGTAAATGAAATAATAATAATAATAATAATAATAATAATAATAATAATAATAATAATACTAAGTAAATCCCGAAAAGACAAAGTATATGATTATGTCTCGTGACCAGAATATTGTACGAAATGGAAATATAAAAATTGGAGATTTATCCTTCGAAGAGGTGGAGAAGTTCAAATATCATGGAGCAACAGTAACAAATATAAATGACACTTGGGAGGAAATTAAACGCAGAATAAATATGGGAAATGCCTGTTATTATTCGGTTGAGAAACTTTTATCATCCAGTCTGCTGTCAAAAAATCTGAAAGTTAAAGTTTATAAAACAGTTATATTACCGGTTGTTCTTTATGGTTGTGAAACTTGGACTCTCACTTTGAGAGAGGAACATAGGTTAAGGGTGTCTGAGAATAAGGTGCTTAGGAAAATATTTGGGGCTAAGAGGGATGAAGTTACAGGAGAATGGAGAAAGTTACACAACACAGAACTGCACGCATTGTATTCTTCACCTGACATAATTAGGAACATTAAATCCAGACGTTTGAGATGGGCAGGGCATGTAGCACGTATGGGCGAATCCAGAAATGCATATAGAGTGTTAGTTGGGAGGCCGGAGGAGAAAAGACCTTTAGGGTGGCCGAGACGTAGATGGGAGGATAATATTAAAATGGATTTGAGGGAGGTGGGATATGATGATAGAGACTGGATTGATCTTGCTCAGGATAGGGACCAATGGCGGGCTTATGTGAGGGCGGCAATGAACCTTCGGGTTCCTTAAAAAAGCCATTTGTAAGTAATAATAATAATAATAATAATAATAATAATAATAATAATAATAATAATAATAATAGTAATTTAACAATATAACAAACTAGTGCTTATTCTTATCGAGGAAGTAGACGTGACAACGTGACGCTTAGAGTGAAACCTACAGAGCAACAATCGGTGGGCAAAATTATGTTTTAGAAGCACACCGCACGTTACTGTATGACGCCGACATGTTAACCATGAGGCTGCGGCGATAATACAATATTTTTTACACGATCATATTTTTAAAATTGCAAATACAATATATTTTGTATTGAAAATTTAGGGCAATATTATTCCAAAGCATTCGCAAAACTATACTGTATTTAATGATAACTAAGTAACAATAACTGCACTGTAATGGGTATATTTCAGTATAGTTTTATGTTATAAAGAAGGGTTTCCCTAGCAACAAGTTTCTGTGAGGGAATTCCGACTTTCAAAGTCTAACAACAATAGCTGTAAATATAAAATAACAAAAACACAATCGTGAAAAAATAATATATAAATAAAAAATATACACAATTAATATATTAGGGACCAATATCTCTGAAAATACTAAACTTGAAACGTCTGGTTATATGTACTGTAACAACATATTATTAATCAGTTAATGAAATTTGAAGTTTCTGGGCAACAAAATCTAATTGAAATTAATTTACTTTTATGTAGACTAATTTACATAAAGTTTTCTTTTAATATTGACACTACTGATGTAAGTTTATCCGCATAAAATAAATATAATCATCATGCACTAAATTCTTATCCAGTTACTTGTACAGGGACATCATTTTATTTTTACTAACATTTCTAATATTAACCTGGCTATACCTTTGGCTTAAAGGTTGTGAACCGGAAACAACGTTTGCTATCCCCTTCCACGACTGGAGTTCGATGATACTGGCGTAAGATACAAACAAATCACTATACTAGGTATAGGAGGGATGAAAAGTAGTTCATCCATTTACGTAAACTAGGAAATATCGCGATTTTGAGTTTGATAATTTTCATTAGGTTTTTGTTTAATCAAAATACAGTACAGTATTAACAATGAGTGTTTTTACTCACGAACTGAGCTGTCCATGTGGACGTATTCATTATGCAGTGTATATTATACTGTCTGCAGCACATTAGCGTACAATATAGAGAATGAAATTAAATTGAAAAATAATCTTAATATGGATATTTAAACACATATTTTAAAATTATGGCAGTTCATTTCTATACAGGTTTCACTTCTTTTTTGCATATTATCGCATATAGACTATTGTACCTAATTCCAATTACCAGTTTCGTCCTTCGTACTAGTAACTCATGTTGAAATAATTCTGTACCTACTCTATAAAAGAGTACCTTACGTACTGTAAATTCAATCTTCACTTCTGCCCGGTCCGAAAAGATAAAATTACTCAGACATGCTATCTACTGTCCGTCCAAGTGGTTTTGTCGCAGGATCGTAGAAAGTGGGGAAATCACGAGGCAGTTAATTACTTAACGAGGCCCTTTTATTTAAGTTATTTTAAACAGTCGTATAATATTACGTAGACGTCGAATTCCTAACAGAAATTAATGTTTTCAGAAAAGAGCTAAGACAGCCCAGCCACAAAGGGACGGGCAGAAGTGGGTGGGGGAAACCGGGATACGACGTAGGCAAACGGACGACAGTACCTGTGCGAGAATATGATTCAGTATTGAAAGCGAACATATTTCTGGAACGTACTATACTCAGTAACTCAGTACTGTTTGTGTTTACTATGACCGTAAGGCGACTTTGACTCTATACACTTGGTTCTGTATGGAGAACGGTTGGAAGTTCACTAGTAGAGGGGTAGGAGTGAAGTACATTAAAAAACTCAGGTACAATAAAAATTGAAGTAAAAATAAAATGATTTCCTTGTATAAGCCTGCAAGAATTTCACAACGATAGCCTTAATCATTTCTGATATAAATGTGCCCGAAGTACAAAGAATGTATTTTGCAATTCATGGAGAGGTGTTCTGTTAACCTGTAAGTCGAATACTGATGTAATAGTAATGTGATTTAAAGTTTCAATCGTAACGACTAATCTTGGTTTCATAAATATGAAAACGTATTGTTTTATTATTGTAAGTTAATCCACTGTGACCCAAAAGTCATGGTGGCATTTCAGAGGATTATATTTTTTGAACGAATAGAGATTTAAATGTAATATTGGTGCCAGATGAAAATAAAACTCTCAACGTTTTTCGTCTGTGAGTTTGAGGCACTGAACGAAACAAAGGACAGTAATAATCGAACAAATGCAATAGTTTTCATTGTTACAATTAATTATACAAGATGGATGTCTAAAGAAAATTGAATTTCATCGCGTATTTAACGAAGAACCACACCAGAATAACATTGGTCGTTGGGATAGATAGTTAAAAGAAACTGGAAGCCTATTAGAGAAAAATAAGCGCACTGCAAGACCATCAATAAATGATGAAACGGTACAAGCCATTCCAAGAGCGTTTGTTCACAATCCAAAGAAATCAGTTCGTAATGTGCCCGGGAATTAGGACTTCCGAAAACAACGGTTCAGAGAGCTTTAAAGAAACGTCTTATAAACTTCAATTGTTACATGCACTTCATCCAATGATTACCACAAAAGATATTACAAGTTTGCTATGGATATGCTTAATGAGTCACAAGTTCAAATTTTACCAGCCACAAAACACATTGGACTTCTCTTTGCACATCCATCTTGTATAAAATAATTGTAACAATGAAAGTTATTGCATTTGTTCGTTTGTTGCCGTATTTTATTTCCTTCAGTGCCTCAAACTTACAGACGAAAAACTTCGTCTTATTTATTTATTTAAATTTAAATATACAAAATAAAGAATATAATTACAAACAAACAAGAGAAATAGAAATAAAATAATACAAGCAATATAAAAAGAAGATACAGTAGTATTAACAAAATTTGAGACCGAATGAGCAGCGCTCGTGTTCGGTCCCAGTTCAGATATAATATTAATAAGCCTATAAGAGAATATAAAATAAAATGAAATAGGAAATAGAATTAAAATTACAGTTACAGAAATTATATAATACAATATTAATATAAGAGAAATATAGAAAATAAAAAAATAATAATAAAAATAAATAAGTAAAATAAAATAGGAACTAAAATTTAAATTACAGCGGCAATGGAATTATATAATATAATATTAACACTAGAGAAGAATAATATCGCACGTGAAAAGTAGGACTAATATATATTTCAAAATTATAGAATACAAATATAATATAGGTTGATTAATTCATACACATAGGCTATAAATTTATTTAATCAAATTGAAGATATTAACACGTTTCTAATTTTCTTGTTATATGTTAGTGGGTTACATGTTAGAAGTTCTGGGTGTAATTTAGTTAAAGCATTGTACAACCGAGGGCCAAAATTTATGCTATGCTTTAGACCAGCAGATGTGAGACATTTAGGTTCTACTAATGTTGAATTAATATTTCGTCTTGTGTCATAATTGTGTGTCTGTAATACAAACTTATTACGATTTTTATGATAAAATTTTAACAGCGTATACTTATAAATTTGTTCAATATTAAATACATTAAATTCAGAATAAATTAATTTAGTTGGATAATCGAAACGTTTCTTCAAACAAATTTTAATTATTCGTTTTTGTAGTAAATTTAACGGACTAAGATTAATTTTTGTACTTCCACTCCAAACAGTTATACCATCTGGCACCAATATTACATTTCTACCCCTATTCATTCAAAAAATATAGGCCTATTCCTCTGAAACCTCACCAAGAGTTTTGAGACACACACGCTTATGAAAAACAAACATTTTCACTTTACGACAACTTAGGTTTTTCAATGTTTGTATAATGTGTCAAAACGGGGAACAAATTTTGTGTTTTTTTTTCTTTTAATGTTGACCTCTGTGAACAGGACTTCTTCTGTCAGCTGATAAAGGAAAATATTCGTAGATGAAGTCGCTTTCGGACATATCCACTACCACATTGAGATACGGAATTCGGTAATAACATAAAAAACAAAAGATGCGTTTAGGAACCGTGGGCAACAATGAAAACCGTCTGCAGTAAACTCTGGGATCTGCATCGGCGCGGCGAGTTGCTAGGCAACACGAGGAAAGGCTGTGTGATGTTTCAAACGAGGAAAGAAATGAAGACTGAATATTAAGAGTTCTAATTAATTACCACAAGTAATGCACGCTGTAATCTTGGAACTGTAGTAACAGTTACCACTTAGTCTATATAATGTATTACAGCAAGTTTTTAATTTACCATATTTTTTTACATTTGTGACGTAAATTACGCATTTTTACGCATCGTGCAGAAATTGTTTATTTATTTTTTAAAATTTGTTGTGGGGCTATCTGAAAGAAAGATTGTTCTTGAAGAGCGTAATCCCAAAACTCACTGAGTCCATTTGATTATTTTTATGATTTATAAGTAGGGCTAGGATTTTGATGACCTATAAATAATGAAAAAATGTCCTAAAAGCAATGCATTTATGACCTAAAAATCTGAAAAAAAAAAAAATGCCCTAAAAATTGATCTTACATAATTGGCTTAGTAGGAATACTAATATTTAAACTAGAAATTAAATTAGAAATTAAATTAATTTCTAGTACCAACATTCAAATTTATTTAATCTTACATAAGTAAGTGGTACACTTTAATTAATTATTTTACCTGATGTAGTTCCGTGTAGTCTACCACAAGGCCACTCTTATCCGGAACTAGCAGGTATAGAGGAGTCTGTATTGAAGGGATGATTGGGCTGATCCATTACATGGGGTGTACTGCGTTAAAATGGCAATATTTGTGTAGAAAAACGATTAAAACAATATACAAAATAGTGGGTATTAATTGAAAAATTATGTAGAAAAAATATGAAAGGAAAAAAAACAGAAATATATATTTTACATTAATTACAATTAAATGAAAATACCCCAAAAATTACCTAATAAAACAAAAAATGCTCTTATGAGTTGTAAGAGGCAAAACATGCAAAAAAAAATGCCCCAACAAATATGTATTAAAACACTCAGTTTATCACATAACATATAAATACTAAAGCAGCTATATTTCTGGATTACTAGAAAAAAGATGCAATTTCATCAAAATCCTAGCTCTAGCTTACATAATTTAGTCCCTATATGATGATATTTGAAACCTCTAACATTAAAATTATTTTGTGCGAGATCGTGCGTATTTGCTTGTTTTCCGCACAGAACCAATACGCGGTAAGTGTGAAATACCACATTCAGTATTCCCAACGTAACACACACAACAATTTCCCTCTTCTTACCGCTTAAGCGCGACATTCATTTTACTGCTTTAGGCTTTTAACATATTATTTTTAGAGACGTTTAACATAGTAATAATTATAAATTGGAAACTTACCACTGCAATTTCACCTAAATTGCACTGTTATTTTTGTTTTTAAATATTTGCAAAAATTAAGTAAACTCTAAATCATACCGTTTGTTTTAAGTTCGCATTTATAGACTGGGGGAAAAAAAAGACAGACGTATATCACGGCCTGCTGGAGTATAGTAAACACAGAAAACATTTTATAGGAACAATGTTGAAGATAGATATATTTGTTTTCCAAATTTGCCGTCGTTGAACAGAAACCAAGATGGAGATTTCATTGCAACTAATTAGAAATTCCTCTTTCAGGTATGTAATAAACGATCTTCGCACAAAATAATGTACGATGCACGAGCGGTATGTTTGTTTTCATGTTCTCGGAAATTAAAAAAGCTCAACTACGTTTCGCTTTTTCAATCTTTTCCTCGAACATGAAAACGTCAACATACCGCTCTTGTAACGCATATTACTATTAAGCTCGGTTAAAAAAAAAAAAACGCCAATCCTTGTCTAATTGTTTGCATTACTGTACATGTCTGTTGAAAACTTCGTACAACAGCGGATAAAAAAATACTAATCCAGTTCTTTCATAGAAATGGACTTAACGCGTTTTGGGATCAGACTGTTCACATTGGTGGGTTGAAGGACTCCATCACACACACTGAACTGCATTAAAGAGAAGCTGTTACTTGTCCAGGGACAAAATGATGCACATATGACGTCTACAATGCATGCTGATGCAAAATATCCCATTTCCTATGTAATATCGCAATGGCGGAATTTATAAGATTTTGAAGGAAATATTATGAGCAGTCCCTTACTTTTGAAAAGCACTTTAAAATATCATTCACAATCAAACGAGACAATGTGGCACGCTGCGGTCAGGTGGTCGATTCCCGCGTCACTCCCCATATTCCTGTACGCAAGAGCCGTTTACTCTTTGGTATTTTCGGTGTTGTCTGTTAGGCAGAAAATCGTGGGGCACAACATACGTATTGGACTAATTGTAAACTAGTTTTCTGAAGTTAAAAAACAAGCGACCGTGGTTTAAGATGGGGTACGGACATCAAAATGTGCTTCTCGGATCGTCAGCCGTGTGACGTACTAGAATGTTCGATGAAATCCGTATTTTTCCGACTCTTTGAGCTATTCCAGCAGAGTAGGCGAACCTGACTCTACCCTCAAGGAGGAGACGTAAGTAGCTCTTCGACAAATTACATTTCAAACACGCGGTCACAGTATCCAAAAATGTCGTCACATTTTCATTACGGCAAAAATCTAAAATCTCTTTCAGTACTCAGTGCCTTTACCATGAAGTGGCAATTGCAAAAATTATCTTTGGAATTTTACCGAAAATTGATGTCGACATTCTATATTCAGAATCCGGGATATTTTATAAACTGTTAACGTAAGTTTTACATGGAGCTAACAGGCATTTTTCCTCTAGATGTCAGAGGTCATTATGAAAAGGCTATCAGTATAGTGTATAGATATGAACATTATTTTATTTTAGAATCATTAATAACATACCTTCCAGTATGCAAGAGAATGTCATCAGAATGTCCCGCATTTCCTAAGTAGGTACTTTTCGCGTTACAAAGTTACAAAGAAAACTCCACCTTACAGATTAAGAGAAAATAAGAGATTTCATGTCTGGTAATCGTGAAGACCATAAGTACTGATGTTAGAAATAGCTTCCCGTCCTAGGTAAATGTCCGTATCCCAATATTCAACAATTTTCCGGACTTGAAAACCGTCGCAACTTTTACACCGCGTTGGCGAATTCCAGCCTCAGACAACCGGCGAAACCGGCCTCTGTACATTTCCACTCTCCCAACCAGAGTCCCGCGTAATTCTCTTAACAGCGTCAGCAAATCCTCTACTGCATTCACAATGAATTTGAATATGAACGATTTGCGTCTGAAGAGAAAAAAAATATTGTTTAAAGATTTATACGCAAAACAAACGACATAAGGATCTTCATATTTATCCTAAATATGTTTAATTTATTTACGTTGCCAAAGAAACCGGATTGAAACAATTGAAAACAGTCTTTCGCGATTAAAATTGTGTTGGTATTTTAGACCCCATTCAGAATGAAAATTAAACATAAGCATAACACGAAAATAAAACAATGTACTTATGCTATTTACTGAAAGCATTCAGAATGAATTAGGTAGCTGTGAACTTGAATTTAAACATAAGAAATTGACATTAAAGCTTACAAACTCGAAACTTTCACGTTTATGTTTGTGTGGTTTTAAAACAATACACAATCATAAAGCGCTGAAATAGACAACGGAATATGACGAAACGAAGTCGTTATTATATTTCCATGGTTACTACCGTTCTGTTTACTCAAACTTTTTCATTAAAAAATTAACGTTTTGAGAATGTGGGGCATAATGCACACCGGATTTAACAAACTTGAGTGGTTTTATAAGTGTTCTGATATGTGAGCAGCTTTATATTTTACACGTAGAGGGGCTTCTAACCTAGACAGAAATATTATGTGTTCTCCTTTACTGTTCCTGTCGTATTGGTTATCGAATGCGACAGACTACGTAGAGGTGGAAGTTACACACGGTGACGGAATCAAACACTTGATATCTCGCTGCATGAAAATGTAGTGTAATTTTCGAAGTCTGTCGGCGTCGCGGCACTCACCGGGTACTCGTCGTAGTGGACGCCTTGCCCGTCGTCGGGGTAGTCCGGCGCGGCGTCCAGCACCTGGGTGGGGGTTGCCACCGCGAAGAGGGCGCCGAGAACGAGTGCGACGTGGTGCATTCTGGGAGATCCGTCGCAGGGCCACGCGCCCGCACGCTTTTATAGAAGCTCCTCGAGTCGCGCGCACTTAACACTTTCTGGGGGCGCCCCCCCTCCCACGGACCGGTCCTTAACCCGTGGCACTGAGCCGCATGTGGCGCGTTCCAAGGATTTCCATTAGCTGGTCCATGGCATTGCACAACTGGAGTATCTAACCTAACCTAACCTGATTCATAGAGGCACCGGTCTTTCAGAATTAAATGCGACTAGAGACCTCTATAAAGATGTGTGCATTCTTCTTCTTCTTCTTCTGAGAAGGAAGAGGAGGACCCGAACTAGCTTGAGACTTATTGTCCTTCGTCCTTAGATAGGACTGATTGTTTTAAGTCCGCAGTACCGCTTTCCTGTTAGTATCGTGAAGCCATCTGCATGAAAGTCACGTACTACATCCCGCTGCATCTTATATTGGTCTGAAAATCGCATTACTGTAGATATCGAGATTCACTGTTTGATGCCATCTATCGATTCAGCTAGACGTCGCCCAGATCGTACGGAATCCACTTTAAATGCCCCTCCGTTCCCCTGGACTTCTGCAGCTTCCTCAGATGTCACGTATATGAAAGTCACGGTACTACATCCTGCTGCATCTTATATTGGTCTGAAAATCGCATTACTGTAGATATCGTGATTCACTGTTTGATGCCATCTATCGATTCAGCTAGACGTCGCACAGTTCGTACGGAATCCATTTTAAAAGCCCCTCCGTTCCCCTGGACTTCTGCAGCTTCCTCAGATGTCATCTATATGGAAGTCACGGTACTACATCCTGCTGAATCCTCTATTTAAATAAATTAAATTGAAATTAATGAATACGGAATGAGTCAGAAGTCCAACGCCGAAAGTTACCAGCAGTTCTTCTTCAGATTTTTTAGGAGGGGGGTGGAAACCTCAGAAAAACTACAACCAGGTAACTTGTCCCAACCAGTTTTTGTACCCGGGCCCGCTCGTTTCATGGTCAGCCGTGCTAACCGTTAGTGCAGTCTTGAAAGAGACGTCTGTTTGCAGAGACATTTGTCCTCTAAGTACGGGAATTTGGTGGGGTGAGGAACAGGCTGGGTGATGACTTTGCCCTCACCAAGGTTTTTTACGCGCTGTAAAGCTAGGACACGGAGTTTGCAGCTTTCTGAAGAAAGTCGTGCCTTCGATTCCCGATCTACATTACTGCAGGACGGTAGTGTTTATAATTCACGTCCTGCAATTCGATGCGAAGGACCGGGGGGACGCACTTCGTGCCTGCTTTGTCTGCCAGAGGCCCGTTAACTTGTTCCGTGCAGGAGACTGGGGTCTGCGGGCCGCGGAGTGAGCGCCGCGCCGGCCCCCTGGCGTCGCGACACGGAACCGCGCTCTGCCGCGACTCGTTATGCTCCGGCCCGCTTGACCCCGCGCCGCTGTGCACTAGGTTTTGGCGCGGATTGCTGCCTCGTTAACCACGACCCGGCGTCGGCCCCCGTCGCTACCGGCGCAGTAAAGCGATAATGCCTTATCGGCCTAATGGCGGATCCTTGTCGGCCGTGGCCCATCCGAGGACCGCCAACAGCGCGCCCCTCGAACCCCGACCCCTGGGGCACGCGACAATCTTATCGCGTCATAAATCAATCAACTGTCGACGGTGCTAATTGATTCAACAGTTGCGGGAGGAAAGACGCTCCCACGGGGATCACAATAATACCAACAGTCATCTACCACGCCTACCAAAATCATCACTAGAGGCCGGGTTGATGTGCATTTGTGAAGCCTGAAATGTTCATGCAATATGCTCCATAATCTATAATAATAAATCTGTAGCCGAAAGTTTTCTGGTAATTTTCGATTTTCCAAAAATAATTGGTCCTACCATATATAATTAACCGCCCTGAAACCGAAAATCGCTTTTTTTTTTTATTTTTGTTTGTATGTCTGTCTGTCTGTATGTTTGTTACCTTTTCACGCGATAATGGCTGAACGGATTTCCATGAAAATTGGAATATAAATTAAGTTCGTTGTAACTTAGATGTTAGGCTATATGGCATTCAAAATACATTATTTAAAAGGGGGGTTATAAGGGGGCTTGAAATAAATAAATCGAAATATCTCGCTTATTATTGATTTCTGTGAAAAATGTTACATAACAAAAGTTTCTTTAAAAATAATTTGCGATAAGTTTTATTCCTTGAAAAAGTTTGATAGGTCTGAAATTTAATGAGATAAATGAGTTTTAAAATTAAAATAACTGCCATCTAAGGCCGTGTACTGAATTAAAAAACAAATGACTTCGTCTATAAGGGGCCTTGGACAGCAACAATCGAAAGCTATGAAAGATAGCCTACAGAGAATGTTTCTATGTTTGTATGAAGTAATATCGGAAGCTAAATTAACCGATTTGTATAATTAATTATTATTTCACCATTGGAAAGTGTAGTTTCTCTAGATGGACATAATGCTATAATGTTATTACAGTAACTTCTGATATAATATAATATAATATAATATAATATAATATAATATAATATAATATAATATAATATAATATAATATAATATAATATAAGTTATTTGAAGGGTTCAGAACTATAGTGGGCTAAGCGCCATTTACTGAATACGTAGAAAACAAAGATTAAAATTAAGTTATTACCATAATTCAATGGAAACCTAAAATAAAGTATAGACATTAAATCTAAATGATGTCAATGTTCATTAAACTATGGTTGCATGTAATAACAATTAAGAAACATGTTAAAGGAATTGTCATTGCACCAAATGAGTGTCTCTGGACCAAAATGATCGCATTTTAATGATTTAAATGCAATTTAAATTAAGTAACATATTAAACGATTTATCCTTCTATCAAACACGAATGTTCCCTGGATCAAATGTCCTATTTTAATTATGTAATTAGTTTATATTTATTTCTAACGGGTGCAGCGGAGCGCACGGGTACGGCTAGTTTAAAAATAATATTATAGGACATAATTAAATTCCACTAGACATTTTGTTCAGTAGAGCGATATGTACGCCTACTACTTGTATAATTTTGACAGTTTACCCTCTGTAAGCCCTTTAAATGACATGTTTTGAAGCATGCACACTACATAGCACCAATAATGAAACCGATTTTTATCGTTGTTTTTCTCAAAACGACGTTTTGCAATCTTCAGTGTTCCTAAGCTTATTATATTGTTAACGAACAGCCATATTGATATGTCTTAAGACTTATTCATTCTGCATGTTAAATAATTTCTGAAAACGGTTTTTTCGATAGGAAATGTTGAACATTACAAATATGTTTTATATGATCATTATGAAAATGTGATTTTCTCCATTCCTCAGATTGTAACATATGGCTTCTAACATGTGTAACAAAACTGAAAAAGGTACATTAAAAACCAGTGTTTTAAGTTACCCCCCCAAAAAAACGCAATTTCAAAGTACTCTTAAATATGGCTAAACAATTCATCCAACGAGAATGAAATCCACATGGAATATACAAGACATATATATATATACAGTTTTTTGTAAAATTTAGTCGTTATTGGTTGGTTAGTTTCCAAGGAACGACCACTCATATAAATTGAGGGAAAGAAGACAGAGGACGGACACTGGAAAGTTTTCTTTTCTCAATCGTACTATCAGGGACTGGAATGCTTTACCTGCAGACTTACTAAAGGCTTTACCAACAACCAAAAATGTATTTAAAATAGACTTAAGGACTTTACTAATAGACGGTAATTATACACAGTATTTAAAGGTTGTTATTGAAGTGCTGTATCAGTGAAGAATTATGTTGTGTCAGTGAAGTATGTTGTGTCAGTGAAGTGTGTTGTGTAAGTGAAACGTGTTCCTGTCAGTGAAGCTTTATAGTTTATAGTGGCAGTGCAAAGTATTTGAACAGTGAAATGTTTTTGAAGTGTTAGTGAAATCAGGATAGAATCAGTGAAATGTGTCGTAGTTCCAGTGCAGCGAAATGAGTGTAATGTTGAACTTGTGCAGATATGAACATATCATACTCGTGGGTTTTAGTTCGAACTTAGGCTTAAGGTACAAATTAGATTTACTTTAAATGTTATTTTAAGTGATCGTTCTTCATTTAATTTAGGATATTCCCTGTTATTATTATTATTATTATTATTATTATTATTATTATTATTAATTATTAGTATTATTAATTGTATTTTTAATTAAGTTTATTATTGTCATTATTGCCACCGGGTATATTCCCATTGCAGTATGAATAAATACATACATACAAGATAAAATAAATTAAATCGTGACCTACTGAAACATCCTGTATTAAAACGATAAAACACAAATAAAATTAAATAATGCTACTTCAAGATATAGAACCATAAATTAGGAACGAACAAGGTTCTCCATTATCGACATATCAGTTGTCCTAGTAATTCATTAATTTCAGGCTCTCTGAGATATTTCAGACAATCAAATTTTTGCTCCTTTTTGCTTCTTTTCTGAAAAAAAAATTGTTTTACATGAAACATTTCATAGCGTGTTTTGGGAAAGCCATTGATTTAATTCCCAATATGCTCTGTCAATTTAAGAGAGCAGTGTATTATGATAATAAATGATTGAAAGAATTTTAGTTTTGTCCTTTAAATGTTCAGATAAAATCCCTGCACATTTAAAGTACAAAACTAAAATTCTTTCAATCATTTATTATCATAATACACTGCTCTCTTTTAATTGACTGAGCATTTTGGAATTAAATCAATGACTTTTCTAAAATACAATATATATATATATATATATATATATATATATATATATATATATTTTTGGAAAGGAAGCAAAAAGGAACAAAATAATATTAAACTTTTTGTTTGAAGTATCTCAAAGAATAACCCCCTGAACTTAATGACATTAATTATGGTTCACCCTGTATTAATCCCCGATATTAATAAGCTCAACCTTCCTCCTGTGACTCTGAATAAAGTGATCATTCCATTCAGTTCAACTGTGAAAAACCTGGGAGTTCATTTTGAATCTAACCTTACCTGGGACACGCATATCAAACACACATGCAAGAAAGTATTTTCCACTCTTCACTCGTTAAAAAGATTGCACCACTATCCAGCTAAATTAAAGCAGACGCTTGTACAGACTCTTATTATGCCTCATTTCGATTATTGTGACGCTTTACAGTATAGTACAGTGCATATCCCTTTCAGTTCTTCAGTAAAAAATCTTGGCATTCACATGGATAATAATCTCAACTGGGACATGCAAATCACAGAAACCTGCAGAAAAGTATATTCTATTATCCATGTGCTAAAAAGGATAAATGTTCATCTTCCGTCTTGCTTAAAAAAGTCCCTTGTGCAGACACTTGCATTTCCCTATTTCGACTATGCTGACATTTTACTGACTGACCTCTCCAGCGACAACAAAATGAAACTTCAACGTGCTCATAATTTGTGTGTACGTTTTGTAAGCAATGTTCGTAAATATGATCATATTACCCCATCCCTGGAAGCAATAGGTTGGCTTAAACTAGATAAGAAAAGAAATTTACATTTACTTCTCTTTCTCTTCGAAATCTTGAACTCTTCTATTCCTTCGTACCTGTCGTCTCGCTTCACTTACCTTTCTTCCCACCATAATCTGAACACACGCTCTCGTCATGAAACAATACTAACAATACCATCCCATCGCACCTCCTCATACTCATCTTCTTTCACAATAGCCCTGCCAAGACTCTGGAATTCGCTACCTGCTAGCATCAGGGACTGTCGAAATAAAATTGAATTCAAACGAAAACTTACTAGGCACTTGGTCAGTAATTGATTACTTGTAAATAGTTTCTTTAATCTATCACAAAATATTTCAATATTCAGTAATTTCATCACTATACAATTTTGTTATTCTAGATTTAATTTGTAATTCAGTAAATATAAAATATTCTTTGTTTCTCTATGATAAATTATCTAGCTTTAATTATTCAGGTAATCTTTTCGTACTTTGATTTTATTGTAATTGTAAATTTAATACTAATTGTAATATTGTTTGTAATTGTAATTGTAAATTTAATACTAATTGTAATTTTATTGTTGATATTGTAGTTGGAATCTCCTGGTAGAGGGGCAGAGAAGGCCTGACGGCCTTATCTCTACCAGGTTAAATAAATAAATACTACTAATACTACTTTATTCAGCGATCTCAGGGTGGATTTATCCCAGAAACTGCAAAGTGTTCATAATGCGTGTGTTCGTTTCATTTGTAATGTCCGCTACTACGATCACATTTCGCCTTCTTTCGATAAATTATCGTGGCTCAGGTTAAATGAGAGGAGAAAGTTACATTCCCTTTCTCTCTTATACCGAATTTTGCACACCTCTACTCCCTCTTACTTATCTGTCCGATTCCACAGTCTTTCTCGGTATCATAACTTAAATACTCGGTCACAATATGGCAACACGCTAGAAATACCACTGCACACATCATCTCTTTTTCTTCATCTTTCACTGTTGCTACTTCTCGTCACTGGAATTCTCTGCCGCCTGAAGTCAAGGGCTGCCGAACTTTAATTTCCTTTAAATGTAAATTAGAAAAGTATCTTATGATGAGTTGCCAGACCTGACGTGTTGCAAATGTGTTCCACTGTATTTATTTTTATTTTTTTTTGTTTCTTATTTTTATTATCTAAATCGTGTTTATTTATCACTTAACGCCAATATGTATTCCACTGTGTTGTTTTTTATTATTAATCTATTTTTTGTGTACATTTTATTCAATTGTCGGTTTCTGGTTTAATTATGTAAATCCTATTTAATCGTAATCTAATACTAATATGTATATTAATGTGTTTATTTTTATTTTTACTGTGTACATTTTTCTTTTTTATTGAATTATCGGCTTCTGTTTTTGTGTGATTCGTATTTGATTCTAACAACATTAATATGTATTCCACTATGTTTATTTTTATTTTATGAGGTAAATTTTATGTAATTACCTCTTTTGATCTCATTATGTATCAGTATGTAATTAGTTAATTCTGATCTAGTTTTATGTTCAACTGTGTAAGTAAGTTTTAATCCTGGTTGAGTGTAAGAGAAGGCCTTATGGCCTTAACTCTGCCAGGTTAAATAAAGCCATTATTATTATTATTATTATTATTATTATTATTATTATTATTATTATTATTATTATTATTATTATATAATATAACTTAAGCCCTTATTTTGACAGATACAAACATATAACTTGTAAGGTTTGAACAACTGAATCCGTTACGAAACGCGTAAGACGTATTGGAAAGTATGTGTCAACATGGGTGCATTGTGGTAGCACCTGCTTGTTTTGAGTATAAAAAATATTTAGCTTGGAACCAGAAGCTGCGCAGTGCCAAGACTCGGAATAAAAAATGAATTCTTCGACAAAGACAAAGACAAGCTGACGTGCTTGTGGTTCTTGTGCGTGAATTCGTGCGCGTGAGTGCGGACACGCATGAGCGACTGGGGATTGATTTTCTTCGCTCCTGAAAGATGGCAGGACCTGGGAAGTGTAAGAAATGGCCTCTGGAGTCTAAGTTATGGTCTGCGCAGGCGTAGGCAAATGTCCTCATTAGCGAAGTTTTCTTAACACGAGGAGGGCGTCCTTGATGAGTCGTCCGCTGTATCAGGTGACGAAGAAACCGGTGGGAATCCATGAGGACGGCGCCAACTCCTGGAATCTGGGAGGACATCGAGCATAGGAGAGAACATAACAGATTGATGTGGACGATGCATATGATGATCATGGGGAAGCAACGGGGGAAGTTTTATAATGCATATATATGCATATTCAGGGCATCAGTGCATATTTCTCAAATATTTGCAGGTGCAAAACAGAATTGAGGGGAATAATGAGTTAATGTTATAAAATAAAAGTGCACGAAAAATATACTAATAGTTGTTTATGTAACAAGTATGTCAAACGTATCTTTAGCGTAAGAGTATTGATGTTTACGGAGTCCGTAATATCATACGTGACCTCTGAACGTTCCACGTACGAGGGTCCTACTGAAAGTCATGAGCAACCCATTGTTATGAATCGTATTTGATTTTTTAGACAAACCAGGTACATCATCTTAATCTACAGACTTTTCTGTCATTTTTCAATATAGTGTCCATCTCTCTGCACACATTTTTCCCGCCGTTCTGTAAGTTTGAAAATTCCCTTGCTGTATAAGGCCGTTTCATCTTCACGAAGACACTGACGCGTTGCTTTCCGATGTCCTCCAGCGTCTCGTAGCGTTGGCCTCGCAGGTGCTCCTTTACAGAACCGAAAAGATGGTAGTCGGAGGGTGCCAAGTCGGAATTGTAGGGAGATTGCAGAAGAGTTGATTTTCCCACCCAAATTTTCTGATTTTCTCCACGGTGACACGATCAATGTGAGGCCACGCTTTGCAAGATGATCTTTTCAGGGCGTTTCTCGCGCAATGCACGACGGAGCTTCAAAACTGTCTGAATATAGCGGACAGCATTTATGGTCTGTCCAGGTTCAAGAAATTCAAGCAAAATGCATCCCAGAGCTCATCAACTCTTTCATTGTTGCGTTCCGTGGAGGCAGTTCGAGGGCGACCGCTACGAGGCTCATCTTGGATGCTCGTGTTCCCGTCTCCTAACACTGCTGGCGCCCATGCACACATCTCCGTATGCACGCTGAAGTCCGAGGTGAATTTCAGCAGCAGAGTTTCTTCTTTTGCAAGGAATTTAATGACAACACGCTGTCGAAACGAACCATCGCTATCGACCATTTTGCGAACATCGCCTGTGGCCACATGATAGAAGTTAATAACGTCACAATATGTCAATACATAGTGTAAAGTCTGTAGATTATGATCATATAATCGTTTTTGTTATATTGTTGAAATTGAAATTATAGCGACATATTGCTTATGACTAGACTTCGTGGGAGTACAAGAGGTTAGGTTAGATGGAAATGGCATATCACAAATAGGAGATTACTTGTTGTATTATGGGGAAGGAAACATTAATCACCAAAATGCATATAGAGTGTCAGTTGGGAGGCCAGAGGGGAAAAGACCTTTGGGGAAGCCGAGACGTAGATGGGAAGATAATATTAATATGGATTTGAGGGAGGTGGAATATGATGGTAGAGACTGGATTCATCTTGCTCAGGATAGGGACCAATGGCGGGCTTATGTGAGGGCGGCAATGAACCTCCGGGTTCCTTAAAAGCCAGTAAGTAAGTAAGTAAGTAAGTAAGTATTGCTTATGACTTTCAGTACGAAATATTATGGGCGCGTTGATTGCTTGTTCGTCATTCATTTCTTTTTAAAGCACGTCAGTTGTTAAACTCTTACCAGATGCCAGCTTATTTTATTTTATTTTATTGGGTTATTTTACGACGCTGTATCAACATCTACGTTACTTAGCGTCTGAATGAAATGAAGGTGATAATGCCGATGAAATGAGTCCGGGGTCCAGCACCGAAAGTTACCCAGCATTTGCTCGTATTGAGTTGAGGGAAAACCCCGGAAAAAAAAACCTCAACCAGGTAACTTGCTCCGACCGGGACTCGAATCCGGGCCACCTGACTTCGCGGCCAGACCCGCTGACCGTTACTTCACAGATGTGGACGCCGACTTATCTTGGAATCCTCCTTGAGGTCAGGTTGCCATGACAACCGTATCGGCCGATAAAATTACGATTGCAGGTCCGAGTCTAGAGACAACGTGGTGAGTCTTTTCTTTTCGCCGACGGTGTATCGACTGCCATGTGCATTTAACAGCAGCGATGGTAAGTCTGGGAGAAATCGTCAAGTCACTCAACGTTTGGCTGAAATTGTTGGAGGTGGTGAGTTCGTTGTGATGGAGGTTTATAGATTTCTAGTTTTTAATTTACACAAGACAAAATAGCAGATAAAGTCATTACTACATCGCATCGCCTTCTGTACAAGGAACGTCAAAACAAATAGACCAACATCAGTCCACCCCGTCACAGAAGTCTACTCATAGTCTATTAACTAGAAAAAATGAAAATTATTGCTTTCCACCCATTGCACGTATTGTATTCTCCTAACATAATTAGGAACATTAAATTCAGACGTTTGAGATGGGCAGGGCATGTAGCACGAATTGGTGAATCCAGAAATGCAACTAGAGTGTTAGTTGGGAGACCTGATGGAAAAAGAGTTTTGGGGAGGCGGAGGCGTAGGTGGGAGGATAATATTAAAATGGATTTGAGGGAGGTGGGATATGATGCTAGGGGCTGGATTAATCTTATTCAAGATAGGGACCGATGCGATGGTGGGCTTATGTGAGGGCGGCAATGAACCTGCGGGTTCCTTAAAAGCCATTTGTAAGTATGTACAGTCTTAGAAAGAAGTTTTGTCTCACATATACTTTACAAGTTCCAGAAAGGAGGCAGTGCACATGATCAGACATACAACGAAACAAAACTAATTTTATTACCTCCTTTATGGAACTTATAAAGTATATGTGCGACAAAACTTCTTTCTAAGACTGTACGTACTTCCCAAGTCAAATCAAGGGCTTCTGAATAAATTTTGTCAAGAAACGCGCTGTCAGCTGAAGTAAATAATTACTGAATATTTTACTAATCTCTAGGAAAGTAAAAAAACAAATTAAAATAGTCATGAAATATGCTCCAAGTCCAAAATATGCATATATACCTATACACCAGAGTGCTGCATTGGAGTTAAATCGCTCGCTTGAACTCGGTCGAGTGTCGCACCCTCGGGTGAGATACGATCGGTCGTGATACGCTCGTAATGAATAGAAGCACAGTACAAGGTCATCTCACCGACATGTCTTATCTTGTATGGAAGGCGACAGATAAGATACACATATGTTTTGCTCACACGGTAAAAATAAGGCTTTATTTTCTGCGTTTATGACAAACGTTTAATGGAACAGTCAATGGAACGTACCAAAACAGGAACATGAAGTTATAAATAAGATAGTATGAAAAACTTCGATATACAGTTATTATTGCTAATTAATAATTATTCAATATTTGATTTACCACATATACAGGGTGTTTCAAAAACTAGAGGGCATAATTTCAGGTATGTATTCCCCCTATGTAGACAGTACGAAAAGTTCATTACAACACGTGTCCAGAAATGCTTGGTTCCGAGTTATGGCCTTCAAAACAGTTATATTCACCGGAACGTTTTTCTTCCCGCAGGTAGTTGTCTTTACAAAAGATGTTCAAAATGTCCACTTCCTGCTAAAATGTCCACCTCCTGATTGAATACAGGCCTCACATCGATGTCTCATGGCCCTGCGGACACGATCCCAAATTCCAGGAGTATTGCGTATTTCCTCACAACCTGCCACAATTCGATTCCGAAGGGATTCCATGTCAGGCACCGGAGACGAATACAATAATGATTTTAAATGGCCACACAAGTAGAAATCAATAGAGTTGAACTCGGGTGAGCGTGGAGGCCAAGCAATTGGGCCACCTCTACCTATCCATCGATTAGGACACCTCTCCTGGTACAAACGACGAGCCAGCGCAGCATTGCCGTCCGCCTTGCCGTACATGAAGTGCACTTCTGCCAGCTCCTGATTTCAGTACATGTCGCAAGTACAACGCCAAACACAACACTCAGTGTACTCTTCGCCTCGGAATCAACCGTTAGAGTGTCCTGTTAATATCTTCTGTCACGGCACCTATCTGCGGGAAGAAAAACGTTCCGGTGAATATCACTGTTTTGAGGGCCATAACTCGGAAAGCAAGGATTTTCGGACACATGTTGTAATGAACTTTTTGTATTGTCTACATGTGAGGAATACATATCTGAAATTATGCCCTCTATTTTTGAAACACCCTGTATAATATGATAGGTCCATACATAGTGTTCCGCCTATATATTGCGACAATGTAGGAACGTTTTACAAAATATTATTGATATAGCAGTAGATTAATAACAATATTACTACAGAGATAACGCCACAGAAAATATAATAAAACGAATAATCATGCTGCACAACTGTTACAGACGCAAAGATTGATACACTAATTATTAGAGATTATTATTATTATTATTAAGTTACTAGAAAACTTGATACGGTTCTTGCATTATCGTGATTGTGTTCTCCGTTTATAATAATTACATTTACATCCAATAACATCTATCAGATGTGGCAAAAACAAAATCACTCCTGTGTAGAAAAAAAAACCATTTACCTACAACATTTATATTACATTTTAAAGCAAGTTTTGTAGTTGTACTATGGAGAGGTTAGTTAAACAGTGCAAAGTTTTGAAATGATAAACATCTATGATGTTACTACACAGTTCATCACTGTAACAAGAACGAATGTCTAACGCTCGGCTTATACCGTTCGAGGATTTATCGCTCGTGACAATTTTACCCATCATGCGTGTGCGCTACCTATCGGATTATGCTATGAACTACTTGGCGCTCGAGCGAAAACGTCCGATGCAGACCTCTGATATACACGAACAACTATGCGTCAGTCATCTTAACTAAACATGAAAAGTAACTGCCAAGCTTCATTAGGATGCAGCCCCAACACAAATATGCATTTGCACTCATCACTAATAGTATCCTACAGGGGAGTGAAGAGTTTCAGGAACTCTTTTATTTAGGAGACGAAAAGAATGGGTGAGTAAGCCAAGCTGTACTGATATTTCCGGAAAATTGCCGCCATATTAAAATCCGCCATCTTGGATCAAGGTGACATTTTTTTAATGGGAAATGGGTCATGTGGTGTATCCACCGCCTACTAGAACACATCTGATATTCGATGGCTGCTTGTACTGCCAGCTCATAAGAGCATTCTAATAATGCTTTCGCTGAAACGGTAGGTGACAGCACCAAATATACCATGTTCATCCGTATCTCTACTCCAAACTATGAAAAAGAAACATTATTCTATCTACTTTGTGCCAATATGACATTTTGAAATGTGTTAGGAATAATAACCATCAGAAACTTGTGTTGGGAACTCTTGTGGATAAATTCATGAAACCTCCAATTAGTAATGTGAGGAAGTTCCACACAGAAAAAGTTTTCCGGTTACATTAATGTAGAGAAAGAAGAAGCTATTAGAGTCACGAAATGAAGTGGTGCAGGGACATCATTTTATTTTTACTAACATTTCAAATATTAACCTGGCTATACCTTTGGATCAACGAAGAACCAGAAACACCGTTTGCTACCCCCTTCCACGACTGCAGTTCGTTGGTACTGGCGTAATATACAAACAAATCACTTTACTAGATATAGGAGGGAAGAAAAGTAGTTCATCCATTTACGTAAAGTAGGAAATATCGCGATTTTGAGTTTGATAATCTTCATTAGGTTTTTGTTTAATCAAAATACAGTACAGTATTAACAATAATTGTTTTTGCTCACGAACTGAGCTGTCCATGTGGACGTATTCATTATGCAGTGTATATTATACTGTCTACAGCACATTAGCGTACAATATAGAGAATGAAGTTAAATTGAAAAATAATCATAATATGGATATTTAAACACAGTTCTAATGTGCATATTATCGCACTATAGACTACTGTACCTAATTCCAATTACCAGGTTCGTACTTCGTATCAGTAACTCATGTTGAAATAATTCTGTACCTACTCTATAAAAGGGACCTTACGTACTGTAAATTCAATCTTCACTTCTGCCCGATCCGAAAAGATAAAATTACTCAGACATACTATCTACTGTCCGTCCAAGTGGTTACGTCTCAGCGTCGTAGAAAGGGAGGAAATCACGTGACAGTTAATTACTTAACGATACCCTTTTATTTAAGTTTATTTTAAACAATTGCATGGGAATAATATTACATAGACGTCCAATTCCTAACAGAAATTAATGTTCTCAGGAAAGAGCTAAGACAGCCCAGCCACTAGCATTTACAGAGAGGCGAATAGAAGCAGGTGGGGGAAACCGGGATGCGACGTAGGCAAATGGAAAGTGATGCAATATTGAAAGCTCTTTCGTCACTGGAAAACGCGAACATTTTTTTTGGAACGTACTGTTTACTATGACCGTAAGGCTACTGTGACTGTATATGCGGTCTTGGATCTGTGTGGAGGACGGTTGAACTTCATTAGTAGAAGGGGTGGGAGTGAAGTACATTCAAAATCTCAGGTACAATAAAAACTGAAGTAAAAATAAAATGATGTCCCTGTATTTCAATCATATACTACGAACATAAGGTATAGGACCTATATTTGTTTTCGTGTGTTTTCTGCGAACGCCAAAAAAAGAGCTAAAATGGCGGGCGATTATATTAAGTATTTATCGAGCCTTAAGAAATGAATCAGCGAATCACAAGACGCACACGTTTAAATGTAGGCGACCTGCAACGCGATTGGCAGCCGGAAATTAGAGCGACGGGACTATAGTAATGGAAACGCTGATTTCATAACCGCACAGTTCCAGATTCAAGAGCGTTTACTCACAGTTTTCACTAAACTGCATGAGACTGGTGCGGTGTCCAGCAGTCATATTTCATCTGACCGTGTAAATGAACAGAATGTGAATAAAGTAGAAGACATTATTCTAGTCGTCAGGTGATACATCACCTAAACCTAACTTTTCCCGGAAGATGGATCGGCAGATATGGTCACGTTTCTTGGCCACCAAGGTCCCCGGACCTTATTACTTTGGATTTTTCCTTGTGGGGTTGGTTGAAAGGCGAAGTCTACAAACAAAAAGTAAACCAATAGCCGATTTAATCGTTCGGATTGTGAACAATGCTGCCCTCATTAAAGAACGCCAGACGACCTCAGAAGAGCTACACGCGGTGTTGTCAAGAGAAGTCGAAAGTGCATTGAAGTCGGTGGTGGAATTTATGAAAATCAACCTTGAACGTAATCATTTGCCTTTGCTTAACACCTTTTTGGGTTACATTCTAACAGCTGTGTCTCTGTACCCAATAAAAATTGGACACATTTTATATGGCATTTTTTATTCGAATTTGTCTATACTACCACCTTCGAGCAGTCGGTGGGCATTTCGTAGAAGATCGAACCACAGTCTAGTATATACAGTCACGAAGCTTAATACTTACTAAATATGCAGGCATAGACAGTTGAAATATGCATCCATAGATAGTTGCTCACCACCAGGATCGCTATATCGCGTCATCACAGATTCTTTCCCTAGCAGACGATAAAATGTATTGTACTTTCGATATCGTGTTCTTTTGAAAAAAATTAACACCTTCCTTCCACTATTGAAATATGAAATACACAAGATTTATATATTATTTTCATAAAATATATATTATATTTTATAAACTCACCTTCCTGGATCTTTCGGAAGAAGGATAACTGACCTATTTTTCTTACAATTTATAGTACTACAAACGTCTCCTTGTCCCATATTATTATTCAAATTATTATATTTCAGCCATTTACAGTTATTACAACCGATAACGAACATTTCACAGTTTACATAGCTTTTCACAAAAATGCGAAATACGGCACAGTCAATGCCTTTTCGATCTAGACCAGGCCGTAATGTTTTTTCGGGTTTTCTGTTTCAGTGTATGGAGCTCAGTGAAATATTATATTATAACTTTATTGCTTATCATTGCTAAGCTTTATTTAGTGTAATGTGTCCATAAGTTCCGTTTACTTCTTGTTGCATAATATGTTGCAGAAATAATTACAAAACTGTGTTATTTTAATGTGAAGAGAATTTTACATGTTACCATAATCTGTTCGCGTCAACATTTCAAGTTTAGAATGGAAGATATTTTGAGGTTTAATAAAAAAGAACTTATATTGTGATTTCAGTTAAGCACATCTACCTTCCTTAATTTTAGACAAAACATTTACCATACCACTCCTATGAAATTAGTGTACGTACGATTGTGTTATTTCGTGTCTTAAGTAGTAGATAAATACAATAATTCAGTACTCAATTGTAGTATTAAAATACAGAAAAATTGAATGTCCGGGGTATCATATACGACATTATGCTTAATTATAATGTATAATTGCGAATTTAGGAATATAAGTTAAATGTAGTAAACATAACCTATAATTTTCATATGAATGACAAGGCATTGGAGATCACTAAATTTAGACAGAAAGGGGCAACTGGTACAGTAAACATAACCTATAATTTCAACATATCTAAATATCCGTCCGGTGCAACTGAAAATTATTGAATCGTGCATAAATGAATGTACAAGAATTTCGCAATATTTAATAGAAATAAAGGCAGATATTACACATACGAACAACGTGATTTTCACACCATTAATAATATTACTCGCAAGTGAATTATGTCTGAAGTGTCTCATAATCATTGTTTTATATTTTATTAATGGAATTACACTACATTTTAGAGAAACATATGTTACTGTTAATGCATTGCAACTAATTTATATGGTTGAAACGCCGCCCTTCGTGATCGGGTTAAGCGAGTTACATGGTCTGCCTTACGGCCTGTATTAGATCACGATGGCTGTGGCACAGTCAATTGTTCCTAGTACTCACAGCGCTCCAAGCGGCTAGCAATTATCGCGAGAAATGCAAAAAATCATCCCAAGCTTCGTGACTGTATATAGTAGACTGTGGCCTAACTGAGGAATTCAGATGTGAGGAGGGAATGTGTTTTGTGCTCAGGGCTGGGCAAAATACTGACATCCAAGTATTTGAAATACATATACAGAATACTTCAAAGAATAGTATTTGAATTACAAATATAAAATACTTTTAAAAAATTAACCAAAATACATTTGTATTTCAAATACTCAAAATACATTTGTATTTCAAATATTCGATACAATGTATAAAGAAATAAGAATATTACCGAAAATCTAAAATATTATATTAACATTAAAATTATTTTTATCTCGAAGTTTTATATAAACACTGTAACTGAACATTCTTCCTTTTCCCAGTCAGCAATGAAATTATGCTACATATGAATAATTACTGCTCCCTTTAAAAAAAGCCAGTTTCTCAAGAAGTTCATCACGTAAGGATCCCCTTGCTGGTGAATGAATAAATCCTGCAAAACAAAACAGTCTTTCTACAGGTGCAAAGGAACACAAACTTGTATTATATTTATAAAGCTTGTTTCACTGTTGGGTAATTCTCTGGAGTGCACAGGGTTGTCCCTTTGCCATTGAAGGATTGTATGAGTTCATACTCCACAGTAGAAAAGTGCTTTTCTTTTTGCTTTTCAAAGTTTGTTGTACTTGAGTTGAAAACATAAAAATTGTTTTCATTGTCTGAACTGACCAAAGGTGAAGCAGACAACTGCTCAGCTGATTTCACACTCATATTCTGTGTCCTCTTCTTATCATTTGGTGAGGCAGTGTCGGGTAGCCATCCATCTTAAATGATGGGTGGAGCAAGCTGCCAAAATAGCTCAATTTGCTTCTAGGGTCAGATCAAACATCACTTTAAATCTTGATGAAAGCGAACTTATTAGGACTGGAGTTCCTTGGAATAGATGGCGTAGATTGCTAGATAACAGAATATGTAATCTGTTTTTGAGGGAAATTAATGTGGACAGAAGTTGGCCGTAATAGCACGTCTTTTCATTTTGCATTAAATCAAGGACTACGGCAATGGGTTTCAGAACTGCACACTATTCTTCAAGATAATGAAACTCAACATCTTTTAAGGTTGGCAATCCCAGTTTTTCACATATATACTGTTTATATCATGTTTGAATTGCAATATTTAAGAGATTGAGCCATAAAGAGAATTCCATCGAGTTGGGCAAGGAAACTTTAATGAATATTTCAAGACATCTGATCTAATTTCTGAGGATTTGGGTCTCCTAGACGCATTCCATAATGCTGAACATTTAGCAAGTGTTGGGTGATGGATCCTTGATGCTGTTGGAGATTTCTTCATGGCATTAAGGAAATCAGTTGTAGCAAGAAAATTAAGTGTATGGCTAGCACATCTGAAATGGGCAGGCAAAAAAGACAATAGTAATATGCGTTACAAGGGCGGTATGTTGAGGTTTTCATGTTCAAGGAAAAGATTGAAAAAGCGAAACGTAGTTGAGGTTTTTTAATTTCCGAGAACATGAAAACAAACATACTGATCGTGTATCGTACATTATTTTGTGCGAAGATCGTTTATTACATACCTGAAAGAGGAATTTCTAATTAGTTGCAATGAAATCTCCATCTTGGTTTCTGTTCAATGATGGCAAATTTGCAAAACAAAAATATCTATCTTCAACATTGTTTCCTATAAAATGTTTTCTGTGCTTACTATACTCCAGCAGGCCGTGATATACGTCTGTCTTTTTTTCCCCCCAGTCTATGATGAGTCTGGAATCTTGTTGATTTTTTCACGGCTTCCTTAATGTTACTTGCATTACAAATGCAGTAACTTTAGTGGAATTGTAGAGTTTACTTAATTTTTGCAAATATTTAAAAACAATAATTAACAGTGCAATTTAGGTGAAATTTCCAATTTATAATTATTACTATGTTAAACGTCTCTAAAAATAATATGTTAAAAGCCTAAAGCAGTAAAATGAATGTCGCGCTTAAGCGGTAAGAAGAGGGAAATTGTTATGTGTGTTACGTTGGGAATACTGAATGTGGTATTTCACACTTACTGCGTATTGGTTTTGTGCGGAAAGCAAGCAAATACGCACGATCTCGCACAAAAGTTCATTCTTCAAATCCAAATCCAAAACTTGAAGGACAAGAAGAAGAAAGTATTTTGAGTATTTGAGATACAAAATACATCAATTTTATGTATTTAAATACAAAATACTTTGTAAATCCTTGCAAATCACAAAATACAAATGTATTTCAAATACTGCCCAGCCCTGTTTGTGTTCAACCGGCACGTGTTTGCAGCTCCTGGCGGTCGCGAGCCTAGTCCTCACATCCGGTGTCTTAGTTGGCGACTCGCTGGAGAAGATCGCCGTGGTGGACGGCGCCCTGGTGAGCTGCACCTTGCTGGGCGCGCAGTCGATCGCCGGCGAGCTCCTGGGCACGCCCGTCGACAAGGCCCTGCACCTGGTCGCGGCCGGTGTCTTGGCGGTGCTCTGCTTCGCTGCCGGCGCCTTCATGTTCGAGGTCTGGGACTCGGTCCTCGCGCCGTCGCTTCTTGTCCCCGAGAAGGTGATGGTAGCCGGGTTCTTGACCCTCTCGAACGCCATGGTCTACGTAGTGGACTTCACCGTCAACTCCTTGTCCTGATTGCGGGTTGCGTCGGGAGAAGGCGTCAGTATCATCACAAGTCATCTGTCACATGGGTGGTTCTTCCTCTCATTTATGCGTGCTCTCCTGTTTCAGTTTAAAAATAAATACTTATTTTTTTTTTTAACTTAATTCTTCAGCCTTGTGATTTCTTCAATCTGTGTGGTCCACACCTGTGCAGTAACGGGCGCGAAACCAGGTGGCCCGGGGTCGAATCCCGGTCGGGGCAAGTTACCTGGTTGAGGTTTTTTCCGGGGTTTTCCCTCAACCCAATACGAGCAAATGCTGGATAACTTTCGGTGCTGGACTCCGGACTCATTTCACTGGCATTATCACCTTCATTTCACTCAGACGCTAAATAACCTGAGATGTTGATACAGCGTCATAAAATAACCCAATAAAATAAACGAATCAAAATCAATCTGTGTGCCTCTTCGAAATGTGGGCTGTTTCTGTCTTAAACTCGAGGGGCGTCATTTCAGATCTTGCTTGGGACGGGAGCAAGATTTTTTAGACAAGACCTTGTAGGGTAGTATACTTCCTCTGAAATGAACTGTTTTCCATACCGTAAACTGGGTGTAAACTTGACAGCTGGGGTTAACTTCACCGCCAGATCATGTATCTAACAGATTGGCCATCGCAATGTTAAAAACGGTAACATGCATGTAAATGTATATATTTTTGCTAATAATTGTGACATAAAATATAATATAAACAGATAAAACTTTAGCTCACCCCTAAAAGAGTAGAACTCGTGCTCAGGGGCGGATTCCAGAATTTAAACTAAGAAGTATATAATACAATTTGTCTTATGTGTGCTACACAATAATAATATATAAATTTAAATTTACAATTTTTCATTATTTATAAAATTCATACATAAATTTTTAAATTTAATGTTAGAACTATTAGAATTGACAAGATTAGGATATTTAAATATAAATTTGTTGTAGGATATTCTTGGGCCTAAATCACTACTATGATTAAATACTGTAGCAGTGTTGAATTTTGGTTTAAATAATCTTAAAGTATTCATACCTTTTGTTTCATAACTATGAGAATACAATTCAAAATTATTTTGATTTTCATGTATGAATTTTATTAATAGACTGCAATATAATAAATTTGTGTGACTTTAAGAACATTAAAATCTAAAACAACAACAGAGATGAGAACTCTCAGGAGTATTACGGGATACACAATACATGACAGACAAACAAATGAAGAAATTAGAAGAAAATGTGGAATACAAGACGTAGGAAAATGGATTAACCCTTTGTTGCCGGACATAAGAAAAAATTAAAATAAATCCGTTTTCTTTAGTGAATGTTGTTAGAATATGAATTCAAAACATACAGTAAATTTTTCAGAAATTTTTTATTTTTTTATTTTTTATTTTAAAAAAGGTCGTATTTCTATGTAAAGTACTGTCAGCATCCTTGATGGATTTTATTTATCAGGTTGCACGTAATTTCTGGCGGTTTGTTATTCTTCCAGGTCTTCCAGTATGCAAAATAAGTCACGGTACTTCTAAGTACCGTCAGGCAACTAAGGGTAAAACTAGAATTTAATCTTATTTTCAATATTTATTCACATTAGCACGCCATAGCCTTCTATTCATTGGGATGTATTTCCGATATCAATTTTACAAAACGATCACTTGAATAATATGTTGTCGTGGTGATGACAGATTCAGTCCGTAAAGTGTTGCCATGGAGACTTACAGGATTGATTCCTATAATAGTTAATTTTACGGACTGAGTAGCAAACATTCAGGTACAGGTGTATTAGAATCGAATTCTATTTATACGCTTTATAATAATAAAACACGGTGGATTATATAAGTTGCTTTAAAACTAAAACATAATTGCAATAACAATTGAATGAGGGGATTTTAAACAAAAAAATCAGACACGTCAAACTTTGTGTTTAGGAAGGAATGTTTTTATAAAAACAAAATATGTTTGCGCCTATTATTGTGCGTGTTATGACGTCATCGAGAACATTTTTAAATTACACCCTATAGTTTCCTTAACATCGTCTGAAAGAGCATAATTTTTGTTATGATTTATTTGTTTTATACAGAAGCACTATGGCTATGGTTACCATGGTAACGATTTTATTATTGATACATTTTCTTAGTCCCTGTGTTATGAAAGCAATTTTATTGATGAAATCAACATAAAACAAGATGTTCTTAGCAGCAAATGATCTTTTTATGTGTGGCATGTCCATGTACCGTCAATGTCGCTTCTGTCCTACTCGCAGGAATAGGTGGCCAGTTTGAACGAGTTTCGTTAAAATGTGTGCATATTGCATAGGCCTACCTTTTGTCGTTTGCGCCTTCTATGAACAACAGAAACTCAGTTCCCTCATTTTCTTTTAAGAATAATATTTTCTTCAATAAAAATTATTTTATAACACAAGGAATTAACAAAATGTGTCAACAATAAAATTGTTACTATAGCAACCGTAATCACAGCGCTTCTGTAGAATACATAAAAAGTGTTCTTCAGATTCTATTAAAAACTGTAGAGCGTCTTTTATAAATAATATGGATGACGTCATAACTTATACAACAATATTCGCAAAAATATTTGTTTCGACTATTACACTTTTACTACGTCACACTACTTTTCACCAATAAAACGGTACGAAAGGACGTTTTCCAACCAATCATGGCTGCTTATCTCACAATTTTATCGCGTCCCTAGCATTTGTTTAATTTTATCGCGTCCCTAGCATTCGTTTATTTTCATCACTATCCTAGCATTTGTTTCTTTGTTTGCCAACATTTCAAACTGCACTGGTCTGGCCGTCAAAAAACAGAAAATTACAAACCACTCCAGTCGATGCACAGCACTTTCAAATATGACTCGCATTGGCATTCAAGAACAAGAATTAATAAAGATCACTGGTCATATATGAAGAGCACCCTTCGGAAATCCTGAATAAGTTGAGGGATACACCATGTACACCAACGAGTTCACTTCTTTTACGCACACGTCCAATATAACATCAACTGAACCACCAACCACTAAAACATTCAAATTTGAAAATTGTACTTTCAATAATTGTTTCTTTTAAAATTATCCATGTTTACTTTTTATTTCATCATCGTTAATTAAAACGTTTCTTGTTTATTTCATCATCCCTAATTAAAACTTTTCTAACACTTGTTTATATTATTTAGGTTATGTTTGTCATAGCTTCTGCTATATGATATTATGGATAGTCACGTATCAGAGATTGTTTAATACACTGGTCAAAAAAAGTTAAGCATATTTCCAGTTTACCCAATAATACCTGACACTTATGTTTCTTTTGGTTTTATGTGGCACGTGTTATGTTTACCAATTCAAACTCTTTCATTTGTTTTATTCTGCATCACTAGGTAACGTCCAAATCACGGCTAGTAAAGAAAAGCCTGTAATTCGAGCAAAGTTCAGTCAGTGTCGTTTTGCTTCATAGTGCTTCATAGTGCAGTAAACAAAGCCTGTAATTCGAGCAAAGTTCAGTCAGTGTCATTTTGCTTCATAGTGCTTCATAGTGCAGTACAATGGCTCGGAACACCCTTACAATGGCAGACCGCATCAAAATCATCACTTTGATGGAACAAAACATGACACAAGTTGATGTTGCTAACATCCTTCATGTGAATCAGAGTATTGTCTCCAGACTGTGGAGAAAGTTCCAGGAAACCCAGTCAATAGCAGATCGACCTCGCGAAGGCCGTCCACGCAAAACAACACCAGGTCAGGACCGGTATGTAAGGTTATCTGCACGTAGGAACCCTATAGCCTCAGCTACAACTCTGCGCCATGACCTGCGCGAAGCCACTGGTGTTGTTGTAAGTAGCCAAACTGTGCGCAATAGACTTCATGACATAGGGTTGTATGCTCGAAGACCACTCAAGACTCCAGCACTCCGTCCACATCACAGGGTGCTCGTGCAAGATGGGCTAGAGCACATGAGAATTGGACACGAGGCCAATGGACCAGAACTTTATTCTCAGACGAAGTGAGAATGGGCCTACACCCTGACAACAACTCTATTCGCGTATGGAGACGAACAGGGGAACGAAATCATCCCTCAATGACCGTGGAACGTCACCAACAGTTTGGTGGTTCAATCTTATTTTGGGCAGGTGTCATGTTTGGCCGCCGCACACCACTGGTTTCAATAGAGGGAAACATGACTGCTGCCGTGTATGAGAACAACATCCTCCAACCCATAGTAAATAGTTTTGCAGAGACTGTAGGAGAAGGGTTCACTCTACAGGACGATAATGCTCGGCCTCATCGTGCTCATAGTGTGCAGCGGTATCTTGTAGAGCATGGGATCCGAAGAATGGATTGGCCAGCATGCTCACCGGATATGAACTGCATAGAGCATGCATGGAGCTTTCTCAGGACAGCCATTTCCAATCGTCCACATCACCCATTAACGATTCAAGAACTCAGGAATGCTGCCTTGGAAGAATGGGACAATTTGCCTCAGGAGAGCTTAGATGCATTGGTACTGAGTATGCCCCGTCACATACAAGAGTGCCTCAGGGTTCGTGGAGGACCAACACGTTATTAAACAGGGTACTGAAAGCTCCATCTCCTTTTCTTTGATGATGTACGAATTTCAACTTCCCTTATCTTTTCCGTTGTTTCCAAACAATGCAACTTTTTCATTTCATATTGAGTCCATTGTTAACAAATAGTGTATTTCTACTTTTAAGTTTATTCTGTGGAACCAAGAAACCCGATTATAATTTATCTATTTTATTTTAATTAATAAAAACAGTTATATGCCTAATTATGCTTAACTTTTTTTGACCAGTGTACTAAGATTTATTGAAAATCATCTGTCAAGTGACGTTGATTACTGGGATCCGGATGATTGAAGTGGAATACAAATGCTTTAATAAAAATGAAACTGAATCAAGAAAGCCTTCTTGACTAGTAACCGTCCACAGAGTTCAATGAAGATTCCATAGTTGGCACAACTGATAACAAGAAAACATAATCATAAAACACTACTGCCATCTAGCGTGATGTTGAGATGGTACAATAATACATTTGAAGACAGTTGTATTTTCGTAAGCCAATTAATATTTTATTGTATTGGAGTACTTTGTTACTTCTAATCTTTATATACTTTCTTCTAATCGTGTAATAGTCAATTAAATCCCACTCGAATTTTGATTTTCTCTAGATAAATCAAAACCTCTAGTGAGATTACTGTTGATAAAAATATTCTTTTCTAAATGCAAGGTTTGAGGTATATGGGCTCTTGTCCAAAATTCCCTAATTGAGTTTCTATTGCAATTGTGGTTTACTTTCGCAAATAAAGTATATATAATAATTATAATGATATTCAGTCCGGATTTAAAGTACAAGGTGGGTCGAAAGCCGCTTTCCCCAGCATTCGCTCTTAGTATGGGCTTCATACTTGTACACATATATAGATGTCGTAATTTGAATAAATGAATATCTGGTGTAATAGGTGGTTCGTTGACAACCATGTTCGTGCGTCAACTGTTTTTCCATTGTCATGTCTTGGAAACAGCCCTGGTTTTGCCGATATGCAGTTGACATGACAACAGGAAGGAGCGCCGCCTCATTTTGGTGTAGAAAATGAGGGACTTCTTAAACCAGGAATTCCATGCAGTTTCAGAGCTGTGTGGTTAGTTGTGATCAGTTGAAATGTTGATGCGATGATGCCATTAGTGATGGAATGGTCAGGAGATGGGTTAGGAAGTTCAACGAGGGCCGCATGACGAGCAGCGTACCGGTCAGCCATCTTTGATCAATGACGATTTGGTGCGTGCTGTCGATGAAAAAATTCATGAGGACAGGAGGTTCACAATTTCTTCGCTTTCCTTGAATTTTCCACAAATGTCGCGGAGTGTTTTCTACAAAATTGTGACAGATGCCTCATTTTGATTACTGTGACACTCTCTACACTGACCTTAACATGAGACTGACAGACAGACTACAGCGTGTTCATAATGCATGTGTTCGAGTTATTTGCAACGTCCTTAGATCTGACCGTATCACATCTTCACTAAATATGCTGTCCTGGGTCCGTCTCAAAGAGCGAAGAACTATTCACTCTCTCACGTTACTCTTCAATATTCTTCAAACCTCTAACCCTAGCTACTTAGCTTCTCGTTTTCAACATTTGTCCTCATATCACGAAATAGATACTCGCTCACACCACCATATCACACTCTCCATTCCTAAACACAGAACATCCTTCTACTCTTCATCTTTCACCGTCTCTGCAGCTCATCTCTGGAACTCTCTACCACAACATGTCAGAGACTGTCGGACATTGTCTAGTTTCAAAAATAAACTAAAATTGCACTTTTTGAATTAGATTCCTTTCAGTTATAAGCCCTTCCCCTTTTTTGTTCTCTTGATCACCAGATCAATTTATTATCATACCCTTTTTTATTATGAATTTTATTTAATTTTTGTATTTCTTTTCTTTTTTATTATTATTTTATTACATTCCATTTTGTTATATTCTTCCTTACGTTTTCCATATTAACTATTAACTATTATAGAACATCTTGTTATTCATCATCTTTTACAGTATCCACCTCGCGTCAATGGAATTCCTTGTCACAAAGTATTAGGGGCTGCAAGACAATAAACACTTTTAAAAACAGCTTAAAAGATAACCTTATTAGCATTTCACTCCAATCATACTGACTTAAACTATCACTGACTACATTGTTACTTCTTTCTTTTAGACATCATCCTGATAGTGCTGAATTTTCAAAATTGTCTCATAATAATCTCTTTCTATTATCTGACATTATTTGAAATATATTAACATTCTATGTATTTTAGCTTAATTCTGCTACACAGTTTATTTCAGTGTTTAATTAATAGTTCATAGTATTTTGTTGTTTAATTCGTAAATAACTCTTGTATACATGTAACTCTCATCTAAATCAAATTGTTAAATTCTTTGTAAGTTCATGCATATGTATATACCTTTTTGCTGGTTGAGTGGAAGAGAAGGCCTTACGGCCTTAACTCTGCCAGCTAAAATAAATCATTATTATTATTATTATTATTATTATTATTATTATTATTATTATTATTATCATTATTATTATCATCTGTACTAAATGAGTTGCTTTTAGTATATTCCAATGTATTTTTCCTTCTTTTTTAATATAGTATTATTTTCATGTTGTTTAGTGTCGATTTTATTATGCTATTATTATTATTATTATTATTATTATTATTATTATTATTATTATTATTATTATTATTTTGTAATATGCTAGTATTCTGTTCTTCAACTTTTTGTTAAATTTTCTCAGTTTGTACAGTTTGTGACCTAGTAGAGTGTAAGAGAAGGCCCTTTGGTCTTAACTCTGCCAGTATAAATAAATAAATAAATTATCTTTATTATTATTATTATTATTATTATTATTATTATTATTATTATCATCATCTGTACTAAATGAGTTGCTTTTAGTATATTCAATGTATTTTACCTTCTTTTTTAATATGGTATTATTTTCATGTTGTTTAGTGTCGATTTTATTATGCTATTATTATTATTATTATTATTATTATTATTATTATTATTATTATTATTATTTTGTAATATGCTAGTATTCTTTTCTTCAACTTTTTGTTAAATTTTCTCAGTTTGTACAGTTTGTGACCTAGTAGAGTGTAAGAGAAGGCCCTTTGGTCTTAACTCTGCCAGTATAAATAAATAAATAAATTATCTTTATTATTATTATTATTATTATTATTATTATTATTATTATCATCATCTGTACTAAATGAGTTGCTTTTAGTATATTCCAATGTATTTTACCTTCTTTTTTAATATGGTATTATTTTTAATGTTGTTTAGTGTCGATTTTATTATGCTATTATTATTATTATTATTATTATTATTATTATTATTATTATTATTATTATTATTATTATTATTATTATTATTTTGTAATATGCTAGTATTCTGTTCTTCAACTTTTTGTTAAATTTTCTCAGTTTGTACAGTTTGTGACCTAGTAGAGTGTAAGAGAAGGCCCTTTGGTCTTAACTCTGCCAGTATAAATAAATAAATAAATAAATTATCATTATTATTATTATTATTATTATTATTATTATTATTATTATTACAGATCGATTACGATATCGAAAATTGTGCTCACGATGGGTACCCAAGATGCTCACCAAGGAACACAAAACCAAACGAGCTTCCAGTGCATTGAGCTTTCTCACACATTACAGTGAGCAAGGCGAAGAGTTTCTTGACCATATCGTGACAGTGACGAGACTTGGGTGTCTCACATGACACCTGAATCGAAGCAGCAGTCCATGGAATGGAGGCACACTGCATCGCCAAGGAAAAAGAAATTCAAACAAACCATGTCAACACGCAAGATCATGTGCACTGTTTTTGGGACAGAAAAGGAGTCCTACTTATCGAATTCTTGCCTCGGGGTGAAACCATTAAGGGGATCCGGTAGGCAAAATTTGTTGAATTTTTTTGTTCGATTTTTATGCTATGTAATTATACATTCTTTTCTGTTTAATTTGACATATATATCATTATTCTATCTTCCCAACAACTATTTCTAAAACAAGTGTGAATAAGGCCCTGGAATGCTTAATAAGTGAATCCTCTAATGCTTGGATTTCTAGCTCAAGAAACGACGATTTTGCCACTTTTTACGATTTACTCTAACAAACACATATTTCTCTGGACGCGAACATGAATCTTTTGATAGAAATACGTGCGTACACACGAATTTAACATTTTTTAAAGAAACTAGAGAAATCCGATGGGATTTGTAGTTTTTATTCATGTTTATATAGCTTAAAATCTCGCAAAAACTAAATTTTTAGAAATATTTTGTTTGAGTGGAAAATCGAAATGAGTGATAGAATAGTGTTAAATAACGCATATTAAACACTTTCTGAAAGAATTAGCACAATCGGTTGGAATTTGTATATTTTATTAACGTTTATACAAAAGACGCATTTCTAGTTCGAGAAACGACGATTTTGTCACTTTTTACTATTTACATTGGCAAACACATATTTCTCCGGACGCGAACTAGAAACTTTTGAAAGAAATATGTGCGTACACACGAATTTAACATTTTTTTTTTAAGAAATTAGAAAAATCCGATGGGATTTGTAGTTTTTAATAATGTTTATAAAGCTTAAAATCTCGCAAAAACTAAATTTTTAGAAATCTTTTTGGGTGGAAAATCGGGACGAGTTATAGAATACTGTTTAATAGGGAAACCTATTGTCAGATCTTGAAGAAACTCCGTCGCGCCATTCAGAACAAGAGATGTGGGATGCTGACCGACGGAGTTGTGTTGCTTCATGACAACGCTCGGCCACACACAGCTCGTGACACCCAAAATCTCATCTCGAAATTTGGCTGGGAACAAATTGACCATCCCCCCTACAGCCCGGATTTGGCTCCGAGTGACTTTCACCTCTTCCTGCACCTCAAGAAGTTCCCTCCGTGGTCAACGTTTTGATGGCGACGATGAAGTGAAAACAGCAGTGCGGGAGTGGTTCGCATCGCAATTCTACAATGAGGGGATAGAAAGACTTGTGCCACGACTCGATAAATGCCTCAATAATGGTGGAGATTATGTTGAGAAGTAATTGAAGTGTGGGGAATACAATTCAACAAAAATGGTTTGTAAATATCTTCCCGTTTACTTACTACACTCTTTTGGAACTTACTTTAAGAACACGCCTGGTAATTAAATGTAACGAAGTGTTTGGAGAAAGCGACTTTTAACCCACCCTGTATTTCTTCAATTCAAGCAAGATAAAAATGTTAAATAAATTGCATTGTATTCCAAGAAATATCGCAAATCACAATAATGGCGGTATGCGGAATTGGGAATTGCTTTCTATTATTTCTAAGATGCTCTCGATTGCATCCCCTAATAGTATTTTTTTTATCAACAGTAATCTCACTAGAGGTTTTGATTTATCTAGAGAAAATCAAAACTCGAGTGGGATTTAATTGACTATTACACGATTAGAAGAAAGTATATAAAGATTAGAAGTAACGAAGTACTCCAATACAATAAAATATTAATTGACTTACGAAAATACAACTGTCTTCAAATGTATTATTGTACCATCTCAACATTACAAATATTACGCTAGATGCATGCTAGATAGCAGTAGTGTGTTATGATTAGCTGTTATCTTGCTATCAGTTGTGCCAACTATGGAATATTCATTTAACTCTGTAGACGATTACTAGCAATGCCTTCTCGATCTAGATCACGATGACAGTGTTACTAGTCAAGAAGGCTATGTTGATTCAGTTTCATTTTTATTAAAACAGTTCATTCCACTTCAATTATTCGGATCCCAGTAATCAACGTCACTTGACAGATGATTTTCAATAAATCTTAGTATTAAACAATCTCTGATACGTGACTATCCATAATATCATATAGCAGAAGCTATAACATAACCTAAATAATATATACATGTGTTAGAAAAGTTTTAATTAACGACGATGACAAAAAATAAACATGAATAATTTTAAAAGGAATAATTATTGAATGTACAATTTTCAAATTTGAATGTTTTAGTGGTTGGTGGTTCAGTTGATTATATATTGGACGTGTGCGTAATAGAAGTGGAACTCGTTGATGTAGGCCTCCATGATGTATTCCTCAACTTATTCAGGATTTTCGAATGGTGTTCTTCATTTATTTGTAAATAGGATTTCAGGGAAGATGCATAGCTATGACCAGTGAGTGATCTTTATTAATTCTTGCTCCTGAATGCCAATGCCAGTCATATTTGCAAGTGCTGTGCATCGACTGGAGTGGTTTGTAATTTTCTGTTTTTTTTTTTTTTTTTTTTTTTTTTTGACGTCCAGACCAGCGCAGTTTGAAATGTTGGCAAACAAAGAAACAAATGCTAGGCACGCGATAAAATTAAACAAATGCTAGGGACGCGATAAAATTAAACAAATGCTAGGGACGCGATAAAATTATGCGATAAGCAGCCATGATTGGTTTAAATACGTCCTTTCGTACCGTTTTATTGGTCAAAAGTAGTGTGACGTAGTAAAAGTGTAATAGTCAAAATAAATTGCATTATAAAAATTAAATTACCAATGGACCAAAACACTTTCTCTTAAATTAGGGGTTGCTCCTTACACGAAAGGTGTATGTACGCGGTGCAGAATAAATCGCATTATAAAAAGAAATTTCCCCTGGACCAAAATATTCTTGCCTTACACAAGGAAGTGTTTTTCCCTCAAAGCGTATGCTGCAAGCGGTGCAGGCATTGCAACAGGCTGCAGCAGCAGTAATGACGTGTGTCAGTAACTTAAATTTTTATTAGTTTCTTTCTGAGAAAATGGTAACAGTCGCCATCTAAAATACAGACACAGTATTTCTGGTCACGTTGAGAATGTTAATTGTAAGTAGGCCCATTCTTCTCCATATCCACATTTCAAATGCTTCTAGTCGCTTCTCTACACTTCGTTGTAATGTCCATGTTTCTGCCCCATATAGTACCACACTCTAGTTCGATTAATTAAAATGTGTCTCAGTGAAACATACAGCAGAGTCCGTATAGGCCAGTTTCTATCAGATGCTTTTCCAATTCACTGCGGGCTAAAGCAGGGAGATGCACTATCACCTTTACTTTTTAACTTCGCTCTAGAGTATGCCATTAGGAAAGTTCAGGATAACAGGCAGGGTTTGGAATTGAACGGGTTACATCAGCTTCTTGTCTATGCGGATGACGTGAATATGTTAGGAGAAAATCCACAAACGATTAGGGAAAACACGGGAATTTTACTTGAAGCAAGTAAAGAGATAGGTTTGGAAGTAAATCCCGAAAAGACAAAGTATATGATTATGTCTCGTGACGAGAATATTGTACGAAATGGAAATATAAAAATTGGAGATTTGACCTTCGAAGAAGTGGAAAAATTCAAATATCTTGGAGCAACAGTAACAAATATAAATGACACTCGAGAGGAAATTAAACGCAGAATAAATATGGGAAATGCGTGTTATTATTCGGTTGAGAAGCTTTTATCATCCAGTCTGCTGTCAAAAAATCTGAAAGTTAGAATTTATAAAACAGGTATATTACCGGTTGTTCTGTATGGTTGTGAAACTTGGACTCTCACTCTGAGAGAGGAACATAGGTTAAGGGTGTTTGAGAATAAGGTTCTTAGGAAAATATTTGGGGCTAAGAGGGATGAAGTTACAGGAGAATGGAGAAAGTTACACAACGCAGAACTGCACGCATTTTATTTTCCACCTGACATAATTAGGAACATTAAATCCAGACGTTTGAGATGGGCAGGACATGTAGCACGTATGGGCGAATCCAGAAATGCATATAGAGTATTAGTTGGGAGACCGCAAGGAAAAAGACCTTTGGGGAGGCCGAGACGTAGATGGGAGGATAATATTAAAATTGATTTGAGGGAGGTGGGACATGATGGTAGAAACTGCATTAATCTTGCACAGGATAGGGACCGATGGCGGGCTTATGTGAGGGCGGCAATGAACCTTCGGGTTCCTTAAAAGCCATTTGTAACTAAGTAAGTAAGTATAGTACCACACTCTTAATTAACTGGATTATTTGACAAAATTGTGTAATGTTTACTGTAATGAATTAACTTGTTAAATGTTATGTTATTGTTAAAATAAGTTTGTGTCACGATGTGACTTTTGTCATAAGATAAAGCGACAATAAATTAATTAAAGAAAAAAGTACTACAGTCCACACATAGCAATTCACTAATCTTCTCCTTAGTTCTTTTTCCAGAGGTCCGCAGAAGATGCTCCTTTTTCTATTAAAAGCTTCCTTGGCCATTGCTATCCTCCTTTTGACTTCCTGGCAGCAGCTCATGTTACTGCTTATAGTACACCCCAAGTATATGAAGCTCTCCACTTGCTCTATTGTTTTATTTTATTTTTATTTATTTATTTAACCTGGTAGAGATAAGGCCATCAGTCCTTCTCTTCCCCTCTACCAGGGGATTACAACTACAATCTTAAGAATACAATTACAATTATAATTACAATTAATATTAAATTTACAAATACAATAAAAATCAAAGTACTAAAAGATTAACTGATTAATAAAAGCTAGACAGTTTATTGTAAAAGTTAAGAAGAGAGAAACATTTTTTCTTATTGATTAAGTAAAAATTAAACCTACTCTACGCAGTAAGAAAATGCTTAATAAGTTTGCTTTTGGACGCTACTAAATTCCGACAGTCTCTGATGTCACTGGGTAGGGTATTCCACAAGCGCGAGAGCGAGATTGTGTATGATGATGAATACGATGATGTCTTATGTGTTGGTATGGCTAGTATGCGGCTATTTTGCGTGCGTCTACTGCGTCATTTAGAATTCGCGATTTTACCTTCTTTATTTTTCTTCAACAGCCATGGGCTTTCCCCTCTTTTTGGAAAGTGTGAAAGGAATTTGCTGTTCGTTATTGCGTCAACTGGAAATATAAGCGATCTACATGCGCGCAATGTTGGAAGTGGCGACAGGAATAACAATTTCACGTGCGCGGAATGTGAATGTACTCTGTTAAGAACCTGTTGTCCCATTTTAACCTGGTGCACAATATAGGGCTACCTGAACAGAACACTATTCAAGAATTGCGGCATACGAGACTGTTGTACTTATTTCGAAACCTGGAATGCGTAGTCAGTCAAATTCTGCGAACAATGAGAAAGCAAGTTGACTTCTCATCACCCCAGAGTTGACGTATTTCATAGTAAGGATGAGTTACAGATGTCCCCTCTGAACGATCTTGACGGGGAGGGAAATGAATTAGACCTCCTTGCTTTGCGGTTAACACAAACTGACGTACATCATAGTTATGATGAATGTCACGTGCAATAGATTGCGCCAAATCCTGGGTCTTATGGTGATATAAATCTTATGGTCGTGTTGATTACTTCTTCGTCATTCATTTCTTTTTAAAGCACGTCAGTTGTTATCAGATGCCGGCTTATCTGGCTAATCCTTCTTGAGGTGAGGTTGCCATGACAACCGTATCGGCCGATAAAATAAGCGATTGCAGGTCCGAGTCTAGAGACATCATAGTGAGCCTTTTCTTTTCGCCGACGGTGTATCGACTGTCAAGTGCATTTAACAGCAGCGATGGTAAATCTGGGAGAAGTCATCAAGTCACGCAACTTTTTGCTGAAGTTGTTGGAGCTGGTGAGTTTCTTGTGATCGAGGATTATAGATTTATAGTTTTTAATTTACACAAGACAAAAGGCAGATAAATTCATTACTACATTACCTCGCCTTCTGTACAAGCACCGTCAACATCAGTCAACCTCTGTCATCTAAACCGTGCCTCATGAAACACACTTCAAAGTCTTAAGTACCAATTACTTACTTACTTACTTACTGGCTTTTAAGGAACCCGGAGGTTCATTGCCGCCCTCACATAAGCCCGCCATTGGTCCCTATCCTGAGCAAGATTAATCCAGTCTCTACCATCATATCCCACCTCCCTCAAATACATTTTAATATTATCTTCCCATCTACGTCTCGGCCTCCCTAAAGTTCTTTTTCCCTCCGCCCTCCCAACTAACATTCCATATGCATTTCTGGATTCGCCAATGCGTCCTACATGCCCTGCCTATCTCAAACGTCTGGATTTAATGATCCTAATTATGTCAGGTGAAGAATACAATGCGTGCAGTTCTGTGTTGTGTAACTTTCTCCATTCTCCTGTAACTTCATCACTCTTAGCCCCAAATATTTTCCTAAGAACCTTATTCTCAAACATCCTTAACCTATGTTCCTCACTCAAAGTGAGAGTCCAAGTTTCACAACCATAAAGAACAACCGGTAATATAACTGTTTTATTAATTCTAACTTTCTGATATTTTGACAGCAGACTGGATGATAAAAGCTTCTCAACCGAATAATAACAGGCATTTCCCATATTTATTCTGTGTTTAATTTCCTCCCGAGTATCATATATATTTGTTACTGTTGCTCCAAGAAAATTTGAACTTCTCCACCTCTTCAAAAGATAAATTTACAATTTTTATATTTCCATTTCGTACAATATTCTCGTCACGAGACATAATCATATACTTTGTTTTTTCGGGATTTACTTCCAAACCTATCTCTTTACTTGCTTCAAGTAAAATTCCCGTGTTTTCCCTAATCTTTTGTGGATTTTCTCCTAACATATTCACGTCATCCGCATAGACAAGCAGCTGATGTAACCCGTTCAATTCCAAACCCTCTCTGTTATCCTGGACTTTCCTAATGGCATACTCTAGAGCAAAGTTAAAAAGTAAAGGTGACAGTGCATCTCCATGCTTTAGCCCACAGTGAATTGGAAACGCATCTGACAGAAACTGACCTATACGAACTCTGCTGTACGTTCTACTGAGACACATTTTAATTAATCGAACTAGTTTCTTGGGAATACCAAATTCAATAAGAATATCATATAAAACGAATCCTTCAAAAAAGCCTTAAGTACCAATTAACTAGATAAAATTAAAATTATTGCTTTCCACCCATTGCACGTATTGTACTCACCTAACATAATTAGGAACATTAAATTCAGACGTTTGAGATGAGCACGGCATGTAGCACGAATTGGTGAATCCAGAAATGCGTATAGAGTGTTAGTTGGGAGGCCGGAGGGAAAAAGAGCTTTGGAGAGGCGGAGGCGTAGATGGGAGGATAATATAAAAAAGAATGTGAAGGAGGTGGGGTATGATGCTAGGGACTGGATTAATCTTACTCAGGATAGGGACCAATGGCGGGCTTATGTGAGGGCGGCAATGAACCTCCGGGTTCTTTAAAAGCCAGTAAGTAAATACGTACAGTCTTAGAAAAAAGGTTTGACGCACAGGTACTTTGTATAAGTACCAGAAGGGAGGCAGTGCGCATGATCAGACATACATCGAAACAAAACTAATTTTATTACCTCAAATAATTATGCTTTTCCAATTCACTGTGAGCTAAAGCAAGGAGATGCACTATCACCTTTACTTTTTAACTTCGCTCTAGAGTATGCGATTAGGAAAGTCCAGGATAACAGAGAGGGTTTGGAATTGAACGGGTTACATCAGCTGCTTGTCTATGCGGATGACGTGAATATGTTAGGAGAAAATCCACAAACGATTAGGGAAAACACGGGAATTTTACTGGAAGCAAGTAAAGACATAGACAAAGTATATGATTATGTTTCGTGACCAGAATATTGTACGAAATGGAAATATAAAAATTGGAAATTTATCTTTTGAAGACGTGGAAAAATTCAAATATCTTGGAGCAACAGTAACAAATATAAATGACACTCGGGAGGAAATTAAACACAGAATAAATATGGGAAATGCCTGTTATTATTCGGTTGAGAAGCTTTTATCATCCAGTCCGTTGTCAAAAAATCTGAAAGTTAGAATTTATAAAACAGTTATATTACCGATTGTTCTTTATGGTTGTGAAACTTGGACTCTCACTTTGAGAGAGGAATAGAGATTGAGAGTGTTTGAGAATAAGGTGCTTAGGAAAATATTTGGGGCTAAGAGGGATGAAGTTACAGGAGAATGGAGAAAGTTACACAACGCAGAACTTCACGCATTGTATTCTTCACCTGACATAATTAGAAACATTAAATACAGACCTTTGAGATGGGCAGGGCATGTAGCACGTATGGGCGAATCCAGAAATGCATATAGAGTGTTAGTTGGGAGGCGGGAGGGAAAAAGACCTTTAGGGAGGCCGAGACGTAGATGGAAAGATAATATTAAAATGGATTTAAGGGAGGTGGGATATGATGATAGAGACTGGATTAATCTTGCTCAGGATAGGGACCGATGGCGGGCTTATGTGAGGGCGGCAATGAACCTCCGGGTTGCTTAAAAGCCAGTAAGTAAGTACTGATCATCCTCTTGTGAACCAGATCTGATCATGCGCACTACCTCCTTTCTGGGACGTATAAAGTATCTGTGCGACTAAATTTTCTCTAAGACTGTACGCACCCCCGAGTCAAATGAAGGGCTTCTGAATAAATTTGAACTTTACTGACGAATTCATTGCCGGTATTGGATGTGAGGAGGGACTGAGTTCAATTCGGCGTGCTTGCAGCTGTTGGCCATCATCAGCGTAGGTCTCTCGTCCGATGCCTTAGTGGGCGACACGATGGAGAAGATCGCCGTGGTGGACGGCACCCTGGTGAGCTCCATCTTGCTGGCCGCGGTGCTGATCGCCGGGGAGTTCCTGGGGACGCCCGTCGATAAGGTCCTGCACATGATGGTGGCTGGAGTCTTGGCGGTGCTCTCCATTGCTGCCGGCGCCATCATGATCGAGATCTGGGACTCGCAATCACCTCTTATCCCCGACAGGGTGGTGGGTGCCGGCGTCTTGGCCCTCTTCAACGGCGTCGTCTACATAGTGGACTTCATCCTCAACTTCATGCGCTGATTGCGGGTTGCGTCGGGAGAAGGCGTCAGTATCATCTCAAGTCATCTGTCACATGGGTGGTTCTTCCTCTCATTTATGCGTGCTTTCCTGTTTCAATTTAAAAACAAATACGTATTTTTTGTGAACTTAATTCTCCAGCCTTGTGATTTCTTCAATCCGTGTGCCTCTTCGAAAAACTCGAGGGACGTCATTTCAGATCTTGCTTGGGACGGGGGCAAGATTTTTTAGACAAGACCTTGTAGGGTAGTATATGGCGTGATATTACTCCCTCCCTACTTCCTCTGAAATGAACTGTTTTCCATACCGTAAACTGGGGGTAAACTTGACAGCTGGGGTTAACTTCACCACCAGATCACATAATTATATCTAACAGATTGGCCATCGCAATGTTAAAAACGGTAACGTATGTAAATGTATATATTTTTGCTAATAATTGAAGACTCCACTGCAAGAATGATGGATGCCATTTGGAATGCATTTCTCTGGAGAAGCAACTGAAAGTTTGAAACGCTTAGCGCTCAAAACTTAACTGTGATTTTCCGATCAGTACTGGACAATGACTATCAGTGTTAATGCCATATAACTCTCTAAGTACATTCTATATGTCTTAAGCTATGCATTGACAGTCTTGGTTCATTTTCGACAAGAAAGTGACATCCATCATTCTTGCAGTGGACACTTCAATTGTGACATAAAATGTAATATAAACAGATAAAACTTTGGCTCACCCCTGAAAGAGTAGAACTCGTGCTCAGGGAGGATTCCAGAATTTAAATTAAGAAGTATATAGTACAGTTGTATTATGTCTACTACACAATAAAAATATATAAATTTAAATTTACAATATTTTATTATTTATAAAATCCATACATAACTTTTTAAATTTAATACTATAACTATTAGAATTGACAAGTTTAGGATATTTAAATATAAATTTGTTATATATTCTTGGGCCTGAATTACTACTGTGATTAAAAACTGTAGCAGTGTTCCATTTTGGTTCTAACAATTTTCATACCTTTTGTTTCATAACTATGAGAATACAATTCAAAATTATTTCCATTTTTATGTATGAATTTTATTAATAGACTACAATATAATAAATTTGTCTGATTTTAAGAACATTAAAGTCTAAAAAACACTTTTTGAGATGGAAAATCAATAGCTTTATGAAGACATATTTTAATTATTTTCTTCTGTAATAAATAAAGTGGATTAAAATTGGATTTAAATGAGCTACCCCATGTGGAAGACAAGAACCACCAGGATCCCCACTGATTGGAAACTACCGCTAGATGGAAGTACAGTTGCTCCATGCAATTCAAATGAGAGTTATACGTGACTTCTTATGCAGCAGCTAGATGGCAGCATAGTGAAATTGGTGAAAGTTGTTGCCGCCAAAGCCTATAGGCTGAGCAATCTATTATACAGTATATGTGATCGGGACTTCATATATATACAGGGACATCATTTTATTTTTACTTCAATTTTTATTGTACCTGAGTTTTTGAATGTACTTCACTCCCACCCCTTCTACTAATGAAGTTCCAACTCCACACAGAACCAAGACCGCAGATAGTAAGCAGTACTGAGTTACTGAGTATAGTACGTTCCAGAAATATGTTCGCGTTTTCCAGTGACGAAAGAGCTTTCAATATTGAATCATATTTTCGCACAGGTACTGTCCGTTTGCCTACGTCGCATCCCGATTTCCCCCACCTGCTTCTGCTCGCCCCTCTGTAAAAGCTGGGCTGTCTTAGCTCTTTTCTGAAAACATTAATTTCTCTTAGGAATTGGGCGTTTACGTAATATTATACAGCTGTTTAATTTAACTTAAATAAAAGGGCCTCATTAAGTAATTAACTGTCACGTGATTTCCTCCCTTTCTACAATCATGCGGCATAACCACTTGGACGGACAGTAGATAGCATGTCTGAGTAATTTTATATTTTCGGGTCGGGCAGAAGTGAAGATTGAATTAACAGTACGTAGAGTAGGTACAGAATTATTTCAACATGAGTTACTAGTACGAAGGACGAAACTGGCAATTGGAATTAGATGCAATAGTCTATAGTGCGATAATATGCACAAAAGAACTGAAGCCTGTATCGAAATGAACGGCCACCATTTTCAAAATTGTGTTTAAATATTCATATTATGATTATTTTTCAATTTAACTTCTTTCTCTATATTGTACGCTAATGTGCTGTAGACAGGATAATATACACTGCATAATGAATACGTTCGCATGGATAACTCACTTCGTGAGTAAAAACACTTATTCTTAATACAGTACTGTACTTTGATTAAAGAAAAACCTAATGAAAATTGTCGAACTCAAAATCGCGATATTTCCTAGTTTACGTAAATGGATGAACTACTTTTCTTCCTTCCTATACCTAGTAGAGTGATTTGTGTTTTACGCCAGTATCATCGAACTCCAGTCTTAGAGGGGGAGCAAGCGGTGTTTCCGGTTCTCTAAAGGTATAGACAGGTTAATATTAAAAATGTTAGTAAAATTATATATATATATATATATATATATATATATATATATAAAGGATTTAAACCGAATGACAATGTTGCTTTGATGCATGAAATTTGTTTCTTGTGGTAAAAATTAGTCTATTTGAAATCTTAAACTCGGGGGAACACAATTGCCCTTCCCTTTCCCCTCTTAATGACGCCATTCGTATCAGTGAAGATTTGGTAGTGCCTGTTAGTTTACGTGGAACCAGCCAAATGACGTCAGTGATGTCCTCAGCAAGAGAGTCCTGACAAAAGTGTCCGTTTCAGGACAGTTTCTTTTTTGAACTTCATTTGATCACATTAACAGATTGAAATTATTCAGTCTGCCATATTGGAAAGCTGTATTCTCTCGGGAAAGAGAACCGCAACACAGAAATGAAAAACTGAACCGTTCGTTTTACGAGGCTTTGCATCAGAGATGACAATTGTGAACCATGATATACAAGAAAAGTGAAAATACAACTGTTCGAGTGGACCATACTTTACTGCACATATATCAGAATATCATGATCTTGTATGTACATTTTTAGGGGAGAGTCGGGTAGTAACGGACATCGGGTAATATCGGACAGTGAGTTTCTTTCATCTACCACACGATGATAGTACCTGATTGACATGGTTACGTTTCTGTGATGTCGCATAGAGAAACGTAACCATGTCATTCAGGTACTACCATATGGTGGTAGATGAAAGAAACACACTGTCCGATACTACTCGATGTCCGATACTACCCGACTCTCCCCTAATGAATTAGGTTATATATGTATAGAAAGTGCTCCAAAAGTCCAGGCATTGAAGGGTGGGCTGAGGTAATTTGGGTAAAAAAACATTTTTATTTAGTTTAGAGGCCCATAGTCTGTTACCATGATAAAACTTTCCAGTCAGTTTTTATATATTATTAGCACTGTTATCTTCTAGAATGATTCTATTGCATTTTCAAGTATGTTGGTCTCTTCTTATAACAACAACAGCCCTACGTTTATGGATGGCAAAGTTTGGGTAGTCTATAATGTGTATTATTGAAGAAAAACATGCTTAAAAGTTCTTATAAAATCAAATTATCCCAACCATAGGTTAATATATGTATCCTAGAACAGAAGGTAGAGGTTAGGTGGACATTTAAAAATTTTAGTTAGACCTAACAAGATAAAAAAAGAATTCAGCCTATACTTAAGTTGTTGATAAGGCATTTTTGTAAACTTAAAATATCTCCCATTAAAATGAGGGACAGAAAACACTTGGAATATATATTTGTTTTTCATCAATCCATAATTTCTGTACGTGGCATGATCTGGAACGAAAACTAGGTTAGTTGACCCAATTACCCCACGTTTGTAAATTACTAACGAACTATTAACTATATATTACTACATATATTAAAAATGTGTTCTAACCTTGTGTTGGTTTGCAACAATATTGCTTTGAATGTGATGAGTCATGTCACAGACTGCTAAACTAAAATCAGTTTTTTTTTTTTTTACCAGACAGTATCACCGTGATCAACACAATTTTTAACACTCCATTGGCCAGTTTGTCCAAGTAATGTTTAATTTTGCTTAACGAATGTTAAATTAACAGTCTGTTTATTTTTAACGCTTTGTTAATGTATTTTCCATTTGTTCAACATAATTTTGTTTAAGATAACCAACACTTAACAATAACGTCTGTTAGCACTATTTTAACTACTCAATAGCAGTTGGTAATGATTCTACACATGTAAGACAATTGTTGATTGGCTAAAATTAATCTTTAAATTCTATATTATAGAGTGAGTCATGAAACTTGCATAAAATGACAACCTGTTACAGTAGGCCACGCTCCATAAACAAACAGTTGACAAATGAAAGTTGTAGGCGACGTGCTGAATAATAATTACAAAGTAAGGCTATATTTCCTCATTGCTATTATGGATACGAAATACGAAAGAAATAAAATAACACTGATGTATTTAAACAGTCCAAAGTATTTTTTAAATGTTATATTACCAGTCATATGCTAAACATTCCCGACAGAGAGACACAAAATATTAATTTCACAACTTCTGTTCGAACAGCTATGGAGACATCGGCCATATTTAACTATCTGTTAAACGAGTTAACTGGCGAAAATCCTACATTTAAAATTAACAAACTGTTAACAACCTGTTAAACCAAACTGGTGTTGAAAACATACAATTTTATTAATTAACAAACTATTTAGAGTTTAACAGTCGTTAAATTTTCTAACAATACTTGGAAAAACCGACCATAAGACAAACAATTGTGAAATTGACAATATATTACTTTGGTATGTGTTTGAAGATTAGGTAAAGTTTTATTCAGTAGATTATAACATACTGAAATTATCTCACTATGCCCAAATTACCCCGACCCAACAATTTAAGGGATGTTAGAACATGCCAAAACTAACATTTTTGTCATACAACATAGGCTAGACGGCGTTAGAGTTGGAAGCTCTGAATCACATAATGCACGTCACAGTGCTGGATACAGCTGTCTGCCACTCTGTGCATAGTTAGAGAAGGTGTTCAAAGCGAACACAGTTGAACTCTGAACACACTGACGAACATTGCTTGATAGACTCCTGTTTCGTAGGTCTTTCTCATCATTCACAGGTGTGGCGTACACTAACATACCCATGTGTCCCCACAAGACGTTCAGGCTGGTGTGAGATCTGGAGATCTTGTTGGCCAAGTAACAGGTCCGCCACGGCCAATCCACCTGTCTGGAAAGACATTGTCCAGGAAACCATGAGCATTATGTGTGAAATGTTCTGGGTGGTCATCATGTTGCGTTGCCTTACCGACAAGAGAACCTTCTCCAGTAAATGGGGGCGGTATCCTGGAGAAGGTGCGTGCGGTTTTCGCTGTTGAGACGAGGTGAAACTCTCTAACGCCGTCTAGCGGTCTAACGGTGCAACTACGACCCTAAAGTTGTTTTGACCTCTTCTGTCGTCCCTTAAATTAAATGCGCGGTCTTCCGGGACATCCGGTATATATGTTAGTGTCATGTATATATTTTTTTTTTCTGTACAGAACTTGAAAATATTTTGACAAAGGGTTATACAAGAAATCACTTTCCACATTTGAATTGACCTAGAAATTATTTTATTATGTAAAGAAATAAATATTTTCCGTTATTTAGTTTTCTGTGTTATTAAATGTAAGTTCCTTCCTTACAAATGTGTGAGTCACTTCTTAAAGGAGGGTCCTAGCCGCTACAATACGAGAATGTTACACAGAAATTCATGCAGTGTGTATTGAAAAACAACCTCCTTCATTTATAGGCTGTCATTGAAGACAAGATAAAAGTAGTTTCAATAAAAATCGACAGCATAATTAAATATGTAAAGGAGATTGGTGTTCAATTATTTTTGTAAGTTTATCGTGCGAAAGATTTCCTTAAATATAGAGGTGATGACACAAAATTCTGTTGTACAGGAAATTCGTATAGTGACTACGTTCACTAGATTAAAGGGCAAGTTTCGAAGCTGGATTTGAGACATTTATATCGTAGTGTGAATAGAATAGGTCACCCCAGCTACCCTCTTTTCGGAAGTTGTGAGATTTAACGTAAAGTAGTTACATTGCTTGTTTCATCTATACTAATAATAAATCTGTAGCCGAAATGTTTCTGGTAATTTTCGATTTTCCAAAAATAATAGGTCCTAACATATATAATTAACCACCCTGAAACCGAAAATCGCTTTTTTGACATTTTTGTTTGTATGTCTGTCTGTCTGTCTGTCTGTCTGTATGTTTGTTATCTTTTCACGCGATAATGGATGAACGGATTTCGATGGAAATTGGAATATAAATTAAGTTCGTTGTAACTTAGTTTTTAAGCTATATGGCATTCAAAATACATTATTTAAAAGGGGGGCGGTTATAAGGGGGCCTGAATTAAATAAATCGAAATATCTCGCTTATTATTGATTTTTGTGAAAAATGTTACATAACAAAAGTTTCTTTAAAAAATGATTTCCGATAAGTTTTATTCTATGCAACAATTTGATAGGACTGATATTTAAGGATATACAAGACTTTTAAAATAACAATACAATACATTTTCGCCGCCGCCTCAGATTATAGCGTTGTTGTTCCTGCAGTAACTCCTATGTGCAAAATATAAAATTTTTTAGTAGGAAGAAAAAACACATTCATTCATTCCATGGCAATGGTACATAGGAGATCGTGAATTCTTACATTTTCGAAAGAAAGAAATATAATTACATATCACTATAAATGCTGTATCACTATTTAAGTTATTTGAAGGTTTCAGAACCATAGTGGGCCAAGCGCCATTTACTGAAGACGTAGAAAACAATGATTAAAATTAAGTTATTACCATAATTCAATGGAAACATATAGCAAGTAATATAAAGTATACACATTAAAACTAAATGATGTCAATCTTCATTAAACTATGGTTGCATGTAATAACAATTAAGAAACAGGTTAAAGGAATTGTCATTGCACCAAATGAGTGTCTCTGGATCAAAATGATCGTATTTTAATTTTTTAAATACAATTTAAATTAAGTAACATATTAAACGTTCCCTGGATCAAACGTCCTATTTTAATTATGTAATTACTTTATATTTATTTCTAACGGGTGCAGCGGAGCGCACGGGTACGGCTAGTATAAAATAAATTAATAAATTGTAATATTTCAGTCTAAGAACATGACATGTTATCAGATGGTTCTGCTGCACTTATTTCGATACCTGGATTGTGTACTCGGTCAAAGTCTACCAACAATGAGGAAGCAAATTCTTTAGTTATCTCTGCTATGCCAGTTGACGTGGTTCATAATTGCGATAAATAAATGTCGGCAGCAAACAAGCAATAGATTGCTCCAATTCCTGGCATTTCCTGGGTCTGATGACGATATAAATCTTGTGGGCGAGTTGATTGCTTTCTTAGTCATTAAATTTTTCTTGCAACATGTCAGTTATCTGTTAAGCTGTTATCAGATGGATAATCCTTCTTGAGGTGAGGTTACCATGGCAACAGTATCGGCCGATATTACGGCGATTGCAGCTCTTGGCTTAGAGGGATCGTAGTGAACGTTCTCTTTTTGGCGACGACGTACCGACTGCCTAGTGTATTTAACAGCTGGGATGGTGAAACTGGGCAACATCAAGTCACGAAACTTTCTGCTTAAAGTGGTGGAGCTGGTGAGTTTCCAGATTTCTAGTCAAATACTGTCGTCATTGCTCTAGTCTAGAGTAAGAGCATTTCGTTCTGGTATTTTGTGTGTCAAGGAATACTTGGAAATAAAATAGCAGAAACAAAGTAATTATAGACTCTGCGCTGTGTTGACCACACGTCCAGAGAGCCCCGCATTTTTTTATTTACATTATGGAAACGAAAACTTGGGCAACAAATTGTTACTATGGAAACCACAAAACCTTACAATCACCGCCTTCTGGAAACCTCTTTAGCAACATTAAACTGCTCCTACACGAACAAATGTTCGTCAAAATCAGCGATTCACTTAACAATCGAGACTAATCGATTGGAGATTCACTTTCGTGCAACGCAATGAACAGTCAAATTGGTGATCAAGGGCTGATTTGATCTGCATTTCTGCAACCGCGCCTACACTACTGAAAGTCTTTGATTGCTTTCAAAGTAAATAAGGAAATGTTGTAATCTAATCGATCAAAGGCTTGACAATTCTTTCAAAGAATTAACTAATGGGATTCGTAAAGAGTATGGCGCCAATAACCACACTGAAGATGTGAGTTGTTGTACATTGTAATTGTACGGATCCTGGAGGAAACTCAAACCCACTAATAATTCTATGATAATTCTTTTACACATAACGAAAGGTACGTAAAATATATCTTTATAATGCTATGTAGCGTATATTTACTCTCAGATCTGTCTAGATTTGTTTATGTTCACCTTGTTATTCCCGTAATCAATCGCAGAACCAAGTCAATGTCCTCGTACTAGCTTACGTCCGCGGCCTATGTACCATCCTGCAATCAACATCTGTAATCGGTCCCCAACATTACAAGCCTAATAATAATAATAATAATAATAATAATAATAATAATAATAATAATAATAATAACTTACTTACAAATGGCTTTTAAGGAACCCGAAGGTTCATTGCCGCCCTCACATAAGCCTGCCATTGGTCCCGATCCTGTGCAAGATTAATCCAGTCTCTATCATCATACCCCACCTCCCTCAAATCCACTTTAATATTATCCTCCCATCTACGTCTCGGCCTCCCCAAAGGTCTTTTTCCTCCGGTCTCCCAACTAACACTCTATAATAATAATAATAATAATAATAATAATAATAATAATAATAATAATCTATATATAATTTGAACTGGTAATGGAAATTACGGGAAAACGGCTGAACGGATTTTAATGAGTGACCCCTCATTTTCATGCCTAGCATCCAAAGTTTTTCGGAAAAATAGTAGTTTTCAGTGAAATGTCAATTTTCCTACATAATTTTCCTATTTTCCAAAATCCATCTCTTGTCAGTTTTGAGAACTAATTTTATTGAGTCACGGCCGACTTGATTGAATTTCAGAACAAAACACACACTACAATAAACAATAGGCTATTACACGAAGGCCATGACCTGCAGGATTGCTGACATATTTAGAGCTCAATTCAATTTGTTATTAAAAACTGATTCTACAGTGTATAATTTTCTGAGTACAACTGTGTATTGGATATTCAAATCTACGAAACTTGAGGTGGTTTGGTGACATTATTACCATTAGAAATTAAATATTATTATAGTTAATATCATGATGCATCTATTTTTCATTAATTGTACATAATATTGATGCTATATTGATGACATGAAAGTGAAACGTTTTGAGGTTATGTAAGTAAATGTAGAGAATATCTTAATTTAGATCTTCATTTCTATAATTTACTGAGTGACTGCTATATATAACTACAAAACTTAAGTAAGATAATAATATTGTTATTAAAAATCAAATATTTTTATAATTATTAACCCAGTGGGGTTGGGTCTTTTTCATATACTTAATGGCGGTGTAGTGTAGATATTGATATGTGTCATTGTCTTCAGTATTGGCTCGAGAGAGCGCAAAAATTACAGTTCCTAAGGGAAGATCAAAAGTTATTACTTACTGATAAAATAAGAGGTCTACAAAATTTTGTAGTCTCCAGATCATTTCAGCAAGATCTCTTAGTAGGATAAAATGATTTTACGCTCTACATTTCAAGTTCTACATACAGCAGCTATACGAAAATGCTATTGTTCGAAAGCTTAGCAAACCTGACATTTTTTTAACTTTTGCCTACAATCCACAATGACCTGAAATAGCTACTGCTATCGTCCTGACATTGATACTTGCGTTTTCGCGTTGAAACTCAAAAACTGAAGTTGGATAGGTTCAAGGAAAAGTATTTGGCCTAAAAAAATCCATTCAGAGGGAGTATGTTTCATTATTATGGAAGCAAATATTCTTCGTTGAAAATAAATCTGAAAAATTTTTATTTGAACGTCTAACGAACTTAGTTTGCAGCAGCATTTGCTGCAGAAGCCACTAGTAATAATAATAATATTAATAATAATAATAATACAGTATTTACCTATGCACTTAAGCCTACATACAACACCATTTGTAACAAATTTTCTGCAAAAAGAATTCGAAATTGGCCTATAAGAAGCTAAAGAGTACTTGGAATATCAGAAGTAGTTCGGAACCCTGACGGTGTCGCACGGAATTAGGCAGGCTCTGTGGCGACCATTTCTTGCGATATTTTTAATAGCAATAAATGACCGTCCAGAATTCATTAAAGCAATAACAATTATGTATGGAGATGACACTACTTTCCTATGTTCTTCCTCTGCTCTAAATCATTTAGGCTACATGCTCTCAACAACGCTACAGTGCACAGAATTTTAAGGTTCTATCAACCTTGAACGTTCCCTTGCAAGTTTATGTGGATGGTCGCTACTTGAAGAATAATTTGGCGGCTGCAACGTATTTTTTTATTTCTCTCAGACAGGCTCACATCTGCACGTTTTGAACCTTGCACATATTCCAACTCGTGTTCTTCTGTCCGTGAGAGCTATTATTGTTTAGTCAACTGTCAGAAGACAGTGATACCAAGAAGGCACCACTTATGAGGCAACTAGAGCAGGAGATAATGGGGTAGGGTGGCCAGTTCCTTTCCCCCCCCCCACTGCATACATCGCCGACTAGCTACATATTACACTAGTCAGACTTCACAGTACATCAGTTATTCATAGATTTTAAAAACGCATATGACTCGGTTAAGAGAGAAGTTTTATATGATATTCTTATTGAATTTGGTATTCCCAAGAAACTAGTTCGATTAATTAAAATGTGTCTCAGTGAAACGTACAGCAGAGTCCGTATAGGTCAGTTTCTATCTGATGCTTTTCCAATTCACTGCGGGCTAAAGCAGGGAGATGCACTATCACCTTTACTTTTTAACTTCGCTCTAGAGTATGCCATTAGGAAAGTCCAGGACAACAGGCAGGGTTTGGAATTGAACGGATTACATCAGCTTCTTGTCTATGCGGATGACGTGAATATGTTAGGAGAAAATACACAAACGATTAGGGAAAACACGGAAATTTTACTGGAAGCAAGTAAAGCGATCGGTTTGGAAGTAAATCCCGAAAAGACAAAGTATATGATTATGTCTCGTGACCAGAATATTGTATGAAATGGAAATATAAAAATTGGAGATTTATCCTTCGAAGGGGTGGAAAAATTCAAATATCTTGGAGCAGTAGTGACAAATATAAATGACACTCGGGAGGAAATTAAACGCAGAATAAATATGGGAAATGCCTGTTATTATTCGGTTGAGAAGCTTTTATCATCTAGTTTGCTGTCAAAAAATCTGAAAGTTAGAATTTATAAAACAGTTATATTACCGGTTGTTCTGTATGGTTGTGAAACTTGGACTCTCACTCTGAGAGAGGAACATAGGTTAAGGGTGTTTGAGAATAAGGTGCTTAGGAAAATATTTGGGGCTAAGCACGGGATGAAGTTACAGGAGAATGGAGAAAGTTACACAACGCACGCATTGTATTCTTCACCTGACATAATTAGGAACATTAAATCCAGATGTTTGAGATGGGCAGGGCATGTAGCACGTATGGGCGAATCCAGAAATGCATATAGAGTGTTAGTTGGGAGACCGGAGGGAAAAAACCTTTAGGGAGGCCGAGACGTAGATGGGAGGATAATATTAGAATGGATTTGAGGGAGGTGGGATATGATGATAGAGACTGGATTAATCTTGCTCAGGATAGGGACCGATGGCGGGCTTATGTGAGGGCGGCAATGAACCTTCGGGTTCCTTAAAAGCCATTTGTAAGCAAGTAAGTAAGTAAGACTTCAGATGACCCATTTTAATGTTGAATTGGTTCCCATGTCAAAATACTCAGTTTAGGCTCCTATGTTGTTATTCAGTCAATTGTCCGAAGACAGGTCTGAACTTCATAAGTGATACCAAGAAGACACCACTTATGAGGCAACCAGATCAGGAGATAATGGATTAGGGTGACCAGTTCATTTCCTCCTTAGACTCCCAAACTGGAATAACCAAGTAACCCATATTACCAAAAAAGTGTTTTCCATACTACATTCCTTAAACAGCATTTGAAAATTCCTTCCGCTATCACTCAAGAAAATACTAGTGGAAACACTAGTAATGCCCCACTTCGATTATTGTGACTTTCTACTGACTGACCTCAATGTCAACCAGTCGCAAAGATTACAACGTGTTCATAATTCTTGTGTTCGCTTCGTCTGCGATGTCCGTCGCGCTGACCACATTACCCCATCCTTCCAAACTCTAAACTGGCTACGGTTTAACGAACGTAGAAATTTTCATTCTCTTGTTCTCCTTTTCCAAGTCCTTCACACCTCTACACCTACCTACCTTCCCTCCCGTTTCAGTTACCTGTCATCATATCATAATCTCTTCACACGCACGCAAAATAGCCGCATACTAGCCATACCAACACATAAGACATCATCGTATTCATCATCATACACAATCTCGCTCTCGCGCTTGTGGAATACCCTACCCAGTGACATCAGAGACTGTCGGAATTTAGCAGTGTTCAAAAGCAAACTTATTAAGCATTTTCTTACTGCGTAGAGTAGGTTTAATTTTTTACTTAATGAAGAAAAGAAATGCTTCTCTCTTCTTAACTTTTAAAATAAACTGTCTAGCTTTTATTAACGAGTTAATCTTTTAGTACTTTGATTTTTATTGTATTTGTAAATTTAATATTAATTGTAATAATTATAATTGTAATTGTATTCTTAATATTGTAATTGTAATCTCCTGGTAGAAGGGAAGAGAAGGCCTGATGGCCTTATCTCTACCAGGTTAAATAAATAAATAAATAAATACATAAATAAATAAATAAATAAATAAATCTATACTAATAATAAATCTGTAGCCGAAATTTTTCTGGTAATTTTCGATTTTACAAAAATAATTGGTCCTAACATATATAATTAACCACCCTGAAACCGAAAATAGCTTTTTTGAAATTTTTGTTTGTATGTCTGTCTGTCTGTCTGTCTGTCTGTCTGTATGTTTGTTACCTTTTCACGCTATAATGGCTGAACCGATTTCGATGAAAATTGGAATATAAATTAAGTTCGTTGTAACTTAGATTTTGGGCTATATTGCATTCAAAATACATTATTTAAAAGGGGGGTTATAAAGGGCTCTGGATTAAATAAATCGAAATATCTAGCTTATTATTGATTTTTGTGAAAAATGTTACATAACAAACGTTTCTTTAAGAATGATTTCTGATAAGTTTATTCTTTGAAAAATTTTGATAGAACTGATATTTAATGAGATAAATGAGTTTTAAAGTTAAAATAACTGCCATCTAAGGCGGTGTATTGAAATAAAAAACAAATGACTTCGTCTATGAGGGGCCTTGGACACAAAAATCGAAAACTATGAAACATAGCCTACAGACAATGTTTCCGTGTTTGTATGAAGTAATATCGGAAGCTAAATTAATCGATTTGTATAATTAATTATTATTTCATCATTGGAAAGTGTAGTTTCTCTGGATGGATATAATGCTATAATGTTATTACAGTAACTTGTGAGTGAATTGAGGACAGGTAAGATTAAAATAGCTTCTTATGCACAGAAACCTTGATAGGTTATTCTGTATATTCATTTCTTGTATTTCTTAAAATAATGTTTATGAAGATATTCCTTTTTATCTCAGAGAATTAACGAACAACGAGAGTGTATTGATTTAGTATGCAGTAATAGTACGTTAGCTTAGCAATCCATTATTTTATAATTCAAATTTTAACTATGCTCAATTGAATCGTGTTAAAATACATAAAATATATATGCAATAAATGCAATGCAAAAAAATTGGGTAATGAGCCAAGCAGATTATGTTGCGCTGTTGTAAAAGCTGTTCCTCCTGAGATTCAAGAGCTCCCACAACAAATTAAAAACTTTCTAATTCGAGTACATTCGTTATCAACACATTTTTACATAATATAATATAATATAATATAATATAATATAATATAATATAATATAATATAAACATAATAATAAATCTGTAGCCAAATTTTTTTTGTTAATTTTCGCTTTTCCAAAAATAATTGGTAATAACAATTAAGAAACAGGTTAAAGAAATTGTCATTGCACCAAATGAGCGTCTCTGGATCAAAATGATCGCATTTTAATATTTTGAATACAATTTAAATTAAGTAACATATTAAACGATTTATCCTTCTATCAAACACGAATATTCCCTGGATCAAACGTCCTATTTTAATTATGTAATTACTTTATATTTATTTCTAACGGGTGCAGCGGAGCGCACGGGTAAGGCTAATAAATAAATAAATAAATAAATATTACTTTGACCCAAGAGGTTTCAGGCACGCTGTATATAAATGGTGGTTAAGTCGGTCACGACGGCGTGTGTTTGCAGTTGCTGGCGGTCCTGAGTTTAGCCCTCGGGAAGGGAGAATGGGTGGGCACCACGCGGCAGAAGGCAACCGTGGTTCACGGCACCCTGATTGGCAGCGTGGTGCTGGGCATGGTGGGGGTCGCTGGCGAGGTGCGTGGTTCGCCCCTGGACAGGGCCCTGCAGAGGATCGTGGCCGGGTCGTTGGCATTGCTGTCCCTCACCGCCGGCGCCATCATGGTCGAGGCTTGGTACAAGTTACCCTACAGCGTCCCTGACAGGGTGCTGGGAGCGGGCGTCATGGCGCTCGCCAACGCCGCCATCTTTGTGGTCGACCTTCTCACGTTGACAGCAGCTTGCGTTAGAACGAAAAGATCAGCATCACATCATGAGCTTCATATACTTTAATACAGGGTGTTCACAGAATATCTCCGTGATTACAAACGGGTAAAGCATGGCTGTCGGAAGTCGTATGCACACGAAAATGGTGTCACCGAGAAGAGTAATTCAAAAAGTTTATAGTACATCCTCATGTGCCCCCGCCGTCATACAGCAGACGTACACCACACGCTCTACAACATGTCTGCTGGAATGGACTGATTGGCACCGCAGATACGATGTCGCAGTTCTGGAAGATTCTGAGGGAGTGGAGGTACATAGATTTAAACCCATAGTCACAAACACTGAAGTCCGGGAACCTGGGTGGCCACTTGGAGAAGATGTCTTGGTCTCCAGCGCGTTCAATCCAACCGTTTGGATATCCTCTGTAATATCTAAGAGACAGTGGAACCAGACAAGATATCAGATGTTCCTTATCCCTCATTGATGAGGTAAATGTGAAAAAATATAAAATTATGTAGGCCTGTAATACATAATAAATTAGTATACAATAATATAATCCAGTGATGTCAAAGCAAGTGCATTTTTCTGACCTTGGCGGGCAGCAAGCGCTAAGTGTGAAAAGAGGAAGGGTTGTGTATACGAATAAGCAGCCTGTTGAATTAAGAAAACAGTGGTGCACAAACTTCAAATGGAACGTGAAATTTTATGTCGTTATTTTTATATGGCTTCTTTCTGTTTAATATTAATATGTCGGGCATTCAAAAATCGAATCACACTCCTCGCCTCACAGTCGGCGGGATTATCAATCACGTCGTTCATTTTGAAGTAACACAAAATGCACAATGGCGACTTGTTGCAACCAGTACTCACAACATTATGAGAACACATGTTAAGGAAGCCAGATGACATTCAAACAAGGAAGGGAAGTCAGCTGCGCGGCGGGTATGCGCGAACGGTCGTTATTTCCTGGATCCCCCTCGTATCTATATTGTCTGTAAAACAAAAGTACTGACACTGATTTCTTAATATTGCACTTGTGTTTTAAATCTTAATAACATAATAGAGAGTTAAGAAGGAATATTCACTTAAATTCCATAGTAGTGTAATATTATACTGTATTAAGTGGATGAAACACATCATTCATAAAGAAAGTGATATTCCAAAGAAAGAGATTGAGTATGACATGATAAGTTGGAATTTATATTGATGGTATCTTTAGCCTTACAAAAGTAATCAATAAACTAATCAAAACAATATTACAGTACAAAGCAAAGTTACCTAGGTACTGTATCTGTTTTAAGTGTAACTAATATTACATAACAAAACTCTTATCGCATTATGCTTTTAAGGTGATATTGGTGAGCAACTTCCTATCATCAGAATATTAAATTATTTTCTCGAAATCTGCTGAAGCTATAGAGCTGACATTTTTACAACACATGGGCACGTATCTTTTTGCTTATGATGTAACAGTAGTTGCTTTGTTAATTCATTTCCTTACAAACAATTTCCATGCGAATATTTTCAAAATGTTCAATACACTATCTTCAGTAATACGTATATACGGTAGGCCTATATTAGATTTACGAAAACATTCTGTAAGGCTACTAAATAAATAGGCCTATACCTGAAAATTTCACTTTTCTATACGAAAAGTTGAGAAAATATTTCTTTTGAATGAAAAAATCAAACTTGTGAAAAATGAGCATTAAAATTAAAACTTACATTCTTATAATGCACTTATACTTCTCAGGCAAATCTAAAAATTAACACGGATACAGTTTTAATAAGTTCTCTTCCCTTTATCTATTGACTCAGTGCTGGCCATCCCTGAATATAGCTCGACCAAGCGGCATATACCACCTCTTTCGTCTGTCTCTTTCCTTTCCGCCGTAAAGCGCTCAGGCTCTCCTGGGCTCTAAAGCGCGCGCTTGCTCCTATGGACATCAATTGACATGCCTGATATAATCCATTGTATACTTATGTATCAACTTTATTTAATATATCGATGGTGTTGAACAGCAACTTCGTACCTACAGTATGTCATAACATTCAATTTTGATATCTTGATAACGAACAAATATCTGACATAAGAGGGCATTTAAATATTTGAATATCTTCTTGTGAAGTTTCTATCCATGCCTTGACATAGAATGTGATTGATGGAGGTATTGAAAGACTTTTTTTGTGCGGATAAAGGGAAATCTCATTTTGTTAATGTTTTTACGTACGAGATTGTTGTTCAACGCCCTCGATATACATAATAGGTTTGTTCCAGCAAGCAATTCAGAACGCATTCGCAACTAATGTCGAACTTCTTTCGACGCATGCGCCAGTTGTGTACGGTGTCAGAACTAGTTCGGGATTTTACATTGTTGGAACGTTTCTTGACCTGTTCTTTCACGGCCTTCGGAGTTCCTTCTCATTTTAAAATTATATTCATCTTCCGAACTTAATTCTTCGTAAAACATATCACTATCGTCTTCCAAATCACTCATAATCCGTCTAGTCTCGAAGCATTTTAACCGTAACTTCAGATTAAACCATTTGCGCATGCGTCAGCAGTTCAGAACTTACAGTTCCTGCTCTTAATCGAGAACCAATTTCACTGATTCCGAACGAGTTCTGAAGCAGGGTGGAACAGGGAACTGGGAGTTCAGAATCAGTTCTAGTCTTGTTGGAACACACACTGAGCTAATGCGCATGAGCAGGCAGTTCAGAATCTGTTCTGAACCGTGCTGGAACGAACTTAATGTCTACGGCTTTGCTTCTCAGAGGTGAATTGGTTTTCCTTTCTCTAGTCATCAAATGCTATCAAATCATTATTTGTTTTATGCTCGACCATGCCGAAATGTAGTAATTATACATCTGGTAGCAGCCCTTTAATGCACCTATCATTATAGTTATAGTTCAGTTGTTCAGCGAATGAGAAATCACCATTGTAGCATTATAAAAGCGCAAGTATAGATTATTCTCGGATATGCAATCGAAAGACAATTAGCAAAACGTGACGGAGGCTGGAAATCCAATACTGTCGCAGAAGGTTATGTTCTGTTACTATAATAATTAGCGTTAATTGTAAATAATATTCAAGTAAATTCAATTTGTCATCTCGTTTTTCAATTCTGAAATCAATTTCCAGCTTATATCAAGATTAATATTCATGTTATTCTCTAGATTATATCAAGGTCAATGACATTCGTTCCTCAATACTTTCGCATCTGCGCACATCTCACAATTTAGAAGGTCAGTTCCGCTCCTCACTTCGATAACCATAACATGAATACTTATGAATAATTTCAAGTTAGAAATATGGTCGAGCATAAAAAGTCGTATGAAACTTGCCTGTAATTAAGACGCTCATATGAAAATTATGAAACTCGCTTGCGCTCGTTTCATAAACAAACATACTCTCGTCTTAATTACTACCATTATAGGCTCGTTGCATAATGTACTATTAATTGGTGATGCGATCAGAAGAGATGACGATTTTAGCAACTTAAAATTAAAAATCTAACACTTTAAAAATCGATTTTAGCACTAGATGACATTTTTTAATGTTAGAATTTATCATTTTGTTGCGTCTTGGGATGGAACATTTTATGGAAAATTTTGAGGTAGAAGTTCAATCTTGTCAGTGTGTTAAGAAATACATTTTCTACATTTTGCAGTTAAGATTGTTGAAAATAATAAAGACATAAACGAATATAATAAAATTGCAGTGAAATGGGGACATTAAGAACCATTTGAAAAGATATGGAAGTTCGACACGCATTTAAAATCAAAACAAAAATCGCTTTATTTCAATTAAAAACACTCGAAAGTTTAACATGAAACAAATTTCAGCATTTCTCTCCTGCAATCTGTTTTGCCTGTTAAATAATAAATTGAACTTATTAAAAGTCATTGAGCTATTGCTAGGTAACCAAGTGGACTGAATAGCTGCTTGGGCAAAGAGTGGACATTTTATTTGCATTGCTAGTAACTATAACATTTGCAGGCAGTCAGTCTGTGATTTGTCTCTAGTACTGGTTATTGAATGTTTATGAAAATAATGCTAACCACATAAAGCTGTCCGAGTCTGCAGGAATAAAATTTGAAATTATTAGTATTCAACATGCTTGTCTATGCGGATGACGTGAATATGTTAGGAGAAAATCCACAAACGATTAGGGAAAACACGGGAATTTTACTTGAGGCAAGTAAAGAGATAGGTTTGGGAGTAAATCCCGAAAAGACAAAGTATATGATTATGACTCGTGACGAGAATATTGTACGAAATGGAAATATAAAAATTGGGGATTTATCTTTTGAAGGGGTGCAAAAATTCAAATATCTTGGAGCAACAGTAACAAATATAAATGACACTCGGGAGGAAATTAAACGCAGAATAAATATGGGAAATGCCTGTTATTATTCAGTTGAGAAGCTCTTATCATCCAGTCTGCTGTCAAAAAATGTGAAAGTTAGAATTTATAAAACAGTTATATTACCGGTTGTTCTTTATGGTTGTGAAACTTGGACTCTCACTTTGAGAGAGGAACATATGTTATGGATGTTTGAGAATAAGGTGCTTAGGAAAATATTTGGGGCTAAGAGGGATGAAGTTACAGGAGAATGGAGAAAGTTACACAACGCAGAGCTGCACGCATTGTATTCTTCACCTGACATAATTAGGGACATTAAATCCAGACGTTTGAGATGGGCAGGGCATGTAGCACGTATGGGCGAATCCAGAAATGCATATAGAGTGTTAGTTGGGAGGCCGGAGGGAAAACGACCTTTAGGGAGGCCGAGACGTAGGTGGAAAGATAATATTAAAATGGATTTGAGGGAGGTGGGATATGATGATAGAGACTGGATTAATGTTGCTCAGGATAGGGACCAATGGCGGGCTTATGTGAGGGCGGGTTCCTTAAAAGCTAGTAAGTAAGTATATAAGTAAGTAATTAAGTAGTCAACACTTTTATGGATTTATGGCACTGATCTGACGAGGCACTGTACAATTGAAGAGCTTGCGTAAGGATTTTTTTTTTACAAACAGACAGACATATCTATAATTTTCTTAGAGAAAGAACAAGAATTTATCATTTCATCGATATCCAGTTATTAGTGTTATTTATCTGTGATTAGATTTACTTTTTAACTGAAGTCATTATCCAGCCAAACAGAGACACACCGCCCGGTCTATCGACTCTCGTTAAAATATGAAGCGACTCTACACCCGTTATGACAGAGTCGCTCTCTGTTGAGGGAAATCATCTCCTTCTCCTATTTCGTCAGTTGCCCGTAGATGTCTCTGTACACCGTGCTTTCACATGCTGACATCAGATGTCTGCACTAAGCAAATCACACTCAAGACTTTTGGATCACACCGGGGTTTTCAAAGTGTGAAACGCGTCCTTGTCCTTCTAATTAGAGCGCCGGGTTCGATTCCATGCGATCGGCTACTATTCGTGCGTTTGTAATAGTCTGCACTAACATGTGCCATCTTGCAATGTTGCCAGATTTAGTTCTCAATGTAAGGAAATTCTGCTGTGCATGGATCAACATCGATATGTGCTTGCAAGGTATAGTTTTTGTTTCAGTAGGTTGTTTTACGACGCTTTATCATCTGTTATGGTTATCTAGCGTCTAAATGAGATGAAGGTGATTTGCCCTTAACCCTCCAGTACTCGTGCTGATAGTTACGTCATCATATCTCTGCTTTCAGTGCTAATAACGTGAAATTTGCAGTACCTTCCTGTTACAGCTTATGTATGATATCTGGAGTGTTTGGATGTAATTGCGGTTTTTTCCTGTGTAGCAGTATATATGTTTTAGAGTGTATTACAAATGAATCGTTTATTTCTGAAACCCCACAAGTGACAAAAACAAAACTTTTGGGAAACCAATAAAAACTGTTTAGCTTCATTACTTTTATTTTTATTGTCAAAATGTATTTAACAAGTGATATTAGTTGCTAAATATGAGGTTTATTCACCATTAATTGTGTTTTATAATACTGTATATAAAGTAAAAATTGAAAATTTATCTTTTGAAGAGGTGGAGAAGTTCAAATATCTTGGAGCAACAGTAACAAATATAAATGACACTCGGGAGGAAATTAAACGGAGAATAAATATGGGAAATGCCTGTTATTATTCGGTTGAGAAACTCTTATCTTCCAGTCTGCTGTCAAAAAACCTGAAAGTTAGAATTTATAAAACAGTTATATTACCGGTTGTTCTTTTTGGTTGTGAAACTTGGACTCTCACTTCGAGAGAGGAACATAGGTTAAGGGTGTTTGAGAATAAGGTGCTTAGGAAAATATTTGGGGCTAAGAGGGATGAGGTTACAGGAGAATGGAGAAAGTTACACAACACAGAACTGCACGCATTGTATTCTTCACCTGACATAATTAGGAACATTAAATCCAGACGTTTGAGATGGACAGGGTATGTAGCACGTATGGGCGAATCCAGAAATGCATATAGAGTTGTTAGTTGGGAGGCCGGAGGGAAAAGGACCTTTGGGGAGGCCGAGACGTAGATGGGAAGATAATATTAAAATGGATTTGAGGGAAGTGGGATATGATGATAGAGAATGGATTAATCTTGCTCAGGATAGGGATCAATGGCGGGCTTATGTGAGGGCGGCAATGAACCTCCGGATTCCTTAAAAGCCAGTAAGTAAGTAAGTAAGTAGGTAAGTAAATAAGTAGTCAACACTTTTATGGATTTATGGCACTGATCTGACGAGGCATTGTTCAATTGAAGAGCTTGCGTAAGGAGTTTTTTTTTTTTTGCAAACAGACAGAAATATCTATAACTTTCTTAGAGAAAGAAGAAGAATTTATCATTTCATCGATATCCAGTTATTAGTGTTATTTTTCTGTGATTAGATTTACTTTTTAATTGAAGTCATTATCCAGCCAAACAGAGACACACCGCCCGGTCTATCGACTCTCGTTAAAAATATGAAGCGACTCTACACCCGTTATGACAGAGTCGCTCTCTGTTGAGGGAAATCATCTCCTTCTCCTACTTCGCCAGTTGCCCGTAGATGTCTCTGTACACCGTGCTTTCACATTCTGATATCAGATGTCTGTACTAAGCAATCATATGTAGCTAAAATACAATATACTGATTAAGTGAGACTCAAGAACAGTTTTTATTTCTCGTCAGAAAGATACAAAACAATTCACAACAAAACCGTTGCTAAGGAGAGCTGAATTTCCATAGCCCACTCCGTTAGTATCATGAACATAGACGTAGGCCAATTGTGACTGCAGAACTCAGAGCCCTACATGTACTAGAGTTATTCCCTCCCAAAAATTAAATTAATTAGGATGTAACATTAGAGTTTAGAGTTATATAAATCTGACGAGAGCTCGCTAATGGGTTTAGAGAAGCTATACTCTGAGAACACTCCGGTAGATACCTCAGGCCCAGAGTCCGTGGACTGGACTGTGTTCAGACCTTCTCTCACTTTAAACTGTCCCCGTGTAAACGTAGCATAAGGTTCCAGGCATGTCCTGAATGCCTGCACACTTGAACAGCAAGCAAAAATGTAACAATGCAATATTACCCTTTGCAGCTGTATTGTCCCCCCCCCCCACTGAAATTTTGAAAAGTTAGAGAATGTTCTTTCTTTCTCTCTGCAAGAAAGCTAAAATGACATTAAAAATAATCTTATACAGACTCTCGTGATGCACTATTTCGATTCTTGTTTTTCCTTATTAACAAATTTAAGTTCTAACTTAAATGAGAGATTGCAACGAGTTCATAATGTATGTACAGGGAGATCATTTTATTTTTACTAACATTTTTAATATTAACCTGGCTATACTTTCGGATCAACGACGTTTGCTACCCCTTTCACGACTGGAGTTCGATGATACTGGCGTAATATACAAACAAATCACTTTACTAGGTATAGGAGGGAAGAAAAGTAGTTCATCCATTTATGTAAACTAGGAAATATCGCGATTTTGAGTTTGATTATTTTCATTAGGTTTTTGTTTAATCAAAATACAGTGCAGCATTAACAATGAGTGTTTTTACTCACGAACTGAGCTGTCCATGTGGACGTATTCATTATGCAGTGTATATTATACTGTCTACAGCACATTAGCGTACAATATAGAGAATGAAGTTAAATTGAAAAATAATCATAATATGGATATTTAAACACATTTTTTAAAATGGTAGCCGTTCATTTCGATACAGGCTTCAGTTCTAATGTGCATATTATCGCACTATAGACTATTGCACCTAATCCCAATTACCAGTTTCGTCCTTCGTACTAGTAACTCATGTTGAAATAATTCTGTACCTACTCTATAAAAGAGTACCTTACGTACTGTAAATTCAATCTTCACTTCTGCCCGACCCGAAAAGTTAAAATTACTCCGACATGTTATCTACTGTCCGTCCAAGTAGTTATGTCGTAGGGTCGTAGAAAGGGGGGAAATCACGTGACAGTTAATTACTTAACGAGGACCTTTTATTTAAGTTATTTTAAACAGTTGTATAATATCACGTAGACTCCAATTCCTAACAGAAATTAATGTTCTCAGAAAAGAGCTAAGACAGCCCAGCCACTAGCTGCCGAATAAAAGCTGGTTGGGGAAACCGGGATACGACGTAGGCAAATGGACGACAGTACCTATGCGAAAATGATTCAATATTGAAAGCTCTTTCGTCACTGGAAAACGCGAACATATTTTTGGAACAAACTGTTTACTGTGACCGTAAGGCTACTATGACTGTATATGCGGTCTTGGATCAGTGTGGAGGACGGTTGAACTTCATTAGCAGAAGGGGTGGGAGTGAAGTACATTAAAAATCTCAGGTACAATAAAAATTGAAGTAAAAATAAAATGATGTCCCTGTGTAAGATTCGTCTGTATTATTCTGCCATGCAACGCCGTCTCTTGAGCTGCTCTTGTGGGCTCGTCTAAAAGAGCGAAGAATCATACACGCTCTTTCACTTCTATACAAAATTTTACTTAACTCTTCTCCAGAGTATTAGTCTTCACGCTTTCAGTTCCTTATTACTTCACGAAATTAGCATCATTCTCTTGTTTCTATTCCTCGTCACAGAACTTCCTTGTACTCACCCTCCTGACCTACACTGTAGCATTGCCTCGCCTCAGGAATTCGTTATCTAGTGACGTCAGGGATTGCCGCACATTGTCACAGTTTAAAATTAAAGTAGAATAATATGTCTTATCCTAGGAAATCCGTTACTGAGAAGTTGCTAGATTTATGTTGATGTTCTTATCTGTAGAATTTTAGCAATGATTCCCTTTTGTTAGATTAACCCTTGGACAACTGGAACAGCTTATTGTGCCTTGGTTAATAATAATGACAACGATCAGTCACGGTGTTTTGTATCTAGCTATTTGTTTTATATGTTTTTTTTTTTTTGTATCATCCCTTAATATGTTAGATCAATTATTATTATTATTATTATTATTATTATTATTATTATTATTATTATTATTATTATTATTTCTACTTCATGTTCAGTTTTATCTTTATATTTTCATATTGTTACACGTCATTATTTCATATTATTTCGCATCATAATGCACAATTTTTCTTGAAGTTGTATTGCATTTCTGGTGGTGTGAAAGGAAGGCCTGATGCCCCAATTCCACCAGAATAAATAAATAAGTAAATAATTAAATAAATAATTAAATAAATAAGTAAATAAATATTTAAATAAGTATATAATTAAATAAGTAAATAAATGCGTAAATAAATACGTAAACAAATAAGTAAACAAACAAGTAAATAAGTAAAGAAGTAAATAAGTAAAGAAATACTTAAATAAATAAATAAGTAATTAAATAAGTGTAAATAAATAAATAAGTAAATAAATAAATAAGTAAATAAACAAGTAAATAAGTAAATAAATAAATAAGTAATTAAATAAGTGTGTAAATAAATAAATAAATACGTAAATAAATAAGTAAATAAACAAGTAAATAAGTAAATAAACAGGTAAATAAGTAAATAAACAAGTAAATAAGTAAATAAATACGTAAATAAATAATTAAATAAATAAATAAGTAATTAAATAAGTGTGTAAATAAATAAATAAATAAATAAACAAGTAAATAAGTAAATAACTACGTAAATAAATAAATAAATAAATAAGTAATTCAATAAGTGTGTAAATAAATAAATAAATAAATAAACAAGTAAATAAGTAAATAACTACGTAAATAAATAAGTAATTAAATAAGTATGTAAATAAATAAATAATTAAATAAGTATGTAAATAAATAAATAAGTAATTAAATAAGTATGTAAATAAATAAATAAGTAATTAAATAAGTATGTAAATAAATAAATAAGTAATTAAATATGTATGTAAATAAATAAATAAGTAAATAAATAAGTAATTAAATAAGTATGTAAATAAATAAATAAGTAAATAAATAAGTAATTAAATAAGTATGTAAATAAAAATAAATAAATAAATAATTAATTATATAAGTATGTAAATAAATAAGTAATTAAATAAGTATGTAAATAAATAAATAAGTAATTAAATAAGTATGTAAATAAATAAATAAGTAAATAAATAGGTGATTAAATAAGTATGTAAATAAATAAATAAGTAATTAAATATGTATGTAAATAAATAAATAAGTAATTAAATATGTATGTAAATAAATAAATAAATATGTAAATAAGTAAATAAATAAATAAGCAATTAAATAAATACGTAAATAAATAAATAAGTAAATAAACAAGTAAATAAGTAAATAAATACATAAATAAATAATTAAATAAATAAGTAATTAAATAAGTATGTAAATAAATAAATAAGTAATTAAATAAGTATGTAAATAAATAAATAAGTAAATAAATATGTAAATAAATAAATAAATACGTAAATAAGTAAATAAATAAATAAGCAATTAAATAAATACGTAAATAAATAAATATGTAAATAAACAAGTAAATAAGTAAATAAATACGTAAATAAATAAATAATTAAATAAGTAATTAAATAAGTATGTAAATAAATAAATAAGTAAATAAATAAGTATATAAATAAATAAATAAGTAAATAAATATGTAAATAAATAAATAAATAAATACGTAAATAAGTAAATAAATAAATAAGCAATTAAATAAATACGTAAATAAATAAATAAGTAAATAAACAAGTAAATAAGTAAAGAAGTAAATAAGTAAATAAATAAGTAATTAAATAAGTATGTAAATAAATAAATAAGTAATTAAATAAGTATGTAAATAAATAAATAAGTAAATAAATATGTAAATAAATAAATACGTAAATAAGTAAATAAATAAATAAGCAATTAAATAAATACGTAAATAAATAAATAAGTAAATAAACAAGTAAATAAGTAAAGAAGTAAATAAGTAATTAAATATGTATGTAAATAAATAAATAAATACGTAAATAAGTAAATAAATAAATAAGCAATTAAATTAATACGTAAATAAATAAATAAGTAAATAATCAAGTAAATAAGTAAAGAAGTAAATAAGTAAATAAGTGTGTAAATAAATAAATAAATAAACAAGTAAATAAATAAATAAGTAAATAAACAAGTAAATAAATAAAGAAGTAAATAGGTAAATAAATACGTAAAGAAATGAATAAACAAATAAGTAAATAAACAAGTAAATAAATAAATTCATAAAATACCTAAATAAGTTAATTAGTAAATAAGTAAAAGTTAATTTCATAAAAGGAACTGATTAATAATTTATTTAATTCAGATGTTCTTTTTAAAAAGTTTTATGTTCACATAATTGTATATTGTATTGTAGCAGCTGAGGCATTTAATTCATTTATTACTTTTTCTCCATTGCTTAGCAGCTATCCCGGGCAAACTAGATGTTCCAATGAAAAAGCCTTTTTCCGAAATATTTGTTTATTGTTAGTGTGATCTGCAGCCCTCCAGAATCCAGTTCGATGCTATCCTACTACTCACCGCCCCTTCACAGTTATTGACTTTGCAGTTATGATTTCTTCCAAAAGGAACTCAGACGCACTCGAATTGCGACCGTGTCGCCACGCATCTCCAACGAGCAAGGCGAGGCTGTTTTTCTTTTATTAGCGATAAACTCGAAGAATGACTGAGATTCACCAATAAGTAAGCATGTGCAGATTTTATGGTAAATGTGACTGATTTAGGACAGTCATTTTGTCATGAATTTTTCGCGAACGACACGCAAAGTGTGGGAGACTTGAAAACAAGTTCGATAAAAAGAAAGAGAGAATGCCGCTGAAAGCAGGACGGGTCATAGAGTACGTAATTCCGCTCAGCGTTTTCTTTCTGCATGAATCACGGGATTTTGTAGTAACACTTGTTCCAAGGATGAAGAACATTATATTTATGAAGTGGCATATTAGTAAATATAACAGAATTATTACCAGTTATATGTTTAAATTATTTCAAATTTTAATTTTAATCACACAACATAACACTAGTATTTTCAAACTCTATATAATTGAAAATGAAATGACTTTTGTCAACTTTTAATATTGGAATCAATTTAGAAGATCAGCATCATTTTACAGGAAAAAAAAGTTGTTGAATAATAGAAATATGCGTTACAAGAGCGGTATGTTGATGTTTTCATGTTCGAGGAAAAGTTTGAAAAGCGAAACGTAGTTGTGCGAAGATGGTTTATTACATACCTGAAAGAGGAATTTCTAATTAGTTGCAATGAAATCTCCATCTTGGTTTCTGTTCAATGACGGCACATTTGAAAAACAAAAATATCTATCTTCAACATTGTTGCTTTAAAATGTTTTCTGTGTTTGCTATACTCCAGCAGGCCGTGATATACTGTACGTCTATCTTTTTTTCCCCCAGTCTATGATGAGTCTGGAATCTTGTTGATTTTTTCACGGCTTCCTCAATGTTACTTGCATCACGAATGCAGTAACTTTAGTGGAGTTGTAGAGTTTACTTAATTTTTGCAAATATTTAAAAACAATAATTAACAGTGCAATTTAGGTGAAATTGCAGTGGTAAGTTTCCAATTTATAATTATTACTATATCGAACGTCTCTAAAAATAATATGTTAAAAGCCTAAAGCAGTAAAATCAATATGTCGCTTAAGCGGTAAGAAGACGGAAATTGTTGTGTGTGTTAGGTTGGGAATACTGAATGTGGAATTTTAGACTTTCCGCGGATTGGTTTTGTGCGGAAACCAAGCAAATACGCACGATCTCGCACAAAATTCAACCCCTTTCTTCTCCGCCGAACACCGCGCAGCGTTGATGCTGTCACGGATGAATATTAAGCGTTCCCGTTTAGAGTCTGGATTCGCTCCCGGTGCCCAGCCCTGGTCTACACGATGATAAACGCATCTTGTAACTCCTGCATGGCTCAATGTGGTCTGTCTTTGCCGTCCACCCACAAAGAATGAGAAACAACTCGAATATTCGATAAACCGACCCTGTGATACACCGCGAGAGCTTTGCAAGATGACTACAGCGCCAGGCGTTCATTTATAATTCAGCCGTGGCGAGAACTTGACTCGCGAGACATTGTGGCTCGCAGTGATAGCTGTGCATTTTTGCTTGCTTCTAACCTTCTCCAGCCCCCACCCTCTCACTCACTGGAGTCAAACTCCGTTCCATTTGTATTTGTCTCTGACCTGCGAGTGGCATATGTCTCTATCGAAACCATGTACGAAAGTTCCAAGTAGGATGGGAGGACGCATTTTTTTGCTGTCAATATGATGAGAATATTAAATGTATGATTTGTTCACAAGTATTACGAGGAAAACGGTTGTATAACATAAAACGGCATTATACTACATGTTACTGATGAAACATTAAAAGGTTAAGTGTTATCATCATCATCATCATCATCATCATCATCATCATCATCATCATCATCATCATCATCTCTGTACGTCGATCCTTTCAGCAGATGTACGAATAATGTGGTTAGCTCTTCAATTTAAACTCACTGATTTACAATGTGTTGTCAAATGAAAGCTAGATGTAAGGACTTGACAAATGTTGAACTTTCAAATCTTGACCAAAAAATAAATATCCGAAGCTTCGTTCTTTCGCTTGCTCTGTTGAAGCCATGTTCGCTATAACTTACGTTTGTGAAAAACTATTTTCAACAATTAAAGTAGTAAAAAGCAAATTTAGATCACGACTGACAGACAAATACCTTCGTGATCAACTACGACTGGCAGTAAGTGGCATAGTTCCTGATTTTGAAACTCTGTCGCAGACACATTCTGAAGACAGTCAATTTTAGGTTGTGCTATTGTTAATTTATTGTTCATTTCTTTCTTCGTTACACGTACTAAACATTAGTTTGTAGCCTTGTACTGTATAAAATTATATTTAAGTGCTTGACGTAAGGAAAATGAAAATTCGTTAATAAGTCAGACAGTTGCTTTACTTTCCCTTCGGGTGTCCGCCTCCCTCCACAGGTGCTATGCACGTTGCAGGTTACACCAGCGAATAGGGATTGTAAAGAATGGACACTTCGTATCGGTACCTTTGATGTAGCCGGACCGATTTCAATGACCTTCAAGCCAGCTAGAGCGTGAGATTCTGCTTTCTCCCTAGAGTTGGCGCTGACATCTCACCAGCTAGCAGTCGACACAGCGGAAATATAACACATATAATTAATACATCTAGGTACATTATGTACTCAAATAAAATAAATTGGATCCATAAAATAATAAATCCGTCATTAACTGTAATGTATAGACTCTAGAGTTCCTTTGTAATGAGAGTTGAGACGTTGACCTCAACAACAATTAAAATATGTAATGATTTGATAGCACTGAAAATGGAAAAACAAAACTCTTACGAGAAGTAAAACCATATACCTATATTATATTATATACAAATATTAAACGAATTCCATACTTAATTTTATCATGTATTATATTATTTTATGATATTTGAAATATAAAATATTATTACAACTAGTTTGTCACTGAGAAATAAGGAAAACCTGTTAACTTGAATTTATTTGAAGCAAAGCGTTACTGGATTATGCAATAAGGTAGGCGATGTTTGGATCCTGTGTCTCAACTCTATACTCAATTATTATCTTAGCGTATGCTCGTTTACACTAACCTCTAGCGCTTGAAAGTAGAACTAAACGCTGGCGCACAGAGAAACAAAACACAGGAAAATTCGCTCAGTGTCCATTCTTTATAATCCCTATTCACTGGTAAACATACGAATTCTAAATGAGACAAATGAACAGCTTCAAATACTTGGGGTGTACTATAAGCAGTAACATGAGCTGCTGCCAGGAAGTCAAAAGGAGGATAGCAATGGCAAAGGAAGCTTTCAATAGAAAAAGGAGCATCTAATGCGAACCTGTGGAAAAATAACTAAGGAAGAGACTAGTGAAATGCTTTGTATGGAGTGTGGCATTGTATGGGGCAGAAACATGGACATTACGACCAAGTGAAGAGAAATGACTAGAAGCATTTGAAATGTGGATATGGAGAAGAATGGAGCGTGTGAAATGGACAGACAGAATAAGGAATGAAGCTGTGTTGGAAAGAGTGGGTGAAGTAAGAATGATGCTGAAACTGATCAGGAAGAGGAAAAGGAATTGGTTGGGTCACTGGCTGAGAAGAAACTGCCTACTGAAGGAATGGTGAACGGGAGAAGAGTACGGGGTAGAAGATATCACTCAGATAATAGACAACATTAATATATGTGGATTATGTGCTATTATTATTATTATTATTATTATTATTATTATTATTATTATTAACACAGGAAAATTCGCTCAGTGTCCATTCTTTATCATCCCTATTCGCTGGTTACACAGTGGCTCGGCGCACGATTACATTTTCGCCACCGCTGATTTATATAATTTATATTTTTCGTAATCTGTCGTGGACACCTCTAAACCGTGAAGATAAACTTTGATAGCGCTGAAAATGGAAAAACAAAACTCTTACGAGAAGTAAAACCATATACCTATATTATATTATATACAAATTTTAAACGAATTCCATACTTAATTTTATAATGTATTATATTATTTTATGATATTTGAAATATAAAATATTATTACAACTAGTTTGTCACTGAGAAATAAGGAAAACCTGTTAACTTGAATTTATTTGAAGCAAAGCGTTACTGGAGTATGCAATAAGATAGGCGATGTTTGTTATTGCCCGTGCCTGGTGCAAGTAAAAACGTGCACTTCTCTCGAAATCTGTCTTTTTCAATTTAAAAATGTGAGAAAGACGGTCGTGGTCAATTTGACTGAAGGAGGAAAGTGTTGCCGCCAGCCATAGCGGAGCGGTGACGTCAAGAGTTCTATCAGAGGAAGGCAACAAGGAAAACGTGTGCGAGGCGAGTCTATTCGGAGCTTCCAGCGGAAGAGGACTGCTGTGCTGGTCTGGTACAGGTTCGACAGGTACAGTAATTATTTGTATTAAGACGAACTGACATTGTGCAGCATTTCTACGAGTTGTCAAGCACTGTATTCTGAGTGAATAGATGCGTGTGAATAGTATTTGTGTTGCCATTTTGAGGCTCTTTCCGGCATTTGTGCGGACGCTTGCATAAGATAGTGTAACGTGTGTTTCCTTCCTCACGATCATTACATTACATTTCAAACTTCCCAGAGCATTCTTCTCCCGAATATTACAACTACAGTTTTTTTAATTCTTCGCAAACATAAATCAGTTAATTACGAATGAACACCGATGAAATGAACACAATGGATAATAATGTTCTTATGTGACGAAACAATGAATGAATTTAGTTTCGAACTACGGTACTCTATGAATGTGTAGATACAGTCAGGTTTATAAACAACTGTTAAATCGTTTTCAGATCATGTTTTTATTTATGTTTTCCTATAATTCGACGACGCTCTATCAAGTACTAGGTTATTTAGCGTCGATGGAATTAGAGATAGCGAGTAGAGGCCAAGGATTCGACATAGATTGCCTAACATTCGCCTTACGGGAAAAAAACCCAAGCCGGAATCGAACCCACGCCCAGCGTAACTCCGCACGGTGCCGAAGCTACTCCGATTACTTCTTGCAATGATGATGATGGTGATAAACTTGTTATGAGGGGATTTACAAAGAATCATTGGTGCGGAATGTGTGATGCGTCTCGGCCAAGGTCTCTCTGCACAGACCTTGGAGCTCTCCAACGCAACATGGGAATAATTCAGGCCTGTGTGTCGCGGTGCACAATCTGCTAGACAAACCTACTTCGGTCTTGAGTGACGGATTTTCATAAATTGTTACGTATGCACTACTTGTACAGCGACATCATTTTATTTTTACTTCAATTTTTGTTGTACCTGAGTTTTGGAATGTACTTCACTCCCACCCCTTCTACTAGTAAACTTCCAACCGTTCACGACACAGAGCCGAGGGCGCGTAAGCAGTACTGAGTTACTGAGTATAGTACGTTTCAGAAATATGTTCGCGATTTCCGGTGACGAAAGAGCTTTCAATATTGAATCATATTTTCGTACGGGTACTGTCGTCCGTTTCCCTATGTCGCATCCCGGTTTCCCCCACCTGCTTCTGTTCGCCCCTTTGTAAAGTCTAGTGGCTGGGCTGTCTTAGCTCTTTTCTGAGAACATTAATTTCTGTTAGGAATTGGACGTCTACGTAATATTATTCAACTGTTTAAAATAACTTAAATAAAAGCGCCTCGTTAAGTAATTAATTGTCACGTAATCCTGCGACATAACCACTTGAACGGACAGTAGATAGCATTTCTGAGTGATTTTATCTTTTCGGATCGGGCAGAAGTGAAGATTGAATTTACAGTACGTAAGGTACTCTTTTATAGAGTAGGTACAGAATTATTTCAACATGAGTTACTAGTACGAAGGACGAAACTGGCAATTGGAATTAGGTACAATAGTCTATAGTGCGATAATATGCACAAAAGAACTGAAGCCTGTATCGAAATGAACGGCCACCATTTTCTAAAATGTGTTTAAATATCCATATTATGATTATTTTTCAATTTAACTTCATTCTCTATATTGTACGCTAATGTGCTGTAGACAGTATAATATACACTGCATAATTAATACTTCCGAATGGATAGCTCAATTCGTGTGTAAAACACTTATTGTTAATACTGTACTGTATTTGGTTAAACAAAAACCTAATGAAAATTATCAAACTCAAAATTGCGATATATCCTAGTTTACATAAATGGATGAACCACTTTTCTTCCCTCCTATACCTAGTAAAGTGATTTGTATTTTACGCTAGTATCATCGAACTCCGTCGTGGAAAGAGTAGCAAACGGTGTTTCCTGTTTCAATCGTTAATAGAAAGGTATAGCCAGGTTAATATTAAAAATGTTAATAAAAATAAAATGATGTCCCTGTATTATTTCATGTGCAGATTCTCATTACGTTGGGGTAAGAGAAATTACCTCTTCTCAAGGGGTGTAACTGAATGAAGCTAATAGCGTCATTCCTATTTGTAATAGGCTATAATATACGGTAATTCCGTAATTAACCATAATATGCCATTGACTCGCTCATGCCGTTTTTGTGCTGACAACAGGACATGCGGTTTTAGGTTTAACATTCGTATCTGTGATCTGTGTTATCGTGTCAGCTTTTGACGGTTTATGCATAATAGGCAGAGAAGAGCTGTGGTGGAAGTATAATACTGGGCCTAGGGGTGACTTGCCCCCCTCCTCCCGTAGTATCGTATAATTAAATGGAGATTATCTTTGCGGGCAGAGCAAGTGTTAATGAATGAATACGAACCCAATATATTGTAGTACTCACCCTATATCTTATTTGCTGTCTTCACTCTTACTGTTGTACTTTGGAAGACGATTAAAACTAAATAAATAAATAAACAAATAAATAAATAAATAGACAAATATACGAAAAAAGCAAATAAATAAATAATAAACAACTAACAATTGATAAACAAATAGATAAAAACAAATAAATGAATAAATTAATTAACAAAGAAATAAAAAATAAGCAATTAAATAAATAGTGAATAAAATAAACAAACAAAAAATTACATGAATAAAGAATAAAGACGCAAATAAATAAAAAGTAAGCAAATAAATAACAATAAAAATAAATAAGCAAATAAATAAACAGGAATAAAAAAGCCAATAAATAAATAACAATTAATAAACAAATACAAATGAATAAATAAATAAATAAATTATAAAAAATAAATAAAAATAAACAAATGAATAAATATGCCCAAATAAATAATAAATGAATAAAAATAAACAAAAATAAACAAAGGAGTAAGGAATCATGTAGGACTATTTAAAAAAACTACAAATAATGCCCATGACTTGTCAGTATATTTTTTCATTAATAATCTTCCTCGTATGTAATCGTGAAAACTTTGTAATTAATTCAACAGTTCATAGCATAAATACACGTCAAAAATGACTTTCATACTCCATCGGCAAGTCTATCATGCTATCAAAAAAGAGTGCGTTATATGGCAGTAAAAATTTTTAATAGCCTCCCTATCGATATAAAAAATCAAACTCAAAACATAAGATTATTTAGGGCCTAATTAAAGAAGTACCTAATTTCTCACGCCTTCTATTCTGTAGGTGAATTCATGACATTCAATAACACTTCATGAAATTGATACTAAAACTTTGTGTTGTACTAGTAGACTGTATTGTAAATCTCGTCTGTATATATTTCATCCAGACTGTGACTATAAATTAAGACTTTATAATAGTATTAAGTTTTTTGACTTGTTCCATATTCTAGCTGTGAAGCAATGTACGAATACCATGGAATGTTAATAAATACAATACAGTACAATACAATACAATACAATACAATACATGAACTTGGATTGTAACGCAACCGAATGCATAGCACCACGAGACGTCAACATTTAACGAAGAATCATCCGGGAAAAATAAACGTGTTACACACTTCTGTTTGCATAATTATTTAATAACAGATTAATTTACTTTTTTGAATATTGCATAAAATTAAACATTACGTAAATAATACAATAATAACAGAATAGCTCACTTTCTTCAGAACCGAAGCTGCTGCTGCTGCCTTTTAAGGAACCCGCAGGTTCATTGCCGCCCTCACATAAGCCCGCCATCGGTCCCTGTCCTGAGCAAGATTAATCCAGTCTCTATTATCATATCTCACCTCCCTCAAATCCATTTTAATATTATCCTCCCATCTATGTCTCGACCTCCCCAAAGGCCTTTTTCCCTCCGGCCTTCCAACTAACACTCCATATGCATTTCTGGATTCGCCGATACGTGCTACATACCCTGCCCATCTCAAACGTCTGGATTTAATGTTCCTAATTATGTCAGGTGAAGAATACAATGCGTGCAGTTCTGTGTTGTGTAACTTTCTCCATTCTCCTGTAACTTCATCCCTCTTAGCTCAATAGTAATATGCGTCACAAGAGCGGTATGTTGAAGTTTTCATGTTCGAGAAAAAGATTGAAAAAGCGAAACGTAGTTGAGCTTTTTTAATTTCCGAGAATTGAAAGAAAACATACCGCTCGTGTATCGTACATTATTTTGTGTGAAGATCGTTTATTACATACCTGAAAGAGGAATTTCTAATTAGCTGCAATGAAATCCCCATCTTCTTTTCTGTGTTCAATGACGGCAAATTTGCAAAACAAAAATATCTATCTTCAACATTGTTGCTATAAAATGTTTTCTGTCTTTACTATATTCCAGCAGACCGTGATATACGTCTGTCTTTTTTTCCCCCAGTCTATAAATGCGAACTTAAAACAAACGGTAAGGTTATGTAATGATTTATTTTTCATTTTAATATTTTAACAATATTATTTATATAACATATTGCAGTAATAACATCGGCATCTGGAATCTTGTTGATTTTTTCACGGCTTCCTTAATGTTACTTGTATCAGGAATGCAATAAGTTTCGTGGAGTAGTAGACTTTACTTAAATTTTTGCAAATATTTAAAAACAATAATTAACAGTGCAATTTAGGTGAAATTGCAGTGGTAAGTTTCCAATTTATAATTATTACTATGTTAAACGTCTCTAAAAATAATATGTTAAAAGCCTAAAGCAGTAAAATGAATGTCGCGCTTAAGCGGTAAGAAGAGGGAAATTGTTATGTGTGTTACGCTGGGAATACTGAATGTGGAATTTTAGACTTTCCACGTATTGGTTTTGTGCGGAAAGCAAGCAAATACGCACGATCTCGCACAAATTATTTTCCTAAGAACCTTATTCTCAAACACCGTTAACCTCTGTTCTTCTCTCAAAGTGAGAAGCAAAGTTTCACAACCATACAGAACAACCGGTAATATAACTGTTTCATAAATTCTAATATTTCAGATTTTTTGATAGCAGACTGGATGATAAAAGCTTCTCAACCGAATAATAACACGCATTTATATTTGTTACTCTTGCTCCGAGATATTTGAATTTTTCCACCCCTTCAAAGAGTAAAATTTCAATTTTTTGCTATCTATGATTATGGCCTTTCCAAAGACCGCAGGATGTTTTGTCAAACGGGAAGTTTATTATTCTTCGGAGTCCTCAAATTCATTCCAGACGTCAAAATAAACATTGTTTCACGATCCAGCAGAGGTTTGTGAATAACGCCTACAGTAATATCGATCGGTTTGAAAGGATAAATCAGTATTTTTTGTAACCCCTGGGCGTTGTATTAGCACTTGAGCAAATCCAGCCCTGTCCTCACCACAGAGCTTCACAGTCTGTCTTGCAGCATGAGCAAGAAATCTCTATCGTACTGATCGTGGACCACAATGAGGAAGGAAACGGATCGCGCGCCCAGTTGTTTTCCTTATCGCTGTATCAAGAGGGGGCGGGAGTTGAGACTTCCCACCCTTGAGAACAATAGTGGCGAAGAATCAAATTATTGAAACGCTCACCATCCAAACAGAAATCGTACCTACATCGATTCAAGGCCGGGTTGCGAGAAAGCTATTGCTATTCCGTCGTTATGGAACGAACTTTTCTCAGAGTCTAAATAGTACACGTCGTTGCTATGCAGTATTTAACGATCCTATACTATTTGGTCGTTAACGGAAAGCGATGCAAAACAACATCCTAACCTGCGCAGATAATTAAACATGTCGCTATAACAGTAACACTGTGTTTTTGGCAGAAAGCAATATCTTTCATCCTTTCCAGGCAATACAAAATAAAAAGAAAATGTTTATCCTGAAAAGGAAATAAAAACGAGCAAAACTGTATTAATCTCTTCGTTTCAAATATATCAGAGAATAACCCCCTGAAATTAGTGGCATTACTTACAGTATGAATCGTAAGTAATGTCAATAATTTCAGGGGGTTATCGTTGAGATATTTCAAACGAAGAGATTAATACAATTTTGCTCGTTTTTGCTTCCTTTCCGAAAAAGAAAATTATATGGAACATTTCACACCGTGTTTTGGGAAAGCCATTGATTGAATTCCCAATATCGTATACAGGGTGATTCACGAAGATATACCGCCACTTCCGAAGCTTATTTCCGAAAATATTCTGAATAAAAAATGTCATATAAACATGTAACCTGATCTGAATACTTTCAGAGTTACACTGATTTGAAGTTATTTGTAAAAATTTATTTTTTCTTTAGTTTTAAAGGTAAGCAATATTACAAATAAGCCCGTAGGTTGGAATGGTTAGGACATGTAATCAGGATGAATGATCAGAGAATACCAAAAAAGATTCTAAACACAAAACCAGAAGGCAGGCGCAATATTGGCAGACAGAAACTAAGATGGTTGGATGGAGTGGAGGAAGATTTAAGGACTCTAGGCGTGAGAAGATGGAGGCAGAAGGCTCTGGTTGGACAGGAATGGACCAAAATCCTAAGGGAGGCCAAGGCTAGACTACAAGGGCCGTAGTGCCAAAGAAGAAGAAGAAGAATATTACAAATAGAGAATGAACTATTCTGAAGTGTCATTTCTTTAATTGGCTAGTGTTCTGAAGCTAGAAATGTGTTGTTAAAATTGCTTTGTACATATTTTGTTTTTCATTTTTTAACTAAAACTGACATCATTCTTACACACTTATTGACTTTAGGAACTTCATTCTTTACAGTTTAATAAATTATGCATCCTAATGTACAGTCTTTAAGAATTTACAAGACTGGCGTGATTTGTAACAATTGTAATAAATGCGTAAGAAATAGTAATATACGTTACAAGAGCGGTATGTTGACGTTTTCATGTTCGAGGAAAAGATTGAAAAAGCGAAACGTAGTTGAGCTTTTTTAATTTCCGAGAACATGAAAACAAACATACCGCTCGTGTATCGTACATTATTTTGTGCGAATATCGTTTATTACATACCTGAAAGACGAATTTCTAATTAGTTGCAATGAAATCTCCATGTTGGTTTCTGTTTAATGACGGCAACTTCGGAAAATCAAAATATCTTTCTTCAACATTGTTGCTATAAAATGTTTTCTGTGTTTACTATACTCCAGCAGGCCGTGATATACGTCTGTCTTTTTTCCCCCAGTCTATAAATGCGAACTTAAAAGAAACGGTAAGGTTATGTAATGATTTATTTTTCATTTTAATATTTTAACAATACTATATATATAACATATTGCAGTAATAACATCGGCATCTGGAATCTTGTTGATTTTTTCACGGCTTCCTTAATGTTACTTGTTTCAGGAATGCAATAAGTTTCTTGGAGTGGTAGACTTTACTTAATTTTTGCAAATATTTAAAAACAATAATTAACATTGCAATTTAGGTGAAATTGCAGTGGTAAGTTTCCAATTTATAATTGTTACTATGTTAAACGTCTCTAAAAATAATATGTTAAAAGCCTAAAGCAGTAAAATGAATGTAGCGCTTAAGCGGTAAGAAGAGGGAAATTGTTATGTGTGTTAGGTTGGGAATACTGAATGTGGTATTTCACACTTACCGCGTATTGGTTCTGTGCGGAAAACAAGCAAATACGCACGATCTCGCACAGATGTAATTTTTTAGTTAAAAATCGGAAAAAAAAATTCTATACGAAGCAACTATGGAATTCACAACACATTTTTAGCTTCAGAATACTAGCTAATTAAAGAAATGATACTCCTGAATAGTTCATTCTTTATCTCTAATATTCTTTTACTCTTAAAACTCAAGAATAATGGTATTTTACAAACAACTTCAAATTAGTGTAATTCTGAAAATATTGAGATTAGGGCAAATGTTTATATGACCTTTTTGCTCAGAATGTCTTCGGAAATAAGCTCCGTAAGGGACGGTAAATCCTCGTGAATCACCCTGTATAAAGGAAAGGCAGATTGAAATAATATATCCTACCTACTGATGGAATTTTGAAACTATACTTTTCTTTCCAGAGCTTAGACTAGTTTTGAATCAAAAGAATGCAAGAATACCTCAACCTCCAAAAGAAGCTCTTAAATTTCTGATAGCGTTTGGAACGCCGTATTTATGCAAAATAAGCGAGATATCTCCTTGAAATTGGGAATGTTTTCAGTATATCAGTTCCAATACAGAGTAAAAATTCTAGGAGTTACTTTCTGAACAAGACACACATACCCCATTAATAATTTTTCACTTGATTACTACTATAACATTTTTTTATTTTGTATTCACTTTGTTTATGTTTATATTCCAAGTACAACATAAATTAAATACTTAAAAGGTCAAAATACAACAGTGTTCATAAGTGAAGATTAAAAATAATGGAGATAATTATTACAGCTGTCTGAACACTATTTATTGATAAAATAAATAAAATAATAAAACTGGTTAGAAACCATACATGTTTCGGGGGCTATGCTCCCCCATCTTCAGTGGTTGTACCACGACTGCAACAAGAGAATGGAATGTATAAAGATCTTGAATTTCAATTCAATACATTAGATCATTTTACTTTTTAACGATATTGTCTCAGACTTAGTATTTTATAAATTTTATAATTTTGTAGCATATTCAAGATCTTTATACATTCCATTCTCTTGTTGCAGTCGTGGTACAACCACTGAAGATGGGAGAGCATAGCCCCCGAAACATGTATGGTTTCTAACCAGTTTTATTATTTTATTTATTTTATCAATAAACAGTGTTCAGACAACTGTAATAATTATCTCCATTATTTTTAATCTACAACATAAATATTTGTTAATAAGTTTTCTTTATTATGCAAATTATATCACGACCCCTCTCGGCTGTCGCGCTCCACACTTTGTGAACCACTGCACTACAGTGATCATTACCAACATCTGGAAGTTGTTGATTTCGTTGTGCAGTTGGCTGCAGGATGACGAACCCCATGGAGCTGTTCCACACGCCCGCCTTCCCCCTCAAGCTGCTGGAGCTGGTGCTGTGCTGTGTGTGCGTGGCGCTCTTCGCGTCCAGCACGGTCTCCTTCTCGATGACGATCGCCAGGTGGATCGTGGTGGTCGGCGCCTTCGTGGGCTTCCTCATGATCTGCGTCATAGAGATCTTGGGCGCAATCATCGGCAGCCCGTTGCACAAAACTCTGGTGAGTTGTTAAATACTAACAAGTTACTTTCCTAGTTATCAAGCCACGTTTTTGGCCAGAACATTGTGATCAAACCCCGTTTTTGACCAGAACGTTGTGATCAAATGTCGTTTTGGTCAGAACTTTAGGATCAAGACACGTTTTTTGGCCAGAACTTTGTGATTAAGCCCTGTTTTTGGCCAATATGTTGTGATCAAATCTCGTTTTGTTCAGAACTTTAGGATCAAGACACGTTTTTTGGCCAGAACTTTGTGATTAAGCCCTGTTTTTGGCCAATATGTTGTGATCAAATCTCGTTTTGGTCAGAACTTTAGGATCAAGACACGTTTTTTGGCCAGAACTTTGTGATTAAGCCCTGTTTTTGGCCAATATGTTGTGATCAAATCTCGTTTTGGTCAGAACGTTAGGATCAAGACACGTTTTTTGGCCAGAACTTTGTGATTAAGCCCTGTTTTTGGCCAATATGTTGTGATCAAATCTCGTTTTGGTCAGAACTTTAGGATCAAGACACGTTTTTTGGCCAGAACTTTGTGATTAAGCCCTGTTTTTGACCAAAATGTTGTGATCAAATCTCGTTTTGGTCAGAACTTTATGATCAAGCTCCGTTTTTGGCCAAAATGTTGTGATCAAATCTCGTTTTGGTCATAACTTTATGATCAAGACACGTTTTTTGGCCAGAACTTTGTGATTAAGCCCTGTTTTTGGCCAAAATGTTGTGATAAAATCTCGTTTTGGTCAGAACTTTAGGATCAAGACACGTTTTTTGGCCAGAACTTTGTGATTAAGCTCTGTTTTTGGCCAAAATGTTGTGATCAAATCTCGTTTTGGTCAGAACTTTATGATCAAACCACGTTTTTGGCCAGAACATTGTGGTGAAGGCCGTTTTTTGGCCAGAACGTTGTGATCAAACCCCTTTTTTGATCAAAACATTGTGATTAAGCTCCGTTTCTGACCAGAACGTTGTGCTCAAGGACCGTTTTTGATCAAAACATTGTGATTAAGCCCCGTTTATGACCAGAACGTTGTGATCAAGGCCCGTTTTTTTACCAGAACATTGCGTTGAAGCCCGTCTTTGGCCAGAACATTGTGATCAAGCACCGTATGTGGCCAGAACTTTGTGATTAATCCCCGCTTTTGGCCACAATGTTGTGATAAATTCCCGTTTTTGGCCAGAACGTGATCAAATCTCGTTTTGGTCAGAACTTTATGATCAAGCCCCGTTTTTGACCTGAACTTTGTGATTAAGCCTCGTTTTTGGCCAGAATGTTGTGATAAATTCCCGTTTTTGATCAGAACGTTGTGATCAAATCTCGTTTTGGTCAGGCCTTTGTGATCAAGCCCCGTTCTTGGCCAGAACTTTGTGATTAAGCCCGTTTTTGGCCAGAATGTGTGATAAATTCCCGTTTTTGACCAGAACGTTGTGATCAAATCTCGTTTTGGTCAGAACTTTGTGATCAAGCCCCGTTCTTGGCCAGAATGTTGTGATAAATTCCCATTTTTTGGCCAGAACGTGATCAAATCTCGTTTTGGTCAGAACTTTATGATCAAGCCCCGTTTTTGGCCAGAATTTTGTGATAAATTCCCGTTTTTGACCAGAACGTCGTGATCAAATCTCGTTTTGGTCAGAACTTTATGATCAAGACACTTTTTGGCCAGAACTTTGTGATTAAGCCCTGTTTTTGGCCAAAATGTTGTGATCAAATCTCTTTTTGGTCAGAACTTTATGATCAAGACACTTTTTGGCCAGAACTTTGTGATTAAGCCCTGTTTTTGTCAAAATGTTGTGATCAAATCTCGTTTTGGTCAGAACTTTATGATCAAGACACGTTTTTGGCCAGAACTTTGTTATTAAGCCCTGTTTTTGGCCAAAATGTTTTGATCAAATCTCGTTTTGGTCAGAACTTTATGATCAAGACACGTTTTTGGCCAGAACGTTGTAATCGAGCCCCGTTTCTGATCAGACTGCAAGTGACGTCCGTTCATGTTGCAGCGCCTGGTGGTCAGCCTTCCCGCCGCAGCGCTGTTCGTGACGGCAGGCGGCATGTTGCTGGAGAAGGCGAGTGACGGCACGTTGATCGTCGCTGGCATCCTGGGCATCATAAACGGCGTGGTCTACCTGGTTGACTTCATACTGCTCGCGTCGGGCCGCATGTGACGTCCAGGCTGGTCTCTCTCTTGTGTTGGGTGTCGGCGGAAACGCGTCTCTGGAGGTAAAGACGTGTGGCGGAGGGTGACTCGACAAAGTCATTGTTACAGTCACATCGTTTGTGTGTGGGCGAGCAAGATCTTTCATGTGGAAGCTTTGACTTTGTGTTTTGAAATATGGAGCGATGCGACGAGCACTTGCAGGACGGAGTACGGCAGGATAGAGGACTGGACTCTGCACACTTGCCAGAGCCAGTTTGATGACCTTTTACTGAGGCAATTCCCAGGGAACTCCGTTGAGTCATGCTGAACAAAGCTAAAGATAGATTCCTATAACACATATTGCTAACTTCGTGAAGAAATGTGGGCGACGTTGTGTGCAGTGCCTAGTTGCCATGTTCCACACTGGACACACATTCCAATGCCATGTCCAGCGAAGGGCGATTTCTATAATGTGACAAAGCCCTTAGTACGGCTTCTGCAGGTGTTTTCATAGGGCAACTCCTCGGAAGACCGCAGATACTTCTGACAGAAAAAGCAGGACAAATGAATTGCACGAAGTTCCGTCAAGGCCAGTACTTACCTCTAGGTCGTTCTGTCTGCTCAGCATTGGAATGCAGTTGTGTGAATCTCTTACTGCGGAGTCTCGTTTGCACTGGTAGAGTAAGCAGGATAACTAGGGCCATTAGCAAAAGTTACATTACTGTAATCTTGTGTACAATTTGGGAAGTAGTTGGTAGAACTGCAGGGTAGCACATACCACTAATCCGACTTCTTCACTTGACCCATGTTGAATAGTCTAGTCATAAACTGCCAAGCCTTTGTTATCAACTGAAGTGACACGCATTACAGGTTGCATTCTAACTCCTGACCAGTTGCTCATCACAGTTCTGAACTAAAGGAGAGAACTAGTACAGTAGTACAACAATGAGCTGCAGGAATCTCTCTGTTTGAAGCTCTGTCCTATCCTAGGCGTCGATCTGGCTTACTCTAGGTCATGAAAATTCCTCTAGGTGACCCATTTGTGTGAGGTTTTCTGGTGTTCTCTGTCATGTAATGGCTAATTTTATTTGCCCAGAAATGTTACCCCGTTTTATACCTAAGGCTTGCAGAGAGTGCGTCCTTATTGCAAGGGGTAACACTCCATTCCACCCTTGTTCAGCAGTACACTTGACGAGGTCGTTAAACTCCCTTCCCCCCACGGATAAAGGTCCAACGTTTGATTTTCATAATGACCCCCCCCCTTTCTTGTATTTTAAAGCCAAATTAGTCTGCACGAGGCGGCGGATTGGACCTTGCCGGATGGCTGTACCATCACGTGACTGCTGTATTAATCTGTTTCCTATAAAGCAGTGGAATGGAACAGGTGCATTATAGGACCCATCCTAAATATAAGAATATGCAAAGCCACAAAAAAAAAGGTCAAAGGAAGTAGCGTTTCGATCAATTAAATTATCGATATATATCGTTTTTATTATGTTGCCAACCAACGAATTTGTAGTAAATTAGTTTGATTTTAATGATGGCGGCAATTTTGAATGCTATAGTTAAACATCAAAAAGAAGTGGATCAAATTCTTCATGTCGGCTTAAAATGTAAGCCTAGAATTTGAAATTATGGAATTATAAAGAGAACGTTTTTACTTGCCTTATCCATGAATACAGATACGTTCTGTGGTTTTTTTAATGTGATTGTGCTACTGTATGTTCTGCGAAACATGTAATTCCGGGGTGAGTTTGAAGAAATGTAAAAGTAAACGAGATGCACTCATGTGGAGATGTCATCGGAAAATGCAAGGCATTAAATGATGAACACAGGAACGCCGTATCGCAGCACTTTGTGAAATCACTTGTATAACGGAGAAAATGAAACGAAACATCTGCATGATAATGTTTACAATAATTTTTTATTTAAATTTTTTGGTCCACGGAATATACTAGTAAAAATGTGTTTATGGAAATACTGGTATTTTCCTAGGACTAAAAATGTAGCATAAATGGAGTAAAATTAGTATTTTACGTGGACCACATTGAATTTGTGGTAAAATATTTTAAGTTTAGCTTTGGTTTGTTTCTTTAATTTTATTTTGAATAAAATATAATACATTGTAAAAGAAAGGTGACTAATATGCGCTTATTTTCATTGTTGTTGGTTTCATTAAATGATACACATTTGTAGTATGCTTTAGTTTTGTTAGGATGGCATACTTGATATAATAATCGAAACTATACGATATATAATCGGTACTACGGAATGCTCGGGGTGTGTACTATAATGCATTTGTTCCAGTGGGATATTGCGAGCTGCTATCCTGATTACGCTACCAATGTAAACTGGCTCCCAGTGCTATCCTAACATCTTCCGCTGTGTCTTGTGTTCAACACGATTTATTCGTGGTCAGTCAAGCATGGCCTCCACAATCTCAACTTCGCTGCATACACCAATATTCTTTTGTAAATTATATTGTTGTTTAATCTCATGTTAGTAATGTACAGATTTGTACTTAATATAAGTAATTGATTTTGTTATGCTTGTCTCATTTCAAATTTCCCACGTAATTCGTTTGAAACTTACTTACTTACTTACTTACAAATGGCTTTTAAGGAACCCGGAGGTTCATTGCCGCCCTCACATAAGCCCGCCATTGGTCCCTATCCTGAGCAAGATTAATCCATTCTCTACCATCATATCCCACCTCCCTTAAATCCATTTTAATATTATCTTCCCATCTACGTCTCGGCCTCCCTAAAGGTCTTTTTCCCTCCGGCCTCCCAAGTAACACTCTATATGCATTTCTGGATTCACACATACGTGCTACATGCTCTGCCCATCTCAAACGTCTGGATTTAATGTTCCTAATTATGTCAGGTGAAGAATACAACACGTGCAGTTCTGTGTTGTGTAACTTTCTCCATTCTCATGTAACTTCATCCCTCTTAGCTCCAAATATTTTCCTAAGCACCTTATTCTCAAACACCCTTAACCTTTGTTCCTCTCTCAGAGTAAGAGTCCAAGTTTCACAACCATAAAGAACAACCGGTAATATAACTGTTTTATAAATTCTAACTTACAGATTTTTTGACAGCAGACTGGATGATAACTAATTAAGTTTATTATTTTATTTTCAATTTATGTTTTCCCATAGACTCCATAGCTCTGTGTAGCTCCGGAATTCGCCCGAAGCTTTTCTGCTTGTAAGCCCCGTAATATGTTTGAAGTACTCGAAGCTCGGCCCGTACTCGTGGAGGACCTCTAGCTTCACGGACATACCCGGCTTTTCTTCGGTCCGTCCACGCTTCTTTTTGCCCTGGTCGTCGCGTGTTCGTGCCAGTTACTTTTTTTCTTTTCCATTTCTTTTCTCTTGAGCGAACTGTACGCTATTTCAGTCGTTTCTGCATTGCTTTTATCGAATACAATTTTTCAGCGATTTGTCGAGAGCGATCGTTGCAGAATGCAACTGCATTACATGACAATAATGTTACTTTGTAAGAACTGTATACCACTTTTTTTTTTTTGTAATATAACATGAATATTGTTATTTTCTTAGTAACGGAAAGATGTACTGCAATCTTCTTTCCTTTTATGTTTGTGTATCGTAAATTTCAATCGCTGTTTCTTGCGTTAAGCACTATGACGTACCAGATAATGCGAGTTGCTAGTGGTTCACATTTGACTATCTGCCAGGGGTTTTCTTGTTACTACTGCAATGTCCTTGAGATGTTATCGAGGGCTTGCATGCAAGTCGGAGCAATTAACTGGCAGAATTGTATTTCTTTTTGTTTCGAATTTGACTGATGGAGATATGAACACTTCACTAACCAACATCACTCCTAAAGCACATCGCGTTTTAAAATAATGTGATCTAATGTTAAACCTGTGAACGACATACTTACTTCACCATTATGCGTTTTACACGATTCTCAGCAATTCAACTCCTTTGGCATGTTGTGGATGACATCACATAGGTACCGTTCACGGTTCATTTAAGACATTATCAGGAGTGGTATCGTCACGTGATGTGAAGTAGCTTAAGTCTCTACTTCTATATATGATTTTTACGACTTACTTACTTACTGGCTTTTAAGGAACCCGCAGGTTCATTGCCGCCCTCACATAAGCCCGCCATTGGTCCCTATCCTGAGCAAGAGTAATCCAGTCTCTACCATCATATCCCACTTCCCTCAAATCCATTTTAATATTATCTTCCCATCTACGTCTCGGCCTCCCCAAAGGTCTTTTTCCCTCCGGCCTCCCAACTAACACTCTATATCCATTTCTGGATTCGCCCATACGTGCTACATGCCCTGCCCGTCTCAAACGTCTGAATTTAATGTTCCTAATTACGTCAGGTGAAGAATACAATGCGTGCAGTTCTGCGTTGTGTAACTTTCTCCATTCTCCTGTAACTTCATCCCGCTTAGCCCCAAATATTTTCTAAGCATCTTATTCTCAAACACCCTTAATCTCTGTTCCTCTCTCAAAGTGAGAGTCCAAGTTTCACAACCATACAGAACAACCGGTGATATAACTGTTTTATAAATTCTAACTTTAAGATTTTTTGACAGCAGACTAGATGACAAAAGCTTCTCAACCGAATAATAACAGGCATTTCCCATATTTATTCTGCGTTTAATTTCCTCCCGAGTATCATTTATATTTGTTACTGTCGCTCCAAAATATTTGAACGTCTTCACCTCTTCAAAAGATAAATTTCCAATTTTTATATTTCCAATTCGTACAATATTCTCGTCACGAGACATAATCACATATTTTGTCTTTTCAGGATTTACTCCCAAACCTATCTCTTTACTTGCTTCCAGTAAAATTTCCGTGTTTTCCCTAATCGTTTGAGGATTTTCTCCTAACATATTCACGTCATCCGCATAGACAAGAAGCTGATGTAACCCGTTCAATTCTAAACCCTCTCTGTTATCCTGGACTTTCCTAATGGTATACTCTAGAGCGAAGTTAAAAAGTAAAGGTGATAGTGCATCTCCCTGCTTTAGCCCGCAGTGAATTGGAAACTAGTTTCTTGGAAATACCAAACTCAATAAGAGTATCTTATAAAACTTCTCTCTTAACAGAGTCATATGCCTTTTTCAAATCTATGAATAACTGATGCACTGTACGCTTATACTCCCATTTTCTCTCCATTATCTATCGAATAAAAAGAGTTTTACGACACTTCATACAAAGTCTAAATAAATATATCGTGTGAAACAGAAGTCAGTTGACAAATAGGAAATACATTATAATTGGAAATACAATTTATTTAGTATGTTCACTACTATAAATATTAAAAACGAGCTCTATTTACTTTAAGACAGTGCCTCACTCGATCCTGACATTCTTCGGTGACGCTTAAAAGTGTTGCAGGTGGGATGTGCAGGATAACATGGATGATCCTTGTTTGAAGTCATCAAAGTTAGGCTAATAATACTCCTCAATTGTAGGCCATCTATCCCGGAAAAATGCTGGCCATCTCTCCTCTTTTTACGGGAGAGATGGCCATACCGCGTAATAAAAACTGGCAACAGTGAAGAGAACAAATACAGTTGAGATAGAATGTTTAAAGACACCTTACCTCTTTAATAATGTTTCCAGCAAATTTACTCACAAAATGCAGTATTTTCTATTGTTATTTCAGGAGGTGTAAAATTATTACTTGGTCACAAACTCACTGAACGGCTACAAAACGCGGAAATAATAACCTTACGTTTTCGCAGGTGCAACAATCATTTCGTTTAATTAACATCTGGCGGCAAATCGATTTTCATTCGAAACAGGTGATTAGAATAAAAATGAGAGCGGTTGGCCGTCTCACCCGCATGGCTATCTCCCCCGGAATTACCCTATAGATGTAGGCTTTGTCTGAAAAAGTACTGTTTCACAAATCCCCATAGAAATAAATCAACGGTGTGAGGTCTGGTGACCGTGGAGACCATGACTGAGTTTCACCTCGTCCAACCCAATGCACACCGAACATCTCGTTTAGTTTCTGGGGAACTGTTAGAGCATAATGTGCCGTATCCCTATCTTTTTGGAATCGCATACTTATCCGTTTGTTCAGTGCCAAATCATACAAGAACTCCATTACAGTGCTGTGCAGCAATTCCCCATATGTGTGGTGTTTTATATTTCTATAAAAGAAATATGGTCCCACAACCATATCACCTATGCCCAATTGTATAAAACTCCCTGACTAAAGATCAACTTTGATCGAAGATCGAAAAGTAAACCGAGTTCAGACACTTCTTCTATTGTATAAAACTTTTCTGCGATCAAATTACCTTGGTTCAAATGCAATCTAAGTTCACGTGAAAAGGATTTGGCAACATCGCATAAACAGGTGAAATACGTGATGCGCGGACCATGTTATACAGGTTTGTTGAGTGTTGCCAATCTAGCGATTTTAACTCTTTTTCAACAACAATTTCTTTTAACTGTTATATTGCTTAAATAGGGATTTAGTGACCTTTTTAGCACCCCATAGTGACAAAATTTAATCTTTCTTTGTTGATAATGAGAAATCTAGCGACTTTACAACTACTTTTTGGCGACTTTCCGTACACTCTGTTGGAGACACTGGTTTTTTGTGCAATGTAAATAATGGCGGACAATAAGAAGAAGGTTGACTGTTCTCCGAGTTGTTATCATGTTATGGTGTTTGATACTGCTAAACATAATAAAGCTTTATAAAACGACAATTTTCGTTTAGTAATACAGTTAATTGAACATTTATGAATGTACCTATCATATCCGTTAATAATTAATGGTTGTTATAAACATAATATAATTATAGGTTATGTTATTTGATACTGCTGAACACGATAGAGCCTTATAAAATATAAGAATGTTTGTGTATTAAGGCAAGAAATTGAAAGAAATACATATAAATGTACCTAACATATCTATTAATATTAATAATAATGGATATTTTATTTGCACAATCTGTCACTCGTATATTTCAAACAGAAAAGAAATAACTGAACTTGGATCATCTAACTTAATCGGAGAAATTTCTTCATTCAAAGTTGACTTTAGTTTGAGACAAATTAATCTCAGATTAGACTTTATACAGCACTAAATTCCAAGTTCAGCTGAAACAAGGATCAATTTAACCTCTGATCTAAGATTAAATGGTTTATACAATCGGGCCCTAGTATTCCACACCACACCATAACTTTTGGAGCACTAGGATTGTTAGCTTCCCGCAGCCATCTTGGGTTTTCTTTGGACCAGTATCGTACATTTTGTGTATCATCTTGCCCATCCAGAAAGAATAAGCATTCGTCACTGAACAGAACATGCTGAAGAAAGAATCGATCACATCGCAAATTCTGTGTGATCCAGTTGCAATATGTTCCTCTTGAGTTGATCCTCGTCTTGCATTGTGTGTAAATGTTGTAATTTGTAGGGGTGAAAAAGTGCAGATTTCAACATTCTGCGAACAGATGACCTACTGATACCGCAGTTCACGTCACGACAAATGTGTGCAGTTCTTGAAAATGCTATTTCAGTATTTGGACAGTAATGTATTGCTAGGGATAGTCCTGTATAACTAAACATAACCCTAATAGTGAACCAAAGTTCCATCATATTCTAATACACCTATATAGCGCACTGACCTTTTAGGGCTGGCCACCATCTTCGCAATCACGGCTATTGAATGCCGTCCGTCGGTAGCAGATTTGGGACGACCAATTCGTTTCTTGTCGTGCACACTGAAAGTTGTTTTAAATTTATGCAATAATTTGGCTACATTTTGGTATGATGGTTTTGGAATGTCAGGATGGAACTCGTCTTGTCTTGTGATTGTCCACAACGAGCAGCAGTAGCTTCACTCACTGTTCAGGAGTCACCATGATCCCTTCAACTTTCAATGAACATAAAAATATCACAACTGAAAACAATAAACAATGTTAAATAATGCTATCTTTTTCAACTCTTACTTAACTCAAAATAATCTCAATAGCTTCAAACATAAACAAAACACAAACTCTGTAGCATTGTTGTTTACCGTACCATGGCCTACTTCAATTTATGTACTATATTTCTTTTTACATACTTATTACACAGGAACTAATTCAGGAGAATTTTAGCGGTACAAAAGGGGAATATGTACTGCCAACTTAACAGTACAAATGGAAAAGGTTGCTCAGGTTACGGAAATTTTGGAGGGAACACGTCATTATGTTACTTTGTACACTAATTACTTCAGTTTTACAATTAGTAATGTTTCCCATTTGTCAACTGACTTCTGTATCACATAGTATTAAAAGTAATAATTAAAATATTAATAGCCTGCTAGCACCAGACAGCTGAATGGCTTCTGCTCTGTTTCCTTAATTACGGATCGATGAATGTTTTGTGCTGTGCTTCGAAGACTACGAAAATAAATAACTGAGATATTTCAATTAAATCCAGATAGTTCTTGTAAGTAAAAGTGTCAGTGAATGTACGTATTGAAGTTGATGATTTGCCTGAAGAATTCATTAAAAGTAAAAAAAGAAAAGTACCTTACAAAAGAACGGATAAGGAAGGTTGTACTTCAGCTTTTACACGTTAAAAATTATTTATGTCACAGCGTAAATTTAAGATGGCGGTGTTTATGTCAATCTTTTCCAAGGCCACCTGATGCCGAAATCACAGATCTGAATGAATTGTTTTTAACACGGCCCCTTTGTATAAAGATATAAATCACTGAAATAAAGAAACATATCCCGGATGGCTGGGTGGTTTCTTTCGGGAAATGTTGCGATGGATATAAATGCACATAACATCTTAAAATATAAAAAAACAAACAAATTATGAATCTGCAACATAACAAGCAGAAGCTTCCCAATCTGTTACCACCAATATCAATGCCAGTCTCTCTGGCTCGTATCACAAAATAAATGCTTATTATTTCACAGTTCTAAATCTCTCCATAAGTATCCTTATTGTAACAGTGGGAAAGTGTATGACACTTAAGGACGCCATTTGTTTTTGCTGTGCAGATGAAGTGTGTATACCTTGCCTTGCTGCCAGACTTCCTGTAGAGCTGGCAAAGACGTGGAAGTGCAATTTGTAGAGTGGGGTGTTCTCTCTTCCAATTATGTGATTACAGCTGAACATCTTGGCCACTGATCTTCACAAGAAATAAGCAAGCATTCCCCTCGTTTCAATAAAAAATTATATTCTCAAAACGCATTGATTTAATGGATTAAAGTACATAAAACTATTAGGAGAAGTACCATATGAAACATTAATTTACAAGTTGTGTGAACAGCTACTTACAAAATGCACGTAGAGTGTAGCTATGTAGGCCTGGCTGAAGAAGCTTAAGTAACTATATAAAAAGTTGTTAGCGGAACAGGACATAGGCACGAAATTGCTTCATTGCGAAAAAAAAAAACTTTAGTCCTAGCAGAGCAATATAAGCAGACCAAGTTAGAATCTTACTTGCGCCCCGGTATTTCAAATTTAAAACTGTATAAGAGAAAAAGTCCAAGGAAAAGATAGGAAGACATGTATTAATTCTATTTTCCTACATGATTGCCTCCACATTAACGAATAACTTTAAAGAGAGAGAGAGCGATACAAACAGAATTCTCTCCAAGTGTAGGCCTACAGTACCATGGCAGAATTCAGCGATGTGTAACTGCATATATATAGGGTGTCCGAGAAGTCCGTGGATTCAATTTAATTTATGTAGAAGATTCTAAAATATATCTTATCCCTCAACTTAAAAATCGGCGTTGCACCGTTAGCCCGCTAGATGGCGTTGGTATCGGGAGTGCTGTTTGTTTAGCTGATACACTGGTTGGACCTATCTTAATTCCAGCCCGTCTAAACGACGACACCCAACTACAACTTTTACAAGAAACCCTTCCCCTTTACTGGAGCAAGTTCCCTTGGCAGTAAGTCAACGCATGTGATTGCAGACAGGTGGATTGGCCGTGGTGGACTTGTTGCTTGGCCACCAAGATCTCCTGATCTCACTAGCTTGGGGAGTTTTTCTTATGGGGTTATATGGGTATGTTAGTGTACGTCATTCCAGTAAATGATGAGGTTTTGGCCGCAGAGAACTCGACAGTGCCATCTCTGGGTGGTAACTTTTAGTTGCCGCTCCAACTCCTCAGAGTGACGTGCTTTATGCAACTCTAATGCCGTCTAGCGGGCTAATGGCGTAACATCCAGCCTAAGTTGTCGACAAGAAGGATTGTTTTCGCCTCTTCTGTCCCTTGAAGTTAATGCGTGTGGTCTTTTGGTATACCTACACCCAAACGTTGGTTTTTTTTTATGCGAAGTAAGATCTGTGGCTCCGAGGCAAAATGGCATTTCTTACAGTTTTTCAGGAGCGAGCATTTGAAGTTCGAACGATCGTATAAAGTCATAGTACTCATGTTTATAACAACGAGTTAGAGAGTAAATTAATAGAGATATGCATACCATATTTTGCCACAATAAAAACACCATCAGGATGCACGTATACATCGCAAAATCTCATTTTCGCCAACAATTGACATATCGCCTTTTGCCTTGAAACCCCAGAGATTGTGATCGTGACCCTTCTCTGTCGCTGCGGTTCATGTCAACAATCGGAACTATTTCAGACCTTCCGTTCCGATGTCCCTACAGTTCTTCTGGAGTGCCCATTACTTCCGTTTTGTTAGAAACTGCAATAAATAATCCTGCTGTACATGGTCCCAAGATGGAATCATGTTGAAATTTATATAGGCTACTGTAGATATCAGAAGAAGTCATGTTTTGGGGGAGATGGCGGTCCTAACATTGATGAAGTTCAGTGAATTTATGTGAAGTAATTTCCTAGTTGACAGAAAGTCGCTCAATGGAATAGAGTGGAAGAAAAGTCGTATGAAATGGGTAGAAATGTTCCAGTATTTCTCCTTGCAACAACTGTCATTTACAAATATTGCTAAAATTGTAAAATTTGACTTATCCCCGCCTGGAACCAGTACTCCTGTACAAACAGTTGCCAGAACGAATCAAATACGGACTTAGGATAAAACACAAAGGTTGACACATTGAAGGCGTTTTTAATTACAGAACTTAATTTCAAATACGATTTTCTAGATTTTCTTTCCCCCAATTTCATGACGGAGAATGAGAAAATTGGAAATTCATTTACCATAAAAATATGTCCAATAGGAATGTTACGAATAGAATGTAATTTTATGTTATAAGTAGACTTCGTGGAATTGCCACGAGAATCGCAAAGTTTACTGCGCACGCAGTATAGACTGTATGAGAAGGGGGCGTGCAACGGATGGAGTATGCCTCTGATGTAAACACTGAGCAGTATACTGCGGTTACAATAAAACCTGTATCCTGCATTCAAGAAATATAATGAATGATCATTGAAGTAGGAAATGTCTAAACATGTTCATACACAATTATTTTATAGTGAGATATATTAACTGTTAAAATTAATGTAAGATACATCATCGTTGAATAAGTGCATTGCAGTGAAGAGTTACGTACATTGGGAACGACTGCAAAGTAACCTCCTCCGATGGTCACTTACACAGTTTTTATTTTGGGAAAATCTACGTTCGACATCACACGATGTAATACGTACACATTTGAAGAACGGAAAGTCACTACATTTTAGTACACCAACTTCAGATGTCTTGTCGTGACCTGATAGTACATCATTTATAATACGAAGTTGTCAATAGACAGAATTTTTAGCAATAATGTTTCTCAACTTACATTTCACTTTTTCTGAAATTAGTGAATTGTTATTTTCGATAACGATTTGTGATAATTTATCCACTATATTAAAGGCTTCTGAGAGTTGTAGTTTAGACGATTCTAACAGGATGATGCTTTTGGACACGATTTTAAAATTAGAATCAATGAACAGAATATCTTCCAATAGCTGTTCAGAAGGCAATGATTTTACAGCTGCAACAGCGGAACTGTCTGTGCTATCCAATGCATCAATTACCTCCATTATTTTGCCGTAATGTTCTGCATAATAATTAACAACATCCAACCACGTTCCCCAACGGGTCCAGACTGGCTGCGGGGGTAAGGGTATTCCAGGGGCAATTGTTTGGAACAGCAACACTCTCATTGTGGCATGTTTGATTGAATTCTTGTCTGCACTGAACAAACGTTAAGCTTTGACTATTCCAACCACAGTAATGCAAAAACAAGTGCTTACAAAGGTATACATAGCTGTAGCTGCTCCATCTATTTGGACCGGTCACAACTCTTAACATGAACTGCTTATACTATGAGACCGGGCGGTCGCTCACCTCCTCTATACTACCGTACATCGGCAACCTGATTGCATGCTGCGTGTGGCAATTCAACGAAGTCTAGTTATAAGTGATGTAATTTTTTTCTTTCTTTCTTTCTTTATTTATTTTTTTTGTAATTTTGTTATTTACATGATAAATATTAAACAGGTTATGTCTACATTGTGTTCACACGATTCTAAAATTGAGGAATTAATTTTCAGTTTCCTCTACTGAATGTTGAACTAGGACAGTGAATTTCCTGCAAAGCTGTACTTCTAGTAAGTGGCCCATTTTGAGCTTCAGAAATCGGGATCACTGGCAACAATATTCGACAGTTTGAACAACATGAATTTAAGAAAAACAAATTCTAATGTTTTACGCTTTTCTACTGATTAGATGCCGGGGCACTAACACACTTCCCAATGACATAAATTCATTGCTGCTAATACATTATCTTCTTCTTTAAGGGGAGAGGATGGTGTTTTTTTAACTTTTTCCTATTTGGTGTAAAATATTAATTTTTTGTATATAGAGAGCTCATAGCTGTGGCAACTCAACCAAATAAAAATATTTTGATAAAAGAAAAATTATTTGGGGGCCCAAATTTGAAAAAAATACACCCAATGCAGGATTGTACTAAAACTGATATCTCTAAACCGTTTTTAAAGATAGATTCAAACAGTTTTTGCAATGTTTTTGCAAAAGCATGTTCTACAAACTGTCTGTAACAGAATTTTGATATTAGTCCCTAAGTTTGTAAAATAAATAATTAAAATTTAATAACAATTTTCTGTTTTCCTTTCTTGCAAACAAACGGACGTATTTTTAAAATGAAATCAATTAACAAAATTCTGTTACAGAGAAAAGTTTTCTAATAGTCTAAAGAATGTGTGTTATAATTTAAATGCATGTATCTTTAATAGTTCAGAAATTATATCCATTTTTGTCTGGCAATGTACCAAAAAGAATGAAGTTACTGGAAACCGATAAAAGCGGGCATGTGATTTAAAAATCCATAGCGCAGGTAGTTTAAAAATGACGTCTCAACATCCGATAAGGGCACAAATACCCACAAAATGTTATGCAATGCATTCCACACATATCAAAGGGTATTTTAAAGAAAAAAAAATTGTTGAAAATGTAATTTACCGGAAACAACTATAAAAGTGGGCGAGTGATTTAAAAATCCATAATGCAGGAAGTTTAAAAGTGGCGACTCAACATCCGATAAGGACACAAATACCCACAAAATGTTATGCAATGCATTCCACACATATCAAAGGGTATTTTAAAGAAAAAAAAATTGTTGAAAATGTAATTTACCGGAAACAACTATAAAAGTGGGCGAGTGATTTAAAAATCCATAACGCAGGAAGTTTAAAAATGGCGACTCAACATCCGATAAGGGCATAAATACCCACAAAATGTTATGCTATGCATTCCACACATATCACAGAGTATTTTAAAGAATTTTTTTTCTTTTGAAAATTTACACATTTTACATAAAAAAAAAATACCTTCCTCTCCCCTTAACTTGAATTAGGGAAACGAGGACATCTTTTTACACGTAGAAATACAGTCTCAGTTTCACGACAATTCTGCAGAATTAATCTCTATTTCTCTCTCCCTCTCTCTTAATGTTTTTGTCAATGTAAGATCAATAGAACAGTCTATGATAATTGTATAAAAACTTATCAAACAACTCATAGTAGAAACGGTAAAAATTACGGAAAATATAAAAAATGGTCCAAGCAAAACGGACCCTAAAATGTAGGCGAACTTTCAGCTTGTGGGCAACATGACGCTGATAACGTGGTGAAAGAAGGGCATGAGAACAGTTAGCGAAATGTGAATCTCAAGACAAGGCTGAGGAAGTATTAAAAAACTATCTTCACGTACGGGGTAAACATTTCCAACGTAGAAACTAAGCAATACTTGTCCACATGTGCGTGTATACATTGCATTGTAAAAATAGCCAAGCAAAATAAATTTGCTGTAGATTTCCGGCCATCTGGCAATGTTACATGCAAATATCAGTAATGGATAATAGTCCAGTATTAGGCCTAAACAAAGATCAGGTAGGCCTATACCTTAGCATCGAACTCCTGTCTCATTCACAATGAAACCTAACCGTTAACTTAAAAAAGCGAATTTACCGTCAGACTTAAAAAATCGTAACACCATTCACGATGGAAACATACAGTAAACATAACCGCAAAGATACTTGGTAACCATGGAAACATAACAACGACGTCATTCCATCAAATACCTTACTATAATAATACCGGACAGCTGTATACTAGTAGCATTGGCGTGAGTGCGAAAAATCGCGGACCTGACATCTAGCGCAGAGGGATGGAATTACGTCCACAAATACAAATATTAACATAGCGAGATTCGGACTATTGTTTAAAACGTGAGTTACTAATGTGGAATTATATATGAAACACTTAAGAAATGTTGAATAATATTTAATGTAAAATTATTATCTTATATTAAAGCTGCATATTATGAGAAATATTGCATACTTCATATTATTTTCCGTAATTAATTGTTACATATTTTTTCTTTGGTTTACCGAGACAAAATCAATCTGATATTAGGAATGAACGTACAATAATGTTTTATATACGCATTGCTGACAACTGCAAAGATAAAATTGATAGTAATCTGATGCTTGTAATAATTAGTAAAGGCATGTGGACAACAATAAAACTTAATTTGATAAAACCTTAAAATCCAATACATTTTAACTTCTATTTATTTATTAGGTCTAAATAAAAAAACTAATTTGTATTTTTCTATCAACACAAAGACGAAGGAATTAGGCCTACTAAAGAATGTTGTTGATTTACGTTTTATGAACTGTCGTAAATCGAAAGTACGATTTGGAGCAATTTGTAATGCTGCAATTGTCACAATTGTAAACAGAGCAGATACACCCTGACATTTTAACACTAGTACTAATTCATAAACCTATTAACAAATTAACTTGCCCAGCAACAATATACATTGCAGTTGATTACAGCTTGTTTCGCGAGTATCTCCATTCCGGCAGGTAGGTAGCAGCACCATCGTCGTTCGCACGTAAAACTGCTAGCTGTCCGGTATTATTATAATACGGTATTTGATTTCATCATAATCTGTTATAGACTTCAGCGCTCTACGATTGTACATTGTTTCAATATAAGCATAAACATGAAAGTCGAGAGTTTCGGTAACTCTCTAGCATCTTAGAGCTTTCTGGTTGTGCTAATTGATGGCGTTACATGTCAACAATGTGCCGTTGTGTTCAGGTTTATACCCACCGATACTTTGTACTTTTTCATATTTTGAAGATTCATCACACTAGCATTCATACAATTTTCCAGACTCTAGACACCCAGGAAACTTTTCTTCAAGGAAAGCCGAGCCCAGGAATCGAACCCGGGACTTCCAGACAGTCTAAAGCTTGGGGTTTTCAGATTGTAATGTTATCGTCTAACGGTAATGATAATGTCATTGTTTATGTAAATTGTTGTGAATCTATGGTGCGCTGTGAAAAGGGTGTAAATCAGAAATTGGTGGGTCTGCCTTATGGCCTCCATGTGAATACAGAAATGTTCTTCTTCAGAAGGTATGAAGGGCATATATCTGTCCTCTTCCGTAGTGATGTAGGGCGTCACATTTCCAGCTCGTCATAATGCTGCACCCGTGAAACTGCACGTACTCTTTAATGCTGAATGAGACAGGCTAAATCGTTTTAAATGTTTCTGCCGCACGGGAATCTTTCCTTGTAAGAAAAATGCCACAATGCTTATATGGACGTTTTCACTTGATTTTGAAACATCTCTTCATCTCACGGAATTGTCCCACGTATTAATTTGCAATCAATGTATTGACCAGTCTGCCCGTCATTGAAAACCCTTTATGACTGCAGTGATATTAAAGGGAATAAGTTGAGAGCAATCTAAATAATTAGTCTGCATCTGCCATTTTAAAATCTGACTCCAGGATCTGCTCATGTGGTCAGAATGGTGCAAGGACACAAAATTGTAGTACACGTCTTCCTCTGACTCAAATGGAATCAGATTCGATTCCTGGCAGAGGGTCTCGGTATGTGTCATGCCTATCTTGCATTTTATTAAGAGATGGCCTTTCACCGTGTTAACCACATGGCCGAGGAGCCCCGTTACTTGTGAAGATCTAACAAGAGTGGGCACGAAACGGGCCAAAGATTGTAACGCTTTTGACTAAATCCAGAGGAGTCAGGTTCGATTCCCCTAAAAGAGAATATTCCATTAGTCTCCTACAGATATTTGGTGTGCGGCTTTGCGGTCATTCACAATGATTTGCAAAAACACTGATATTAACATTACCGTTAGACAATAACATGGAAGTTTGCGAACTCCAAATTTTCATGTTTATGGTTACATGATCTTAAAACAACACACAGTCATATAGCGCTGAAGTATGAAACAGAATATTATGATAAAACGTAAGCTATAACTTAAGAATGCAAACATTACCGCCTCACTAAAAATATTAACACCATTGAAGGCCCATTCACAATGAAAATTAAACATAATGTAAGCGTCAACTTAAGGAAGTAAACGTTACAGGAAACTCAAGAACTCAACCATCATTGAGGATGGGAATATGAACACAACCACAAAGATATAATCCGACCAGAATGTTTACCCCTGGGCCTTGACGGCGCTGCTGTTCGTATACACTACGTCATGTTCCATCGATAGAAAGCCGCTGATTGTTGAGGGGACGGACAAATGTGTACACAGATAACACATCAGATCACAGTATAAAAAAGATACAGTAGAGACAACTCTTGTCGGCACCTTTGATGTTGTTGGTACTAAAATCAAGCTTAGGGAGGTCTAGTTCTCAATGAATCCAACCATGTCGCTAGTATCGGCAGCGCTAACAGCTGATTTTAGCGATCAGCTGTTCAGACATGCTAAACTTTCAGATGAAACTTTGTATTAACTGTTGTAATTATTTCTTTGTTCTGTAGTGATATTTGTGTCTTATTATGTAGGTCTAATGAAAATCCACTTTTTTCTTTTCAAAATACATATAAAGTTGCAGTGTTCATGATTGAAGTAAAACATACTATTAGCGAAGTGCTTACCGTTTTATTGTTTCTTCATATCCATTGCATTTCTTTTCATATAATGTTATTAGCTAGTCAACAAAATGTTATTATATCCATTGTTGACGTAACTTCATCGAAACGAATGTCATGATCTATGTAGCTAATGATTCAATGTTACGTTACCAACATAAGCATCTACCAGCGACTTTAAAATTAGCGTCAATTAGTGAATATTTTCATGATGTTTATATACGGAAGTAATTATTATTATGATTATGTTGCCATTCCTTTGCCTCATGTCTTTCAAATTGTTAAAAGATGAGTAATAAATCTTTTCAGTTAATATTAAATTATGCCAGCCTGTCGTAGATGGAGATCCATCTGGTGGAGGTTCCAGAAAATACACCCGGTTTCGTGACATGCGCACTCAGAATTTGTTCCCACGAAATGGGCTAGTTGACCTTACTGTATCTTCTTTATACTGTGATCAGATCTGTAATAACATTCTGGTGGGGTTATACTTGGTAACCATGGAAACATAACAACGACGTCATTTCATCCTATTCTGTTGTATACTTTAGCGCTCTACGATTGTGTGAACATAAACATGAAAGTTTGTAGTTTGGAGACTTTCATGTTAATGTCTAACGGTGATGTTAACGTCAGAGATACGTGAATGATCCCTTTCGGTAACCTGACCGCAAACTTCTGTGTTTACATTACGTTTATTAATTTTCATTGTGAATGGGCCTTTGCAGTGAAGACGAAATGGGTCAAAGTACCCAATTTTTGAAGTAGATGACGATGGTGATCTCCAAATCACCAATTTCCCGGTACGTACATTTTATTAGAAGACGGTGCTTTTACGCGGTGTTCCGTCGCTGCCAGTTCACGACGGGCAACGATGCATAACTGTTGGGCAGAAGGTATTAACAGTCTAGTATACACAGTCACGAAGCTTGAGTTGTGAGGGTGCTAGGAACAATAGACTGTGCGGGTACTATTTCGCATTGTCTGTAATGAGGCGATATTAGCGATCCTAGTGGTTGGCAACCATCTATGGATGCATATTTGCTATGTATTGAGCTTCGTGACTGTATATACTAGACTGTGGTTATTATATGAACTGATTATGTTTAGTTGTTCCTTCGATGACAGTTCCAGTTCTGCACTGGACTGCAATCTCAATCCAAATTTAACCGTACATGTAATAGCTCGACATGACGTTATTCTAAGCGTTCATAATGAGAAATCGTCGCTGTATATCAAAATCCGCTATGTGTATTCAAACAGATCTTTGGAGAGAAAGATAAAAGCCTCATCACTTTCAATTCCCTTGATTTTCAAAGCTGCTTTCGGTATAATTATAACACTTACGTAAAAATGATTAAATTATAACGAAAGTAGTTTCGGAAATCAAGGGAATTGAAACTATTACTTCTATTACGTCATACTACTTTTGACCAATAAAACGATACGGAACGACGTGTTTCAACCAATCATGGCTGCTTATCCTACAAGTCTGTCTCATCCCTCCAGTAATGTGGTCTTAATATTCCGGTGAAGTTACACGAAAGTTGGATAGTAAGGTTGATAGCAAAGCAGAAATTGAAAATGCCGTAGTGTAAGTAAAGGCAACACAACACTCCCAGCAGTAGAGAAATTTCAGACTAATATAGGAGGTAAAGAATTAAATTATATTTATAGGGCGATTATTGAAGCAAAGATATTATACAGGGTGAGTAAAAAGTATGGAACAAAGCTTGTAACTTTCTTATTTGCAATTTTATGAGGAAACTATTTCTACAAAAGTTGTAGGAATATTTTGAACATATTTTCAAGTACTATGCTTTTCATTTATAAAGGGGTGCCAATGAGTCTTTTTTTTTAAATGGCACCATGTACATATTTTCCCATTTTTTTATTCTTTAGACCTCAGTATGTACATAATCATATTTTTTTGCCATTTATAAACTACTCTTTTATAAAAATTACCTCTTTTGATGGCAATGTATGTGTACTGAATAAAGGGAAATTTTAATGCTTCAGTACATCAATTTGAGGAAGCTTTGGATTAAACAATTGCAGACAAAAACTAATAGAAACAAGTGAATAAAGCCAATAAAAACAAATGAATAACAATGGTTAAAATTAAACAATTTCAAAGACAGATTTATGCATTTTTGGCAGTAAATGGGGCCCATTTTGAGAATCTTTTTGGAACTGAAATCAATGCGTGATACAACACAACAATGCTAATTTTAATTTTAATGGGTTTTGTTGCTTTAAAATCCATGTATTGCATTACTATTGCAGTTAAATTTCAATGGTGCATATCTTGCAATATTTTTTTAATTATAACTTTAAATAATATTAATATTGTTATTCAATTGTTTTGATTTCTTTTTTCACTTGTTTATATTAGCTTTTGTCTGCAATTGTTTAATCCAAAGCCTCCTCAAATTGATGTACTGAAATATTAAAATTTCCCTTTATTGAGTATACATACATTGCCATCAAAAGAAGTAATTTTTACAAAAGAATCGTTTATAAATGGCAAAAAAATATGATTATGTACGTACTGAGGTCTGAAGAATCCAAAAATGGGGAAATAAATACGTGGTGACATTAAAAAAAACAGACCTATTGGTACACTCTTCATAAATGAAAAGCATAGTACTTGAAAATATGTTCAAAATATCCCTACAACCTTTGTATAAATAGTTTCTTCATAAAATTAGTAATAAGAAAGTTACAAGCATTGTTCCATACTTTTTACTCACCCTGTATAGGCCTACAGTATAGAATCTTGGAAAATGCTTTTCCCGAGCATATATCGATAGGATAAGAATCAAAGTTTGTAAAACCGTTTTATATATTCCACGGAATTCCTTAAATATGGTGGCTAGACTTGAAATGACACAGTGAACTACTTTGATTAAGGAAATTAAATATTAATTTCAGTTTTTATGGAGGAAGGGTAAAATCTATACCTTAGAGATTATTTATGTTAAGTCCAAATTTTGAGATTATGGGAATGGGAGCTACTTTGATTAAGAAAATTAGATATTTATGATGTTTATGGAGGAAGGGGAAAATCTGTACCTTATAGATCTGTCCTGGTACCACTGATTTCGGATTCAATGATTTCTTTCAAAAGAAGAGGAAAATATATTACAGATACTACGATTAAGTCCCACATAATTCTGCTCACTTATATTTTTAAAGGTATACTATGATTCCACTATATAAAAATAAAAGGAATAGGTTTGTAACGTTACCGGTACCAGGAATTAAAGAAAAAACATGAAATTTGCTTTTTTTGGCTGTATCCTAAAGTCGATCAAATGGACGTATCTTACAATAGGCCTACTTCTGTGGCACAGATATGCTATCGAGATAAAATGTATGCAGTTTGTTTTTTCTTCTTTTTCGAGATAAAAATTCTTTAATATGAAACATTTCACACCGTGTTTTGGGAAAGCCATTGATTTAATTCCCAATATGCTCAGTCAATTTAAGAGAACAATGTATTATGATAATAAATGATTGAAAGAATTTTAGTTTTGTCCTTTAAATGTGCCCGTCTGGCCGCGAAACCAGGTGGCCCGGGTTCGAATCCCGGTCGGGGCAATTTACCTGGTTGAGGTTTTTTCCGGGGGTTTCTTTCAACCCAATACGAGCAAATGCTGGGTAACTTTCGGTGCTGGACCCCGGACTCATTTCACCGGCATTATTACCTTCATTTCATTCAGACGCTATATAGCCTAGAAGTTGATACAGCGTCGTAAAATAACCTAATAAAATAAAAATAAATTTAAATGTGCAGAAATGTTATCTGAACAAATGTAACTTTTCGTTCTGTAATAGTAATATGCGTTACAAGAGCGGTATGTTGAAGTTTTCATGTTCGAGGAAAAGTTTGAAAAAGCGAAACGTAGTTGAGCTTTTTTAATTTCCGAGAATTGAAAGAAAACATACCGCTCGTGTATCGTACATTATTTTGTGCGAAGATAGTTTATTACGTACCTGAAAGAGGAATTTCTAATTAGTTGCAATGAAATCTCCATCTTGGTTTCTGTTCAATGACGGCAAATTTGCAAAACAAAAATATCTATCTTCAACATTGTTGCTTTAAAATGTTTTCTGTGTTTACTATACTCCAGGAGGCCGTGATATACGTCTGTCTTTTTTTCCCCCAGTCTATAAATGCGAACTTAAAACAAACGGTTAAGGTTATGTAATGATTTATTTTTCATTTTAATATTATTATTTATATAACATATTGCAGTAATAACATCGGCATCTGGAATCTTGTTGATTTTTTCACGGCTTCCTTAATGTTACTTGCATCACGAATGCAGTAACTTTAGTGGAGTTGTAGAGTTTACTTAATTTTTGCAAATATTTAAAAACAATAATTAACAGTGCAATTTAGGTGAAATTGCAGTGGTAAGTTTCCAATTTATAATTATTACTATATTGAACGTCTCTAAAACTAATATGTTAAAATCCTAAAGCAGTAAAATCAATATATCACTTAAGCGGTAAGAAGAGGGAAATTGTTATGTGTGTTAGGTTGGGAATACTGAATGTGGAATTTTAGACTTTCCGCGGATTGGTTTTGTGCGGAAACCAAGCAAATACGCACGATCTCGCACAAACGAATTTTACAGTGTTAAATTTATTCGGATCAAATTCCTTAAAGGACAAAACTGAAATTCTTTCAATCATTTATTATCATAATACACTGCTCTCTTAAATTGACTGAGGAAATTGGGAATTAAATCAATGGCTTTCCGAAAAAACGGTATGAAACGTTCCATATAAAACCATTTTTATTTCGAAAAGGAAGCAAAGACGATCAAAATTATATTAAACTATTTTGTTTGAAATCTCCCGAAGAATACATACTTTTTAATAAGAATACATAATTTTTAAGGAACCCGTAGGTTCATTGCCGCCCTCACATAAGCACACCATTGGTCCTTATGCTGTGCAAGATTAATCCATTCTCTAGCATCATATCCCACCTCCCTCAAATCCATTTTTATTTTACCTTCCCATCTACGTCTCGGCTTCTGCAAAGGTCTTTTCCCTCCGGCCTTCCAACTAACATTCTAAATGCAAAGAATAACTCCTTCAAATGAATTACGTTTCCTCTACTTCAGTATATTGTAGATGGTCGCGTTTAATTGAATATTTCTTAGCCTCCATGTCAACGTTATGTTTACGTTTGAGGTGCCTTTCTGGACAACAGTCTTGCATCGTGATTTGCCGGACGGGTTCTGGGAGAGGCGGAACATTGCCTAAAAATCACTGGGCATGAAGCAATTTTCGATTTCAGCAATACTTTGAAAGAGGTAAAAAGCTCGGTTTGAAGCTCCATCTACGTAAGAGGCGGACATCTGTCCAGGGATATCAGCGAAGTTTGAATACGATAGCTTCACCCGCTCATACACATATATGACGACCACGATATTATATTGTGTGAAGCAAGCACATTTATAAAAGTCTGCCTTGTTTGCACAGAACTGGAGTTATCTTCGTCGACTGAACAGTTCGACCGTGTTCATCCTGCAACTGAACAGATATTACATCGAATTAGCTACGCATTGTTGTCAAGATCTTGACACGTCCCTCACCCTGGTTACACTACCAATGAAGAGGTTAAATATAAGTCTGTGTTGTGGCATCCCTCTCCCCTCACTTTGGCACAGACCAGCAGTCCTCCCTCTACTTAGTAGAGACTGTCAGAACTGGAGTGCCGAGTAGAACTCATAGCCTACTTTCCTCTTGAATGCCGTGCCAGAAATTAATGATATGGAAATGTAATAAAAGGAATCGCAGTGGCCGGGGTTCGAACCTCGGCTTATCGTCTGGGTTTGCGGCTGTGGGGTAGGTTTTCCTCGCGTACTTCGATTCCCCCGCCACTCTCAGCAGAGACTAACCTGTACGAGTCTAACATCTGCCTTGTACAAGAGTACAGCTGAACGGCGTTACTTCCTCCAGCAAGCTTCCGGATGGGTTAAGTACAGGTTGCGGGGGCGGTGCATGTCACCACACGGAGCACTTGTGCCGGGGGTTCATGGGCGAGCCCAGCGGGCACTGGAAAGCGCGGGCGAAGTCCCACGAGTTGGACAGCGGGCCCAGCACCCGGATGGGGCCCGGCGAGTGCACGGACGAGCGGATCTTGGTGAGCGCGTCCTCGGGCCTCATGGAGCCGCACCAGATCTGCGCGTAGTTGAGGAAGAAGAGCTGGTCGTGCGTGAGTTCGATGCCGGGCAGGCCCGGCTCCTCGCCGTGCGCCGCCACCCACTTCTTGTAAGCGCGGAAGCTCTGCTTGAGGCCGCCGTTGTCGGCGATGTTCTCGCCCTGGGTCATGCGCCCGTTGACGTACAGGTCCACCTCGTCCAGCTTGTACTTGGAGTACTGGTCGATGATGCACTGGGCTCGATCCCGGAACGCCCGGATCGTCGCGTTGTTCCACCACTGCATCATGTTGCCGTCCTTATCGAACTGCCGCCCTGCATAACATTACCACATTATCATTATCATCATCATCATCATCATTATCATTGTTATCATCATTAGCATCTTGAACATTAAGCAAAGAATGTAGAGTGTGTTGATTTCGGCACTTTCTCTGATTTCCAAAAGGCAGTCTACGTCATCGAAAAGTCTAGAGAAATCAAGTAAAAGATTAAAGGCTCATTCACAATGAAAATTGAACATAGGTGTCATAGGTTGCAGCCGCCAAATTACTCTTCAAGGAACGACCACTCATATAAATTGAGGGAAAGAAGACAGAGGACGGACACTGGAAAGTTTTCTTTTCTCAATCGTACTATCAGGGACTGGAATGCTTTACCTGCAGACTTACTAAAGGCTTTACCAACAACCAAAATGTATTTAAAAATAGGCTTAAGGGCTTTACTAATAGACGGTAATTATACACAGTAGGCTATTTAAAGGGTGTAAATGATATGTTGTTATAGAAGTATTGTATCAGTGAAGAATTATGTTGTGTCAGTGAAGTGTGTTGTATCAGTGAAGAATTATGTTGTGTCAGTGAAGTGTGTTGTGTAAGTGAAACGTGTTCCTGTCAGTGAAGCTTTGTAGTTTATAGTGGCAGTGCAAAGTATTTGAACAGTGAAATGTTTTTGAAGTGTTAGTGAAATCAGGATAGAATCAGTGAAATGTGTCGTAGTTCCAGTGCAGTGAGTGAGTTGACAGCGAAATGAGTGTAATTTGAAAGGTACTTGTGCAGATATGAACATATCATACTCGTGGGTTTTAGTTCGAACATAGGTTTAAGGTACAAATTAGATTTATTTCAAATGTTATTTTAAGTGATCGTTTCATTTAATTTAGTATATTCCCTGTTGTTATTATTATTATTAATTATTGTTAGTATTAATTATTAGTATTATTATTAATTGTATTTTTAATTAATAAGTTTATTATTGTCATTATTGAATGAAATTAGTTACCACTGCCACCGGGTATATACCCATTGCAGTGTGAATAAATACATACATACATAACGTAAGCGTTAACTTAAGAATGTAAACGCTACGGTAAAATCAAGAAGTCATACCATCATTCACGATGGGAACATAAACATAACAGCAAATATACTTGGTAACCATGGAAACATAACAACGACGCCATTTCCTCATATTTTGTCGTATATTTAAGCGCTTCACGATTGTGTTCTGTTTGCAAATCACGTAAGCATTAGCATGAAAGTTTGGAGTTTGCAGCCTTCCATGTTAACGTGTTACGGTAATGTTTATGTCAATGCTTATGTGAATCATTGTGAATGATCCCATTTGGTAGCCTGGCCGCAAACTTCTGTGTTTATGTTACGGTTATGTTTAATTTTAATTGTGAATGGGCCGTAAAGACAGAAAACATTCTCTAGCCATTGAAATCTCAAAGCATCGGGATTGAAGAAAACAGGAGATAATCAAGTCAGACGAGGCGTCTGGTTCATAAAATTTACTGCAGTACACACTAAATCTTTGTTACTACTAGACTAGTTACTGCCCTTTGTTTCGTGTAACTACCGAAGTAATAGTATATTGCGATGCAAGATTGGGAATTGCGTTTTTCAAACCCGAGGAAAAGTTTGAAAAACTCGCTTCCCTCGTTTTTCAATTTCCGAAATTTTGTAATCCACTTCACAAACGTGTATTGTACAACAATTTTTGCACGATCATATTTTTAAAATTGCAAATACAATATATTTTGCATTGAAAATTTAGAGCAATATTATTCCAAAGCCTTCGCAAAACTGCACTGTAATGGTAACTAAGCAACAGTAAGTGCACTGTGATGGGTCTATTTCAGTGTAGTTTTATGTTATGAAGAATGGATTCCCTGGCAACAAGTTTCTGAGTGGGAATTCTAACTTTCAGGGCCTAACAACAGTAGCTGTAAATACAGCATAAACACGATCGTGCAAAAAATAATTAGGGCTACCACAGTAACTGCTTAGAGAAACTGACATGCACTTTAGTTTTTAACCAGATTATACAGAAAGGTATTTCATATTATATTTTAGTGTGGTTATTTTACTTTAGGTAAATGAAAAGTTTGTTTTACTCAACTCTATAAGTGGGTAGAATTATTTGCTAGGGTCGATATATTAATGTCGAATTAAAAAAAAAATAAGGGGAAGAGCCTTCAAGTGATAAGGGTGACAATGGAGAGGAAATCGCCATATATAGAAGACAAAGAATATATAGGCTAAAGATAGACTTTGATATCTTGAGATAACACGAATTCAAGAAGGGTTTTAGGATCACATTCAGTAATTTAAAATGGTAGATCTAATATAAAACATTGGCCCATACTGCATGAAATCATGCCTTAACACAAAGCAGCAATTACAGTATTACAAATAGCTCTGTTTTGTAAATAATAATAATACTATTAATAATAATCATAATCATAATAATACTAATAATAATATCTCTGTCTCCGAAGCGATGTTTGTCATAAAGGTATGTGGCTTATCATTACTTGATATAATACCAACAGAGACGGTAAATTTGATGATTTCTGCCCATTTTTCTTGCTTTGTGTTTCTGTTTCCAGAAGTAAAGTATTTGCCCAATGAAAAGCCCTTGCTTTGTAAGAAACATAATTGCTTCTAAGCTTTATTGTTCATGGAAGCCATTTTGAGGATTAACAAGAACCATAGCCTCCAATGATAGCTACATGCCAGCCTACCAGATTGTGTACTATAGTGAAAATGTTACTAAGGCAGTCAAAATATATGAAACATGAAAATTAACTTCTGCACAAATCTAAATTTACTGTAGTAAACTATATACTGTAGCTTTATTAAACAGGCCCTAGAAAGAGAAAAGATTTATAATAAAATAAAAATACCAGATAATAAACTTTCTTTATATTGCGGTACATACTTACAAATCGCTTTTAAGGAACCCGAAGGTTCATTGCCGTCCTTACATAATGCCGCCATCGGTCCCTATTCTGAGCAAGATTAATCCATTCTCTATCATCTCTACCACCTCCCTCAAATCCATTTTAATATTATCCCCAAAAGTCTTTTTCCCTCCGGCCTTCCAACTAACACTCTATATGCTTTTCTGGATTCGCCCATACGTGCTACATGTCCTGCCCATCTCAAACGTCTTGGATTTAATGTTCCTTATTATGTCAGGTGAGGAATACAATGCGTGCAGTTCTGTGTTGTGTAACTTTCTCCATTCTCCTGTAACTTCATCCCTCTTAGCCCCAAATATTTTCCTAAGAACCTTATTCTCAAACACTCTTAACCTCTGTTCCTCTCTCAAAGTGAGAGTCCAAGTTTTACAGCCATACAGAACAACCGGCGATATAATTGTTTTATAAATTCTAACTTTCAGATTTTTTGATAGCAGACTAGATGACAAAAGCTTCTCAACCGAATAATAACAGGCATTTCCCATATTTATTCTGCGTATATTGCGGTATATAGTACCACTTACTACGGATTCAAATTTGTATTACGCTGTGTACGAAAGTAAAGCATCTGTAACACATTTACAAAAATTATTATTGTTAACTAACGCTGAGTTCTTGACAGTAAAGCCATTAACTCTTTTGCTCTTCAATATTTCTCAATTTACAAAAGTAAGAAACCATCCAGAACCAAGTTTATAGAAAAAATCACTGGCGCTTTAAAACCAACACCAATAGCAACCATGCACATTACTGTATTACAGAAAATGAACCTATTTTATATGAATTTAAAAAATGGCTCTTTTATTGTTAATACGTCTGCCATATGGCAATACTGAAGAAGCTACGACCAACAAAAGAAATTAATAACATAGTCTGGGTTTATTGAAAAGGTACAATTTTTACAAAAGGATCATAGTACGCCATCATATTCCATAAAAATTGTAAACACCACGATCCTCAGTTGATTACGTTGATATAGAATATAATCTTCAACTTCTGGAAAATATAAAGAAAAAGTTTATAAATATATAAAAAAAATTACTAGTATTAGAAACTACAGATACATTATATATCTAACATCAGAGATGGATCTCTGCAACAAATAATATTGCCAGAGCTGATGATCAACGTGATATTTAGCTTACACTAACAGAACACTACACACTACGATGGTGAATTACAAGCTGTTAATACTGGTCTGCAACAATTAATTTACAGAATAAATCCATTTACAAACTTGTAATTCAAAATCTGCAGTTCAGGCTATTGTTTTATTAACATCATAATACAGGAAAGTGAAAGAAATCTATACCAAAATTAAGTTAATGTAAAAACAGACAAGATAATTGTTCTACAATGGATACCTTCTCATTGTAGATTAGATGGAAATGAAGATGCAAAGAAAGGAACCACAATCCAACAAAGATTTCATTCTGATATATCAATTTATTCAGCAAAATTTATTAATGAAGGGAAAATTTAATACAAATGGGCAATATTAAATACTAATAATGTTAGTGAAAATAAATCTTGGTGCGAAATTTTAAATAATGCAAATTTGATTTCTAATTCTCAAAGAATAACAGCAGTGACTATCTTCAGACCAGTAACAGTACATGACTGTTTGGCACCGGATCTCTTAGAACTGGAATTTATAGATCACCAAAATATGTTCTCTGCAGAAAAGCAGATTCAACTATGAACTGCAGCAATACGAAAGTGCAAAGCTACCAACATTTCAGATAAAAGTGTTAATGACATCACAGACGTTTACTGTCGTGTTTGAAAACAAGTGGAGAAAATCCAGTGTTCTGAACATTTGATTTATTATTATTATTATTATTATTATTATTATTATTATTATTATTATTATTATTATTATTATTATCATCATCATCATCATCAAATCATAATCTCAGTTTATTTTTGTCAGTACGGATCGAAATGTCCAGGTATTTGTCTGTAGTTCTCCACTCGCTGTCAAGATTGTATGTCTGATCGGCATTGCCGTACCTTTGTCGTCGAAGAGTTAAGTGTGTAGTGTCCGGGTATTTGTCTGTAGTGTTCTACTCGTGTCAAGGTTGTATGTCTGATCGGCATGGCCGTAACTTTCTCGTCGAAGAATTAAGTGTGTAGTGTCCAGGTATTTGTCTGTAGTTTTCTACTCGTGTCGAAGTCGCATGTCCGATCGGCATGGCCGTACCTTTGTCGTCGAAGAATTAAGTGTGTAGTGTCCAGGTATTTGTCTGTAGTTTTCCACTCGCTGCTAAGTTTGTATGTCCGATCGGCATGTCCGTACCTTTGTCGTCGAAGAATTAAGTGTGTAGTGTTCAGATATCTGCCTGTAGTTTTCCACTCGCTGTCAAGGTTGTATGTCCGATCGGCATGGTCGTACCTTTGTCGTCGAAGAGTTAAGTGTGTAGTGTCCAGGTATCTGTCTGCAGTTTTCCACTCGTGTCAAGGTTGTATGTCTGATCGGCATGGCCCTACGTTTGTCGTCGAAGAGTTAAGTGTGTAGTGTCCAGGTATCTGTCTGCAGTTTTCCACTCGTGTCAAGGTTGTATGTCTGATCGGCCTGGCCATACCTTTGTCGTCGAAGCCGTGCGTGATCTCGTGGCCGATGACGACGCCGATGCCTCCGTAGTTGAGCGACTTGGGGAAGTGCTGGCTGTAGAAGAGCGGCTGCAGGATGCCGGCCGGGAACACGATGTCGTTCTTGTTGGGGTTGTAGAAGGCGTTGACCACGGCGGGCTCGGTAGACCACTTGTCCTTGTTGACGGGCTGCCGCAGCTTCTGCAGGTTGTGGTAGGCGTCGTAGCGCAGCACGTTGAGGATGTTGAGCAGGAACTGGTCCTCCGTCACGTTGAGCATGACGTACTCGCGGCTCAGCTCCGACGGGTCCGTGAGCAGCTCGGGGTAGCCGATGCGCTCGTTCATGGCGTCCGCCTTCTGCTTGGCCACGGCGCGCGTCTCGTCGTCCATCCAGTCGTTGTCGGCCAGCAGCTCGTTGAAGGCCTCGCGGATGGTGCGGATCATCTCCAGCGCCGTCTCCTTGGAGTCGTGGTTGAAGTTGTCGCGGATGAAGAGCGCGCCCACCGCCATGCCCAGCTTCTTGTTGGTCCACTCCACGCACTGGCTCCAGCGGTTGCGCTCGCTCAGGATGCCCAGCAGGATCTTGCGGAACTCGACGCGCTTCTGCTGGTACTCGTCGATCATGTGCGGCATGATGTTCATCACCAGGCGCCACAGCACGTAGTTGTGGATCACCCTAAAGGAAAACAAAAGCAAATGTTATTCAAAGTTGTGTCTGTGAAGGCAGGTGTTCCTCAAGGATCTGTTCTAGGGTTTCTAGTATTTGCTATTGCAAGTGCATGTGGTATTTTATATAGGGACATCATTTTATTTTTACTAACATTTCTGATATTAACCTGGCTATACCTTTGAATCAACGGTTGTTATCCCCTTCCACGACTGCAGTTCGATGGCGTAATATACAAACAAATCATTTTACTAGGTATAGGAGGAAACAAAAGTAGTTCATCCATTTACGTAAACTATGAAATATCACGCTTTTGAGTTTGATAATTTTCATTAGGTTTTTATTTAATCAGAATACAGTACAGTATTAACAGTGAGTGTTTTTACTCACGAACCGAGCTGTCCATGTGGACGTATTCATTATGCAGTGTATATTATAGTGTGTATAGCACATTAGCGTACACTATAGAGAATGAAGTTAAATTGAAAAATAATCATAATATGAATATTTAAACACATTTTTGAAAATGGTGGCGGTTCATTTCGATATAGGCTTCAGTTCTAATATAATTCCAATTACCAGTTTCGTCCTTCGTACTAGTAACTCATGTTGAAATAATTCTGTACCTACTCTGTAAAAGAGTACCTTACGTACTGTAAATTCAATCTTCACTTCTGCTCGATCCGAAAAGATAAAATTACTCAGACATGCCATCTACTGTCCGTCCAAGTGGTTATGTCGCAGGGTCGTAGAAAGGATGGAAATCACGTGACGGTTAATTACTTAACGAGACTCTTTTATTTAAGTTATTTTAAACAGTTGTATTACGTAGATGTCCAATTCCTAACAGAAATTAATGTTCTCAGAAAAGAGCTAAGACAGCCCAGCCACTAGCTTTTACAGAGAGAGAAAACCGGAATGCGACGTAGGCAAATGGACGACAGTACCTGTGCGAAAATGATGCAATATTGAAAGCTCTTTCGTCATTGGAAAACGCGAACATATTTTTGGAACGTATTGTGACGGTAAGGCTAGTATGACTGTATATGCGGTCTTGGATCTGTGTGGAAGACGATTGAACTTCATTAGTAGAAGGGGTGGTAGTGAAGTACATTCAAAAACTCAGGTACAATAAAAACTGAAGTAAAATAAAATGATGTCCCTGTATAAGCTTGTTACACTTCTCAAACTTTGCAGATATTCGTTTAATGACTTATCCATTCCAAATAACCGTACTATTTCCGTGCATATTTCATGTTTTGGCCTTTTATGGAATTAAATTCATGCGTAATGTAATGTTATGTTTTATTTAACGACGCTCGCAACTGCAGAGGTTATATCAGCGTCGCCGGATGTGCCGGAATTTTGTCCCGCAGGAGTTCTTTTACATGCCAGTAAATCTACTGACATGAGCCTGTCGCATTTAAGCACACTCAAATGCCATCGACCTGGCCCGGGATCGAACCCGCAACCTTGGGCATAGAAGGCCAGCGCTATACCAACACGCCAACCAGGTCGACGGTACGTTACCTATCTTGCCTAAAATTTCACCAAATTCAGCTCACAAAATTTCCTTTTTATGGGTATCTCTGTATTTTTGATCTCATATCGTACAGGGCAGGATGATTGGAATCATCGTTAATTAAAGTTTCATAATTTATTTGTGAGAAATTGCTAAATACATTATTAGTAAGGCCTGATTTCGATGACGTCATATTTTCATCCTGGTCCCTTTACAAACTTAAATTAAATTAAACACATTAATTATAGCTTTTCTGAACACGATGACATTGTTTTTATTGATCATATAAATGCATATTTTACCATATTTTAGAATTAAGTCATATTTCACCAAAAAAATTCGTACAAAAGTTTATTTTTGGCGATGTCTTGTTGTAATAATACTCAAAGTATTATTCACGTATCTTGTGTTAATAATGACCAGATATATTTTCGATTTCCTTTCCTTAGAAATATTTTGTGGTTAAATGAAGTTCGAAGGTAACTGGATTCGGCAGCAGTAAGTTGTCAAAACGGAAAGCGCTCCCCAGAAGAAAAGTGTCGTACGCTAACTGAAAAATGCTAACATTTCAGGAGAGCGTTTTAAAGGTTTAAAAATTGCTTATCAAATCAAATAGTTGATATGAACTTCCTGGTACTTATCATTTCCTGCCTCGCAGAAAGGGTCTAGGGAAGTCTTTGTTCACTAATCTTATCTCCGTCTGAATTCACTTCAGAGTTTTTATCCAAATCTCCAGATACCTTTTTTTTTAGATCAAATAAGTCGTTAATATCCCATTTTATTTACACTGTAAAGTTTTCCTGTTTCACTACTGGCATTCACCGATTAGGCTCATAAAATCTTGGCCCACTCTTCAGAACACACTGTACATTGTTAAAAATAATTCCCGATCGTGAATCGATCAGAGTACTTTAGCCCACATTTGACACCACGCGAAGATCTGACGGACCTCTCAGGTATTACGTTTCTTATCTTGAAAACATAAGAGTGGCCAGTGTTTCTTCGCATTTTCCTTTTAATTTCCTTTCAGTCTCTTTCGATACCTTGACCTACGAACTTCAGCCAATCTCCTCCGAATTTGGCGGTGAGGCATTCGGTATACATAAATTGAGGGAAAGAAGACAGAGGACGGACACTGGAAAGTTTTCTTTTCTCAATCGTACTATCAGGGACTGGAATGCTTTACCTGCAGACTTACTAAAGGCTTTACCAACAACCAAAAACGTATTTAAAAATAGGCTTAAGGATTTTACTAATAGACGATAATTATACACAGTATTTAAAGGGTGTAAATGATATTTTGTTATTGAAGTGTTGTATCAGTGAAGAATTATGTTGTGTCAGTGAAGTGTGTTGTGTCAGTGAAACGTGTTCCTGTCAGGGAAGCTTTATAGTTTATAGTGGCAGTGCAAAGTATTTGAACAGTGAAATGTTTTTGAAGTGTTAGTGAAATCAGGATAGAATCAGTGAAATGTGTCGTAGTTCCAGTGCAGTGAGTGAGTTGACAGCGAAATGAGTGTAATGTTGAAAGGTACTTGTGCAGATATGAACATATCATACTCGTGGGTTTTAGTTCGAACTTAGATTTAAGGTACAAATTAGATTTATTTTAAATGTTATTTTAAGTGATCGTGCTTCATTTAATTTAGGATATTCCCTATTATTATTATTATTATTATTATTATTATTATTATTATTATTATTATTATTATTATTATTATTATTATTATTATTATTGTCAGTATTAATTATTTGTACTAATTATTAGTATTATTATTAAGTGTATTTTTAATTAATAAGTTTATTATTGTCATTATTGAGTGTAATTAGTTACCACTGCCACCGGGTATATACCCATTGCAGTGTGAATAAATACATACATACATATTAATTTTCTGCCAGTGTAATGAAGAGACGCAGAGACATTTACTTCAGTACTGGCTTCGAAATTACTTGTCATTTTTCATAAGTACCTAAATCTTCCATTATTAAAAATGACAAGTAATTTCGAAGCCATTACTGAAGTAAATGTCTCTGCGTCTCTTCGAATGGAGAAAGTTACACAACACAGAACTGCACGCATTGTATTCTTCACCTGACATAATTAGGAACATTAAATCCAGACGTTTGAGATGGGCAGGGCATGTAGCACGTATGGGCGAATACAGAAATGCATACAGAGTATTAGTTGGAAGGCCGGAGGGAAAAATACCTTTGGGGAGGCCGAAACGTAGATGGGAAGATAATATTAAAATGGATTTGAGGTAGGTGGGATATGATGATACAGACTGGATTAATCTTGCTCAGGATAGGGACCAATGGCGGGCTTATGTGAGGGCGGCAATGAACCTCCGGGTTCCTTAAAAGCCAGTAAGTAAGTAAGTAAGTAATCTTCCATTATTTATCTTATTTTACTATACAATATGGCTTTCTCCTATATCCTATGTATTTCCAAGTTTTTATGTATTTTTTAAAGAGCATAAGTGCAAACTAGAGATGAACAAAACTAACTGCCGCTCTCGCTCGCCGTGTTCGTTGCATTTGTCTTTCGTGTCTCGTCTCGTAACTCTCGTGCGCTTCAAGTCTCGCTCATCATTCTCGAAATAGCATTTGGTCGGCGTGGAAAGATTTCGTAACTTTGAATAACATACATCATTGAAATAAATAGCATTAGAGATGTTTGATTGATAGAAAAGACAAAACAAAACAGTGTCTTGGTTATCAAAATGATTTGGTTCAGTAGGGCCGTGACACCGGTGTATTTGTATCAGTCTGAGGTGAACGTACGGACACCTAAGCAAGCATATTACGTGTGATGTATAGGCCTATGAGTATTGCGTATTCTAAATCAAGACAATACAGTTATTGTATAATAAGGGCTAATATCGGAAAGGTCAAAAATGCTGGTGAGGTTGAGAAATCATACTTAAATTGTCACAAATGTGGTAAAACATAAGTCTGAAAAGATGTTCTTTTATATTTAGAGTTCTGCATTACAGTTTTAGAATGCCGAAAACGTATATGGCGTACAATTTTGCTTTCTCTATATTTAACTGTTACATTAATTTATTTATCACATCTATTTCGTACCTGACTTTTCTTGAATGTTGTTTGCCTGGTTTTGGTTCCTGCTGCAATAAACAAAAAAGTTTGAAATGAAAATGACCCCCGAGTGTCGGATAACCTAACCTTGTATGCGGGAAAACTGCGTTCTACATCGGCTGAAACCAAGGGCGCATATGTAAAATATTTCATATTATCAATTTCATTTCTACATCACACAGTGATACAAAAAAAAAACCGTGATTTCAATTCATGTAGAAACGAAATTAATGATGTGAAACATTTTACGTATGCGTCCTTGGTTTCAGCCGATGTTGAACGCAGTTTTTCCGCATACAAGATTAGGCTATCCGACACTCGTCGGTCATTTTCATTCGAAACTTTGAAAATGAATGTTGTTGTTTATTGCAGCAGCTGAGAAGAGACGCTATTATGCGTATTTTAAGACAGTTTTGGTCCAAGGAGCATTTCCAAGTATGAGAAAATGTTTTGGTTCAGGGACAATTTCTTTCTGAGTCTGCACAGTGTACTCATACTTTTGGTGCAAGGAGCACCTTCTAGTGTAGAGGAAAATGTTTTGTCCTTGGGTAATTTATTTTTGAAATTAAATTTCTTCTGCATCGTGTATATCTTTGCTACAAGGAGCACCTCCTAGTGTAGGTGAAAATGTTTTGTCCTTGGGTAATTTATTTTTTAAATTAATTTTTTTCTGCATCGTGTATACCTTTGCAACAAGAAACACCTCCTAGTGTAGGTGAAAATGTTTTGTCTTTGGGTAATTTATTTTTCAAATTAATTTTTTTCTGCATCGTGTATACGTTTGCAACAAGAAGCAGCTCCTAGTTTAGGTGAAAATGTTTTGTCCTTGGGTAATTTATTTTTGAAATTAATTTTTTTCTGCATCGTGTATACCTTTGCTACAAGAAGCACCTCCTAGTGTAGGTGAAAATGTTTTGTCCTTGGGTAATTTATTTTTGAAATTAATTTTTTTCTGCATCGTGTATACCTTTGCTACAAGAAGCACCTCCTAGTGTAGGTGAAAATGTTTTGTCCTTGGGTAATTTATTTTTGAAATTAATTTTTTCTGCATCGTGTATACCTTTGCTACAAGAAGCACCTCCTAGTGTAGGTGAAAATGTTTTGTCCTTGGGTAATTTATTTTTGAAATTAATTTTTTTCTGCATCGTGTATACCTTTGCAACAAGAAGCACCTCCTAGTGTAGGTGAAAATGTTTTGTCCTTGGGTAATTTATTTTTGAAATTAATTTTTTTCTGCATCGTGTATACCTTTGCTACAAGGGGCACCTCCTAGTGTAGGTGAAAATGTTTTGTCCTTGGGTAATTTATTTTTGAAATTAATTTTTTTCTGCATCGTGTATACGTTTGCAACAAGAAGCACCTCCTAGTGTAGGTGAAAATGTTTTGTCCTTGGGTAATTTATTTTTGAAATTAATTTTTTTCTCCATCGTGTATACGTTTGCAACAAGAAGCACCTCCTAGTTTAGGTGAAAATGTTTTGTCCTTGGGTAATTTATTTTTGAAATTAATTTTTTTCTGCATCGTGTATACCTTTGCTACAAGAAGCACCTCCTAGTGTAGGTGAAAATGTTTTGTCCTTGGGTAATTTATTTTTGAAATTAATTTTTTTCTGCATCGTGTATACCTTTGCTACAAGGGGCACCTCCTAGTGTAGGTGAAAATGTTTTGTCCTTGGGTAATTTATTTTTGAAATTAATTTTTTCTGCATCGTGTATACGTTTGCAACAAGAAGCACCTCCTAGTGTAGGTGAAAATGTTTTGTCCTTGGGTAATTTATTTTTGAAATTAATTTTTTTCTGCATCGTGTATACGTTTGCAACAAGAAGCACCTCCTAGTGTAGGTGAAAATGTTTTGTCCTTGGGTAATTTATTTTTGAAATTAAATTTCTTCTGCATCGTGTATATCTTTGCTACAAGGAGCACATCCTAGTGTAGGTGAAAATGTTTTGTCCTTGGGTAATTTATTTTTGAAATTAATTTTTTCCTGCATCGTGTATACCTTTGCAACAAGAAGCACCTCCTAGTGTAGGTGAAAATGTTTTGTCCTTGGGTAATTTATTTTTGAAATTAATTTTTTTCTGCATCGTGTATACCTTTGCAACAAGAAGCACCTCCTAGTGTAGGTGAAAATGTTTTGTCCTTGGGTAATTTATTTTTGAAATTAAATTTCTTCTGCATCGTCTATAACTTTGCTACAAGGGGCACCTCCTAGTGTAGGTGAAAATGTTTTGTCCTTGGGTAATTTATTTTTGAAATTAATTTTTTTCTGCATCGTGTATACCTTTGCAACAAGAAGCACCTCCTAGTGTAGGTGAAAATGTTTTGTCCTTGGGTAATTTATTTTTGAAATTAAATTTCTTCTGCATCGTCTATACCTTTGCTACAAGGGGCACCTCCTAGTGTAGGTGAAAATGTTTTGTCCTTGGGTAATTTATTTTTGAAATTAATTTTTTTCTTCATCGTGTATACTTTTGCAACAAGAAGCACCTCCTAGTGTAGGTGAAAATGTTTTGTGCTTGGGTAATTAATTTTTGAAATTAATTTTTTCTGCATCGTGTATACCTTTGCGACAAGAAGCACCTCCTAGTGTAGGTGAAAATGTTTTGTCCTTGGGTAATTTATTTTTGAAATTAATTTTTTTCTTCATCGTGTATACTTTTGCAACAAGAAGCACCTCCTAGTGTAGGTGAAAATGTTTTGTCCTTGGGTAATTTATTTTTGAAATTAAATTTCTTCTGCATCGTGTATACCTTTGCTACAAGGGGCACCTCCTAGTGTAGGTGAAAATGTTTTGGCTCAGGGTTATTTTTCTTTAAAATGCAATTTCTTCAGTAAACCGACTGTAATTTTCCCCTGTTCCCCCCACAAAATGGGCTATTATTTGGTTATATCTAAAATATTCTCCATACTTTGTATCATTGTGATCCAATCAATGCCATCTGAAATGCAATCGATTTGTTTATTGCTAGAGGATGCAATGGAAACCATGATAGAAACAAACGAAAATAATCTTGAACTCCCAACTGCTGTCATTATTATGATTTTCTATTTTGCTTGTAGAATACAGTGCACTGTATTTAACACGTTCACCTTATTTTATGGAAGGAATATTTTAAATCCGGATCCGTAATTGTTGAATCACATAAGTCCACGCGATGGTGAGACGCTTTCTCCCCATGCAGCTGATCGTACCTGCGGTCCGTGCTCTGGACGATGCGCCCCATCTCCACGAAGTAGGGCATGGCGTAGCTAACGACGGGCTCGCTGTGGTCGATGTCCGCGTCCAGGAAGGCCCTCAGGTACTCCAGCCAGTTGAGCTGCGGCACTTCCAGCTGCAGCTGCTCCAGGCTCAGCTTACGGTAGATGGCGCTGGTGTCGTGACGGTCCGCCTCTGGCAGCGACGCCTGCGAAAAATACCAGATAGGTTACATTCGTGTTTACTATAGACTGCTGACAAGCGCAGGTGATTGGTTAGACTGCTGACAAGCGCAGGTGATTGGTTAAACTGCTGACAAGCGCAGGCGATTGGTTAGACTGCTGACATGCGCAGGTGATTGGTTAGACTGCTGATAAGCGCAGGTGATTGGTTAGACTGCTGACAAGCGCAGGTGATTGGTTTGATTGCTGGCAAGCGCAGGTGATAGGTTTGATTGCTGACAAGCGCAGGTGATAGATTTGATTGCTGACAAGCGCAGGAGATTGGTTAGACTGCTGACAAACGTAGGTGATTGGTTTGACTGCTGGCAAGCGTAGGTGATAGGTTTGATTGCTGACAAGCGCAGGTGATAGATTTGATTGCTGACAAGCGCAGGAGATTGGTTAGACTGCTGACAAACGTAGGTGATTGGTTTGACTGCTGGCAAGCGTAGGTGATAGGTTTGATTGCTGACAAGCGCAGGAGATTGGTTAGACTGCTGACAAGCGCAGGTGATAGGTTTGATTGCTGGCAAGCGCAGGTGATAGGTTTTATTGCTGACAAGCGCAGGAGATTGGTTAGACTGCTGACAAGCACAGGTGATAGGTTTGATTGCTGGCAAGCGCAGGTGATAGGTTTGATTGCTGACAAGCGCAGGAGATTGGTTAGACTGCTGACAAGCGCAGGTGATAGGTTTTATTGCTGACAAGCGCAGGTGATAGGTTTGATTGCTGGCAAGCGCAGGTCATAGGTTTTATTGCTGACAAGCGCAGGAGATTGGTTAGACTGCTGACAAGCACAGGTGATAGGTTTGATTGCTGGCAGGTGATAGGTTTGATTGCTGACAAGCGCAGGAGATTGGTTAGACTACAAGCGCAGTGATAGGTTTGATTGCTGAAGCAGGTGATAGGTTTGATTGCTGACAAGCGCAGGAGATTGATTGTGGCAAGCGCAGGTGATAGGTTTGATTGCTGACAAGCGCAGGAGATTGGTTAGACTGCTGACAAGCGCAGGTGATAGGTTTGATTGCTGGCAAGCGCAGGTGATAGGTTTGAGGTGATAGGTTTGATTGCTGGCAAGCGCAGGTGATAGGTTTGATTGCTGACAAGCGCAGGAGATTGGTTAGACTGCTGACAAACAGGTGATAGGTTTGATTGCTGGCAAGCGTAGGTGATAGGTTTGATTGCTGACAAGCGCAGGAGATTGGTTAGACTGCTGACAAGCGCAGGTGATAGGTTTGATTGCTGGCAAGCGCAGGTGATAGGTTTTATTGCTGACAAGCGCAGGAGATTGGTTAGACTGCTGACAAGCGCAGGTGATAGGTTTGATTGCTGGCAAGCGCAGGTGATAGGTTTGATTGCTGACAAGCGCAGGAGATTGGTTAGACAAGCGCAGGAGATTGGTTAGACTGCTGACAAGCGCAGGTGATAGGTTTGATTGCTGGCAAGCGCAGGTGATAGGTTTGATTGCTGACAAGCGCAGGAGATTGGTTAGACTGCTGACAAGCGCAGGTGATAGGTTTGATTGCTGGCAAGCGCAGGTGATAGGTTTGATTGCTGACAAGCGCAGGTGATAGATTTGATTGCTGACAAGCGCAGGAGATTGGTTAGACTGCTGACAAACGTAGGTGATTGGTTTGACTGCTGGCAAGCGTAGGTGATAGGTTTGATTGCTGACAAGCGCAGGAGATTGGTTAGACTGCTGACAAGCGCAGGTGATAGGTTTGATTGCTGGCAAGCGCAGGTGATAGGTTTTATTGCTGACAAGCGCAGGAGATTGGTTAGACTGCTGACAAGCACAGGTGATAGGTTTGATTGCTGGCAAGCGCAGGTGATAGGTTTGATTGCTGACAAGCGCAGGAGATTGGTTAGACTGCTGACAAGCGCAGGTGATAGGTTTTATTGCTGACAAGCGCAGGAGATTGGTTAGACTGCTGACAAGCACAAGTGATAGGTTTGATTGCTGGCAAGCGCAGGTGATAGGTTTGATTGCTGACAAACGCAGGTGATAGGTTTGATTGCTCATAAGAAGAGGTTGTTTGATTACTGGCAAGCGCAGGTGATCGTTTTTATTGCTGACAAGCGCAGGTGCTCGGTTTGACTTCTGGAGAGCGAACTTAATCGCAATGCCTGTTTTATTGTTGGAGAGTTCGGATCTCTTTGACAGCCGCAAGCTCGGTGAACTCACGTTGGCCAGCTCGCGCTCGAACCGGATGACGTCCTGAAGCTCGGCGGCGGCGCGGTCGGCGTCGGCCCCCAGCAGCTTGGCCACCTCCGTCATGTAGCGGTGGTAGGCCTGCAGGTCGCCCTCCGAGTCCGCCTTGAGGTAGTAGTCCCGGCTGGGCAGCGCCAGCTGCATCTGGTCCAGCTGCAAGACAAGCGCGCGTTAGACCGAGCGGGGTACCGAGCCCTGGCCCTCGTCACTTTGTCCGCACCTGCAGGATGTTGACGGAGGAGTTCTTGTCGTCGGGGCCCACCCACTGCTCGATGAGCACGCCCTCGTTGTATTCCCCCCGCAGGCGCCCCAGCAGCGTCTCGATGGAGAAGGCCGGCGGCTCCCACTCGGGCTGCGCGACGGGCCAGCCGCCCAGCGACGCCAGCACCTCCCGCAGGGGGGAGTCCCCCAGACGCCGGATCTGGGCTGCAAGCAAGACAAGCGCTGAGCGGTGTCGATAGCGCGCGGCGGCGGCGGCCAGGCGCTGCGATACTCACAGATGTTGATGCAGGAGTGGTAGAAGCGCTTGGCCTTGAGCGTGGCCTCGCTGTCCTGCGTGTTGACCGGCTCCTCCAGCACGCCCTTGAGGATGACCTGCAGCTGGTCCGCCAGCACCTCGAAGGTGCTGATGCTGCTGCGGTCCTCGGGGATCACGTGCTTCTTGTTCCACGTGCCGCACGCGAACTGGAAGAAGTCGGTGCACGGGTTCGCCGCCCGGTCCATCGCAGCCAGCAGCGACGCGGCTGCACAACGACCATGAGACAAATGACGGCTGCGGTCACGTGACAGGATAAATCGCACTAATCAAGTTACAAGGACGCATGCTGTGACAGATCACGAGTCCCATTAAGTTGTATGGGAATGCAGAGAGAAGGAGAATCCATCAAGTTATAAGAAGATTCCTATCAACCGGTATATAAAACTAATAGAGGTCAAGTTTTCTGTTAAATGAGCGTACACGAAAAACATTAAGACATTTTGATTCATACCAAATTAACTTATTTTAAGAAACGTAGAAATGTCGAGATTTCTATTAAGATATATGGAAACTCAAAAACATCAAAATTCCTGACAAACTGTATGAAGAACGAAGAGCTAGATTCGTGTCAAATTATATAAAAAAACATAGAGATGTCGAGATCTCTATCAAATTATATGTAAAATTTAAAAAGACGTCAACACTACTATCAACTTATAATAAAACATAAAAACAATCTAAACTCTCGTCAAATTATATGAACAACATAAAAAGACATCAAGATTCCTATCAAACTATATGAAAAAATAAAAAGATGTCAACACTACTATCAAATTATAAGAAAAACATAAAAACAATCTAAACTCTCGTCAAATTATATGAATAACATAAAAAGACATCGAGATTCCTATCAAATTATATGAAAAAATAAAAAGATGTCAACACTACTATCAAATTATAAGAAAAACATAAAAACAATCTAAACTCTCGTCAAATTATATGAAAAACATAAAAGACATCGAGATTCCCATCAAATTATATGAAGAATATAAAGACATCGAGATTCCCATCAAATTATATGAAGAATATAAAGACATCGAGATTCCTATGAAATTATACGAAAAAACAAAAAGACATCAACATTACTATCAAATTATAAGAAAAACATAAAAGCAATCTAAACTCTCGTCAAATTATATGACAAACATAAAAGACATCGAGATTCCCATCAAATTATATGAAGAATATAAAGACATTGGGATTCCTATCAAAATTTACGAAAAAATAAAAAGACGTCAACATTACTATCAAATTAAAAGAAAAACATAAAAACAATCTAAACTCTCGTCAAATTATATGAAAAACATAAAAGACATCGAGATTCCCATCAAATTATATGAAAACCTAAAAGGATATTAACATTCCCATCAAATTGTAAGAAAAACATAAAAAGATTCTAAATTCTCATCAAATTATATGAAAAGCATAAAAGACATCGAGATTCCCATCAAATTATAAGAAAACTTGAAATTATATCAAAATTTCAATCAAATCATGTGAAAATATAGACATTGGAATTCTTATCAATTATATGAAAAACAAATATATATATATATATATATATATATATATATATATATATATATATATGAAGATTCTTATCAAATTATATGAAAAACATGAAAAGACTTCGAGATTTCTATCAAATTATATTCAAAAGACATAAAAATTATATGAAAACATAAAAAGACAATATACCTATCAAATTACATAAAAACATAAAAAGACATCGAGATTCTTATCAAATTACATTTGAAAGACATAAAGAAATTTCGAGATCCCTATCAATTATTATGAGAAACATAAAAGTAGAGATGTCCGGATTCCTATCAAGATAGGAATCTCAAAAACATCGAAATTCCTGACAAACTGGATGATAAATGCAGAGAGATGTCGAGTTTCGTATCAAATTGCATGGAGCGCATAAAGAGGCATCGAGAGCTTTATCAAATTATAAGAAAAACATAAATAGACATCGAAATATCTATCAAATTTTATGAAAAGCTCAAAGAGATAGGGAGATTCTTATGAAATTATAAGAAAAAACGTAAAGAGATGATGAGATCGCTATAAAATTATGTGAAAAACATAAAGACATGTGGAGATTGCTATGAAATTATAAGAAAAAACGTAAAGAGATGATGAGATCGCTATAAAATTATGTGAAAAAAAGACATGTGGAGATTGCTATGAAATTATCTGAGAACAACAAGGAATCATGTGTTCTATGCAGTTACATCCGAAATCATAGCAGGACTCTGTTTCCAATAGGAACGTGATTTACGATATAAAGTAAACTTATCAGTTGGAAGGTGTAATAAATAATGTAGTGCTGGCTGTTGTCACTTGTCATCAAAATGATGTCTCCCCACCAGGGCGAAGGCTTGGTCGAGGTGGTCCTCACCTGTGCGTACACACTCCTCCGTGAGGCACACTTTCTTGGAGATGGCGGCTGCAACAAAGAAACATCAAGGGCATCAGACAAGAAGCAATGTTGTGGGGTTGCAATCATTTGATGATAGGTGGGCTGAGTAGTGGAATGGTGGCAAGGAAAGCCATAATACGGGACGCGACACACTGTGAACATTGTGCAGTGCGTTACGAAGCTAGGGACGTGTTTGTCCTGGCATAGCTGCTTTATATTTTCCAATCCACTGTAATTTTGAACTACTGGTACTTGGCGATCTGAGGCACTTTGTTCACCGAACAGATAAAGCTTCGGCTCTCTATCTCGGAGATCCAACTTCAAATACCAAAAAGTACAAGTAGAATTTGTTTCGGCCAAGACAGGTTTATTGGCTTTACATATCTTCTCCCTTCCTTCCACCATTCCAAATTTTGTGCCGTATAATAATAATAATAATAATAATAATAATAATAATAATAATAATAATAATAATAATTCTAAATAGACTAATTCACTTGGGTGAATTTCTTCAATATAAGGTATTTTCAGTCAATATTGGGCCACTTGTTGTATTATAACATTTACTTCAGCAATTTTATTATCATACACCAAATCACAGGCAGTTAATGCAAATGGAGCCAAAGTTGTGCTTTAAGCATTTAATGAAATAAAACTGCTATCAAGACATTCTTTAGTAACATTTGTTCGAGATCGTGCGTATTTGCTTGGTTTCCGCACAAAACCAATCCGCGGAAAGTCTAAAATTCCACATTCAGTATTCCCAACCTAACACACATAGCAATTTTCCTCTTCTTACCGCTTAAGTGACATATTGATTTTACTGCTTTAGGTTTTTAACATATTATTTTTAGAGACGTTCAACATAGTAATAATTATAAATTGGAAACTTACCACTGCAGTTTCACCTAAATTGCACTGTTAATTATTGTTTTTAAATATTTGCAAAAATTAAGTAAACTCTACAACTCCACTAAAGTTACTGCATTCGTGATGCAAGTAACATTAAGGAAGTCATGAAAAAATCAACAAGATTCCAGACTCATCATAGACTGGGGGAAAAAAAGACAGACGTATATCACGGCCTGCTGGAGTATATTAAACACAGAAAACATTTTAAAGCAACAATGTTGAAGATAGATATTTTTGTTTTGCAAATTTGCCGTCATTGAACAGAAACCAAGATGGAGATTTCATTGCAACTAATTAGAAATTCCTCTTTCAGGTATGTAATAAACGATCTTCACACAAAATGATGTACGATACACGAGCGGTATGTTTTCTTTCAACTCTCTGAAATTAAAAAGCTCAACTACGTTTCGCTTTTTCAAACTTTTCCTCGAACATGAAAACTTCAACATACCGCTCTTGTAACGCATACTACTATTGAATCCCAAGTGGCGTTCTTTATACACTATCCCGGGTTGAACGGTTAAAAATTGCTACTCTGTCATCAGCACATGAATATGGAGTGCCACTAAGTTTACCAGAACTAACTCTAACAACTCATTTACATTATACAGGGTGATTCACGAGGAGTTACCGCCACTTACGGAGCATATTCCCGAAGACATTTTCAGCAAAAAAGTCATATAAACATGGGTCCTATTCTCAATATTTCAGAGTTAGACTAATTTGAAATTGTTTATAAAATACGTTTTTATATTTCGTTTTAAAGGTAAAAGAGTATTACAAATAGAGATGAATTATCCCGAAGTATCATTTCTTTAATTAGCTAGTATTCTGAAGCTAAAAATGTGTTGTGAATTGCATAGTTGCTTCGTACAGAATTTTTTTTAGATTTTTAATTACAAAATTATAATTTGTTGGTGCAGTGTAATTAACTAAGTTGTGGCATGTAATTAATTAAGTTGTTATGTAATTAATTAAGTTGTTATGTAATTAATTAAGTTGTTATGTAATTAATTAAGTTGTTATGTAATTAATTAAGATGATATGTAATTAAGTTGATATGTAATTAATTAAGGTGATATGCAATTAAGTTGATATGTAATTAATTAAGATGATATGTAATGAAGTTGATTTGTAAACAAATTAAGGTGATATGTAATTAATTAAGATGATATGTAAGTAAGTTGATATGTAATTAATTAAGGTCATATGTAATTACTTTAATTGGTAATAGTTGGGTGAAATAGGTTTGGTTTAATTTTCTTATTGTAGGAGTTATTATAATATAGTTTTTATTTATAGTCCTAGGTTTATTGCATCTACTTATTTATAGTTAGAAGTAAATTTACATTTTATTTTTATTGCTGTAGTTATTGTATTATTGTAATGGTATTATTGTATATTATATACCACTGCCACCTGGTGTATACTCAATTGTAGTGTTATTTTTTTTATTTTAGTAGGTTATTTTACGACGCTCTTTCAACAGCTTTGGTTATTTAGCGTCTGAGTGAGATGAAGGTGATAATGCCGATGAAATGACTCCGGGGTCCAACACCGTCAATTACTCAGCATTTGCTCATATTGGGTTGAGGGATAACCCCGGAAAAAACCTCAACCAGGTAACTTGTCCCGACTTGGTTCCGCGGCTAGACGTGCTAACCGTTAGTAGTGTTAATAAATACATACATACATACATACATACATACATACATACATACATACATACATACATACACAAACATACATGCATACATACATACATACATACATACATACATACATACATACAGTTCACACCTGCGGAGTAACGGTCAGCGCGTCTGGCCGCGAAACCAGGTGGCCCGGGTTCGAATCCAGTCGGGGCAAGTTATCTGGTTGAGGTTTTTTCTGGGGTTTTCCCTCAACCCAATATAAGCAAATGCTGGATAACTTTCGGTGCTGGACCCCGGACTCATTTCACCGGCATTATCACCTTCATTTCATTCAGACGTTAAATAACTTAGATATTGATACAGCGTCGTAAAATAACCCAAAAATACATACATACATACATACATACATACATACATACATACATATTATTTTTATGCAGTTAAAACAAGAACAATTGTTACAAATCACGCCACTCTTGTAAAGTCTTTAAGACTGTACATTACGATGCAAAATTGAATTCTAAAGAATCAAGCTCCTAGAAATCGTGTGATCTGTAACAGTTTTGATAAGTACGTAAGAATAATGTCATTTTAGTTATAAATTTGATCAAAACTTCTGCACAAAGCAACTAAGCAATTAACAACACATTTTTAGCTTCGGAATATTAGCCAATTAAAGAAATGATACTTCTGAATAGTTCATTCTCTGTTTGCAATATTATTTTATCCTTAAAACTAAATGAGAAAGGAATTTTACAAGGAATTTCAAATTAGTGTAACTCTGAAAATATTGAGAACAGGACCCATGTTTATGTGATTTTTTTATCAGAATGTCTTCAGAAATAAGCTCCGTCAGTGGCGGTAACTCCTCGAGAATCACCCTGTATGATAATACCAACATTTTAACTGACAAATTCATCTTCCGTCAAATAGACCTAACGTAAGCTGTCTTAAAAGAATAGCCCTCATCTCGTTACGGTGAGTATAAGGAAATGGAATCCATCTTCATACCCGCCCCGCCACTAGATACCGGCAACAAGTCTTCCTTGAGAGCAAACACGTGCACTTGATTGACTTCGACCCTCTCCTGCGGTAGATGTCAGTCATTAACTCCATCCTACTATACATTGTCAGTTCAGCGTTGAATTTTGCTCCGTGTCATAAAATAGGGTGATCAAAGTCCCATATTTAGAGAGATTGTCCCATGCAAATTTCCCGACACAATATAAACGGGACGCAAATGTCATCTTTTATTTTCTTCACTTCAGTGGCGAAGCTCTTAAAAGGGTTTTGAGACTTAGCCTATCCAAAACATTTGAGTTATTATATCTAGCAACAGTATAAGTTCGTAATAACGATGCATCGTAACAGTTGGTTTCACTCCGATCCTTCCATATATTAAATTCACTGTTGGCAGTTTTTCCACTTCGAGAGGCTTGTGGAAAAAGCCTCCCCCACAGGCAGCGGCACTCGTAAGCTTGAGGGAAGGCCGGGGTGGAGGGGTATCGATTCTCTATGAGTCAGTAGCAGGATGAGGAGCTAGCCTCAACCGCGATGTAATACGCCGCGCCATGTTGGTTTTCTGTGAATGCGCTGCATCTTTAAGTGTTAGTTTAATCAAAAGGGCTTGTATGTGTGTTACATACTAATTTTGTGTAAAATGCCTCATACTGAGAGAACTTTGAAGTCATTATGAGCAGAATTAAAAGAGAAGCCGTTTTGAAGTTAGGCATATGAAACAAAATGAGCTTACATAGATAGGAGATCGACACTGAGTCCTATGACATCGATTGACCTGTGACGTGTCAGCCTAGTGTCGCGGACCACTACTTCCGAATGGAGAGGAGCAGCAGGTGTGCTCGGTTCTCTTGAATAATGCGCTGCAATCGATAGTTCCGAAGAATTTAAGGCAACAAAGCTCCTGATCATCAATGATGTATGGCTTGTACGTTCTTGGGAATATAGGCTACATACAGGCTGTACCATAAGTCACCGTACAATGTAATGTACTGTAGGATTAGTAATTACTAGACTTCGTGGAATTGCCACGAGAATTGTAAGGTTTACTGCGCACGCGGTATAGACTGTATGAGAAAGAGGCGTGCAACGGATGGAGTATGCCTCTAATGTAAATACTGAACAGTATACTGCGGTTACAATAAAACCTGCATCCTGCATTCAAGAAATATAATGAATGATCATTGAAGTAGGAGATGTCTAAACATGTAAATACACAATTATTTTATAGTGAGATATATTAACTCAAAATTTAATGTAAGATACTCACATCATCCTTGAATATGTGCAGTGAAGAGTTACGTACATTTTGAGCGACTGCAAAGTGAACCTCCTCCGATGGTCACTTAAATAGTTTTTATTTCGGGAAAATGTACGTTCAACATCACACGATATGATACGTACATATTTGAAGAACGGGAAGTCACTACTTTTTAGTTCACCAACTTCAGATGTCTTGTCGTGACCTGATGGTACATTATTTATAGTACGAAGTTGTGAATACTGTAGGCAGAATTTTTTAGCAATAATATTTCTCAAGTTACATTTCATTTTTTCTGAAATTAGTGAATTGTTATTTTGGATAACGGTCTGTGATACTTTATACACTATATTAAGGGCTTCTGAGAGTTGCAGGATGATGCTTTTGGACACGATTTCAAAATTAGAATCAATGAATAGAATATCTTCCAATAGCTGTTCAGAAGGCAATGATTTTACAGCTGCAACAGCGGAACTGTCTATGCTATCCAATGCATCAATTACCTCCATTATTTTGCCGTAATATTCTGCATAATAATTAACAGCATCCAACAACGTTCTCCAACGGGTCAAGACTGGTTGCGGGGGTAAGGGTATTCCAGGGGCAATTGTTTGGAACAGCAACACTCTCATTGTAGTACGTTTGATTTAATTCTTGTCTGCACTGAACAAATGTTAAGCTTTGACTATTCCAACCACAGTAATGCAAAAATAAGTGCTTACATAGGTATACATTAGCTGTAGCTGCTCTATCAATTTGGACCGGTCACAACTCTTAATATGAACTGCTCATACAGGGACATCATTTTATTTTTACCAACATTTTTAATATTAACTTGCCTATACCTTTGGATCAACGCCGTTTGCAACCCCCTTACACGACTGGAGTTCGATGATACTGGCGTAATATACAAACAAATCACTTTACTAGGTATAGGAGGGAAGAAAAGTAGTTCATCCATTTACGTAAACTAGGAAATATCGCGCTTTTGAGTTTGATCATTTTCATTAGGTTTTTGTTTAATCAAAATACAGTACAGTATTAACAATGAGTGTTTTTGCTCACGAACTGAGCTGTCCATGTGGACGTATTCATTATGCAGTGTATATTATACTGTCTACAGCACATTAGCGTACGATATAGAGAATGACGTTAAATTGAAAAATAATCATAATATCGATATTTAAACACATATTTTAAAATGATGGCAGTTCATTTCGATACAGGCTTCAGTTCTTTTTTGCATATTATCGCATATAGACTATTATACCTAATTCCAATTACCAGTTTCGTCCTTCGTACGAGTAACTCATGTTGAAATAATTCTGTACCTAATCTATAAAAGAGTACCTTACGTACTGTAAATTCAATCTTCACTTCTGCCCGACTCGCACAGATAAAATTACTCAGACATACTATCTACTGTCCGTCCAAGTGGTTATGTCGCAAGGTCGTAGAAAGGGGGAAAATCACGTGACAGTTAATTACTTAACGAAGTCCTTTTATTTAAGTTATTTTAAACAGCTGTATAACATTATGTAAGTAGACGTCCAATTCCTAACAGAAATTAATGTTTTCAGAAAAGAGCTAAGACAGCCCAGCCACAAAAGGACGGGCAGAAGTGGGTGGGAGAAACCGGGATGCGACATATGCAAACAGACGACAGTACCTGTGCGAGAATATGATTCAATATTGAAAGCGAACATATTTCTGGAACGTACTATATCACTAACTCAGTACTGTTTGTGTTTACTATGACCGTAAGGCGACTTTGACTGTATACGCTTGGTTCTGTGTGAAGAACGGTTGGAAGTTTACTAATAGAGGGGGTGGGAGTGAAGTACATTCAAAAACTAAGGTACAATAAAAATAGAAGTAAAAATAAAATGATGTCCCTCTACTACGAGACCGGGCGGTCGCTCACCTCCTCTATACTACCGTACATCGGCAACCTGATTGCATGCTGCGTGTGGCAATTCAACGAAGTCTAGTAATTACTAAACCTGGTGACAAAAGGATGTGACAACACTGAAAGACAGTTCATAACAATGACCAAAACATTTGGTAGCAATGACAATAATAGTTGAATAATTTGAATTGTGAGCAAGATGGCAGATACGAGTAATTATTGACTTGAAGATTGGTTGGTTGCGAGTGTTTGGGTGCACGACAGGCAGCAACAAATTATGACACAGTTTGGAAGAAGATTTGGAAGAAAAGCAACATTGTTAGCAAGGGGAAAGCGAGAGTTCATTAGTGGCAGCGTCAAAGTCAGTCCTTGAAGTGGTGGAACAGTTGTCAGACTAGACACATGTGCTGCAGTTGCTGGATCTATTTGACAGATTACCAGCACCATTACCATGGCCTCCATGAAGTCCCGACTTCACAACAGCCTGTGGGGGTACATAAAAAGGAAAAGTGGTTGCCAAGCGAAACAAATAAACGACGAACTGAAAGATGCTGTGACAGCTGCCTTTGCAGACGTAACACCAAACAGTTAAGTAAAATGTCACAATAGTAATATGCGTTACAAGAGATCTATGTTGACGTTTTCATGGTCGAGGAAAATATTGAAAAAGCGAAACGTAGTTGAGCTTTTTAATTTCCGAGAACATGAAAACAAATATACCGCTCGTGTATCGTACATTATTTTGTGCGAAGATCGTTTATTACATACCTCAAAGACGAATTTCTAATTAGTTGCAATGAAATCTCCATGTTGTTTCTGTTTAATGACGGCAACTTCGGAAAACCAAAATATCTTTCTTCAACATTGTTGCTATAAAATGTTTTCTGTGTTTATTATATTCCAGTAGGCCGTGATATACGTCTGTCTTTTTGTTCCCCCAGTCTATAAAGGCGAACTTAAAACAAACGGTAAGGTTATGTAATGATTTATTTTTCATTTTAATATTTTAACAATATTATTTATATAACATATTGCAGTAATAACATCGGCATCTGGAATCTTGTTGATTTGTTCACGGCTTCCTTAATGTTACTTGTGTCCACACCTGTGGAGTAACGGTCTGCGCGTCTGGCCGCGAAACCAGGTGGCCCGGGTTCGATTCCCGGTCGGGGCAAGTTACCTGGTTGAGGTTTTTTCCGGGGTTTTCCCTCAACCCAATATGAGCGAATGCTGGGTAACTTTCGGTGCTGGACCCCGGACTCTTTTCACCGGCATTATCACCATCTCATTCAGACGCTAAATAACCAAAGATGTTGATAAAGCTTCGTAAAATAACCTACTAATATATTAGTTACTTGTATCAGGAATGCAATAAGTTTCGTGGTGTAGCAGACTTTACTTAATTTTTGCAAATATTTAAAAGCAATCATTAACAGTGCAATTTAGGTGAAATTGCAGTGGTAAGTTTCCAATTTATAATTATTACTATGTTGAACGTCTCTAAAAAATAATATGTTAAAAGCCTAAAGCAGTAAAATGAATGCCGCGCTTAAGCGGTAAGAAGAGGGAAATTGTTATGTGTGTTACGTTGGGATTACTGAATGTGGTATTTCACACTTACCGCGTATTGGTTCTGTGCGGAAAACAAGCAAATACGCACGATCTAGCACAAAGGACGTGGAGACGTATCCAACCATTAGATTAGGTAAGTAAGAAACAAAATATCTATTGGTATGGTGATTTTTGGCCCGCTCTGTGTATTAGGCCTACTTATGCATTACCATCGCAGTCAAAGACGTGGCTGCAGATCAGATGAGTAGCCACACGGGGCCCTCAGACTGCATTGCAAGAAGGGCCCTATCTCTATTCCACAAAAGTATAGCATTAGTAATGTGTAAGTTCGTAGCGTTTTTGTTCATCATCACATCACTGCGTTGCTAGGAGATTGTTCATCTTTTGTCATTTGTTATTTGAAGTGTTGTGCTTGTAAACAGACCTTGAAATTTACGGATTTTAAGAAAGTTCTTGCTATTTGTGGGCTAAAGAAGATGCAATGCCACGTAGAAAACAAACAAACAATTTCGACATATTCTTCTGTTTGAGTTTAATAGAGGAGCAAAAGCAGCTGAGGCGATATGAAATATTTTAGCCTTATACAGAGAGAACGCCATCTTAGAAAGTAACTTATTGCAAGCAATGGTTCTGTCTGGTAGATGACAAAAGCTTCTCAACCGAATAATAACAGGCGTTTCCCATATTTGTTGTGCTTTAATTTCCTCTCGAGTGTCATTTATGTTTGTTACTGTTGCTCCAAGATATTTGAATTTTTCTACGTCTTCAAAAGATAAATTTCTAATTTTTATATTTCCATTTCGTACAATATTCTGGTCACGAGATTTAATCATACATTTTGTCTTTTCGGGATTTACTTCCAACCCCATCTCTTTACTTGCTTCAAGTAAAATTCCCGTGTTTTCCCTAATAGTTTGTGGATTTTCTCCTAACCTAGAAAAACAGCTGATGTAACTCGTTCAATTCCAAACCCTGTCTGTTATCCTGGACTCTCCTAATGGCATACTCTAGAGCAAAGTTAAAAAGTAAAGGTGATAGTGCATCTCCCTGTTTTAGCCCGCAGTGAATTGGAAACGCATCTGACAGAAACTGACCTATACGGTCTCTGCTGTACGATAAACCCAATATCATGCTCTATAAATTACAACTGGAAGTTATTGTCAAATACGAAGTTATACATTTTTGTTCCACAAACTTATGTGTAGCACAGTACATTATTAGTACAGAAATGTGAATAATGGTGACTACAGACTGGCGCAATATGAAAGAAACTTTTGCAAAATATGAAGTAAATGTTTTGGTGCTGAAATATTTTCGTTCCTAAAACAGTCCACCGCTGTGGAGTAACGGTTAGCATGACTTACCGTGAAATGAGCAGGCCCGGGTTCAAATCCTGGTTGGGACAAGTTACCTGGTTGGGGTTTTTCGCGGGGTTTTCCCTCAAGCCATTAAGAGCAAAAGCTGGGTAACTTTCGGCGCTGAACCCTGGACTAATTTCGCTAGCATTATCACCTTCATCTCACTCAGACGCTAGATAACCATATCAGTCGATAAAGCGTCGTAAAATAACCAATCACAAAAAAAAAATAGAACGCCAAAAATACAGTAAGACACGCAACTACTGCATTATTGAACTCAGGGACATGTTTGCGACTGAATATTTGTGGTTAAGATTGGTAGTAGCACAGTGAGTCCAAGGATTTGCTGTAACTTTACCTGACATTTGCCTTACAGTTGGGGAAACCTGGAAAAAGCAAGTAGGTAATCGTCCGAAAGGGATTCGAGCCCCGTATCGTCGCAGTACGAGTCCGGTGGTTACTCCCGCAAGCCGCTGAGCTCCTGTAGTTGATTAGTGTCTGGGTGCGCAAGCGAACTCTATGCTGCAGCCTCGCTAACTAAATGAGCGGTCCAGTCCCCTTGCGTGCCGGCCACTCTGCACAACACCTAAACTTTGTTTGCGCTGTAATTGAGTTGTGCAGAGATGCTCTTCTAATGGACACATTGCTGTTGTTACACGGCAAGTAATTTGATGCAATTCCTTCGTTTGACGGGAAAATCTAGTTTCAGCATTCCGTAACGAGTACCTACGTAGTTCCAGGCCTGCCTATCTCCCTGTTTTTCTATCTGATACAGCTTTATAGTGAGGATCACGTAAGAGCAGTTCCTAAAAGGCTAATTTTGCGCCTCTTCAGTGTTGCCAACTAATACCAGATATCACCAAAGAGAGTAAAATCATAATGCATGCACAATAATAATAATAATAATAATAATAATAATTTATTATTATTATTATTATTATTATTATTATTATTATTATTTTTACTTGGTTATTTAACGACGCTGTATGAACTACGAGGTTATTTAGCGTCGGTGGAATTGATGATAGCGAGATAATATTTGGCGAGATGAGGCCGACGATTCGCCATAGATTACCTGACATTTGTCTTACAGTTGGAGAAAACCTCGAAAAAATTCCAACCAGGTAATCAGCCCAAGTGGGAATCGAACCCGCGCCCGAGCGCAACTCCGGATCGGCAGACAAGCGCCTTAACCGACCGAGCTATGCCGGTGGCTTAATAATAATAATAATAATAATAATAATAATAATAATAATAATAATATAGTATTAACAATAACGATGTCTTGCTTATTTACTTATTTACCACATCTCATCTTTATGTTGGGAGGTGTTTTCTAAATAATTCAATAATTTGTGAAAGAGTAGGCCTATATTTTCCCCCTGGACCTCTTGCGCATTATGTTGGTATTAGATTAATATGATCTAATATTAAAATTTATTTTGTCTGACAACATGAAATTCATTGCTTTGACCACTGCCTGCTGGATCACATCCTATGGCTGCTTATACTGCCTGCCCAATCAATGGTTATGCGCGAACAATCACTAGGTGACAGGTAATGACATTGCATATACTGGTAATGTTAATAACGGTGGGCACTGCCTGCCACCTAGCGGCAAAATAACTTTGATTGAGCAGGCAGTTTACGCACCTATAGGATGCAATCCAGCAGGCAGTGGCTTTGACTAAACAGATCACGAGACATAACCTAAAAATGTATTTTGTTTGATCACGTGAAATGATTAGTACAAACTCCGAAAACTGAATGCCACTTTGAAATGTATACTTAAGAATACTTACTTACTGCTAATAATTTTGCTATTCTAGTTATAATTATTGCTGTCTCCGTGCGCATAATTCCTTCTTCATTATCTTCTTTCTTCAGTTCATTACACATGAGCTATAGATTCCTGAAGCGTAGCCTACTCTGAATGGCACACGCTTTCTTTCTTGGAGAAGTCACCGCCATGCTATTTCCTTTCTTTGACATTATTGTAATAAAAATCTAAACACGAAAGAAGTTAATTAAAATGTTAAATGGTATTTCTATCGATCACCGAAGTGCAAGTACCACACCGTATGTTATATTTATTTACATTTACCTGACTATAATCTTGAATTGTAACCACAACGAAACGCAACAGATAAAATAACCATTATGCATTAATATTAATACTGATATTAATTAATTTATTAGTATGTTCAAATTTCACTAGCTTCCAGTAATCGGCTCAGAAATCTAGGACAACAAATACCTTACTATAATAATACCGGACAACTAGCAGTTCTGCGCGCGAACGACGCTGGTGGTGCTATCTAGGCGGCCGGTTTGGCGATATTCGCGAAACAAGCTGTAATCAACTGCAATGTATATTGTTGCTGGGCTAGTTAATAGTTTTATTAATTAGTGCTGTGTTAAAATGTCAGGGTGTTTATTTGATGTTTATAATTGCTACCAAAATTACAGCATTACAAACTGCTTCAAATCGTACTTTCGATTTCCGAGGGATCATAAAACCTGAGTCAACAAAATTCTTTAGTAGGTCTAATTCCTTCGTCTTTGTGTTGGTAGAAAAATACAAATTAGTTTTTTTTTTATTTAGACCTAATAAATGAATAGAAGTTAAAATGTATTGGAAATTTTAAGATTCTATCAAATTTTTTTATTGTTATCCACATGCCTTTACTAATTATTACAAACATCAGATTACTATCAATTTTATTTTTGCAGTTGTCAGCAATGCGTATATAAAGCATTATTGTAAATTCATTCCTAAAGTCAAAATTGATTTTGTCTCACTAAACCAAATAAAAAATATGTGACAATTAATTATTACGGAAAGTAATATGAGTATGCAATATTTCTCATAATATGCAGCTTTGATATAAGATAATAATTTTACATTAAATACTATTCAACATTTCTTAAGTGTTTCACATATTATTCCACATTAATAACTCACGTTTTAAACAATAGTCCGAATCCGGCTATGTTAATATTTGTATTTGTGGACATAATTCCACGCCGCTCCGCTAGATGTCAGGTCCGCGATATTTTGCACTCACGTCAATGCTGCTAGTATACAGCTGTCCGGTATTATTATAGTAAGGCATTTGAGGACAATGCGAATTTTTAGAATTTTGCACTACCGACAACTGATGTCACTGCTGCCAACATAACAGTTAGAAAATCACTACCAATTGTAGTAGGCCTAATTCTCAGTACCGAAATTCGAAACGAAGTTGGCAAAGGAAAATTCGACCTTCAAACTAGAAAATCATCATAATCCACTAGCATAATTATGTAGTAATGGGGGAAAATGGTTGTTTTCACTGTTAGGGTATTAAGTAAGCTGATGCATAGCACGGTCTAGTATAGGTCTCGCAACCACGGATTACCGACGGAAGGAATGCGAATCAAACACTGCGATAAGGAAGAGCGGGCGAGAGGAAAGGTCACGAGATAACTTGAATGATATTCAAGAGTACAGTCGGAAGAGAAATAACATCGATAAAATCAGTCTTGCGTTGTGATAGCCTAGATCATATATGTAACAGATATGTCGGGGTTATAGGCTTTGAGGTTAACAACTTTTGTCAGGTTTACTACGCTGCCATCTAGTTGTTACATAAGGAGTCACGTCATAATACTTACTTACTTACAAATGGAATTTAAGGAACCCGAAGGTTCATTGCCGCCCTCACATAAGCCCGCCAGCGGTCCCTATCCTGTGCAAGATTAATCCAGTCTATATCATCATACCCCACCTTCCTCAAATCCATTTTAATATTATTCTCCCATCTACGTCTCGGCCTCACTAAAGGTCTTTTTCCCTCCGGTCTCCCAACTAACACTCTATATGCATTTCTGGATTCGCCCATACGTGCTACATGCCCTGCCCATCTCAAACGTCTGGATTTAATGTTCCTAATTATGTCAGGTGAAGAATACAATGCGTGCAGTTCTGTGTTGTGTAACTTTCTCCGTTCTCCTGTAACTTCATCCCGCTTAGCCCCAAATATTTTCCTAAGCACCTTATTCTCAAACACCCTGAACCTATGTTCCTCTCTCAGAGTGAGAGTCCAAGTTTCACAACCATACAGAAGAACCGGTAATATAACTGTTTTATAAATTCTAACTTTCAGATTTTTGGACAGCAGACTGGATGATAAAAGCTTCTCAACCGAATAATAACACGCATTTCCCATATTTATTCTGCGTTTAATTTCCTCCCGAGTGTCATTTATATTTGTTACTGTTGCTCCAAGATATTTGAATTTTTCCACCTCTTCGAAGGATAAATCTCCAATTTTTATATTTCCATTTCGTACAATATTCTGGTCACGAGACATAATCATATACTTTGTCTTTTCTGGATTTACTTCTAAACCGATCGCTCTACTTGCTTCAAGTAAAATTTCCGTGTTTTCCCTAATCGTTTGTGTATTTTCTCCTAACATATTCACGTCATCCACATAGACAAGAAGCTGATGTAACCCGTTCAATTCCAAACCCTGCCTGTTATCCTGAACTTTCCTAATGGCATACTCTAGCGCGAAGTTAAAAAGTAAAGGTGATAGTGCATCTCCCTGCTTTAATACTCATTTGAATTGCATTAGCGACTGTGCTGCCATCTCGTGTTCGTTTACGGCGGACGGGTAGCGATCCTGGCGGTTGTTCTCTTCAAAGTGCTGCCGATTTTAACGTAGCGAGGAGTTATCTGTTACATATATGATCTAGGGTGATAGTTACATTACGACTTTAGTTTGTCCCATTGCATGTGAATACGTGTCTTGTATCGCACGGTATTATTATTTCATTCGTAAACATATGTTGCGCGTTTAATTAGCTTCGAATTTTTCTCTTGCTACGTTCTTTATTTCCACAACGATGTCCTCATTTGTTCTTCTTGGAAGAGACAGTACTTCCATCGGCTCGCACCTCTCCCCCCTCGGCGTGCCTACATACACACGTCAAAACAGACAGCAACGCCACCATTGGTTTTCGGTAATTGTTTCTTGCGCGAGCTATATATAGTCACGAAGCTCAATACTTACTAAATATGCATCCATAGATAGTTGCTAACCGCCAGGATCGCTACTATCGCCTCATCACTGACCCTTTCCCTAGCAGACGATAAAATGTATTGTACTTTCGATATCGTGTTCTTTTGAGAAAAATTAACATCTTCCTTCCACTATTGAAATACGAAAAACTGCTGAATATGAACACAGCTTTTGGCTGTAATGCTGATGCCACATTTTTTAATGTTACAGACTTACCAGAGCTTGGTTCCTACAGCATGCCGTACTGGGACTTAGCACTGCACGGATACAGCTCAAGTCTGTGAAATTGGCCCCCGGTTGGCATTCAATGCATTGATTTGCGATCTACTATGATTTTTAAATCTGTGTTGGATTTGAGTCTCATGTGCCATGTGAGTAGCATTAATGTATTGATTCCAATTAACAGGCGTAATGTAGTGTGCGGCATCGCTCACGGCACAGCGAGCATTAACAAGCTTTACCGGCAGTAATGGAAAGGGGGGGGGGCGCAAGTACGTGTGTGCAAAGTTGAAAGCAATGCCACACAGTAAAATCACAAGAAATTTGCATCTAAATACGATAGGCCTAATGTCTTGTCTCAGTCCAGCTCTTGGATCCAGTCGTAGTCAAACTAGGGCAACCTGGTACTCAGATCGAACAGAAATTTTTAAACTTTGATGTGGTCCATGTCGCTGAGCTGCGAGGTTGCTTTCGATTTGAAATGAAGAGTCCACTGCAAGAATGATGGATGTCATTTGGAATACATTTTTCAGGAGAATCAATTGAAAGTTTGAAATACTTAGCGCTCAAAGCTTGACTGTGATTTTCCGATAGTTACTGGACAATGATTATCAGTGTTAATGCCATATAACTCTCTGTGTACATTCTATATGTCTTAAGGATATATGTACGTGAACGACCACAAATATTATCAGAAAATGCAGGGTATAGATTTCTAAAATTTTATAAGAAAATTAACTCACAATTCGACAAAAATTACATGATACCACAACAAGACTTAATAGAACATAATATGTGATAAAAGTATAAAAAGGTTTACTAATAATATTTTTCAAACCAATTTTATCAGAGTACAAAAAAATCTGCAGTTACGTCATTTGGTAACCATAATATTGTTATGGTCTCTCTGGCATCTTTAATATTTTTCCTGTATTTTTATTTCTGAAAAGTAGACTACTCTCAGACAAGTTGAGTTGTTTGTTTTAATAGAATTAATTTTTTATTTATCCTATATGTTCTGTGACCTAATTTTTCTATTTTCAAAGAAATGGGCATTATTGCAGTCTATCTTTGGAGTGTACAACATTTCAGAATTCTATCTCTAATGGTTGTGGAGTTATGAAATAATATGTGTGAAAATTTTCAAATTTTGAAAAATTTAATTTTATTAAAAAGTCAATTCTTAAAAATATTATTAGTAACCTTTTTTATACTTTTATCAGATATTTAAGTTCTAATAAGTCTTGTTGTGGTACCTTATAATTTTCGTCCAATTGTGAGTTCATTTTCTTATAAAATTTTAGAAATCTATAGCCTGCATTTTCTGATAATAATTGTTGTCGTTCACGTACATATACCCTTAAGCTATGCATTGACAGTCTTGGTTCATTTTCGACAAGAAAGTGACATCCATCATTCTTGCAGTGGACTCTTCAAATATTATGGTGTTACGACGACTGCGCCTAGAAAACAACAGAACTAGAGATACACAGAAGACATTGCAATAAAATAATAAACACATCTGAACTGGTCTGAATTTTCGAAAGAGTTTTTATTCCATGCAAAGGAGAAATGTGTAGTTAAATGTTTGAATTAGGTTAGATTTTCAGTTCTGTACCTGTATTTATAATAGAATGTTATATTAAATTGTTACTTTTTTTTTTCGTTAATACAATGTGAAACATAACTGGCCGTATATATCGATTGTAACAATGACAACATCTATGGATAATAATGAAGGCTGTGGAATACCATATAAACTGCAGTTTCACTATTTTCGTGTAGTATTCTCATTTATATTGAAAAATAAAAGCATATGAATAATCTAAATTCAATTCATATTAAATAATATCGTGAAAATGTTACAAAAGTTGTATTTACGTGTTTTTAAAAAACGAATCTCATGAAACTAGCTTTCCACCTCGCCATGTTTGCTAAAGTCTTCGGTGAACGATATAATTCCGTATCGGTATTTCTTATGGAGCCCAGTGTGCCAATGCAGTGTAAGAACCTATTACGTTTTAACCAATCAACTCCAATATGTCGCACTTGATGCGCATTTGTTTAATATCTCGTCGCACCTGATGTTCTGATGTTAAATATTGTCAACAATACAGTGGACCGTAACATTGCGTGGAGACTGTGATAGCAAATGTAAGTATTATAATTATATCTTAATTTATAATATAATCTGTTTCTGTATGTTTTAAATTACCTATTTAATAATATATTCGCAAAAGAGTTTCATTCAGATCTCACTAGAGTTCTCATCCTGTCGATAATGCACTAAATGAAAGTGCCTAGTTCAAAATAAAATGTTACACTTAATCCCAAATATTTTTATTAATTTTGCTGTTTCACTAATCATAATAATTGTTCAGATCGGTGACAGGCATGACTGGTTATGAAGCCATTTACACCGACCAGGACTATTCAGTACGCCTACCTACATCCTATGCAGCACCAATAAAGGAATTAATGTGGGATATGTTCAAAGATGTGCAAATACCTTGGTGCAAAAGTAATGGAGTGCAAGAAGACTAACGGCTTCGTTACCAAGCGTCTGGACATAGAACACACAAAGTAATAATAATAATAATAATAATAATAATAATAATAATAATAATAATAAGCCACAGGTGCATTATAGGGGCCAGTCTCCTTATTGGTTGAATGGTATGAATGCTACTATCGATATGTATTGTTGATATAATCGACATAAAATATAATGCCAACTTCTAAATTAAGTCAGTTTTATATTGTTGACTTGTAGCCTACTTCAAAATGGAAATAACGGCAGTAAAAGTAAAATATATTTTCCCTGGACCAAAAATATAATAAAAAGTGACTAAAATCACATCAGTAGTAACAAACTGTTTAAATTTTTCTATTTAATTTTTTTAATTTGGTAACATTTAATGCTCATCGAATATCGAATGATAAAAACGCTAATCGAACCATTACTTCCGCTGACCTTTTTTCTGCGTATAATTGTGTGATGGGTGGCCCCTATAATGCATTTGTTCCAATAATAATAATAATAATAATAATAATAATTAAACACAGAATAAATATGGGAAATGCCTGTTATTATTCGGTTGAGAAGCTTTTATCATCCAGTCTGCTATCAAAAAATCTGAAAGTTAGAATTTATAAAACAGTTATATTACCGGTTGTTCTGTATGGTTGTGAAACTTGGACTCTCACTTTGAGAGAGGAACATAGGTTAAGGGTGTTTGAGAATAAGGTGCTTAGGAAAATATTTGGGGCTAAGAGGGATGAAGTTACAGGAGAATGGAGAAAGTTACACAACGCAGAACTGCACGCATTGTATTCTTCACCTGACATAATTAAATCCAGACGTTTGAGATGGGCAGGGCATGTAGCATGTATGGGCGAATCCAGGAATGCATATACTGTGTTAGTTGGGAGGCCGGAGAGAAAAAGACCTTTGGGAAGACCGAGACGTAGATGGGAGGATAATATTAAAATGGATTTGAGGGAGGTGGGATATGATGATAGAGACTGGATTAATCTTGCTCAGGATAGGGACCAATGGCGGGCTTATGTGAGGGCGGCAATGAACCTCCGGGTTCCTTAAAAGCCAGTAAGTAAGTAAGTAAGTAATAATAATAATAATAATAATAATATTATTATTATTATTATTATTATTATTATTATTATTATTATTATTTTTCTATTATTTCTACAGCTTTTGTCACATATTTACCCATGAATTTTATATTGCTGGATGTCCCAAGGCCTTAGTGATATAATATTCTTTCTATTAATGTTTTATTTATATTATTATTTTCAAAATAGCCTTATTTAGATATTAGTAGAGTTCTCAATTGACTCACGCTGAACGCTCTAGAACATTAGCGACTGTTGTGGTATTACCTATAGGAGTGCGTTTAACCTCATTTCAAATTGCGTGTGTGTTGCCTGAGATACTGATGAATGTTATTATTAGAATTTGTTGTGGTGTTTGGAAGTGATATCGCCTTTTAAATATATGTAGGTAAGAATATGTTGTCTTGCAACCAGTTATGTAAATTTTCCTGCAGAGTCTTGTGTACAGCAGTGACTTGTTATGACCCGGATTTTTATCACACGTCGTATTCTATTCTCTGAGATATATTCTCACTTCTTAAAGTAATTGACTATATAATATAATAGTTTTGTACCAAATTTATTATTAAAACAAAGCTGTCACAAACGATCGAGGCTTTTTGCTCCTAGATGAACTGATTTCTGTTCTGTCAAGACACGCTCCAGTCATCCACTTTCAGATTCCAATGTCCTTTTGCGAATTGTCCATAAATCAGAAGCGTGGTCTTTCTAAGGCCAAAGTCCTCTCGAAAGCTTTTCTATCACGTGATTAATTTTCTGATGAGAAAGGGCTCTGATGGAATGCCCTGACCATTTTAATCTTCTTCGTTTTGACCACAATATGAGGTACTTTAGAAAGAGTGTAAATCTCTTTATTTGTTAAAATTCTTCAAATTTAATTATTAAAATCTTATTTTGCACCAAAGATTTTCTCTGTTTATGCTGTCAAAAGGTCCCGCGCCATGGCGTCGCGGTCTAAGGCATCCTGCCTAGGACTCGCGTTACGGAATGCACGCTGGTTCGAGTCCTCATGGGGGAAGAAATTTTCTCATGAAATTTCGACCAGTGTATCGGACCGGTGCCCACCCAGCATCGTGATGCACTTGGGAGCTACGATAAGTAGCGAAATCCGGTTGCGAATACCAGCTATAACGGCTGGGAGGATCATCGTGCTAACGACACGATACCTCCATTCTGGTTGGATGATCGTCCACCTCTGCTTCGACATGTGGGTGTGAGGCCAGCAGCCGGCTGGTCGGTCTAGGCCCTTCACGGGCTGTAGCGCCACAGATTATTATTATTATTATTATTATTATTATTATTATTATTATTATTATTATTAGTATGCTGTCAAAAGCTTTTCTAAACTCAGTAAGTAATAAATGTACAGTATATCCTGTGGAAATTCATATTTGTAGGTTGCTACATTATTTTTATTATCTATAAATGTAAGATATTGTGCATTTCCTTCGTTGTAGAACATACTTCAGGTTAATTTTTAAGTACCCCATATTCATGTCGAGATACCGGCGTAGCTCAGGCGGTAGTACCGTTTCCCTGCTGATCTGGAACTGTGCTTGGACATGGGTTCAATTCCCGGACTACCTAATCGTGATCTTTTCCTAAACGTCGCCAAATATCTTCTCGCTGTCACCAATTCCATCGATGTTAAAATACTCAGTAGTTGATACAGCATCGTTAAAACTGAATAAAAGATTCCTGTAATTTTTAAATGCTCGTTTTAATTATTACGGAAATAATATTAGAAATGATTACAGTGTGGACTGAACTGTAGGCTGCAGCCCAAAGTCTTGGCTTGTTTTTTTCTGTCGTATCTTTCCCTCTTTCAACTCTTCTAAATTTCTTTTTGACGTACAATACGTCTCTCCCCGCGCCAAATATGGCTACCTACTCCGGGATCCGTAATGAAACACAAAATGACAGAAATTCACATGTTTGCTATAACAATACTATGAGCCACAGCCGAATTCTAATGTTATCAGTGGTTGTGCCATGAACATATTATGTTACCACACCTCCCCTCGCTACGGGCATGAGGGCACCAGAGTTTCGTATAAAATAATTAGTCGCGCCGCGTGGCCTCTCTCGGTAATATCTGGGCATCGGGAGCAGCTACAGATCTGTACCATCAATGGTTTTATTTGTAATTGCGAGTTGTACAATATTAAAGTGATAGGCACGTACGATACACTTTGAGTGAGCCATAGTGAACAATTCGTATAAGGTGGGACTAATTTCGGAACATAGGAAGAGAATAGTAATATACGTTACAAGAGCGGTATGTTGACGTTTTCATGTTCGAGGAAAAGATTGAAAAAGCGAAACGTAGTTGAGCTTTTTTAATTTCCGAGAACATGAAAACAAACATACCGCTCGTGTATCGTACATTATTTTGTGCGAAGATCGTTTATTTCATACCTGAAAGACGATTTTCTAATTAGTTGCAATGAAATCTCCATCTTGGTTTCTGTTTAATGACGCCAACTTCGGAACACCAAATATCTTTCTTCAACATTGTTGCTGTAAAATGTTTTCTGTGTTTACTATACTCCAGCAGGCCGTGATATACGTCTGTCTTTTTTTTTCCCCCCAGTCTATAAATGCGAACTTAAAACAAACGGTAAGGTTATGTAATGATTTATTTTTCATTTTATTATTTTAACAATATTATTTATATAACATATTGCAGTAATAACATCGGCATCTGGAATCTCGTTGATTTTTTCACGGCTTCCTTAATGTTACTTGTATCAGGAATGCAATAAGTTTCGTGGAGTAGTAGATTTTACTTAATTTTTGCAAATATTTAAAAACAATAATTAACATTGCAATTTAGGTGAAATTGCAGTGGTAAGTTTCCAATTTATAATTATTACTATGTTAAACGTCTCTAAAAATAATATGTTAAAAGCCTAAAGCAGTAAAATGAATGTCGCGCTTAAGCGGTAAGAAGAGGGAAGTTGTTATGTGTGTTAGGTTGGGAATATTGAATGTGGTATTTCACACTTACCGCGTATTGGTTCTGTGCGGAAAACAAGCAAATACGCACGATCTCGCACAAAATATATTGCAAGCCCTGTGTTAATTACTCTTCCTTGTAAACCGACACGGAAATAAAACCTTCAAGCCAACACAACCGTAGTTTCATTCTCGAAACCAGCTCAGAGTCATATGTTATGTGTTAGTGTATCTCTGATACAGCACAGGTTTCTTTTTACTTCCTCCCGTGTTTCTGGTCACCTATCAGTAGTTCTTTCATGTGAATTTGCGAGTCTGCGCGTGCGTTAGGAACTGTGTAAGCATGTGTGTTTTCGAGGAAGGTAAAGGAGATCGCATGTGAAGCACAAATAACGTAAGAACCTGATTATGTAAATTGGACAGGAGTGTAAGTAATAACACGGAAAACGTAGTTGTGGCGGAAGCTTGTGCGATTTTATTACATTATTTATTTATTTATTTATTTTACTTATCTATTTATTTATTCGTTTATTTCTTTGTCTATTTACTTATTTGTTATTTACTTACGTAGGCCTATTTATTTACCTATACACTTACTTTCTTATTTACGCATTTACTTCCTCGTATTTGTTCGTTTGCTCACTTTTTAACTTGTTTATTTGTCTTTTAATTAATTAATTTATTTATTTATTTACTAGCCGTACCCGTGCGCTCCGCTGCACCCGTTAGAAATAAATATAAAGTAATTACATAATTAAAATAGGACATTTGATCCAGGGAACATTCGTGCTTGATAGAAGGATAAATCGTTTAATATGTTACTTAATTTAAATTGTATTTAAAATATTAAAATGCGATCATTTTGATCCAGAGAAACTCATTTGGTGCAATGACAATTCCTTTAACATGTTTCTTAATTGTTATTACCAATTATTTTTAGAAAAGCGAAAATTAACAGAAAAATTTTGGCTACAGATTTATTATTATGTTTATATTATATTATATTATATTATATTATATTATATTATATTATATTATATTATATTATATTATATTACATTATATTATGTAAAAAGTGTGTTGATAACGGATGTACTCGAATTAGAAAGTTTTTAATTTGTTGTGGGGGCTCTTGAATCTCAGGAGGAACAGCTTTTACAACAGCGCAACATAATCTGCTTGGCTCATTACCCAATTTTTTTGCATTGCATTTATTGCATATGTATTTTATGTATTTTAACACGATTAAATTGAGTATAGTTAAAATTTGAATTATAAAATAATGGATTGCTAAGCTAACGTACTATTACTGCATCTACTAAATCAATACACTCTCGTTGTTCGTTAATTCTCTGAGATAAAAATTAATATGTTCATAAACATTATTATAAGAAATACAGGAAATGAATATACAGAATAAACTATCAAGTTTTCTGTGCATAAGAAGCTATTTTAATCTTACCTGTCCTCAATTCACTCACAAGTTACTCTAATAACATTATAGCATTATGTCCATCCAGAGAAACTACACTTTCCAATGATGAAATAATAATTAATTATACAAATCGGTTAATTTAGCTTCCGATATTACTTCATACAAACACAGAAACATTGTCTGTAGGCTATGTTTCATAGCTTTCGATTGTTGTGTCCAAGGCCCCTTATAGACGAAGTCATTTGTTTTTTATTTCAATACACCGCCTTAGATGGCAGTTATTTTAATTTTAAAACTCATTTATCTCATTAAATATCAGTCCTATCAAAAATTTTAGACAATAAAACTTATCAGAAATCATTTTTAAAGAAACTTTTGTTATGTAACATATTTCACAAAAATAATAATAAGCGAGATATTCCGATTTATTTAATTCAGGCCCCCTTAACCTCCCCCCCCTTTTAAATAACGTATTTTGAATGTCATATAGCCTATAATCTAAGTTACAACGAACTTAATTTATATTCCAATTTTCATCGAAATCGGTTCAGCCATTATCGCGTGAAAAGGTAACAAACATACAGACAGACAGACAGACATACATACAAACAAAAATTTCAAAAAAGCGATTTTCGGTTTCAGGGTGGTTAATTATATATTTTAGGGCCAATTATTTTTGGAAAATCGAAAATTACCAGAAAAATTTCGGCTACAGATTTATTATTAGTATAGATTTATCTCTTTACTTATTTATTTATTTATTTATTTATTTATTTATTTATTTATTTATTTATTTATTTATTTATTTATTTATTTATTTATTTATTTATTTTATTTTTCAAGGTATGGCGGCCACACTGCTACATTTTTTTCACTCGCTGTTATTTATACTCGCTTCAACATCTTTGGTCATATCGCGAGTGCTGCTGCATTGTCTTGTGCAGAACGGTATTCAAGATGATTTCCGTTCATACGCCAATGCAGTGTAAGAATCTATTGAGTTTTAACCAATCAAACCCAAATACCAACTGCAATTTTGCCGACACAATGCTGTCGCACGTGATGCGCATTTGTTTAACATCTTGTCGCACTTGATGTTCACATGTTAAATATTTTCATCGTTTCCTTAACAATAAAGTAGGCCGTGATGTTGCATGATAGCCGTTCTACAAATGTAAGTATTAATATCTTAATTTATAAAAACAATCTGTTTTCTGTTTCTGTATGTTATAAATTATTTATCAATATATTCGCGTTACAGTTTTACTCAGATATCACAAGAGTTCTCTTGTTGCCGGTAATTCACTAAATGAAAGTACCTAGTTCAAAATAAAATGTTATAACCTCAAATATCTGTTTCATTAACATGATTTTTATAGCTATTGTCAAATGTTTACCTTCTTTATTTATGTACTACTTTTCGCGAAACATTCTTATTCAAATATCACGCAAGGGTAATTTCCTAGTACCCGGTACCCGTTACATAGGTCGTTTTTATGTTTAACATATTTACAGTAGTATAACTTGTTGCTTGTGAGCCATCCCAAACCCCGACCTGCACCCTTAAGAGCGCCAGTCCTTATATACCCGTCAGTCAAGGCCTTCTGACAAATAAAAGCAAATGACAATAGATATCTCAGTCATGACAACCTCATAAAATAACCTATCAATTGAATAATCGATCTTGCTACGTACAACATAATTATATTATATTATTATATTATTACCCATTTCAGCGAGTACTGACGATCACTGCAAAATACGACAATTTGGTCCAGGGAGCATTCTCTTTTGGCACAAGGGTGATTTATGTAACATGTTTCTAATTTAGTCTTTTAAATACCGGTACATTCTTTAATAAATCACTGAAAAAGAAATGTGAATATAGGACATGGAGTGAGTACGAAATTATTATTATTTTTGGCGTATCGTTTTTACGTAAATAACGACAAATAAAAAGGGATTATGAGCAAGTACGTACACTGCGTTTGTCAAATGCGCATCACCATGCTTTCCAAAAGGCTCTTTTCAGTGTCCTATACCCAGACTTATATTTTATGATGTGTTCTTTCTTGCTTTAGGGGACTCCGCCCCCTAAAACCACTCTTGGGGACTTGGCCCCCAAACCTTCATGCAATTAATTTATAGTAATTAACAGGTCCATCACATTTTAGTTGAAGGTACGAGTTACATTTTATAATGTGTTCTTTCTTGTTTTAGGGGGCTCCGCCCTCTAAAACCCTGTTGGGGACTTGGTCCCCAAACCCTCATGCAATTAATTTATAGTAGCCTAATAAACCGGTCCATCACCTTTGGGTTGAAGGTACGACTTATATTTTATGATGTGTTCTTCCTTGCTTTAGAGGGCTCTGCCCCCTAAAACCCCTGTTGGGGACGGCCCCCAAACCCTTGTGCAATTAATTTATAATAATTAACCGGTCCATCACATTTGAGTTGAAGGTGCCGGTACATTCTTTAATTCACTGAAAAACAAATGTGAATATAATAATTATAGGATGTGGAGTGAGGACCAAATTATTATTATTTTTGGCGCATCATTTTTACGTAAATAACGACAAATAAAAACTAACATGCCACATAACATTATTTTAAGAAGTACAGGAAACAAGCATGAATAATATTCACCATTCTAATGATCTTGGGATAGAAAAAAAACGTATGGAATAGAAATTACATACAAATGTGCGTGTAATAAACAATAAGCAAACCATCTTCGATTAATCATTTCAAAACAACGTGAATATAGCGTGGATTGTGTAGGAAAATAATTTCTTATATGTTGCTCCCAATGTGCATCATTGTTAACTTATGAAAACAAATGAAAATCAACATGGCATATAAACACTATTTGAAGAAAGATAGGAGATATTAAGTAATATTCATCGTTCTTAATGATCTTTGGATGGAAAATAACAATGAAATATATATAAAATAGAAATTACATACAGGTGAGCATATAAGAAAAACAGTAAGTAGAATCATATTATTTGATTAATAAGCTTAAATTACTTAATTAAAAAAAAAAAAAAACCTTTTAGAAGATTGAATTTGTGTATTTTCTCTGAAACTTTCCAAATAATTGTAGGCACTGTTTTACATTAGATTGCCGAAAATTGGCAGTGATAAAAGTGAAATATTCGTTCAGTGGCATTTCGTGGTGCTTCAGCAATAACATGTTTAGCAAGACTTCTGATGCATTCAAACAATTATAAAATACGATAATTTGGTCCAGGGAGCATCCGTTTTTTCGTGCAAAGATAATTTCGTTTGGCGTGTTTGTTAATTGAAATGATGAAATGGCGTTCCTGTGCTTCACATTTAATGAGAACTTTTGCGATGTTACCCACGATAATTGTTACCGGCGCAGCAATCTTCAGTAAGCAGCCGTGTTGTGGTACAGTTTCAATGAAGTCCCATTGTACTAGCTACTGTACTTCGAGTGCGAACTGACTTGCAGATCTGAATGCAGCACAGGCAACCAGTTTCCCGATGTGAAAACGTGCACACCCGTGAAAATCGCGAAATCGATTTGTTTGCAGCTTCATAGTCGTTTCTCTTACGCGTAGGTACCCGTGCGTATGGATCGCTGCAAGATACGCACAGCGTAGAGGCAACGCACGGCATGGCGTGGCCGGTACGACCCTCCGCGGCACGGGAAGTAGGTTAAGCCAGTGGCGGATCTAAGATCGGGGTCGTTGGAACCTTCGCCATGGATTTCGGCGCTGATTAGCTCGCGCCCGCCCTCGGATGACTCAGGCGCAATTGCACAATTGCCATCTTGACAGACACTTCCCGTACAGTCCGGTAGGCAAGTCCGCGAGGCAGCGAGGTTCGAACCCCCGACCTCAAGTTGTCCGCTGTTTTCCTGCTCGCTACAGCTTCATCCAGACAGAGGCAAACGGCCGTCCTCCAGGACAGCCACCCTAACAAGGGGGGTCAGTAAACAGTTGTTGCAAGAATATGAGGAAATTGGGGTATTGTGCTGTTATTCTAAATCCTTAACAGATAAAAACGTAGTCAACTTGAAGCATCAATAAGGCCCAATTGTATAAAACTCCCTGACTAAAGATCAACTTTGATCGAAGATCGAAAAGTGAACCGAGTTCAGACACTTCTTCTATTGTATAAAACTTTTCTGCGATCAAATTACCTTGGTTCAAATGCAATCTAAGTTCACGTGAAAAGGATTTGGCAACATCGCATAAACAGGTGAAATACGTGATGCGCGGACAGGTTTGTTCAGTGTTGCCAATCTAGCGACTTTAACTCTTTTTCAACAACAATTTCTTTTAACTTTTATATTGCTTAAATAGGGATTTACTGACCTTTTTAGCACCCCATAGTGACAAAATTTAATCTTTCTTTGTTGATAATGAGAAATCTAGCGACTTTACAACTACTTTTTGGCGACTTTCCGTACACTCTGTTGGAGACAATGGTTTTTTTTTTGCAATGTAAATAATGGCGGACAATAAGAAGAAGGTTGACTGTTCTCCGAGTTGTTATCATGTTATGGTGTTTGATACTGCTAAACATAATAAAGCTTTATAAAACGACAATTTTCGTTTAGTAATACAGTTAATTGAAAATTTATGAATGTAGCTATCTTATCCATTAATAATTAATGGTTGTTATAAACATAATATAATTATAGGTTATGTTATTTGATACTGCTGAACACGATAGAGCCTTATAAAATATAAGATTGTTTGTGTATTAAGGGAAGAAATTGAAAGAAATATACATAAATGTACCTAACATATCTATTAATATTAATAATAATGGATATTTTATTTGCACAATCTGTCACTCGTATACTTCAAACAGAAAAGAAATAACTGAACTTGGATCATCTAACTTAATCGGAGAAATTTCTTCAGTCAAAGTTGACTTTAGCTTGAGACAAATTAATCTCAGATTAGACTTTATACAACACAAAATTCCAAGTTCAGCTGAAACACGGATCAATTTAACCTCTGATCTAAGATTAAATGGTTTATACAATCGGCCCTAAGTGGATTAACACCGGATGAGTAAAGTGGGATACTTGGGTAAACCAACTTACTTACTTACTGGCTTTTAAGGAACCCGGAGGTTCATTGCCGCCCTCACATAAGCCCACCATCGGTCCCTATCCTGAGCAAGATTAATCCAGTCTCTATCATCATATCCCACCTCCCTCATATCCATTTTAATATTATCCTCCCATCTACGTCTCGGCCTCCCCAAAGGTATTTTTCCCGCCGGCCTCCCAACTAACACTCTATATGCATTTCTGGATTCGCCCATTCGTGCTACATGCCCTGTCCATCTCAAACGTCTGGATTTAATGTACCTAATTATGTCAGGTGAAGAATACAATGCGTGCAGCTCTGTGTTGTGTAACTTTCTCCATTCTCCTGTAACTTCATCCCTGTTAGCCCCAAATATTTTCATAAGAACCTTATTCTCAAACACCCTTAATCTGTGTTCCTCTCTCAAAGTGAGAGTCCAAGTTTCACAACCATACAGAACAACCGGTAATATAACTGTTTTATAAATTCTAACTTTCAGATTTTTGGACAGCAGACTGGATGATAAAAGCTTCTCAACCGAATAATAACACGCATTTTCCATATTTATTCTGTGTTTAATTTCCTCCCGAGTATCATTTATATTTGTTACTGTTGCTTCAAGATATTTGAACTTCTCCACCTCTTTGGGTAAACCAACACTAGATAAATACCATTGTTGTTATTGTTTAGTCAACTGTCCGAAGAGAGGACTGGACCTCACAAGTGATACCAACAAGGCACCACTTATGAGACAACTTGGCCAGGAAATAATGGGGTAGGGTGGCCAGTTCCTTTCCCCCCTCCATTGCTTACATCGCTGAGTAGTAACATATTACACTAATCAGACTTCAGATCTATATTAACAATTGATGACCGTTTTTGCAAAACTTGCTAACTGCAAAATTTGCAAAATTGATATTTTGATGGATTCCTTAACATAAGTCAGGCCTCTACATGATGTTCAAAGCGTCTTAGTAAAATTGGGTTATTTCTCTTCCTTGTAGTGTGTCAAAGTGTGATCGTTTTTTCAAAACTTGCTTTCTGCTATAAGTGAGACATACAGCAAAACTTGCTAACTATAGTGTTTTGTCTCTCCTGTAACATTTAGTTTTTTTCAGTTAGCAAGTTTTGCAAAAACGGTCCTCAATTGTTCTTCCTCTGACACATATCGTCAAGTGAGATGTACTGCCTGATAATAGATGTGCATATCAGCCAGAACCTCAGTCAAATCAGAGGTATTAAATGCCATTAAGAGATAAAGTTCTGAGATGTGCTATTAGGGAGAAATGAATCGATTTTTTGTAAAACAACACGCCAGGATTTGGTAGAAATTGAGTTATTGGCACTAGTTTGTTCCTTGGGTGTCGATCTACGTGTTTGTGTAGTAAGTGCTCATGCTATGGTAATATCGGGGAGAAACTGCACACGTCACTTTACATCCCAGAGGAATATAATCATTTTTATGATGTTCTTGTTAACTACCCGCTTGTTAAAGGTGATGTAGATGCTGAAAATGATGTATGAGGTGAGACTAACACAATACAATAAGCTTTTAAAATTGTTGTGCTATAGTATCCTAATAATTGTTTTTTTTTCAAACCTGCAGAACAAGAAAGCTATTAATTTCCCAGGACAGCTCGGTAAAACTGTTTTTATTGTCGGATGTACATTTCAAACGTATTTCCTAAGTATGTACTGTACAACATACTTTTTTATTATTATCCAATTTAATAAACCCTATTTCACCCTGAATTATATTAGGGTTACAGTTGGCATCAAAATACATATTTTATAACCAAAAAACTATAGTAAAATTATAATATAAAATAGCGGTCACAGTTACAATTCACATGAATTATGTAGAAGAATGCACATTAGTGAAAGAATGGATCCTGTTAAAGATTAATGAGATGTTTGAGGAATAATCAATGCAAAAGTTATACAAGAATGTCTAACCGTTTCAGAGTAAATACACGACCTAAAAAGATAATCAATAGTAGATTAATAAAACAAAGTTTGACTTTCACTTTCAAATTAATACTTAATTCATGAACAATGGAACAGTTAAGGGTAATAAAAGAATATTACAAGCAATGATTTACTGTTACAAGTTACATACGTGATTCAGGAACAAGTACAATGATTAAAACAATAACACAAGTAATGACTTATAACTAACGAATAACGAAATTCTTGAAGGGCAATATAGAATAGTAGGGGCAATACAAAAGATTTAAAAACAAATGTAAACAGTAAAGGAATAGTAGAAAAATTGGCTTAAAATTACAAGTTAAACACATTCTTTTTAAAGCAATAGGTGATACTAATAACAATACACTGACTATAGTTACAGATTAAACACATTATTTTAAAAACAAACACGCAAAGGATCAATAGCTATTTCCAGGCATTATATACATGGACCATGTCTTTAATTCACATCTTCTTGATGTTACTTCGTATATTATTTTGTGTTTCAATCTATTTCAATTTGTTATTTTCCACTGTAACAATAAAAATATGTTTCATAAAGCCTCAAGGCATTTCTCTAGATTTATTGTATCATGGTACTCGTTGTCAATGGCAACCTGTAATGGTTATAGGAAGATAAGATATATATATATATATATATATATATATATATATATATATATATATAAGAGATGGCTTAAAATTTACGAATTAAATACATTATTTAGTAACAACAATTGGCAATAAGGACGTATTGCAAGAAATGGCTCAAAATTAGAAATCAAATACCTAATTAAAATAAAAATTAAAACCAATAGTACAATATTATAGTATGCGAAATTGAAGACTTACAGTTTCATAATAGTTGATTAGAACTAATACGATTTTTTTTTCCGGATTAATTTAACATTTTACAGTTTCAGGAATATTCTATTCAAGAAGGACATGAAATAATTATATGATTTAGATGTACAGCATACTTAATTTGTATTTTATTTCAAATAACTTTTTAAGAAATTTTTTCTGTTTATCTCAAAACCACTTGTTGTTGACAAGTGTTGTTTTACAAAAAATCGATTCAAATGCCAAATTGAACCCTGCAAAGCTGGATAAGCAACAAGTGGTTAAAATCAACCACGTTGTTAACTCAACACTGTACTACGTCCAGATTCGGAAGTAAACAAAGGAAATTATAAGTTGAAAGAGCGGTTCACGAGGTATGTTTCAGTCCTGTTTCTTGAGGATCAAGGAATCACAAAATATGGGACATTGTAAGTTTATTATATAATTTAATGATCCAGTTGATCGCAATCTATCGACTGATGGCGCCTGCTTTTGGTACATCGCGAAAGATTGTTTTAAAATAAAACTTACTAAAATTAATCCGAACACTACAGTCCCGTCACTCTAATTTCCTGCAGCCAATCGCGTTGCAGGTCGGCTACATTTAAACATGTGCGTCTTGTGATTCGCTGAGGAAGACGTTATTCATTTCTTAAGGCTCGATAAATACTTAATATAATCGCCCGCCATTTTGGCTCTTTCGTTGGCGTTCGCAGAAAGCACACGAAGACGTTATTTGCCGCCCAATTATTTGCTGAATTACAGTGCGTTTGATTTATTATAATAGGAGCTACGACGTGATAATATTTAACGGTGTAGCAAATACATTCCTCGTATGGTAGCTCGGCAACGAAAGAACAAAAATGACGAACGATACTACCTACCCAGACTTTATAGAGCCTTCACTTCCTAAGACGTAAGCAAAGAGGAGGAGTCACGCCGGGAATAACAGCGTCGCGACTATAATGATTTATACATACGCACATAATATATAACTTAGTTGTGATAAGCATTTAAGCCCCCATTATGCGCAGATTTTGTGTGCTTAGGTTGTTTATACATCTCTTTATGTAAGTAAAATTTTATGATGATCGCTGTTTTCAGGATAATTCCAGATGGTACTGCTAGAAGTCCTTTACGCTCAGGTATGAAGCAAGGGTCATTGGAAAACTTTAAGGCCCGATTGTATAAACCATTTAATCTTAGATCAGAGGTTAAATTGATCCTTGTTTCAGCTGAACTTGGAATTTTGTGTTGTATGAAGTCTAATCTGAGATTAATTTGTCTCAAACTAAAGTCAACTTTGACTGAAGAAATTTCTCCGATTAAGTTAGATGATCCAAGCTCAGTTATTTCTTTTCTGTTTGAAATATACGAGTGACAGATTGTGCAAATAAAATATCCATTATTATTAATATTAATAGATATGATAGGTACATTTATATATATTTCTTTCAATTTCTTGCCTTAATACACAAACATTCTTATATTTTATAAGGCTCTATCGTGTTCAGCAGTATCAAATAACATAACCTATAATTATATTATGTTTATAACAACCATTAATTATTAATGGATATGATAGGTACATTCATAAATGTTCAATTAACTGTATTACTAAACGAAAATTGTCGTTTTATAAAGCTTTATTATGTTTAGCAGTATCAAGCACCATAACATGACAACAACTTGGAGAACAGTCAACCTTCTTCTTATTGTCCGCCATTATTTACATTGCAAAAAAAAAAAAACAGTGTCTCCAACAGAGTGTAATACGGAAAGTCGCCAAAAAGTAGTTGTAAAGTCGTTAGATTTCTCATTATCAACAAAGAAAGATTAAATTTTGTCACTATGGGGTGCTAAAAAGGTCGCTAAATCCCTATTTAAGCAATATAAAAGTTAAAAGAAATTGTTGTTGAAAAAGAGTTAAAACCGCTAGATTGGCAACACTGAACAAACCTGTATAACATGGTCCGCGGCATCACGTATTTCACCTGTTTATGCGATGTTGCCAAATCCTTTTCACGTGAACTTAGACTGCACTTGAACCAAGGTAATTTGATCGCAGAAAAGTTTTATACAATAGAAGAAGTGTCTGAACTCGGTTTACTTTTCGATCTTCGATCAAAGTTGATCTTTAGTCAGGGATTTTTATACAATTGGGCCTTAGCCAACAAGGCCACAGTTGGCGTTTTTCTCGGATTTCTCCAGTTTCTACAGTCCGGATCAGATTACTTCATACCCTAAGGGTGAAACCTAACTATTTTTCCCCCATTACTACACATGCTAGTGGATTATGGTGATTTTATAGTTTGCAGGTTGAATTATCTTTTGCCAACTTCGTTTCGAATTTCGGTACAAAGAAATACTACAACTGGTACCGTGATTATTTTAACTGTTATGTTGGCAGCAGTGACAGCAGTTGTCGGTAATGCAAATTCTGAAAATTCGAATTTTTGTAGATTTCTGAGGCGATTAATGGAAGCTAGTGAAATTTGAACATACTAATAATTAATTAATATCAGTATTAATATTAATACATAATAGTTATTTTATATGTTGCGTTGCGTTGTGGTTACGATTCAAGATTATAGTCAGGTAAGTGTAATAGTAATATACGTTACAAGAGCGGTATGTTGAAGTTTTCATGTTCGAGGAAAAGATTGAAAAAGCGAAAAGTAGTTGAGCTTTTTTAACTTCCGAGAATTGAAAGAAAACATACCGCTTGTGTATCGTACATTATTTTGTGCGAAGATCGTTTGTTACATACCTGAAAGAGGAATTTCTAATTAGTTGCAATGAAATCTCCATCTTGGTTTCTGTTCAATGACGGCAACTTCGGAACACCAAAATATCTATCTTCAACATTGTTGCTATAAAATGTTTTCTGTGTTTACTATATTCCAGCAGGCCGTGATATACGTCTGTCTTTTTTCCCCCAGTCTATAAATGCGAACTTAAAACAAACGGTAAGGTTATGTAATGATTTATTTTTTATTTTAATATTTTAACAATATTATTTATATAACATATTGCATTAATAACATCGGCATCTGGAATCTTGTTGATTTTTTCACGGCTTCCTTAATGTTACTTGCATCACGAATGCAGTAACTTTAATGGAGTTGTAGAGTTTACTTAATTTTTGAAAATATTTGAAAACAATAATTAACAGTGCAATTTAGGTGAAATTGCAGTGGTAAGTTTCCAATTTATAATTATTACTATATTGAACGTCTCTGAAAATAATATGTTAAAAGCCTAAAGCAGTAAAATGAATGTCGCGCTTAAGCGGTAAGAAGAGGGAAATTGTTATGTGTGTTAGGTTGGGAATACTGAATGTGGTATTTCACACTTACCGCATATTGGTTCTGTGCGGAAAACAAGCAAATACGCACGATCTCGCACAAAATTCATTTTAATATTAGATCGTATTAATCTAACACCAATATAACGTGCGAGAGGTCCAGGGGCAAAAAATATACTCTCACAAATTTAATAAATTGAACCATTTAGAAAACATAAAGATGAGATGTGGTAAATAAGCAAAACATCGTTATTGTTAATACTATATTATTATTATTATTATTATTATTATTATTATTATTATTATTATTATTATTATACATGACATTGTGAATTTACCCTCTTTGGTGACATCTGGTACTAGTTGGCAATAAGGTGCTTGCCTGCCGGTCTGAAGTTGCGTTCGGGCGCGGGTTCGATCCCCGCTTGGGCTGATTACCTGGTTGGGTTTTTTCCGGGGTTTTCCCCAACCGTAATGTGAATGCAAGGTAATGTATGGCGAATCCTCGGCCTCATCTCGCCAAATATCATCTCGCTATCACCAATGTCATCGACGCTAACTAACCTAGTAGTTGATACTTCTTCTTCTTCTTCCCCTTAGCTTAACCTCTCCCTTTTAGGTTCATTTACACGACCCACGCCACCCGAGCCTTACAGGGCCGCGACCTTCGGGAGAGGAATTAATCTATGGATCACATACATACTTTGTGACCACACAAGGACATGGAGGGCGTCCCCTGATGAGGGATCAGCTCAGTGCCAGGGCCACCTCCGATACAACACAAACATTTAAGACATTACACATCATTCACTCACACATATGAAAGGATTAAGGGAAGGATCGCCATCCATGGCCGGACTTTCAAGAGGTACAATCCCGGGATTTGCCTGGAAATAGCTGAGGAAACCATGAAAAACCTCAGTTAGGATTGCCGGCCCCTGGGATCGAACCCCGGACCTCCCGAATGCAAGGCCAGCCCTCTACCACTCCGCTAGCCCGCTCGGTCTAGTAGTTGATACAGCGTCGTTAAATAACCAACCAAAATTAAAAAAAAATAGTTGGCATCACTGAAGAGGCGGTCAGATTAGCCTTTTAGGAACTGCTATTACGTGATCCTCACTATAGGCATCTACATCAATCCGTGAACATTTATAGCATTCCTCCAACGCCTGCTGGCGGCGCACGGAGGGGGCTGGCCTAGTGCCGGGAGGTCATGGATAAATATATAACAGGATGCGAAACTTAATGAGTTTCCCGTAACACATACTAGAGGCGCTGTTGTAGAAATTGATCTTGCTGCCATCTATTTCTGGGAGGGGCGTTAATACATCTAGCAGCGCACCAAGTAGCGAAAAGAGTAATTACTCCATGCATTTAGCAGCGCACCTGGTGACGAAAATATTAAACTGTGCAGAAAGTATTCCCTCCCACCCTCGTCGATATTCAAAACTAACCCAATTTAAAATAAAACATTTATGGTTTTATTCCTCACAGCATTATTCTACTGAAAATTCTTACCGGAGCCGACAGGAAGGTAAAAGAGACGATGTGTTTTACACTACCCGATTAAAATATAAGCAGACAGAGACAAAAAATAAAGCAAAAGGTCAGATAATTGGGATTGTATTCTTTGGGTATGGAAAAGTCTGCAAGAACTACTTAGATAGTTCAATTTATTATATTACTATTACTTTATAATAAATCCAACAACACTATTTTTACAACGAACATAAACATCACTGTTTAACATACACTGCTTATACACACACGTATCACTTAATGTTCACTTATTAGCAAGTTTCAGTCCGCCATCTTCATATTCGACTCTCCCGTACAGCAATATCTCTAACGGATAAATAGAGAACTCTCGGCAATGTACCCAACACGTAGTTCTAATATTCACCACCTACGACTTTGGGCGCTGATCACCTTATTTCAAACCCCCAAATCCAGATGGTGCTGACCGCAGTTTCGCATCCTATTATATATTTATCCATGCGGGAGGTGTTGAACCTTAGTCTAGTCAGCTGGGAATGCACCTCGCTAGCTGGGGGTCAGCTCTCATGCACGTAGCGATAGGAATAGGGTTCGCCCTCTCCCTTTGCGATAATAACATCCGCGGTATCCCCCCCCCTTCGCACCTTTCCATCTCCGGTCTTCCGCTCCCCCTCCCCTGGATGACCTGTTGACATTTCCCTCGGATCAACAGTCATCGCTCATTCCCCGTACGTGTCCACGCCAGGCGGTGTTGTGTTGCAATGTATTGCCTCCGGCGCGCTGTCAATGCATCATTCCTGATACCGACAAAGTGGGTTTCAGAATACGTTTGTGTACAGTGATTCCTCCTAAACTACTGGAGAGAGTTTTTTTATTAGAAACTACGATTTAATTATTTCGGAATATTATACACACTAAATTATTCTCCAGAGTATATGATTATGTCTCGTGACCAGAATATTGTACGAAATGGAAATAAATATAAAAATTGGAGATTTATCCTTCGAAGGGGTGGAAAAATTCAAATATCTTGGAGCAACAGTAACAAATATAAATGACACTCGGGAGGAAATTAAACGCAGAATAAATATGGGAAATGCCTGTTACTATTCGGTTGAGAAGCTTTTATCATCCAGTCTGCTGTCAAAAAATCTGAAAGTTAGAGTTTATAAAACAGTTATTTTATCGGTTGTTCTGTATGGCTGTGAAACTTGGACTCTCACTCTGAGAGAGGAACATAGGTTAAGGGTATTTGAGAATAAGGTGCTTAGGAAAATATTTGGGGCTAAGCGGGATGAAGTTACAGGAGAATGAAGAAAGTTACACAACGCAGAACTGCACGCATTGTATTATTCACCTGACATAATTAGGAACATTAAATCCAGACGTTTGAGATGGGCAGGGCATGTAGCACGTATGGGCGAATCAAGAAATGCATATAGAGTGTTAGTTGGGAGACCGGAGGGAAAAAGACCTTTGGGGAGGCCGAGACGTAGAGGGAGGATAATATTAAAATGGATTTGAGGGAGGTGGGATATGATGATAGAGACTGGATTAATCTTGCACAGGATAGGGACCGATGGCGGGCTTATGTGAGGGCGGCAATGAACCTTCGGGTTCCTTAAAAGCCATTTGTAAGTAAGTAAGTAAATTATTCTTCTTATAAAAAGCTATATGTTTCTATTGGAAAAGTCCCAAAATGCCTCTAACGATTTTTCAGTCAATTGCCTTCTGGCGAAGTACAACATTCTTGATCAAAATTGTACCGCGCAAAAGTTCACATTTCACCCTGTTCAACCCCAGGACCAGTAGCGAAGATAAGGTGTATACACTGGGTGGGCTGAAAAATCTGCTTACCTTGTACAGGGACATCATTTTATTTTTACTAAAATTTTTAATATTAACCTGCCTATACCTCTGGATCAACGGCGTTTGCTACCCCCTTCCACGACTGGAGTTCGATGATAATGGCGTAATATACAAACAAATCAGACTAGGTATAGGAGGGAAGAAAAGTAGTTCATCCGTTTACGTAAACTAGGAAATATCGCAATTTTGTGTTGATAATTTTCATTAGGTTTTTGTTTCATCAAAATACAATACAGTATTAACAATGAGTGTTTTTACTCACGAACTGAGCTGTCCATGCGGACGTATTCATTATGCAGTGTATATTATACTGTCTACAGCACATTAGCGTACAATATAGAGAATGAAGTTAAATTGAAAAATAATCATAATATGGATATTTAAACACATTTTTGAAAATGGTGGCCGTTCATTTCGATACAGGCTTCAGTTCTTTTATGCATATTATCGCACTATAGACTATTGTACCTAATCCCAATTACCAGTTTCGTTTTTATTTATTTTATTGGGTTATTTTACGACGCTGTACCAACATCTAGGTTATTTAGCGTCTGAATGAAATGAAGGTGATAATGCCGGTGAAATGAATCCGGGGTCCAGCACCGAAAGTTACCCAGCAATTTCTCGTATTGGGTTGAGGGAAAACCCCGGGAAAAACCTCAACCAGGTAACTTGCCCCGGCCGGGATTCGAACCCGGGCCACCTGGTTTAGCAGCCAGACGCGCTGACCGTTACTCCACAGATGTGGACTCCAGTTTCGTTCTTCGTACTAGTAACTCATGTTGAAATAATTCTGTACCTACTCTATAAAAGACTAGGCTTACGTACTGTAAATTCAATCTTCACTTCTGCTCGATCCGAAAAGATAAAATTACTCAGACATACTATCTACTCTCAGTCCAAGTTGTTATGTCGTAGGGTCGTAGAAAGGGAGGAAATCACGCGACAGTTAATTACTTAACGAAGCCCTTTTATTTAAGTTATTCCAAACAGTTGTATAATATTACGTAGACGTCCAATTTGTAACAGAAATTAATATTCTCAGAAAAGAGCTAAGACAGCCCAGCCACTAGCTGGCGAATAAAAGCTGGTGGGGGAAACAGGGATACGACATAGGCAAACGGACGACAGTACCTGTGCGAAAATGATATAATATTGAAAGCTCTTTCGTCACTGGAAAACGCGAACATATTTTTGGAACGTACTGTTTACTATGACCGTAAGGCTACTATGACTGTATATGCGGTCTTGGATCAGTGTGGAGGACGGTTGAACTTCATTAGTAGAAGGGGTGGGAGTGAAGTACATTCAAAAACTCAGGTACAATAAAAATTGAAGTAAAAATAAAATGATGTCCCTGTAGGCCTATATTTTTATACAGTAGATGTTTTACGGCTTTTCTATCAACATTTTTTTGATGGTTTCAGTATGAAGTTTCATGATTGTGTTCCACAAAGTACTAGTATTATTTTGTAACTGACTAGTGAAGTGTCAAGTATTCTCTACCAGTGAAAGGAGAGTAATACATACTGTACTAACGCGATTTAAATATATTTATTTCAGAATATTAAGATATATTTTGATAAATAATTATATGCTATACAATATCTTTTCTTGCTTCCATTTCCTTCAAAAGAAACAATTTCATATCTTTTGACGCCATTTCAATAATTTTGCAGTTTTCGTAATTCCGTAACAATTAAGTTTAAGGCTTTTTGGCCAATATGGGAAATTGTCAAGGAGCTTTATACGGGGATCGCATAAGAACATGATGATGGTAATAAGGAAATAACTTTTTCATTATTAAAGAAGTAGATTAATTAAATAACATTGCAGGGGTTCGAAATTCATAGAATCTACGAATCTTTGCAGTATAACCTACCTTAAAATATATTACGATTAAAGGGATGACACATAACCTAATTCAGTTAATGAAATATGAAGATAATCTGATCGAATAATCGATCAAAAATATTTAATCGAATAATCGAGTCTATTAATTTTTATTTTTATTTGAGTAGGTTATTTTACGACGTTTTATCAAAATCTAAAGTTATTTAGCGTCTCAATGAGATGAAGGTGATACTGCCGGTGAAATGAGTCCTAGGGTCAACACAGATAGTTACCCAGTATTTGCTCATATTGAGTTGAGGAAAAACCTCGGAATAAACCTCAACCAGGTAACTTGGTCCGACCAGGAATTGAACCCGGGCCACCTGGTTTCGCGGTCAGACGCGCTAACCGTTACTCCACAGGTGTGGACTCGAGACGATTAAAATTAATCGGTTGTACTTGATATTAATAATTATTTTGTTAATGCAGACTGAGAGTAAAAATTGCGACAATATTCGTCTCTCAGAAATTGCTTACTTCAAACACGATAATACTGTTATTTTGTAACTGCGAAACAATTAGCATAGGGCAAATCTTTGTACAAACGCTTCACAAAGAGATTAAGATATTAGGACAATGACCTGGGCTAGCCCTATTGAAAGTTGAAACACAATGCGAAATCCTTATTAAGTTTGTCAACTTGTCTTCCTAGTATATGAAATACATACTTTTCTGAAATTCGCCCCTCCCCCATCCCTTAGCCATGGCTGCACTGTGTGCAAGTAAGAGAGTAACTATTTTCTTCTCTTTCTAAAATTTTGTAACCCGATTACAATAGGCCAGTCTGCTGTCCTGTACAAAGTTTCTAGATGAAGCTTGTGTGTTTAGTTTGCTAAAGAAAAAAATCGGATTTTTGTGGACTGTAAAAAAAAGTGAAAACTCCATTATGTGTTAGGCTTATGAGAATTTGAGAAGTAAACTCGGTGAAACGTTTAGATTTAAATTGAACGATAGTGGAGAAGTGCTTGACAGAAAAAAGTTCGTGTTTAGTGATGCAGGTCGGAGCATGTGAATGCACTCACATGTTTAAAATCATGGATGAAGCAGTATTAACTAGGCGAGTCTTCATACTTTTAAAATTTGTGTTTATATAAAAAAATTCCCGGAGAAATAACACAATAAATTATAAGCCTACACAATAAGTATGTTAGTAAATAACTAAAATAGTATTGTTTTCTAATACAGCGATACAATATATACAGATATACAACATTTAATACTTATGCTTATCACCAAACAGAAATTAAATCTATATTAATAATAAATCTGTAGCCGAAATTTTTCTGGTAATTTTCGATTTTCCAAAAATAATTGGTCCTAACTTATATAAATCGCTTTTTTTTATTTTTGTTTGTATGTCTGTCTGTCTGTCTGTTACCTTTTCACGCGATAATGGCTGAACGGATTTCGATGAAAATTGGAATATAAATTAAGTTCGTTGTAACTTAGATTATAGGCTATATGGCATTCAAAATACATTATTTAAAAGGGGGGTTATAAGGGGGCTGAATTAAATAAATCGAAATATCTCGCTTATTATTGATTTTTATGAAAATGTTACATAACAAAATTTTCTTTAAACTTCATTTCCGATAAGTGTTATTCTTTGAAAAATTTTGATAGGACTGATATTTAATGAGATAAATGAGTTTTTAAATTAAAATAACTGCCATCTAAGGCCGTGTAATGAAATAAACAAATGACTTCGTCTATAAGGGGCCTTGGACAACAATCGAAACAGGGGCCTTGGTCAACAACAATCGAAAGCTATGAATCATAGCCTACAGAAAATGTTTCTGTGTTTGTATGAAGCAATATCGGAAGCTAAATTAACCGATTTGTATAATTAATTATTATTTCACCATTGGAAAGTGTAGTTTCTCTAGATGGACATAATGCCATAATGTTATCACAGTAACTTCTGAGTGAATTGAGGACAGGTAAGATTAAAATAGCTTCTTATACACAGAAAACTTGATAGGCTATTCTGTACATTCGTTTCCTGTATTTCTTAAAATAATGTTTATCTCAGAGAATTAACGAACAACGAGAGTGTATTGATTTAGTATGCAGTAATAATATGTTAGCTTAGCATTTCATTATTTTATAATCTAAATTTTAACTACTCGTATGCTCAATTGAATCGAGTTAAAATGCATAAAATACATATGCATTAAATGCAATGCAAAAATTTGGGTAATGAGTCAAGCAGATTATGTTGCCCTGTTGTAAAATAAAATTTGTTCCTCCTGAGATCCAAGAGCCCCCATAACAAATTGAAAACTTACTTATCGGGGTACATCCGTTATCAACACACTTTTTATATAATATAATATAATATAATATAATATAATATAATATAATATAATATAATATAATATAATTTAAGTTATTTAAGTTATTTGAAGGGTTCAGAACCATAGTGGGCCAAGCGCCATTTACTGAATACGTAGAAAACAAGAGTTAAAATTAAGTTATTACCATAATTCAATGGAAACCTATAACAAGTAAAATAAAATATACACATTAAATCTAAATGATGTGTCAGTCTTCATTAAAGTATGGATGCCTGTAATAACAATTAAGGAACATGTTAAAGCAATTGTCATTGCACCAAATGAGTGTCTCTGGACCAAAATGATTCCATTTTAATTATTGAAATATAATTTAAATTAAGTAACATATTAAACGATTTATCCTTCTATCAAACACGAATATTCCCTGGATCACATGTCCTATTTTAATTATGTAATTACTTTATATTTATTTCTAACGGGTGGAGCGGAGCGCACGGGTACGGCTAGTTTAACAATAATTGTGTACTACAGTCTATTAAAACTTTTTTCAAATCGATCAAAGCTCGATTGATCTATCGATTAATCAATTAAATTCAAATCGCTAATCGATTGAATATTTTGCTCGATCGACAGCACTGGTGATAAAATCAGAGGTCTGTCGGAAGTCCTACGTTAAACCGTTTGGCGTACAAGTCAAGGAGTTACGGATGAGCTTGGCAGCTCCAGGTGAAAGAGATCAGCGGGACGTCAATTTTATTAAGAGGAATCCTCAAACCTTAGCGCGTCTGATCGTCTCGTCTAAATCCACGAACATACCCCTACTCCGGCGGGTATCGCCATTGAGGGTCTCCTTCTGGTATCGGTGCTCGATGCTCAGTGTTGTGCAGAGAAGCTGGTCATCAGCATTTACAGCTTGCTCTGAAACGACGGACCATGAAGAGGGAAGTGCCGGTGAAATGAAATTTGTAATGTTGCGGGAAAGAAACGGGAGAATTACGTGATAAGTAAAGCTAGGAAATTTTAGGTGCTGCACTTTATTTATTTATTTATTTATTTATTCATTCATTCATTTACTCTTTTATTCATTTATTTATTTATTCATTCATTTATTTATTCATTTATTCATTCATTCGTTTATTTATTCATTTATTCATTCATTCATTCATTCATTCATTTATTCATTTATTTATTTATTTATTTATTTATTTATTTATTTATTTATTTATTTTTTATTTATTTATTTATTTAATCATTCATTCATTTGTTCATTCATTCATTTATTTATTCATTTATTTATTTATTCATTTATTTATTTATTCATTCATTTATGTGTTTAATCATTCATTCATTCATTCGTTCATTTATGTATTTATTTATTTATTTATTTATTTATTTATTTATTTATTTATTTATTTTCACTATTCAAATATCTAAATTGGCTTGTCTTGCAAAGAAAACATGAAATGAAACTTCTAATTGTGCTTTGCTTGCATCTTCTTGTATCGTTTTTCAATATCAGTACCTTTTATCACCTTTTGTCAATGTCAACACCTTTTTGCACATTTTTCCTCCTTTCTTTGGCTCCTTTGCCGCATTTTATTCTTATAAAAACTAAACAAGGAAAACCGACCGTGAGCGACTTGCCAACTCTTCTACCCGCTGTTAAACACGCCACCCAAGCACCTTAATCTATTACTTTAGTGTTGATATTTTTAAATACATGGACAACTCTACTGCTTTCTTAAAGTTTTTATTAGAATTTACTGTTTTTAGTGTCGTAGTATATTACTTTCGCTTCAGTGCAGTCCTGTTTAGCAAAAGTTTCAAATTAGTATTCCCTTCAATAAAGTCCCGATTGGTAAATTGTCTAGAACTACTTTTCGCTTTATCGCGCCACGTTAGGCAAAAGCTATTGAATACAAAGAAAAAAAGGAATTTGAGCTTGCTCCTTCATTTTCCTCTGCTTGTCAATATCATCTGCTATATTGGCCGAACCCCAACCGTAGGTCAGTCAGCTGACATTTATTTATTTATTTATTTATTTATTTATTTATTTATTTATTTATTCATTTATTCATTCATTTATTTGTTTATTTATTTATTTATTCATCCATTTATTCATTTATTCATTCATTTATTTGTTTATTTATTTATTCATTCATTCATTCATTTATTCATTCATTCATTTATTCATTTATTTATTTATTTATTCATTCATTAATTTATTCATTTATTTATTTATTTATTTATTCATTTATTTATTTATTCATTTATTTATTCATTCATTCATTTATTTATTCATTCATTCATTCATTTATTCATTCATGAATTTATTTATTTATTCATTTATGTATTTATTCATTTATTTATTTATTTATTCATTTATTTATTTATTCATTCATTAATTTATTAATTTATTTATTCATTTATTTATTCATTCATTCATTTATTTATTCATTCATGAATTTATTTATTTATTCATTTATGTATTCATTCATTCATTTATTCATTTATTTATTCATTAATTTATTCATTTATTTATTTATTTATTCATTCATTTATTTATTCATTCATGAATTTATTTGTTTACTCATTTATTTATTCATTCATTCATTCATTCATTCATTCGTTTATTCATTCATTTATTTATTTATTTATTCATTTATTTATTATTCATTTATTCATTCATTTATTCACTTATTTATTTATTTATTCAATCATTTATTTATTTATTTATTCTGGTGTAGTTAAGGCTCTCAGGCCTTCTCTTCCACAACACCAGGAATACATTCTCCCCAAGGAGGATGAAACTAAGCTTACTGAAGGAATTTTGTGTTCTTATACGTCATGTATTTGGTTTGTACTCTTTGTAATGAACATTTACATTTGAAGTTTGCACCTTTCTTCGCACCTTTCCCAACTAAGCTAAGGCATCCCTTTCGCACCTTTTTGACAAAATTTTACACCTACAATTTCTAGCTCCAGTGATAGGCCGCCTCCTCCATCTTGCCCACGACAGTTATCGAACCCCAGCACGCGGAATGATTAGATCACGATCAACAGCCAGCTGCGTGATGAACGTCACGCCTAATGGACAGCGTATCAGTCTGATAATATCGAGTGGCGATTGTGCTATGAGTCCCTCGTCACGTATCGCAATCAGCCTTACTTATTCCCCGAAATGAACGACTTGCCAGGAGGAACAAAGTGACAAGTACGACACCGCTGTCAGCTCCAAGCACTCCGCCGAGTAATTTAATGCGACCGGAATTATGACGCTCAAACGGGACACTTACTGGTGCTGCAGCTTCCCTTTGTAACGATCAGCACCGTACAGAGACTCTTGGTTATTTAATTTTATAACACTGTGAACATAATGTAGACATTAACTGTTTAAGATTTATAGGGTGCAAATGGGAGTATAAGGGTACAGTGTATCAGTTACTCATAGATTTCAAAAAGGCATATGACTCGGTTAAGAGAGAAGTTTTATGTAACATTCTTATTGAATTTCGTATTCCCAAGAAACTAGTTCGATTAATTAAAATGTGTCTCAGTGAAACGTACAGCAGAGTCCGTATAGGTCAGTTTCTGTCAGATGCGTTTCCAATTCACTGTGGGCTAAAGCAGGGAGATGCACTATCACCTTTACTTTTTAACTTCGCTCTAGAATATCCCATTAGGAAAGTTCAGGATAACAGAGAGGGTTTGGAATTGAACGGATTACATCAGCTGCTTGTCTATGCGGATGACGTGAATATACTAGGACAAAATCCACATACGATTAGAGACAACACGGGAATTTTACTGGAAGCAAGTAAAGAGATAGGTTTGGAAGTAAATCCCGAAAAGACTAAGTATATGATTATGTCTCGTGACCAGAATATTGTACGAAATGGAAATATAAAAATTGGAGAATTATCCTTTGAAGAAGTGGAAAAATTCAAATATCTTGGAGCAACAGTAACAAATATAAAATGACACTCGGGAGGAAATTAAATGCAGAATTAAATATGGGAAATGCGTGTTATTATTCGGTTGAGAAGATTTTGTCATCTAGTCTGCTGTCAAAAAATCTTAAAGTTAGAATTTATAAAACAGTTATATTACCGATTGTCGTCTATTGTTATTAAACTCGGACTCTCACTTTGAGAGAGGAACAGAGATTAAGGATGTTTCAGAATAAGATTCTTGGGAAAATATTTGGAGCTAAGAGGGATGAAGTTGCAGGAGAATGGAGAAAGTTACACAACACAGAACTGCACGCATTGTATTCTTCACCTGACATAATTGGGAACATTAAATCCAGACGTTTGAGATGGGCAGGGCATGTAGCACGTATGGGCGAATCCAGAAATGCTTATAGAGTGTTAGTTGGGAGGCGGGAGGGAAAAAGATCTTTGGGGAGGTCGAGACGTAGTTGGGAAGATAATATTAAAATTAATTTTAGGGAGGTGAGATTTGGATTAATCTTGCTCAGGATAGCGAACGTTCGCGGACTTATGTGAGGGCGGCAATTAACCTTCCGGTTCTCTAAAATCCATTTGTAAATAAGCATTATTATTATTATTATTACTATTATTATTATTATTATTATTATTATTATTATTATTATTATTATTATTGTAAACACTAAAGTTTGAGAGCTGGGACGAAAAGCAAAGGCGATCGTCTGCTGGTGACTTCCGCAGGAAGCACGGATTGTTTTCCTTGATGATAGGTTGAAAAGTAGGTTAGTAATCACGATGGCTGTTTGCACCTGTGAGACTGCAACACGCACAACAGCCTGAGTGACTTTGCTCCAGTTCCGTCAACCACTTGTCTAACTCTGAGATGTGCGCTCCACGGAAGGGGAGATCACGTGACCTCGTAAAGCGTTTGCAGGAACGGAAGAGTGGACAAACCCTGAAGGAAACAAAGTAATCAGCCGCGGTTGCTCTGAGAGGCTAGCCCTGTTGACTGTTCCTCCGATTTCATCTGGAACTGGAATTCTCCAGAGTGCCGCTGTCATCTGCAGCTGATGGATGGCGTCCCAGCACGCACGTGCTACACGCATTCTTATCAGATGCGCCACGCACCGCGTGTCAAATAGACCACGACACTTGTTATGCAGCGCGTGCCACGATAAGGCGAAAGTCCTCCTGTGCAATGCCAAATGAAAGGTAGCCCCAACGACAGCTGGGTGACAGCAGTTCTCTATTATGTAGCCTGAGCTACTCCATCTCAAATCGACCGAAATATAGAGAAAATTGCCCTTACAATTTCCAAATACAATGAAACTTTTTTCTTACGTAGAGAACTGTGATACAGTGCTTTGTGCAAAGTTTGAGGCATCAGAACTTTATAGTGTTTAAATTAAAAATATTTAAATTTATCGTATTTTCATAAAATTAGCAACTTTAAACTGTTGTGGCTCCGAAACGCTTTCACACAATGATCAAAATCATGGTTTATTTTGATGCTGAGAAATTAAAGTTTATATTGACATATAAACAGATTTTCTTACTTTTTATGGAAATGGAGAAATTTAGATTTTTCCTCATTAAGACGGCTTTGCCACCGAAAAAAATATTTTAAAAATATATGGTTAGAATCCGCATTGAAAGTACAAATAAACACATATTTTTTTACTGATGGTATGTTGATAAGAAGGTATTGAAAATATCAAATAAAGAAAATAAATAGTACGCGCGTGAAGTAACCAGCTGACTGTGAGACGGGAGCTAGCCGAGACAAGCAAGGCCAGGAGACAAACACGTGATGTTTCGTCTAGTAGCGCATAGCTGGGCTAGCTTTATCACAAATTTTCATAAACACTGGAGTAAAATGACGCCCAACCTTGCTTATCTTCAGCTCTCGGCCAGTGTGTGCGGTACTGCGCCGTTCAAGTACAGGCGTGTGAAAATAATCTATTTAATACCGTCGAAACTTATTGCCATACCACTAAGCAAACAATGCCGAATCCCTCTTAATAATGCAAGGTTTTTTCTCAATTTTTTTTACATTTTTACAAATGGCCAAAAAGCCTAAAAGCAAGTAAAATCAGATTATCTGTCTCTCTGTATACAATAAAAATAAGGATTACTTCTTATCATAACCTACCAAATGTCAGCTTCAAAATGAGCTCTCGTTCAATGTTCTGCATTAAATGGTTCCAGAGTTCTGAGCGCTGAAAGAGGCTTGTTTTTATAAAATACGCTAAATTTGTCGTCCTATTGAGGACTCTCTGTGCACACTTTCCAAGAGGCGGCACCTTTGACTTCACTGCACACTTCTAGATTGTTCATGACCCTATTGTGATCTGATAATCTAGAAATTTTAGAAGAATGGAATGACATAATTAACTCCAGTTCACATCATAGTTCTGAAGCGTTCAGAAAGAGTTTATAATCAGTGATTCTGAAGTTGGTAAGATCCTACATTAAAAATAAAAGCTGAAGGTGACATGTTGTACGCAGCATGACCAACTTGCTTTTTATTCCCACAATACTTGAAAATAAAAACTGCACAAAATGTATATTAGACTTGTTGTGTGGTCAACTGTCCAAAGAGAGATCTGAACCTCACAAGTGATATCAAGAAGGCATCACTTATACCAGGCATGTCAATTAATGCCCACAGGAGCAAGCGCGCGCTTTAGAGCCCAGGAGAGCCTGAGCGCTTTACAGCGGAAAGGAAAGAGACAGACGAAAGAGGTGGTATATGCCGCTTGGTCGAGCTATATTCAGGGATGGCCAGCACTGATTCAATAGATAAAAGAAAGAGAACTTATTAAAACTGTATCCATGTTAATTTTTAGATTTGCCTGAGAAGTATAAGTGCATTATAAGAATGTAAGTTTTAATTTTAATGCTCATTTTTCACAAGTTTGATTTTTTTATTCAAAAGAAATATTTTCTCAACTTTTCGTATAGAAAAGTGAAATTTTCAGGTATGGGCCTATTTATTTAGTAGCCTTACAGAATGTTTTCGTAAATCTAATATACCGTATATACGTATTACTGAAGATAGTGTATTGAAAATTTTGAAAATATTCGCATGGAAATTGTTTGTAAGGAAATGAATTAACAAAGCAACTACTGTTACATCATAAGCAAAAGATACGTGCCCATGTGTTGTAAAAATGTCAGCTCTATAGCTTCAGCAGATTTCGAGAAAATAATTTAATATTCTGATGATAGGAAGTTGCTCACAAATATCACCTTAAAAGCATAATGCGATAAGAGTTTTGTTATGTAATATTAGTTACACTTACAACAGATACAGTACCTAGGTAACTTTGCTTTGTACTGTAATATTGTTTTGATTAGTTTATTGATTACTTTTGTAAGGCTAAAGATACCATAATATCAATTCCAACTTACCATATCATACTCAATCTCTTTCTTTGGAATATCACTTTCTTTATGAATGATGTGTTTCATCCACTTAATACAGTATAATATTATACTACTATGGAATTTAAGTGAATATTCCTTCTTAACTCTCTATTATGTTATTAAGATTTAAAACACAAGTGCAATATTAAGAAATCAGTGTTAGTACTTTCGTTTTACAGACAATATAGATAATATTAAACAGAAAGAATCCATATAAAAATAACGACATAAAATTTCACGTTCCATTTGAAGTTTGTGCACCACTGTTTTCTTAATCCAACAGGCTGCTTATTCATATAAACAACCCTTCCTCTTTCCATACTTTGCGCTTGCTGCCTACGCACGTCAAGGTCAGAAAAATGCGCTTGCTTTGACATCACTGACTTATGAGGCAACTAGGCCAGGAGATAATGGGGTAGGGTGACCAGTTCCTTTCCCCCTCCATTGCATACATCGCCCACTAGCTACATATTACTCTAATCAGACTTCAGATGCATACAAACAATTGTTCTTACTCTGACACATATCGTCAAGTGAGATGTACTGCCTGGAAATAGATGTACAGACCAGCCAGAACCTCAATCAGAGGATATAGTAGAGTATGTAAATTATTAATTTACCACCATGAAAATAATTTATGACGCCTCGTGTAAAATGTTAGTTTTTGTACAAGACGTAAATCACGTGTAATTTACGTGAAATATGTATAATGTAATTTACGCAACCAATCCTGGCTACATCGACTAAACTATTGACGTCATTTCTGCAGTACATCACAGATGCAGAAGACATCCAGCGTGTCGCAGACAGACAGGAACTCCATCACCAGAGAAATGGAGGAAATCGGAGCATGTCTGTTTCTTTATCATTACTGCTGTCCCGAAACGTTGGATGTGTCTGTCTCAAACACCCGCCAACCTCGCAGCACATCGAAGGCCGTGGCAGTCTCAAGTCTCTCCTTTCTTGATCTGAAGAACAAATTACCTCAACCTTCGAAACGTCGATCTCCGAAAGAAGTGTAGTTAATTAGTGCGTGGAGCTGGTTGTTTATTTAACGACGCTGAGCCGCCAGATCGATACGCCGCTGTCCGTCACCGCTCTGACGCAGGAAATTGAATTCAAGCCCCACTCGAGCCTGATTGCAGCTGCGGCAATGCAGCGCGCACATGTACCGACGCTGGGTTTCACGTGCTTCCTTTGTTTGTGTTGCCATGGCGACTGTGACAATATCTGCTCCTGTTTTGAGGTGTCTTGCACCGCATTCCTCCTCCGGGTCGTGCCTCACAAGTGAAAGTTGCATGGCCTGGGAGACGGCGTGCGCTGCTGCACGTTGCTTGTTTGGCGACTGTGCACCAACTCTCGACGTCGCGCGTCGATACGCGGCTATCAACTTTAAGGAGCGTCTGAGAACGCGACAACGCCCAGTGGCAACGAGCAACAATGTGTTGGTGACGACAACACGACCTTCACACACGTATTGCGATGTTCCAGGCTAACAGCCCTGCATTTGTAGGAAAGCATTATGCTGAGCTTCGAGAGCAGGACATTCATGATGCCAGAGTAGCAACACATTCATTGTGACATTACAGGTGCGAGTGAAAACAACACATGTCCGACAACAGAGACCTGCACAGGGACCTAATAACACAGCAAATTGTGATTTATCGATAACAGGGACTTGCAGAAGTAGTAATAGGCCTAACACATTTATTGTGACGTTTCCAGGCAAAACAGATCCACACGAGTATAATAACATATTTACTGTGGTGTTTGCACATTTATTGTGATGCTTTCAGGCAAAACACACCCATAAGAGCATAACAACATATTTATTGTCGTATTTCTAGATTTATTGTGATGTTTTTAGAAAAAAAAGGGACCCGTACGAGTATAACAACATATTTACTGTGGTGTTTGCACATTTGTTGTGGTGTTTCCAGGCAAAAGAGACCCTACAAGTAATAACAACACATTTATTGTGATGTTTCCAGGCAAATGAGACCCTACGAGTAATAACAACACATTTATTGTGATGTTTCCAGGCAAAAGAGACCCTATGAGTAATAACAACACATTTATTGTGATGTTTCCAGGCAAAAGAGACCCTACGAGTAATAACAACACATTTATTGTGATGTTTCCAGGAAAAAGAGACCCTACGAGTAATAACAACACATTTATTGTGATGTTTTTGCAGGCAAAAGAGACCCTACGAGTAATAACAACACATTTATTGTGATGTTTCCAGGCAAAAGAGACCCTACGAGTAATAACAACACATTTATTGTGATGTTTCAGGCAAAAGAGACCCTACATTTATTGTAATAACCCTAACACATTTTATTGTGGTGTTTCCAGGCAAAAGAGACCCTACGAGTAATAACAACACATTTATTGTGATGTTTCCAGGCAAAAGAGACTACGAGTAATAACAACACATTTATTGTGGTGTTTCCAGGCAAAAGAGACCCTAATAATAACAACACATTTATTGTGGTGTTTCCAGGCAAAAGAGACCCTACAAGTAATAACAACACATTTATTGTGGTGTTTCCAGGCAAAAGAGACCCTACGAGTAATAACAACACATTTATTGTGGTGTTTCCAGGCAAAAGAGACCCTACGAGTAATAACAACACATTTATTGTGGTGTTTCCAGGCAAAAGAGACCCTACGAGTAATAACAACACATTTATTGTGGTGTTTCCAGGCAAAAGAGACCCTACGAGTAATAACAACACATTTATTGTGGTGTTTCCAGGCAAAAGAGACCCTACAAGTAATAACAACACATTTATTGTGGTGTTTCCAGGCAAAAGAGACCCTACGAGTAATAACAACACATTTATTGTGATGTTTCCAGGCAAAAGAGACCCTACGAGTAATAACAACACATTTATTGTGATGTTTCCAGGCAAAAGAGACCCTACGAGTAATAACAACACATTTATTGTGGTGTTTCCAGGCAAAAGAGACCCTACGAGTAATAACAACACATTTATTGTGATGTTTCCAGGCAAAAGAGACCCTACGAGTAATAACAACACATTTATTGTGATGTTTGTGATGTTTCCAGGCAAAAGAGACCCTACTAGTAATAACAACACATTTATTGTGATGTTTCCAGGCAAAAGAGACCCTACGAGTAATAACAACACATTTATTGTGATGTTTCCAGGCAAAAGAGACCCTACGAGTAATAACAACACATTTATTGTGATGTTTCTAGGCAAAAGCGCTCGTACGAATAGTAACAAAATGTTTATTATGGTGTGTCAACACAAAAGAGATTCGTATGAGTGATAAGAACACATTTATTATGGTGTTGACAGGCAAAAGAGACTTGCACGAGTAGTAATAACATTTTATTGTGATGTTCTCAAATAAAGCAGTCCTGCAAAAGTGGTAGCAACCCATTTATTCCAATATTGCCACATAGCAAGGACATGAATGAGTACAAACAACACATTTATTGCGGTGTTGCCACATAATAGGAACCTTCGCAAGTACTAACAACAAATTCATTGTGATGTTCCCGGATGAAAGATACCCGGACGAGAAGTATCAGGCATTGTCAGATGGCATGAGCCTGAACAAAACAAAAACGAGTTGTTTTTCTAGATTTTCCGGACAATAGGCACCTCACGAGTAGTAACGCTGAATTTATTATGCTGTTGCCAACTGCGAAAGAACAATGATCTACACGAGTAGTCACAACCGAATATTGCACTTTTCTAAACAAAATACACCCTACAGCAGAGATAACGAAGCATTTATTTCAGTATTACCGACCTCCACGAGGGTTACAATGCATTTCACACAACAGACAGCTGCACTAGTACCGGTATTGATGCATACTCTGATGTTGCCGGAAAACAGCAGAGGCCAGACATCACGCCGGGCGGGCGGTACTCACCGTCGCTGCAGTCAGGTCGGAAGAGAAGGCCGAAGACCAGGAAGCCGAGGCAAGCGACCAGCAGGAGGACCACGACGGCGACGAGATGGCGGCAGCCTGTGCGAGGGGTCGCGGAGGACTCCGGTTCGTACCTGACCACGGTGTTCATTGGGTTCTCGGTGATGCGCATCTCCAGGAAGCCGTTGTGCGGCGGCGGGGTCTTGCTGCAGCCCGGCATCGCCGCCTCATCGCGCACTGAGCGGCCGCGCGCGCCCGCGCTTATATAGGCCGCGGGCCCTGTTACACGAGGCGGCCGATCAATAACAGCGCGCCAAACACTGCCCTGCTACACACACCACTCTGCATGCTACACACAAACACTGCCCTGCTACACACACCACTCTGCTGCTACACACAAACACTGCCCTGCTACACACACCACTCTGCATGCTACACACAAACACTGCCCTGCTACACACACCACTCTGCATGCTACACACAAACACTGCCCTGCTACACACACCACTCTGCTGCTACACACAAACACTGCCCTGCTACACACACCACTCTGCATGCTACACACAAACACTGCCCTGCTACACACACCACTCTGCATGCTACACACAAACACTGCCCTGCTACACACACCACTCTGCATGCTACACACAAACTCTGCCCTGCTACACACACCACTCTGCATGCTACACACAAACACTGCCCTGCTACACACACCACTCTGCATGCTACACACAAACACTGCCCTGCTACACACACCACTCTGCTGCTACACACAAACACTGCCCTGCTACACACACCACTCTGCATGCTACACACAAACACTGCCCTGCTACACACACCACTCTGCATGCTACACACAAACACTGCCCTGCTACACACACCACTCTGCATGCTACACACAAACACTGCCCTGCTACACACACCACTCTGCATGCTACACACAAACACTGCCCTGCTACACACACCACTCTGCATGCTACACACAAACACTGCCCTGCTACACACACCACTCTGCATGCTACACACAAACACTGCCCTGCTACACACACCACTCTGCATGCTACACACAAACTCTGCCCTGCTACACACACCACTCTGCATGCTACACACAAACACTGCCCTGCTACACACACCACTCTGCTGCTACACACAAACACTGCCCTGCTACACACACCACTCTGCTGCTACACACAAACACTGCCCTGCTACACACACCATTCTGCTATTCTTCATGCGATCTGCTATACTTTGCCTTGTCTACTATTCCTTCTTTAGTTCTTGTAGTATTATTAGTAACAGTAGTATTAGGACTATATCTTTTAACACCACTCTATCAACTGCATGTATTATTCAACGTGGGATAGAAATTGTCGACAAATTTTTGCCCTGAGCCCTGTACCAGTATCGCGATATTCTAAACCTGGGGCTCGTCATCGGCAGGAAGTGATGCTAGGAATTGTCTTGCACTTGAAAGCCCAATGCCCGCTATCGGGTTTGAACCCGCTAACCTCTGTCACGGTAGCCGGTAGACCACGTCACTCGGCGCTACCTGTTACACAGACCTCTCAACTCAACTCGCAGATTGAGTGCAGGAAGAGCCCCCTCGGGCAGGATCGCTCGTAATAAGCCGCTTCAATCGGACCGCTACATTATTCACGCCTTACACGATCGATGCGGGTTGCATAACTCTTGGAGTTGCTGACTCGAGTCTCAGACGTTGTTTAGGGAGCAATGCTGCCATCTCCCGGGAGTCTGCTTCACTTACGTATGTCGCTCATCTCCTTGCAAAGTCTTCTTCTTCCTCCGCGATACAGGGTGATCCAAATTAACCTTCACAATTTTAATGAGTTATAATTTCTCTTTCGGAGTTAGTGTGAACTTTAAAATTGACTTATTATGATCTCTGAGAGAATTTATATTGTTGCCCCTATCATGATTGTTAATGTTGATGTTGTCTGTTATTCCAAGTTCTTTGTGTAATGATTAGTTTTCAGAAATGCAGCACTTTGTTCAACAGAGTATTTTTGTGCTGAAGTCCACACCTGTGGAGTAACGGTCAGCGCGTGTGCCGCGAAACCAGGTGGCCCGGGTTCGATTCCCGGTCGGGGCAAGTTACCTGGTTGACGGTTTTTCCGGGGTTTTCCCTCAACCCAATATGAGCAAATGCTGGGTAACTTTCGGTGCTGGACCCCGGACTCATTTCACCGGCATTATCACCTTCATCTCATTCAGACGCTAAATAACCAAAGATGTTGATAAAGCGTCGTAAAATAACCTACTGAAAAAATTTTTGTGCTGAAATTATACTGCGTGGCAAATCCCTGGTTAAAACACAACGGACATTCGAACAGAATTCGTTATGCGCGATGTTGAAACTAAGCCAACAATTTTATCGATAGTGAGAAAGATGCAGACAGCTGGCCAGAGTGAAAAACAATAGACCTGCAATGCCTCAAGCTTGTGTGGACGTTGTTCGAGAACGTTTACCGAACTCACCAAAGAAATCGTTGCTTCAGTTAAGCCAGGAGACAGACTACTCATATGACAGATGTCAGAGAGCACGAAGGAATCGCGTTTACAAGAATACACAGTGCGTGTAGTTCAGGAATTAAAGGGACCAGACTTGCAAAAGCGAGTGCGTTATTGCCAAAAACACGCTGTGGAAGTGAGTGCGACATTACAGCGAACTGATTACTACACACGTTCTGCAATATCAACAGTGGACGGCCATCGTGCCAATATTAATTCTTTCAGAAATAGAATCATAGTGATAGTCTATTCAATTTCAAGTTGATACTGACTCCCAGAGAGCAATTTTAAAGAACCTGGAGGTTCATTGCCGCCCTCACATAAGCCCGCCATCGGTCCCTATCCTGAGCAAGATTAATCCAGTCCCTACCATCATATCCCACCTTGCTCAAATCCATTTTAATATTATCCTCCCATCTACGTATCGGCCTCTCCAAAGGTATTTTTACCTCCGGCCTCCCAACCAACACGCTATATACATTTCTGGATTCGCCCATACGTGCTACATGCCCTGCCCATCTCAAACGTCTGGATTTAATGTTCCTAATTATGTCAGGTGAAGAATACAATGCGTGCAGTTTTGCGTTGTGTAATTTTCTCATTTCTCCTGTAACTTCATCCCTCTTAGCCCCAAATATTTTCCTAAGCACCTTAATCTCAAACACCCTTAACCTCTGTTCCTCTCTCAAAGTAAGGGTCCAAGTTTCACAACCGGTAATATATGTTTTTTAAATTCTAACTTTCAGATTTTTCGACAGCAGACTGGATGATAAAAGCGTCTCAACCGAATAATAATAGGCATTTCCTATATTTATTCTTCGGTTCATTTCCTCTCGAGTGTCATTTATATTTGTTACTGTTGCTCCAATATATTTGAATTTTTCTACCTCTTCAAGGGATAAATTTGCGATTTCTATATTTTCTTTTCGTACTATGTTCTGGTCACGAGACATAATCATATACTTTGTCTTTTCGAGATTTACTTCCAAACCTATCTCTTTACTTGCTTCCAGTAAAATTCCCGTGTTTTCCCTAATCGTTTGTGGATTTTCTCCTAACATATTCACGTCATCCGCATAGACAAGAAGCTGATGTAACCCATTTAATTCCAAACCCTGCCTGTTATCCTGGACTTTCCTAATGGCATATTCTAGAACAAAGTTAAAAAGTAAAGGTGATAGTGCATCTCCTTGCTTTAGCCTGCAGTGAATTGGAAAAGCGTCAGATAGAAACTGACGTATACGGACTCTGCTGTACGTTTCACTGAAACACATTTTAGTTAATCGATCTAGTGGGAATACCAAATTCAATAAGAATATAATATAAAACTTATAAAGGTTTATATTTATTACCCTGTATTTGGTATGAAAGTTTGTGGGTCAAAACTCCTAGAGGACGGCGAATTTTTAGAGGATAAAATAGTCCTCAGCAAGGATTTGTTTGTACGAGTGTCGTAGTAGTGGTGTGTGCTATGCACAGGAATCCTGCTTCGGGAAAATTATCTGCCGACAGTTCCCTCACTCTGCTTCTTGTACAATGTTAAACATGGGTAACACATTTTACTGAATAGTTCATACCTAATACTTTTGCTTTAATGATGCCTGCCAGAGCAGAGACAGCTGTAGGCCTACAGGACAACGTGGCATGCTCGTGACAGCTTCTAGTTTATGGACTTGAGGGTAGAAAGGCGTCACATTTAAAGCTGCGGTACAATAAGAAAAGGCAGTGAAGAATATAGCGCTTTTCCTAGAAGCATTCGTGGAATACTATACAACCTTAGATACACCAGTGCTCTGCAAGTTGCATAGACACCAGGCGATATTGTCTATCAATGCTATTAACATGAGGATATAATAACCAGAATGTGTGTACGGGGCTTCGTGGCCTAGAGGTCGGCATTGAACCATGAGATCCCAGGTTCGATTCTCAGCCTAAGCAGGAAAATTTGTCCGTAACGAGACTTTTAATACTTTCACTCGTAAAGATCTCGAATCGAAGTGAGTGTGGCTATAGAAATAATAATAATAATAATAATAATAATAATAATAATAATAATAATGATTTATTTTAGCTGGCAGAGTTAAGGCCGTAAGACCTTCTCTTCCACTCAACCAGCAAAAAGTATACAAACATATGTATCAACTTACAAAGAATTCAACAATTTGATTTAGATAAGAGCTACATGTATACAAGAGTTATTTACGAATTAAACAACAAAATACTATGAACTATTAATTAAACACTGGAATACAAACTATGTAGCAGAATTAAGCTAAAATACATGGAATGTTAATATATTTCAAATAATGTTAGATAATAGAAAGAGATTATTATGAGACTATTTTGAAAATACAGCACTATCAGGATGATGTCTAAAGGAAGGAGTACAATGTAGTCAGTGATAGTTTAAGTCAGTATGATTGGAGTGAAATGCTAATAAGGTTATCTTTTAAGCTGTTTTTAAAAGTGTTTATTGTCTTACAGCCCCTAATACTTTGTGACAGTGAATTCCATTGTCGCGAGCTGGATACTGTAAAAGATGATGAATAACGAGATGTTCTATGAAGAGGTAAGCTTATACTTAACGCGCCACAGATAAGTGATCTGGTATTTACGTCGTGGTTAGAGTATAGATAAGAGAAACGAGGCGAAAGGTAATTTGGTGTTGAGGTGTGCAGAATTCGAAAGAGTAAAGACAAAGAGTGTAAAGTTCTGCGTTCTTTAAGTCGGAGCCACGAGAGACTTGCGAAGGACGGTGATATGTGATCATATCGTCGGATGTTGCACACGTATCTGACGCACATATTCTGAGCTCGCTGTAACTTGACTGACAGTTCAGAACTTAGGTCACTTAACAAAACGTCACAATAATCGAAGTGCGGCATTATTAGGGTTTGTACTAGGGTAAGTTTTAGTTTCTGGGGCAAGAAGTTTCTTAAGCGACTCAAACAGTGAATGGAGGAACAGATTTTATTTTTATCGTTTCTTTAACTTGAAAATTCCAATTTAGATTATTATCGAAAATGAAGCTAAGATTTTTTACGACATATGAAAGGATTTCTGTTGTCAGGAAGGAACACGTCAGTGTTCAAGTGAGTGCAAATTGTAACAGGATTCTTCTTAGCAATACGTTAGGCTTATTGTCCAAATATTGAAGTAGCATCTATATATATAATTTGAACTGGTAATGGAAATTACGGGAAAACGGCTGAACGGATTTTAATGAGTGATCCCTCATTTTCATGCCTGGCATCCAAAGTTTTTCGGAAAAGTAGTAGTTTTCAGTGAAATGTCAATTTTCCTACGTAATATTCCTATTTTCCAAAATCCATCTGTTGTCAGTTTTGAGAACTAATTTTATCGAATCACGGCCGACTTGATTGAATTTCAAAACAAAACACACACTACAATAAACAATAGGCTATTACACGAAGGCCATGACCTGCAGGATTGCCGACATATTTAGAGCTCAATTCAATTTGTTATTAAAAACTGATTCTGCAGTGTATAATAATTTTCTGAGTAGGCCTACAGCTGTGTATTGGATAGTCAAATCTACGAAACTTGAGGTGGTTTGATGACATTATTATCATTAGAAATTAAATATTATTAGAGTTAATATCATGATGCATCTATTTTCCATTAATTGTACATAATATTGATGCTATATTGATGACATGAAAGTGAAACGTTTTGAGGTTATGTAAGTAAATGTAGAGAATATCTTAATTTAGATCTTCATTTCTATAATTTACTGAGTGGCTGCTATATATAACTACAAAACTTAAGTAAGATAATAATATTGTTATTAAAAATCAAATATTTTTATACTTATTAGCCCAGTGGGGTTGGGTCTTTTTCATATACTTAAAGGCGGTGTAATGTAGATATTGATATGTGTCATTGTCTTCAGTATTGGCTCGAGAGAGCGCAAAAATTACAGTTCCTAAGGAAAGATCAAAAGGTATTACTTACTGATAAAATAAGAGGCCTAGAAAATGTTGTAGTCTCCAGATCATTTCAGCAAGATCTCTTAGTAGGATAAAATGATTTTACGCTCTACATTTCAAGTTCTACATGCAGCAGCTATACGAAAATGCTATTGTTCGAAAGCTTAGCAAACCTGACATTTTTTTTTAACTTTTGCCTACAATCCACAATGACCTGAAATAGCTACTGCTATCGTCCTGACAGTGATACTTGCGTTTTCGCGTTGAAACTCAAAACCTGAAGTTGGATAGGTTCAAGAGAAAGTATTTGGCCTAAAAAAATCCATTCAGAGGGAGTATGTTTCATTATTCTGGAAGCAAATAACTATCAAAATGTCTGGTATTCTTCATTGAAAATAAATCTGAAAAATTTTTATTTGAACGTCTAACGAACTTAGTTTGCAGCAGCATTTGCTGCACAAGCCACTAGTTCTAATATAAATCTAAAGTTAATGCTGATGTTGATGTTATAAGGTCTGCAATGTGCGAACTGTACGACACAAAACTAGGAAGATGACGTAATCGGATAATTTTGTAACTAACCAAACCATAATTTCTAATAATTTAAATCTTTTGCTACTAGTCAACGATGTATGCAATTGAGGGGGGAAAAGAACTGGCCACCTAACCCATTATCTCATGGCTTAGTTGCATCATGATTGATGCCTTGTTGGTGTTAATTATAGGGTTCTAACCTGTCAGACAGTTGACTAAACAACAATATAGATATATAATATATCAGATAAATTCCTTAGAAAGAATCCAGTATAGGGCAGCTAAATGTAGATATATAATATATCAGATAAATTCCTTAGAAAGAATCCAGTATAGGGCAGCTAAATTTGTTAAAGGTAAAAGATAAGATGGGAACGATACGATAAAAGAACTTAAATGGGAAACTTTGGAAAACAGACGTAGGAAAACTAGAATAACATCACTGTATAGAGCATATCTAGGTCAGAAAGCATAGGTAGACATAACGGCTCGGTTAGAAAAGCCAACGTACTATGGTAGGAACGATCATGATTTTAAAATCAAATGTAGGAAACAGAAAACGGATGTAGTTAAATTCTCATTTTTAAACAGAACTATAAATGATTGGAATGACCTACCTGCAGCGGTCTTTGAGGGCTGTCCTTCCTTAAGGAGATTCAAGAATAATTTAAAGAGTTGTGTATAAAGTGAAAATTAAAATTAAGGTGACATTCAACATTTAATTTTTTAAGGTGACATGTATTTATCTAGCCTTACGAGTTTACTTCCTTGGTTTGAATTGTAAATTATTTAAAAATAGCTTGTAAGAGGGTCTTAGACTAGAAATGTTTAGTTTAAATGTAGTTCTGTTTGTAAGTATGCATAAGGGTGTAATTATTTGACTTATTTGAACTGTTGTATCAGTGAAGCGAGGTGAGTCAGTGGAGTTATGGTTTTACAGTGCAGTGAACAGTTCCGATCAGTGATAATTTATAGCGTCAATGAAATGTGTTCTATAGTGTCATTGAAATGTGTTACAGAGTGTCAGTGAAATGTGTACTAAAGTGTCAGTGAAATGCGTCATAGTACCACTACAGGGAATGAGATGAGAGTAAAGTGAAAGACTATTGAAACTTATGTAGGACCTATACATAATTATGTAGGTTGTGTTGTAAAAGTAAGTGTTTTATTTTATGTTTTATTATTATTGTGTTAAATTGTATTGTGTATTCTTATTGTATTGTGTATAAAATTGTATATGTGTTGTAAATTGTATTATGTATTGTAAATTTTATCGTGTATTGCTTATCATTTTAACTGTGTATTGTTAATATTGTATATAGGCCTACCACTGCCACCGGGTGCTTGCCCACTTGCAGTGTAAATAAATACATACATATCTAATTTATATTGAATTAAATTGAAGGTTAATTCATATAGAGTGGATCGGAGGAAGATGCCTGACTTTTTCTCTGAAAATTTAAGATACTGTTCATTTAGTTTTGAATTTCTTATTGAAATACCAAAGTCTGAAAGGTATTTTGAAACTATACTTTTAGTAATATAATAATATTAAATTGGGATAACCGTCTATACTTATCTAGTTTATATTGGATTTAAACATTAACGTTTTCGGCACTTATGTGCTATTTTCAAATGTATAGAATTGCCTTATTACATGATCAAATAGATACACCTTATGTGTGTGAAATATATGGTATATACCCTTGATGATCTACCATCATTTGCAAAATATAAATTAAAACACTTACTTGTTACTAATAATTAAAATCTGTACTAATTTACTACATCTACAATAAAAGTCCCTTGTTTTATGTAACAATATGGTTATCTTGAAGTTGTTATCACATGTAGTTCCCATATTTATTAAAATGTTTTAAGTTGCACTGTATTGCTTGTTATATGTTAACACACCAAGGATTCATGTTGTTTCACTTACTCAAGTCGAAGCACTGTACCACGATGAAATGTTGCGTAATATCAGTTTCATTAATACTTGCTTTTGTTTTCCTTCGGTTTGCCAAAGTTGGATGTTACAAGTTCAGCATTGTCACCATACGATTTTCAGTTAAGCCTTTTACACTGCGAACATAAAATGTTGTTATCACATGTAGTTCCTATATTTATTAAAATGTTTTTAAGTTGCACTGTATTGCAACTTAAAAACATTTTAATAAATATAGGAACTGCATGTGATAACAACTTCAAGATAACCATATTGTTACATAAAACAAGGGACTTTTATTGTAAATGTAGTAAATTAGTACAGATTTTAATTATTAGTAACAAGTAAGTGTTTTAATTTATATTTTGCAAATGATGGTAGATCATCAAGGGTATATACCATATATTTCACACACATAAGGTGTATCTATTTGATCATGTAATAAGGCAATTCTATACATTTGAAAATAGCACATAAGTGCCGAAAACGTTAATGTTTAAATCCAATATAAACTAGATAAGTATAGACGGTTATCCCAATTTAATATTATTATATTACAACTTGCTTGTCGGAGAATCATACAAAATGAAAATATATTTTTGGTGCAGAACAGAAAACATTAATTACGTTGTTTATAGATACAGGTTTTCTTCTTACGTGCACTGTAGGCATCTTTCCCCGATAGTCGGGTAAGATGGCAAATGCAATTAACTCGTTTACTGATATATGTATTTTACCTGAACTTGGATTGATACATGTATATAACAAAACTGACTTCATCTAAAGCTCATGGACACTTTCTCACTCGTTTATCACTACTTAGCAACACAGTCATTGCACAGATTTTATTGCTGTGTGCAACACTCGTGAAATCACTTCTTGCACACAATGAATTCAATCCAGTACATCTTTTTTGTCATCATTATTTTTAGGAGGCGTTTAAGGGTACGGTAAGAAATCCCGTATGCTTGCGATGCTCTAAAACAGTTCATACCCTCTGTTATAACATGTTCCATCGAAAGTTGAAGACTGTCCTCGATCCACTGACTTCTATCAGAAGATCTTACGTAATGTTTACACATTCCCTGCAATAAAACAGAAAATAAAACTCTTGCAACAGTTTGCCATCTTACCCCGAAACAAATGGTCATATTCCCCAAGTATCGGGGTAAGATGCCTAGTGCTGGGACGCAACCTAAGATGGCGGAACAAGGTCGTTGGTTGTTAACAATACAAAGTTTAGAACCTTTACTACAATATCCATTACAAAAGTTTGACAGTTATTACGAATTCAAGGATATATTAAAATTGTAACATACCTTTGCAATTATTTTATAGCAGAAAAATGAGCTGTTTCTTGCTTTTCTTCTTCTCACAACAAGAACACGTGGCAAAATGAGTTAGCTTCCACTGTACAGACATTCAAGTGTTTCTGTGATCATGAAGACATGCGCGTGGCGTTATCTCTTGGAAGAATGTGAAACTACAAAGAAATAAGCATCTTCCCCCGATAGTCATCTCCCCCCGATTCACTATAATTTAGTAGTAGTAGTAGTAGTAGTAGTAGTAGTAGTAGTAGTAGTAGTAGTAGTAGTAGTAGCAGTAGTAGTAGTAGTAGCAGTAGTAGTAGGTTTATTTTGCCTGGCAGAGTTAAGGCCATGAGGCCTTCTCTTCCACTCAACCAGGTTTCAATAATATACATGAAATACAAAATTTGATTACAAAACAACACAAAAGAAAATACCTTAGAAATTACATAAAATATAGTAGGAAATTACAATAATCAAGATCAGTTACATAATATAAAATTACAAATAGTCAAGATCGGTTACATAATATATAAAATAAAGTAGAAAATTACACATAATCAAAATCAGTTACATAACATGGGGGGGAATACACACACACACACACAATTTATAAGACCTAAAATGCCCGAGATAAATTCGACGATTAATTCACTTCATATATGCTATACAGTTAATATACTAATAGGAGAATACATATGGGTTATAAGACATAAAATGTTGATTAGCAAAGTCCTACTAAATGGCATACAAACACAAATGATTAAGTAATATATCAAGATAATAAAGAAAATAGAAAAAAAATAGAAGAGAGAGAGGGGAAAAAATAACAAGTTGGTCATTTAAGACTATTTAGCAACTTCCGCAAGAGTCTAGTTTTGTTCATTAAAGACATTTCTAAGTAGAGTGTACTTAAAAGATTTTAGACTCCGACTGCTCCTGATTTCCTGCGACAAGGAATTCCAGGAACGGGCTGTGTGTATTGTGAAGGAAGCAGAGTAGAGAGATGTTTGATGGAATGGAATTGATAGAACATGGTTATGCTGTGAACGTGTATCACGGTTGTGGTGGGATGCTAAAAGTGTGAAGCGAGGAACTAGGTAAATAGGTGTGGAATTATTTAAAATCTGATACAGCAAACAGAGTGAATGAACTGAACGTCTCTCCCGTAAACGAAGCCAAGATAATTGAAAGAAGTACTCGGAGACATGATCATAATTTAAGCTATAATATGTTTTTCCCTATGGAAACGCTTAATATACCATCACTGAGCTAACTTCTGGATGCTTACGAGTTCCAGAAATATCGTATTCCATAAAAATGGTAACACAAATTATTTCAACACATTTGTAACTTCTAGCTAAATACTATTTGGTATCTTATACACACTCCCGAAGTCCTATTCACACCAATTACAACACTCCAAACCAGTTTACAGCCCTATTTGAGTCTCCTACGAAGGCATTTCGTTGGTTGTTACATGATTCTATAGTCCTTATTAAAGAAAAAACATACTTACATTCCTATACACGCATTAAAGTTTCTTTTCTGACCAATACTACCAATTCTACGACCATTTTTTTACAATAAAATACCCTATTTAAATGTCTACGACAGCAATGTTCCACAAGGCCGTAACTCTTGGGCGCAGTTGTATGATCGCAGAATAAATCTTGGAATAGCTGTTCGTGGAATAGCCTAACTATAGGATAAAAAATAAAGTATCTTGTTGTATGACGTTCGTTTATTCCAAGGTTATCTAAACAAAAAATAAAAAAACGTAGTAGTAATGAACATAATGATGCAGCTTTAACGTCGTTAGGTAGTCCAGACGCTCTTTTGGATCTCATTACCACAAGGAAGTCTCCTGGCAAACTCTACGTAACTCCTCTTCTAATAGGTAAAATACCATCAGGAAATGTCTCATTGAAAAGCTGAGTTTGAAAATATTACAACTGAAGAGGATTTCTATAGTAAAGTTGACAATTTTTCTCAGTTTCTTGCTAACGCCATTACATTACTGCCTGGTTGGAAACATCCTTACTTACTTACTTACTTACAAATGGCTTTTAAGGAAAACGAAGGTTCATTACCGCCCTCACATAAGCCCGCCATCGGTCCCTATCCTGTGCAAGATTAATCCAGTCTCTATCATCATACCCCACCTCCCTCAAATCCATTTTAATATTATCCTCCCATCTACGTCTCGGCCTCCCTAAAGGTCTTTTTCCCTCCGGTCTCCCAACTAACACTCTATATGAATTTCTGGATTCGCCCATACGTGCTAAATGTCCTGCCCATCTCAAACGTCTGGATTTAATGTTCCTAATTATGTCAGGTGAAGAATACAATGCGTGCAGTTCTGTGTTGTGTAACTTTCTCCATTCTCCTGTAACTTCATCCCGCTTAGCCCCAAATATTTTCCTAAGCACCTTATTCTCAAACACCCTTAACCTATGTTCGTCTCTCAGAGTGAGAGTCCAAGTTTCACAACCATACAGAAGAACCGGTAATATAACTGTTTTATAAATTCTAACTTTCAGATTTTTCGACAGCAGACTGGATGATAAGAGCTTCTCAACCGAATAATAACAGGCATTTCCCTTATTTATTCTGCGTTTAATTTCCTCCCGAGTGTCATTTATATTTGTTACTGTTGCTCCAAGATATTTGAACTTCTCCACCTCTTCAAAAGATAAATTTCCAATTTTTATATTTCCATTTCGTACAATATTCTGGTCACGAGACATAATCATATACTTTGTCTTTTCGGGATTTACTTCCAAACCTATCTCTTTGCTTGCTTCCAGTAAAATTCCCGTGTTTTCCCTAATCGCTTGTGTATTTTCTCCTAACATATTCACGTCATCCGCATAGACAAGAAGCTGATGTAACCCGTTCAATTCCAAACCCTGCCTGTTATCCTGAACTTTCCTAATGGCATATTCCAGAGCGAAGTTAAAAAGTAAAGGTGATAGACAGGATAAACGTTTACTCAACAATCAACGCTCTTACGAGCAGTGTGGCAATCCCGAACACGCAACAATGAGAGACAGGGAAAAGCTTCGATTGAAATACAAGTACCAACTTACACAATTCCAATATTTTAATCGAAGAAGGAAAGCTGTTCATTCCATACCGAGAGCAAATAACGACGCTGTACTATTCACTCCAACAAAGTACACAACTCCTTATCGAAGAACTCTTCCGTCCCTAATAACTGTATTCGTCCTTCTTACGAACAGTCTCTGAGTTAACCCTGACAAACGTTTAGCACTACCATAGCCAAAGAAGAAATTGCCGCGGCTGCTAACAATACGTCACCTGGACCCGACCACGTGCTTATGAGAGCAATACGTAATGTAGTTTGCTACGAAATAATTTCTTTAATTGCAACACATATACTGTCGTTGTGTGAAATAAAGTTGCCTCCTCTAATTATTAGGCAGCGGCATTCCTTTTAAGATTTGTAGGTCTTTATTGCATGCACCGATAATAAAATGAAAATGCGACGTTGTCACGTCTTGTTTGTTGCTGCTATATATTAATATAACATGGATATGGGCTAGGCTTAATTGCTCAAAGCATGAGTTAATTTGAAGATTATTTAGATTATTTATTTTAAATTAATTATTTAAAGAAATAATTAAATGTTTCTCCATAAGGAAAACCGGAAAGTTTGACTTTTTGTAATAATTCTTTTATTGTTAAGGATTGGCCCTTATTGTAAGAACTATATATTTCACGGCGAATGTAATCACACGTAAAACCATCTACTTTATTAAATTTTGTGACTTTGTGTCCACGCTTTTAGGTGTCTTAGGTCCCTTTTTTACAGTTTTACTTACAGTATTTCTATTTAATTTAAGAATTTTAGATGTCTCCGAAATTTTTCCTTGACCTAAATTGTTTTTCAGAACATACGTGTGAGCATTGCACACAAACGTTTGACACTGCTTACATAATTTTGGTCTAGCTTTTGAATTTGAATTGTTATTTAACTCTGATATATTATTATTATTATTATTATTATTATTATTATTATTATTATTATTATTATTATTATCATCGTCGTTATTGGCGTTCATGGGTATCGGTTCCGACACTTCACTCGCTTCCCACGGCCTCCACATTTTTATTATACACTGAACTGTAATATAATTAATTTTCACTGTGAACTAGAACAAGACACACTGCTAAAATTTGCAACTCCGCGTGGAGTATTGGAGCGGCCTTCAAAAGACTTGACGACGACAATGGACAGCGACATAATTAAAATTATTGAAACTACAAAGCTTCCGTCCTCTTTGACACCGCTAGCCTACTAATTGAACGTGGCTACTTCACCTCCTTGCGTCACAAAGCACGGACTATATTAATCTACAAAGGAGGCGATGTTACCGACTTAGGTAACAATTACCATTTGTTCCATGTTAAGAGGAATCATCGAGCGTGTGCTGAACAAACGTCTTAGAAAAATTGTTACATTTCACGAGTTCCAACGTGGATTCACAAACAGCCCCGGTGCTTTAAGGAACCCGCAGGTCCATTGCCGCCCTCACATAAGCCCGCCATCGATCCCTATTTTGAGAAACATTAATCCAGTCCCTAGCATCATATTCCACCTCCCTCAAATCGATATTAATATCATCCTCCCATCTACGCCTTGGCCTTCCCAAAGGTCTTTTTGCCTCCGGTCTCCCAACTAACACTCTATATGCATTTCTGGATTCACCCATTTTGCTTGTATTTTTTTTTTAAATAACTGCATTAAATACTTCGGCGAAACATGTAATAATATTGTATGTTTTCATATTTCCTAAATAACAAATTACGAAAACATGCATAATATTATAACATTAGTATTGAATTGTAATAATTGTGTATCATTAAATTTTACTTTTGTAGCATGAACTTCAAATAAACATACCGAAAGAGTGTTAGTCCTATTTGTGCATTATGTGCATTTTGTTTCTCTTCTCCACCCATTTGCCTCGTGCACCTTCCCACCGTTCATCATATTATCATTCCCCTCTTCATGTTTACTAAAAAAATAATGCTTATAAAATTGAAAATATTTTATTTTCTACAGAGTGATTCACGAGGATTTACCGTCCCTTACGGAGCTTATTTCCGAAGACATTCTGATGAAAAAATGTCATATAAACATTTGTCCTAATCTCAATATTTTCAGAGTTACACTAATTTGAAATTGTTCGTAAAATACCTTTATTCTTGAGTTTTAAGAGTAAAAGAATATTACAGATAAACAATGAACTATTCAGGAGTACCATTTCTTTAATTAGCTAGTATTCTGAAGCTAAAAATGTATTCTGAATTCCATAGTTGCTGCATACAGATTTTTTTTTTTTTTTTTTCGATTTTTAACTACAATAGTAATATGCGTTACAAGAGCGGTATGTTGACGTTTTCATGTTCCAGGAAAAGATTGAAAAAGCGAAACGTAGTTGAGCTTTTTTAATTTCCGAGAACATGAAAACAAACATACCGCTCGTGTATCGTACATTATTTTGTGCGAAGATCGTTTATTACATACCTGAAAGACGAATTTCTAATTAGTTGCAATGAAATCTCCATCTTGGTTTCTATTTAATGACGGCAACTTCGGAAAGCCAAAATATCTTTCTTCAACATTGTTCCTATAAAATGTTTTCTGTGTTTACTATATTCCAGCAGGCCGTGATATACGTCTGTCTTTTTTCCCCCAGTCTATAAATGCGAACTTAAAACAAACGGTAAGGTTATGTAATGATTTATTTTTCATTTTAATGTTTTAACAATATTATTTATATAACATATTGCAGTAATAACATCGGCGTCTGGAATCTTGTTGATTTTTTCACGGCTTCCTTAATGTTACTTGTATGAGGAATGCAATAAGTTTCGTGGAGTAGTAGACTTTACTTAATTTTTGCAAATATTTAAAAACAATAATTAACAGTGCAATTTAGGTGAAATTGCAGTGGTAAGTTTCAATTTATAATTATTACTGTGTTAAACGTCTCTAAAAATAATATGTTAAAAGCCTAAAGCAGTAAAATGAATGTCGCGCTTAAGCAGTAAGAAGAGGGAAATTGTTGTGTGTGTTACGTTGGGAATACTGAATGTGGAATTTCACACTTATCGCGTATTGGTTCTGTGCGGAAAACAAGCAAATACGCACGATCTCGCACAAAATTACATTTTATTACGCATTAATCACAATAATTGCCACTCTTGTAAATTCTTGAAGACTGTACATTAGGATGCATAATTAAACTGTAAAGAATCAAATTCCTAAAGTCGTATGATTTGTAACAATTTTTTTGTTAATTGCGTAAGAATAATATCATTTCTAGTTAAAAATTGAAAAACAATATCTGTACGAAGCAATTAACAACACCTTTTTGAGCTTCAGAACACTACCCAATTAAAGAAATGACACTTCAGAATAATTTATTCTCTATTTGTAGGCCTAATATTTTTTTAACTTACCCTTAAAACTAAAGAAAAAAAAAAGGTATCTTACTAACAACTTCAAATTAGTGTAACTCAGAAAATATTGAGAATAGGGCACATGTTTATATGACATTTTTTCATCAGAATGTCTTCGGAAATAAGCTCCGTAAGGGACGGTAAATCCTCGTGTCACCCTGTATATTAATGCATAATATAGTCTACACTTAGACATATCTCATTTATTTGTACTTTGTAGTACTTATTCCCTTCTAAAACCCTTAAGATGCCTCCCAGGTTTGGAACCACAGCTTTAGATCATATGAGTGTACCGCGGGATTTTAAATTACATCTTTAGTGTGCCACATGTTGAAAAAGGTTGAAAACGGGGCCCTATACACACGTACAGTATATTACACATCAGTGAACTATTTCTAAAGCCTGAATTTCATAAACAGAAAAACGACATTAGAAAAGATTACAATGTACAGTACTGGGCCTATAGCCTAGACCCCAGCTGTCTATGTTACAATGAATATTACTTTTGCATTGTTGTCCACACCTGTGGAGTAACGGTTAGCGCGTCTGGCCGCGAAACCACGTGGCCCGGGTTCGAACCCCGGTCGGGGCAAGTTACCTGGTTGAGGTTTTTTCCAAGGTTTTCCCTCAACCCAATACGAACAAATGCTGGGTAACTTTTGGTGCTGGACCCCGGACTCATTTCACCGGTATTATCACCTTCATTTCATTGAAAAGCTAAATAACGTAAAATAACCCAATAAAATAAAAAAAATACATTGTTCCGTTTAACTTTTAAATATGATGATTTTATTGTTGTGTTGTTGTTTAGTCAGTTGTCCGATGACAGATCTGAACCTCACAATGATACCAAGAAGGCACCACTTGTGAGGCAACTAGGCCAGGAGATAATGGGGGTAGGGTGGCCAGTTCCTTTTCCCCTCCATTGCATACTTTGCCGACTAGCTACATATTACAATAATCAGACTTCAGATGTATACAAACAAATAAGTTCTTCCTCTGATGCATATCGTCAAGTGAGATGTACTGCCTGTTAATAGATGTACATATCAGCCAGAACCTCAATCAAAGGATGATGATTTTATTATTATTATTATTATTCATTCATTCATTCATTCATCCATTCATTCACTCATTCATTATATTCCATAAATCTTACATGAGCAATGAAGCTTTAAGATGTGGAACAAGTCAAAATTTTACAATATTACAATTACAGTTTTACAAATTTTCATAGTTTTACAATTTAGTAATTTTCTGCAATTTTTACAATTTTGTGCAATTTTTTACAATATTTTGGCGAGATGTAGTGAGATGAGGTGAGGTCCGAGGATTCGCCAAAAGATTACCCGGCATTTGCCTTTTGGTTGGGGAAAACCTCGGAAAAACCCAACCAGGTAATCAAATCAAAGGGGGTAATTAAATCAAAGGGGTTGATGCCAAGGACTCGCCATAGACCATTATTATTATTATTATTATTATTGTTATTATTATTATTATTATTATTATTATTATTATTATTATTATTATTATTATTATTATTACTTCAACTGATTCGGTTAAATTGGAAAATATTCCAAGAAAATTTATTTCCTTATGTGCTTTTCGATTTATACCCAATTCCTCTGACTTTAACTATGAGATTACCTGTAAATATTTTAACTGTTGTATCCTTTATTCTAGACGTCTAAATCTTGATTATCAATTTCTTTACAAAGTTATCAAGGGTGATATTGATTGTGAGTCTATCATAAACAATATCAGCCTTCGTATTCCTACAAAAGGTTTAAGATTTCAAAAATTTTTTATAACAGAAATTCAAAATCACTTTCTCCAGTCTGTAGATGCATAAAATATGCCAATTTGCATGGGCTCAATTTAGATCCTTTTAAGGTATAGTTTTGTTTTGATTATTAGTATTTACTGTTCTTGTTATCAATTTTATTTATGTTTGTTTTTGTTTATTTAAATATTATTTATTTGTTTTTGCACCTTTGTATCTTCTGTTTGTGTATTGTGCTGAACTATAATTGGCCTCTGGCTGTTGTTCAGTACACAAATATTAATAATAAATAAATAAAATAAATAAATAATTTATTATTTCTGTGGGAAATACCCAATACAAAGTAAAATTTGTCTCGATAATAAAATATTAGAAATATGTAATAGTTTCCCATATTTAGGTTACAATCTTTCAATTTTTGAAGAATTTGTCATATCACAGAAAATTAATAAATACACAAGAGCTATGGGCATTATAAATAGTGTGATGAAACCATCCTTGGTTCAGAAACACACCCGCATACGTCTCTACAACACATTGGCACGACCGATGCTCAGCTATGGCAGTGAAGCATGGACACTGAGGAAAGCAGATAAAAGCAGAATAACGGCTTGTGAAATGCGAAGAACAGCGGGCTATACTAAATGGGATCTGAAAAGAAATTGTGAAATTTTAAAGGAACTAAAAACTCAACCAGTTTCAGATTACATTGTTCATTATCAGTCTAATTGGAAACATCATTTGGAAAGAATGAGTAATAGTAGACTCCCAAAGGCAATTTATGATTATGTACCACATGGCCAAAGATCTGTGGGTCGTCCTGTTAATGTATTAATAATTACCTAATCTGAAACCTCCTTCATACCTAGAGTGATGACGTTTATTTCACATGGAGCCATGGCCGTCTGAATACATTGTTGTTGTATACTTATAAATATGGCGCTTTATTAGGAATCTTCAGGTAAAACTGAAAACAAAAAAACAGATTCTACGCACCCGGTCTGCAGAACTCGTTTGTAATGTACGACAGCGTTTTGAAAATGCTACCGGTGGCGGCGGCCTCGTTGCAGCGTTCTTCACCTCTGAGGAAATTGTCTACAAAGTGATACTGCGTATCGCTAACAGACAATCACGTGCTCTACCTGCAAGATTTGGCAACGTTGGCTTCTTCCGTCAGGGCTGTCCCCACTTTAATGAATGGTTAACTAAATTGAGTTATTTTCTTTCTCTTATGATATGAACTGTTATTCCCATCCCTAACTGAAAGCGACTTACACCAATAGGCATCTCGATACGTGACTCAAATTCTGATTCGTTCAGTGGCGGCAAGTTGCTGTCAGTACACATCATGCAAGGCGATCCAAGTAAGTTATTAAATATATTTCTGCAGATCTCTTTCATTTCTGAAGTCTCATATAAGCACCACGCTGCATTTCTGTGCCTGGTTCAACTCTAACCACCCCGACTGCTTCATAGAGCTCACTGTGACGTGACTGCGAAAGAAATGATATCGTTTTCCCAGGACTTTAGCAAACATGGTGAGGGGAAAGCTATTTTCCTGGGATTAATTCTTTGAAATATGTGAATACAACTTTTATAACACATACAGGGACATCATTTTATTTTTACTAACATTTTTAATATTAACTTGGCTATATCTCTGGATCAACGCCGTTTGCTGCCCCCTTCCACGACTGGAGTTCGATGGTACTGGCGTAATATACAAACAAATCACTTTACTAGGCATAGGAGGGAAGAAAAGTAGTTCATCCATTTACGTAAACTATGAAATATCGCGCTTTTGAGTTTGATTATTTTCATTAGGTTTTTGTTTAATCAAAATACAATACAGTACTAACAATGAGTGTTTTTACTCACGAACTGAGCTATCCATGTGGACGTATTCATTATGCAGTGTATATTATACTGTCTACAACACATTAGCGTACAATATAGAGAATGAAGTTAAATTGAAAAATAATCATAATATGAATATTTAAACAATTTTTTTAAATAGTGGCCGATCATTTCGATACAGGCTTCAGTTTTAATGTGCATATTATCGCACTATAGACTATTGCATCTAATCCCAATAAAGTTTCGTCCTTCGTACTAGTAACTCATGTTGAAAAAATTCTGTACCTACTCTATAAAAGAGTATCTTACGTACTGTAAATATAATCTTCACTTCTGCCCGATCCGAAAAATAAAATTACTTAGACATACTATCTACTGTCCGTCCAAGTGGTTATGACGTAGGGTCGTAGAAAGGGAGGAAATCACGTGTCAATTATTTAACGAGGCCCTTTTATTTAAGTTATTTTAAACAGTTGTATAATATTACGTAGATGCCAAATTCCTAACAGAAATTAATGTTTTCAGAAAAGAGCTAAGACAGCCCAACCACTAGCTGGCAAATAAAAGCTGGTGGGGGAAACCGGGATACGACGTAGGCAAATGGACGACAGTACCTGTGCGAAAATGATTCAATATTGAAAGCTCTTTCGTCACTAGAAAACGCGAACATATTTTTGGAACGTACTGTTTACTATGTCCGTAAGGCTACTATGACTGTATATGCGGTCTTGGATCAGTGTGGAGGACGTTTGAACTTCGTTAGTAGAAGGGGTGGGAGTGAAGTACATTAAAAAACTCAGGTACAATAAAAATTGAAGTAAAAATAAAATGATGTCCCTGTACATCTTGATTACACAACTTTTAACACTGTATCACTTCGGAATATGTATGGTAACAACTTTCTTGTGTTAAATATTAACGTACCTTGTTAACATGTTTCGATCTATTTTCGGTCATCTTCGGAACTGGTCGTTGTTGGTCTTGGCGCCTCTTGTTTCCTGTGTGGGTGCGTTCGTAGTGTATAGTCAAAGAGTGTATGTGTTTTGAAATTGAGTTGTGTGTTGAGAATATCGTTGGGGTGTGTTTTCGTGTGTCTGTATATTTCATATTGTGCTAGTGTGTTGAGTTTCTGGCTTTTTGGTTGGATGTGTAGTATTTCCATGTCTGTGTTGATGTCTCTGTAGGTGTGGTTGGCATTTGTGATGTGTTCTGCATATGTGGAGGTGTTTTGTAATTTTGTTATGGCTGTGATGTGTTCTTTGTAACGTGTTTGAAATTATCTGCCTGTCTATCCTATATAGAAGTTGTTGCAGGTGTTACATTTGAGTTTGTATACGCCTGTGTGGTTGTATTTGTTTGTTTGTGTCTTTGTGTGTTGAGATGTTTTTGTAGAGTGTTATTTGTTCTGTATGCGATGTTGTAGTTTAATTTCTTGAATGAGGTTGCAATTTTATGTGTGTTTTGTGATGTATTTTTTGTGTTCTTGTATTTGTGTTGTATTCTTATGTTTTTTGTGATTATGTTTTTTTTTCTTATTATGTTGTCTATTATGTTGGGGTTGTATCCGTTTTCTTGTGCTATGTATTTGATTGTGTTTAGCTCTTCGTTGTAATCCTGTTGGTTCATTGGTATGTTGAGTAGTCTGTGTACCATTGTTCGGAATGCAGCTTGTTTGTGTTGTGTTGGGTGGTTGGATGTGTTGTGTATGTGTGTTGTTGTTGTTGTGGGTTTTCTGTATACTTTGAATGTGTGTTCACATGTATTGTTCACATTATTATTTAATATGAATTAATTTTAAATTATTCATATACAGGGACATCACTTTATTTTTACCAACATTTTTAACATTAACCTGGCTATACTCGGAAACACTGTTGCCCCCTTCCATTACAGGAGTTTGATGTTACTAGTGCAATATGTAAACAAATCATTTTACTAGGTATAGGAGGAGAGAAAAGTAGTGTATCCATTTATGTTGTAGGGAAATACGATATTACGATTTTCAGTTTGATGATCACTTTTACGGAATTTATCAAAATACAGTAGAGTAGTAACATTTTTTTTTTTTCAAAAACTCAACTTTTTAGGCGGCTATGTTCGTTATGTAATGTCTTCTTTATTTAGCATATTAATTATTGATGTTATCATACAATATAGAGAGTGTATTTAAATTGAGGGGGTCATAAGTAAAGGGCTGTAAGTGCACTTTTTATTTTGAGAAAATGGGGTTTAAATATTTAAGCTTTCGTAAAATCGGTGAAATTTTTTATTTAAATTTTAATGTGTGATGCGATTAAAATATCCCTTTGCCACTATAATTTTATATACTTTTGCTTACACTGGATGCACTTAACTCATGTTATTACAAATGTCACTAGCATTCCTTTGCTTCTAGCCACCTCAATTCAAAAAAAGCTAATCTGAATTTTTAAACAAGTTGCTGAAAATGGTTGCCGTTCATTACAATGCAGGCTTCAATTCAGTACGCATATTATTAAAAACATTTTGAAGCATATTCTCTTAAATTGAATTTATCGTTTCTTGAATATAATTTTTAGTACGATATCATTAATATAGGTTCTTTCTTCTATAGAAAACGCAATCATATTTATGAAACACACTATACACTGCAGTGTTTACTTCACTGCTTGAAGACTTCGAATGCAACAGCGGCCGTAAGTTTGTGTGTCTGACGGGAGCAAGGACATTAGTGAAGGGGTGAGAGTGAAGTACATTCAGAAATGCGGGTACAATAAAAATGCAAGTAAAAATAAAATGATGTCCCTGTACTTTTATTTTACAACATTAGGCCTAATAAGAATACTACACGAAAACAGTGAAGCTGCAGTTTATATGGTATCCCACAGCCTTCCTTATTATCCATGGATGCTGTCATTGTTACAATCGATATATACAGCCAGTTCCGCTTCATATTATATTAACAAAAGAAAAGTATCAAGTTTATTATAAACATAAATATAAAATTTTATTATAAATACAGATACAGAACTGAAAATTGAATGCATTGTCTTCTGTTTATCTCTATTTCTATTGTTTCTATTGTAACACGATAATATTTCAAATCGATAGTGACTTCGACTCGGAATTTCTTTTGAAGCCTAGTGTACAATACGTTTGCGGGAAACGAGACTTCAATAACAATGTATCATAATTTCCGGCACAAGAAGAATGCTTTTAAAAGTGCCATATACCGTGCGTTTTTCTGGGTAGAAGGTATTGTGACTTTACATTACCATAAAACACCTATGTATAAAAATAATAAAGAAATAATTTCATCTGTGGGCCGTGTTTAGAAATTAGCAGGGTTTGACAATTTGTAAAACAAGAAAACATCATTTATCCAAAGCCTGATGTTCTCCTGTGTTACAAATTGTCAAAGCCTGCTTTTTCTAAATATGGCCCACAGATTAAGTTATTTCTTCATTGTTTTCATACAATAGCTCTCTTGTGGCAATGTTAAATCTCTATATTCCGTACATAGTAAAACACGCGGTAGCCTATAAATTTGGTCTGAGCTGAATATACAGTAAACAAAATCCGTCCAATATTTTAGGAGAAATGTCTGTATATTAATTTAGAAATCTTCTCGCCATTCATGAGCTGCCACAAGGGACAAAGAGTACTTAACCATATAAATGTTTACAAGTGCATTGAACCATTGATTTTGTTTTAGTAATGTTAATGTTATATTATGTTTTATTTAACGACGCTCGCAACTACAGAGGTTATATCAGCGTCGCCGGATGTGCCGGAATTTTGTCCCGCAGGAGTTCTTTTACATGCCAGTAAATCTACTGACATGAGCCTGTTGCATTTAAGCACACTTAAATGCCATCGACCTAGCCCGGGATCGAACCCGCAACCTTGGGCATAGAAGGCCAGCGCTATACCAACTCGCCAACCAGGTCGACTGTTTTGACAATGAAACTCCTACAAATACATAGCTGCAAATACATTTTGAGATTAGTGGAAATATACCTAGTTTTAGAGAGAGAGGTAAGTGTTACAAAAAAGTAAAGAATGCTAATGAACTTAGTTTGATTTCGAATATAGGTGATGCTTCAGGAGAGCAATTGATCCTTTCAATGCAGCTAAGGTTACAGTCGGAATAATAGATGTAGGTATTCCAAGCCTCTTAAACACATCTTTCATGAAGAGAGTAGCGGTACCTCTTGCTCCAACCAGAAGTCCGATTACTTCAAGCTCTTCTAGCTGGTACTTTTGGAGGTAATAGGGAATGGTAGGATAATTTTTTAATTCCCACATACTCTGTTTAACTAAGCAGCAGAGGAACAGACAAAGACTCAACAATTTACAGGTAAACTTTAGGCACCATATTTAAAAAATCCTAAAAAAAATGAAGTCTTAGTGTTAAAAATTCGCAGAGCTTTTAAATAGTACATTATGCAACGAGCCTATAATGGTAGTAATTAAGACGCGAGTATGTTTATGAAACGAGCGCAAGCGAGTTTCATAATTTTCATACGAGCGTCTTAATTACCATTATAGGAAGTTTCATACGACTTTTTATGCTCAACCATATTTCTAACTTGAAATTATTCCAAAGTAGGTCATGTTATGGTTATGTGAGTAGCGAACTGACCTGAATTGTGAGATGTGCGCAGACGCGAAAGTATTGATTTTTTCTGTGGCCGAATGTCATTGACCTCGATATAACGTAGAGAATAACATGAACATTAGTCTTGATATAACCTGGAAATTGATTTAGAATTGAAAAACGAGATGATAAATTGAATTTATTTGAATATTATTTACAATTAACGATAATTATTATAGTAACAGAACATAACCTCCTGCGACAGTTTTGGATTTCCAGCCTCCGTGACTTTTCGCTAATTGTCTTTCGATTGCATATCCGAGAATAATCGATACTTGCGGTTTTATAATGGTACAAAGATGATTTGTCATTGGCTGAACACCTGAACTTTAATGAATAGATGTACTTTAATGAGGTGCATTAAAGGGCTACTACCAGGTGTATAATTACTACATTTCGTCATGATCGAGCATAAACAAACATAAAATGTCATTTTTCTCAAAATGAACTTCCGTTGGCATCTTCTGTTATTATTTTGCATTATTAAATAAGATGAGCTCACTGAAGGAGACATCTCGATGGGACTTCTTGAAACTTATTTTATTGCTTGTTTTACTTTATCGCCACTAACAAAAGAGGATTTAGGACTATTTAGTCCTGTCCCACAAAACTGACGTGGTCCTGATCCCTCCGTCTCGTCGGCCGTAATGAAGAGCAATTTTGGGCAGTCGATCTTAGTTCATGCTGTCAAAGTGTTGAAGTCAACCGCGCTGATATTATTCAGCTTGTGTTAGCATTCAGCTTGCCTCTTGCCGTGTGACGTTGAGAGGCGATGATACTTTCAACTTAAAATCCAAATTTAATTTTCATATTCGAACCTGTCATTTCATATGCTGTTAACTGAGATTGTCGTTTGATTTTATCACTTCGACATGAACACATTTCTCCCTTCTCTTCGAAAATAATACATATTAAGCTAGACTATATCACTTTCCAAAGCCGTTGTTCATATTCAATATAACGAGTCAGTTTTTCAGGGAGTGATGTACACTGGGGTTCAAAGATTATGTGACCTACGATTTTATGATCGTGTAAGCGAACTTTCCAACTACGGGATAAATCAGAACCAAAGACATGAAAGATTGACAAACTTTGAAAGAGTTCTACTAGTTCTCAATAGGCGGCACCATTATTAGGACAATTAAAAAGTGTTCAATCGAAAGAATACTTCAAATAAAAAATAAATAAATAAAATAAGTAAATAAAGAAAGAAAACTTAAAGGCATCCATCTACACATTTTTTTTTTTTTCAAAATTTACCGAATTTTTGTCGTTGAGAATATATAAATGGGACTTTATTTTCTATAAAAATAGATTATGTCTCTAATAATAACAATGAGATATTAATTAAAAAAACAAATCGTGCATTTTGATGTTCTTTACTTCAGTGGTTTAAATCTTTATACAAGAAGGCCGTGTTAAAAACAGTTGCTGTAGATTTGTGGTTTCGGTATCAGATGGACTTGAAAAAGATTCAAGTGAAACCTTAACATGTAAAATCTTAACGAAATATTAAACTTAATTTTTAATTTAATAAAATATTTATTCGTACACAAATGGTAGTGATAAATAAATGCGGGGAGTATAAAGACAGAATTTAACATTGTATAATTCTAAAGTAAGTGTGGTATTAATTTCCAAATGAATCTAATTCTCTGTAATGACATATTACAATTTTAAACAACTCATTGGCGTCATATTGATGTGAGAATCGTTTCGACTATCAACTGCATTGTTGTCTCGAGACTTGGCCTCATGGAATGAGGAAGAAATTATGAAGTAATTAACGAGAAGGCTCCGCCTTGTTAAATTTAAATGTGGGAGTACCAAGACAGAAATGAAAAGAAATATCAAACTTTTGTTTCAAATCGCAAAAAGGCTTACAGTAAGAATCAAGAACAACATACACTTTTTACGCATTATAGCGATTCGATTAATCTCCCGTCACTTTTTTTCTCTCAAAACAGAACAAGATCTACGAATAAATCCCCGTCCTCTCAATAGCTTCTAGATACGCGCTGGGCTCGTCTCGTTGCGTAACCATGGTGACGGCTGTTTTTCAGGATCGTACGGGCACCGTTTCTGTCAATTCTCACGGACTGGCCTGACTTCTAATTAATATATCTTATCTCAAAGCAACTCCAGTTTCATCGCCCATTATATTCACTACAATTTACGCAGGTTAGCACTCAGCGAAGGTAGTGATCCAGCCCCCAATTACACTAGGAGGATGCAGCGTCCTAGTCTATGTTGCTTGAAGACTTTCTATGGAGGCTAAGGTCCCGGGTTCATATTCTGCTTCAGACATGAATGTCTGTTCGCGGTTGAAGTGTTGTTGCAGGGTTAGTCCTCACTCCGCGTTAAGAATTCTTATCAGTGTCTGTTAAGATTAAGTCTTTATTGAAATAGAAAAGGAAACGCTGATAGTTGGAAAATGTTGTAATAGAAATGAAATTATTTCCACTAAAATATATTTGCTACATATGATTACCTAAGAAATGAAAGTCTACACCTGTAGAGTAACGGTTAGCGCGTCTGACTGCGAAACCAGGCGATCCAGGTTCGAATTCCGGTCGGGGCAATTTACTTGGTTTAGGTTTTTCCTGGGGTTTCCCTCAAACCAACACGATCAAATGCTGGGTAACTTTCGGTGCTGGACCCCAGTCTCATTTCACCAGCATTATCACCTTCATCTCATTCAGACGATAAATAACCTGAGACGTTGATAAAGCGTCGTAAAATAATCCAACAAAAAGTTAAAGGTAAGGGCTGAATTATGCTCCACAATAAACCCTTCTCTCTGTTGTGAGAACCATAATTGCAGAAATCAACACAACGCTGAATTCACAACATGTCAAACTATTGTATACAATAAATAAATCCTTGGTTGCTAGGGAAACGTGGACAACAGAAGAGCGATAATTCCAGTGCTGTTTGTTTTGGCGCATACTGTATTTAAAGGAACCCTATTCTTTCCGGCAATAGTGCCTTCTAATGGTGTCAGAGCATGTGCATATGAGTCGTTCAGAGCAGAAGTGGTGTAAGTCAAAAATGAGTAATGAGGTTTAAAGTAAACATTCTGTGAAATACAGCGCAAAGTAGCAATTAATATCCAATTTATTTAAGCTATTAGGAGCCAGTGGATAGCAAGAAGGCCATATTAATTGCTACTTTGCGCTGTATTTTACAGAATTTTTACTTTAACCCTCATTACCCATTTTTGACTTACACCACTTTTGCTCTGAACGCCTCATACATTGCAATTATTAACGAAAAAATTATAGGCCTATATTATTACCTTCTTCTTTTCAAGAAGTCTACATCTTATGCAAATCTGGCTTTTAGGTAGTAGCTCCCTGTAAAGCAGGTTTGAATAATTTCAAGGAAAAATTGTTCCGGGGCCGGGTATCGATCCCGGGATCCTTCGCTTAGCGCACAAATGCTCCACCGACTGAGCTACCCTAGGAACTATACACGACACCGTCACACCGTTCCTGGGGTAGCTCAGTCGGTGGAGCATTCGTGCGCTAAGCGAAGGATCCCGGATCGATACCCGGCCCCGGAACAATTTTTCCTTGAAATTATTCAGTCTACACCTTTTCCAGATGTATTTCAGAAAGTATCATTTGTATTTCAGATTCGCCAATTGTATTTCAGAAAGTATCATTTGTATTTCAGATTCACCAATTATTGTATTTCATACATTGAATCATATGTTTTTGTTGTCATGGAAACTATGTAATTGTTTATCATGAGTTTGTAATAACGAGTTTCTTAGGCTTCATTTTGTCTTTGACGTTCCTGTATTTTACAATTTATTCTGTCAATAGCCTATAAATAAATAAATATACAAACTACTGTCTGAAATACAATTGATAACTTATGAAATACAAATCACTAATCTGAAATACAAATGACGCTTCCTGAAATACAATCGACGAATCTGAAATGCAACTTATTGTATGCTTTCTGAAATATAATGGATGAATCTGAAATATAAATGATGCTTTGTAAAATACAATTGATTAATCTGAAATACATGTGGAAAAGGTGTAGTAATACATGAGAGTACAGGTACAAAGAGGATTTAATAAGAAAAAAAAATCATATACAGTAATAGTTGTAAGTATTAGAAGCTAAGCTATGACAAAATAAAATATAGACTAGTATACTTTCACAACTTTCTTGTTGCTTAGCAACCAACTCCCATTACTCAACATCGTCAAAGATTTATACTGTATATTATTATGCTCATACACCATTAGATTTTGTTTGTGGCAGCGATGGAAGGAAGGCTGTTTACTGCCAGCAATGCACACGTTCCAATCCTGTATGGGTTGTAGGGGTGTACAAGAGTGGTGAACGCATCACGATACGGGACGCAAACGCAGCTGCAGTAATGCACTTAATAATCATTGGTCTATTATATTTCTTTGCCAATCATAAAAGAATGACGCTCAATGTCTGGTTTAAAAAAAAGTCTCTAAAATAATCCGTATAAACTGATAGCCGAATTCCCAAGTGCATACTATGTACTGCTGTATTTTAGGGCGCTTTGTAAAACCTTAAAAAGATTTCTCCAGTTGAGGGTAGTTAAGGAAGGAAGGGTAAAAAGCGTTCGGAATTTATCAAATATCATTGGGTATATGCGTAGGCCTCTTCTTAGCAGATATTCCCCTCCTTTGTAATGTAACTAAAATAATAAGTTTATTTTACGTATTTTATAATCTATTCCATTTATTCTGTTATTGGAAATACAACATGCAATACAATACAATTTTTTTTCTTAATCGTTAATTTCAATATTAAATTTTCTAAAAAATTTTATTAAGAAGCAAATATTTCTGGAAGGAATAGATAAAAGATCCTAGACCAGGCATGTCAATTGATGCCCATAGGAGCAAGTGCGCGCTTTAGAGCTCAGGAGAGCCTGAGTGCTTTACAGAGGAAAGGAAAGAGACAGACGAAAGAGGTAGTATATACCGAACTTATTAAAATTGTATCCATGTTAATTTTTAGATTTGCCTGAGAAGTATAAGTGCATTATAAGAATGTAAGTTTTAATTTTAATGCTCATTTTTCACAAGTTTGATTTTTTTTATTCAAAAGAAATATTTTCTTAACTTTTCGTATAGAAAAGTGAAATTTTCAGGTATAGGCCTATTTATTTAGTAGCCTAACAGAATGTTTTCGTAAATCTAATATACCGTATATACGTATTACTGAAGATAGTGTATTGAAAATATTCGCATGCAAATTGTTTGTAAGGAAATGAATTAACAAAGCAACTACTGTTACATCATAAGCAAAAGATACGTGCCCATGTGTTGTAAAAATGTCAGCTCTATAGCTTCAGCAGATTTCGAGAAAATAATTTAATATTCTGATGATAGGAAGTTGCTCACCAATATCACCTTAAAAGCATAATGCGATAAGAGTTTTGTTATGTAATATTAGTTACACTTAAAACAGGTACAGTACCTAGGTAACTTTGCTTTGTACTGTAATATTGTTTTGATTAGTTTATTGATTACTTTTGTAAGGCTAAAGATACCATCAATATAAATTGCAACTTATCATGTCATACTCAATCTCTTTCTTTGGAATATCACTTTCTTTATGAATGATGTGTTTCATCCACTTAATATAATATGGAATTTAAGTGAATATTCCTTCGTAACTCTCTATCATGTTATTAAGATTTAAAACACAAGTGCAATATTAAGAAATCAGTGTTAGTACTTTTGTTTTACAGACAATATAGATAATATTAAACAGAAAGAAGCCATATAAAAATAACGACATAAAATTTCACGTTCCTTTTGAAGTTTGTGCACCACTGTTTTCTTAATCCAACAGGTTGCTTATTCATATACAAAACCCTTCCTCTTTCCATACTTAGCGCTTGCTGCCCGCACACGACGTCAAGGTCAGAAAAATGCGCTTGCTTTGACATCACTGTCCTAGACTATGTTGTTGATGTAGGTCTTTGAAACATTCCAGTAAAATAATCATGCAGATATTTAATTAATTGTATATTTTATTATGTAAATAATTTACGGCTGTAAAAAAAATATGCAAGTTTGATATTATTTTTACGAGTAGTTATTAGCTATTTTAATAATGTGAATAGTTTTATAAAGTGTAATGTGTGTATATTAAGCATGAAAACTTTTGTTCATTTAACTTTATTATTTGTTGGACTATAAGAACTGTATTCTGTAGAATTTAGTTGTTTTTCATAAATCAATATCATTATTACTGTAAGTTACGTTTAATTCCTTCAAGAAATGTATAAGTAACTCAAACTCCTTCCCTCAAATTTATACATCCCTTGCGAACACCACAACATTACGTCGCAGTTGCAACTAAAGTAGGGGAAGTCAGCAGTACGCTGTCCTGATTGGATACCTTGCACTCCTCACTGTATGGGGGTGAATGAGACACGAATCTGAAGAGAGTACGACTTGGGTAAATTGTGTCCAGGAGATTAAAAATATAATGAAACTGTAAAACTTATGCATTCAAGTTAATCCAGACAAAAGCACATATATAATTAGCAGTAAAGCAACTGTTTCAAGTTGCATAACGGATAACTATTAAGTAGGATTGAATTGTAATAACGTTCTTTTTAGAAACAAACTGAAACACAATCACAGTAAATCTAACCATAGGTACATATTTATTTATTTATTTATTTATTTATTTATTTATTTATTTATTTATTTATTTATTTATTTATTTATTTATTTATTTATTTATTTATTTATTTATTTATTATTTTGCTAATAATTGTAACATAAAATATAACATATACAGAAAAACTTTAGCTCGCCCCTGAAAGAGTAGAACTCGTGCTCAGGGGCGGATTCCTGAATTGAAATTAATAATTATACAATACAATTTGTCTTATGTCTACTATGCAATTATAGTATATAAATTTAAATTTACAATTTTTCAATTTTTATAAAATCCATACCTAACTTTTTAAATTTAATACTAGAACTATTAGAATTGACAAGATTAGGATATTTAAATATAAATTTGTTATATATTCTTGGGCCTAAATTACTACTATGATTAAATACTGTAACAGTGTTGTATTTTGGTTCAAACAATCTTAAAGAATTCATACCTTTTGTTTCATAACTATGAGAATACAATTCAAAATTATTTCGATTTTTATGTATGAATTTTATTAATACAATATAATAAATTTGTCTTACGTTAAGTACATTAGAGTCCAGAAACAAATTTTGAGATGGAAAATCAATAGATTTATGAAGACATATTTTAATTATTTTCTTCTGTAATAAATAAAGTGGATTAAAATTGGATTTAAATGAGCTACCCCATCCTATAATTCCATACATAATTACCGATTGAAATAAAGTTAAATATATTTTACGTAATAAACTTATTGACAAGTAATTCCTCGATAAAACAAAATAATATACTATTTTACGTAATTTATTACAAAGGCAATTAATGTGTTGGTTTCATTTTAAATAATTATCGAAAATTATGCCTAAATACTTAACTTCAGAGGACTCTTTAATAATCGGACATTTACACTGTATAAGACAACAATCAGAATTATGTAATTTAATACTTAATATAGATGTAGGAGGTTTGTTACATTTTTCAGATAATGAGAATGGAATAATTATGGTTTTATTTTCGTTGATAGAAAGATAATTTATGTCAAGCCATTTTTTTATTAATTTAAGTCCATTATTTGAATTATTATATGCATCATACCAGGTTTTTCCACCAAAAAGTAAAACTGTGTCATCTGCATAAGAACAGAGAACACCATTGTATTGTTGTAAGTCAATTTTTAATAAGTCATTAATATATATTATTCAGAACAATACAGAAAATAGTATATTACGATACTAGATTGGTAAGTTGTATAACAGTGCTTGCGACGAGTTTTTTTAATTATCGAGACTCTGTTATGTACGTAACGCCCGTGTATTGCATATTATTTTTGGCATAATCATAATTTATATCTTTATTATACATTAATTATGTATTAATATCGAACTGAACGTTTGTCATTTTGTTAATGGCAATGTGTAATTTTCTAGGTGGCCGTGTTTTTATTTTCTTTTGTTTTATTTTTTTGATACGACTGTCTCTTTTTTATGTGTATTCATTGTTCGAATAAATAAAAAGCTATTGCAATATACGAAATTGATTGACAGTCTTTATCCCACAACATTTAATAATTGTTCAAACTTCATGTTCAAATTTAATGTTAATAAATAAAGTTACAGCATGTTGTGTCAGAGTTCTTGTTCTTTTTTAATTTACAAGTGACTGTATGTTAAGAAAATACATTGCAATGGATAATGATAATCAAACACAACCAATGTAGATTTAACGAATTCATAATGTAGATTAATAAGTAGATATACGTTTTAATCAGGTGGAGTGTTTTGAAATATTTTATTGTTCAATAACTTCAAATCCAGGTTTGACTTAATAAAGTTATTATGTAAACTCGGACCAAAATTTGAGCTATGACTTACATCTGCTTGAGTATAGCATTTTGGCTCAATTAGAGGGCATAAATCCTACAACGTCTTCTTGTATTATACCCATGATCGTTCGATATAAAGTGATCATGATGTTTATGGAAATTTAGCAAGGTACCGGTATATGTATAAATTTGTTTGAGGTCCAATGCATCTAATTCTTTATATTTAAGATGTGTAGGATGATGAAGTTTTCTTTACAAGCACGTTTAACAATCATGTTAATTTATTTAAGCTACAAACTTAGTAAAACTATATATACATTTGTACAATATATTACGACAATTAGCATGAAGGTTGTTTTCTCGTGACATCACTGTCTTTTACATATTTCCAGATATCAGTAGAACTGAAAGAAGCGCGCCATCTTAATGCATTCCTCCAGATTTCCTAAAACAGTAATGAAGTATCGTCCACACGGAAAACAGTCACTGGTTCGACAAATGAAAAGATAGCATGAAAAATCGCTTGAATTATTATTATTATTATTATTATTATTATTATACTTTATATCCATTATTTGCTGTTACCCACTAAGTTTACATTCTTCGTCACGTGTTCCCAGTTTATACCATACTCTTCGTAAAACATGCGACAGATACTGAATTTTGAAGTCGTATTTAAGATAAAAGAAGTTAACATAAATTAACATACAAGCATGACACTCTGTTTCTGAGGTTTTCCTTCGTTATTTCGACTAATTTTTCATGCAGTAATGAAGAGATTTAAGTAATTATTAGTCTTCGGATTTTTAAGCCCTTGTAAACCCATTTTAGACACCAGAAATAGGCTCTAAAATTATACAGAAATAGACAATAAAAATACAGTTTTTGGTTTCCTAAAAATGCAATTCCAGGCTGCTAAAGAAACTATTTTGTGCATGTAAAATGTGTTTCTTATCCGCTAAAACTACAATAATAATTGTAAAAAGACAATTCATTAGTACTAAGCATAGGGGTACACTGTAACAAAAGAGTAAAGAAATTGTCGTTAGAACTTTGTTTTTATTGTCGTAATTTACGATTACGTATTTGTTAATTAATTCATCTGCCTCGTTGATTTATGGGTGCAGACACATGTGTTAATATTACAATTAAATTAATTAATTTACCAATGAAGTTAGAATTAACGCATTATTCATAATTGGTATTGCAATACATAACAAGGATTTCTCTAAATTTTCTGTTGTCAAACTTTGCCTTTTCTTAACATTTTATAAGCGGGAAAATATCTTTCCAATGATACAGAAGCAATGGGTGCATACTGCATTTAAATCTAGCAATATTTGCCATACTGATTTCTTTAAGGAGAAGTACATCCTCTCCAGTCATCACATTTCCATTGCCTGCTCAAACCTACCCCCATGATATTCAAAACTCTTCCTTTCGTTGCTACACGAAACAATTAAGAACACATATTCGGCTTAAATCTTAAAATATGTTATAACGGGCAAAATAAGCATTTTAGAGACAATAAAACTTCTTGGAAACGTTCATCTATATATATAATTTGAACTGGTAATGAAAATTACAGGAAAACGGCTGAACGGATTTTAATGAATGTCCCGTCATTTTGAAGCTTGGCATCCAAGGACTTTGAGAAAAATAGTAACTTTTAGTGAAGCGTTAGTTTTCCTACATAATTTTTCTATTTTCCAAAATCCATCTTTCTTCAGTTTTGAGAACTAATTACATTTCAAAATTAAAACAAAACACACTACAATAAACAATAGGTTATTACACGAAGGCCATGACCTGCAGGATTTCTGACATATTTAGAGCTCAAATTAAATTGGTTATTAAAAACTTCGACTTACTAAAAATAATTTACAGGTCTGATTCTGCGGTGTATAATTTTCTGGGTACAGCTGTGTATTGGATATTAAAATCTACAAAACTTGAGGTGGTTTGATGATATTATTACCATTATAGATGAAATATTATTATAGTTAATGCCATGATGTGAATGTTTTTTATTAATTATACATATTAATCTATATTGATGATATGAAAGTGAAATGTTTTGGGATTATATAAGTAGCTGTAGAAAATACCTTAACCCAGATAAGACTGACAGTCCTATATATAGGACTGAACGTTTTATTTTTTTAACATTGCTGTGTAAGATTTTCACAGTCGGCAATCATGATACCATAATCCTAATGTGTTATAAATTGCCTCCAATTTTTTTTCTTATATTTAGTCTGTCATAGTAATTGTTATTAACATATTTGTGTGAAACGTCCGGTATCCTATATATAGGACGTCAGTCTTATCTGGGTTAAATTAGATCTTCATTTCTATAATTTACTGAGTGGCGGCTATTATATATATTATGAAAAAACTTATGTAAGATAATATTATTATTAAAAATCAAATATTTTTATAGTTATTAATCAAGTGGGGTTGGGTCTTTTTCATACACTTAATGGCGGCGTGGTGTAGATATTTATATGCGTGATTGTCTTCAGTATTGGCTCGAGAGAGCGCAAAAATTACAGTTCCTGAGGAAAGACCAAAAGGTATTACTTACTGATAAAATAAGAGGCCTAGAAAATTTTGTAGTCTCCAGATCATTTCAGCAAGATCTCTTAGCAGGATAAAATGATTTTACTCTCTACATTTCAAGCTCTACCTGCAGCAGCTATACCAAGATGTTATGTCTATTGTTCGAAAGCATAGAAAACCTGACTTTTTTTAACTTTCACCTACAATCCACAATGACCTGAAATAGCTATTGCTTTACTTCCATAAAAAAAACCCACTGATCGTCCTGACATTGTTACTTGCGTTTTCGCGTTGAAACTCAAAAACTGAAAAGTATTTGGCATAAAAAAACATTCAGAGGGAGTATGTTTCATTATTATGGAAGCAAATAACTTTCAAAATGTCTGGTATTCTTCATTGAAAATAAACCTGAAAAATTTTTATTTGGGCGTCTAATGAACTTGATTTGAAGCATTTGCTGCACAAGCCACTAGTATTTTATATAAATCGTGAAGATATTTAGAGAAACTTATATTTAGTTTATCGTTACAGAAAAATAGGAATTTACCCTAAAACTGGAGGTCTGGTAATTAATTAAATACGATCTTTTATTATTATAATACGTTTTAATGTATAAACCTCAGGAAACTTAGTGAAGGAGCGGGAGGAGTACAGGAAGTGGGTTTCTAAGCTTGTCTGTATTTCGAGCGTTCGTGAAGGCTTGCGTCTTGTCTGTGGAGAGTCAAACTGGGTGGAATGTTGTGTCGCTGTCAATAGCATTTCAGATTAATCAAGTGTATTTCAGAAAAAGTAGATGTAACTTATTCATATTTTTCAATTGTAAAATGAAAAAGCATCAGATGTCATTCACACTAATCGATTATAATTCAGAAAGTGCCAGATGTAATTCAGAAAGCATCATCTACGAACATAAATTCCATAATACCTATTAAACATTTTCATGCTGACATTTTATAATATCCAAGCACTAAACAAAAACAGCCGGTTGCCATGACTACCAAACAAATGGTCTTTTCAGAATTTCAATTGTTTTGCATAATCTGAATATAATTACATTAATATTGATGTTTTCTGAATTATATTTGAGCTTTCCTAAATACAAAAGTCGATCTCTTCTGAATTTCAGCTGCACGAACTGAATTACGTATGACTTATTCTGAAATTCACTTGATTAATCTGAAATACAATTGACGCTTTCTGAATGGCAAGTTTTGTCCTTTAAATGTAGGGCCTAACATTGTAAAATCCTTTGCAGAACGGAAAGTTACATTTGTTCGGATCAATTTTTTGCATACTCAAAGGACAAAACTAAAATGTTGTTCAGTAATTTATTATCATAAGACACTGCTTTTTTTTAAATTGGCTGAGCATATTGGGCATTAGATCAATGGCTTTCCCAATACAAGCTATGAAATATTTAATATAAATCAGTTTTTACCTCAAAAAAGAAGCAAAAACGAGCAAAACTGTATTAAACTTTCTTGTTTGAAATATTTCAAAGATTAACCCCTGAAATTAATGACATTACTTACACTTCACCCTGTATTTATGTAATGTTTGTTTTTCTGAGCATAGAGCAAAAAGATTTAACATTGTCTACAGTAAGTACGAAAAAAACCAATGAGGAAATAACTTAATCAGTGTCCCATGTTTATAAATTAGCAGACTTCGACATTTTGTAAAACAAGAGAACATCATTTATGGTTATTAAGTCGAAATCTCCTAGGACTCGCGTTACGGAATGCGCGCTGGTTCGAGTCCTCATGGGGGAAGAAATTTTCTCATGAAATTTCGGCCAGTGTATGGGACCGGTGCCCACCCAGCATCGTGATGCACTTGGGGAGCTACGATGGGTAGCGAAATCCGGTTGCGAATACCAGCTAAAACGGCTGGGGGGACCATCGTGCTAACCACACGATACCTCCATTCTGGTTGGATGATCGTCCACCTCTGCTTCGGCATGTGGGCGTGAGGCCAGCAGCCGGCTGGTCGGTCTAGGCCCTTCACGGGCTGTAGCGCCACGGATTATTATTATTATTACTATTATTATTATTATTATTATTATTATTATTATTATTATTATTATTATAAGTCGAAATCTGATGTTCTTTTGATTTACGAGTATAAATCGTCTAAGGTGCCAATTTCTAAACATGGCCCACTGTTTAAATTATTTATTTATTGTTTCATAGATTTCTAATGGCAGTGTTAAATATGCCCTATACGCAGAAAAACATACGGTACAGTATATGCAATGATAATAAAATGAAAACAGTTCATGTATTTATAATATGTATGCCACAACTACTGATGGAAAAGCTGAACAATGTAACAGAAGAGAAGAACGGGGAGTAAAAGAAGAAGGAGAAAGGAAAACGTATAATTTGAGAAATATAAAGGGACGAAAATGAATATAGATGTCGCTGTTCTGGAGGAATAAGGACTCATGTGCAACATAGAATGTTTTTCAGGAGAAGCAAATAAACAAAATCTTATTTCCATATAAATAGGCCTACATGTATAAATGAATACCAAATATTTGAAGAAAAAATAAATATTATGACAATCGAAATAAAACAAAATATTATAATTCTTGGTTACTTTTAAATAGTACCAATCACATAGAGGTGTTTTTAATATTCAGCCCAATTTTGTAGTTGCGTCATTGTTCTTCCAGAACAGCGATATATGATTGAAGATTGATAGCATATCAGTGTACACGACATATTTAAATGTTCCAGCACAGAAATGGCGGAAGGGAATGTTTAATAATGTATAGGAAAAATCTTATGAAATTATGCAACTATTTTATTTAATATATGAATTAAAGTTATTTTGCATTTCCCTTCAGGTGAGTTATTTAGTTAGTAAAAAATATAACTCGATTCTCGACTTTTAGTTCGAGGATTCGTGGAATTGTACAAAGAACAGCATTGAAGATTTATCCGATTTAAAAAACAATCATTAAATGCAGTACACAAATAGTAAATTTGATTTATAATCGAGTATTGGAATCCTCCTCGTAATAAAATATAGAATATCATCGAAATGATAGCCGTCCAAATCTTGGATTTAAAATATCGGCATCGTAATCAATTCAAATGAACAAAAAAGAAAATGTAAATTAATGTTAAAAAATACATAATGAAATTTTAAAAGAGAATATTCTGCGACAAGATGTGGTAGCTATCAAAACGATAAAAATTTTATAATTATTGTATAAGCGAATACTGCATCGCGTCGTGTAGACACAAACAGGGGGTGAGTCCTCCAATTGGAACGCCACCTGTAAGAACAGCTTAGAGATTCCAGCAATTCGTGGAATTGTGCAAAGAATAGCTTTGAAGATTTACTCAATTTGAAAAACAATAATAGATTTAATGTATGATTGATTAATGAAATTCTCTTCATAACAAAATATATTATTATTACTAACTTAATACTTATTGTATCAGCGATTACTGAATCGTGGCCTGTAGATACATAGAGGGGGTGAGTCTTCCAATTGGAACGCCACCTACAAGACTGGCATAGGGTTCGAGCCCCCGCGTCTTAGGAGCGCTCCTCATTGCCAGTTGTTCCAGCGTCGAGAGAAGAGGAAGCCTGCCTGCTGGTCGTTCGTATACACGTAGTTCATAAGAACGAGATTTCATTCCAAATTTATATTAACTTTTCAAGCTTTAAAATTACTCTGAACATTGTTTCAAATATTTGTTTCGTAAAAAATTAGAAAACTTTTATTTAAATACAGGCTAAATCTATAGATAAATTTCGTGATTTTTTTTTTTTATGGTTCGATTTTATTTAAATACAGGCTAAATCTGTAGATAAATTTCGTGATTTTTTTTTTTAATGGTTCGATTTTATTTAAATACAGGCTAAATCTGTAGATAAATTTCGTGATTTTTTTTTTTTTTTTTTGTTCGAAAGCGATTCGTGTGTTCCGTCTACTTCGCGTCCTGATTTAATTACTGGATCTGTTTAGAGAGTTTCTCCAGAACGTTAAAACTTTACTTCACTTTACTGAACTTCTTAGAAGTTACAATACTTGACTCGACTTCCAGACTCCGCAGTAGCGAAATTCGATTCAACTTATCAAATATTAAAAGATAACGTAGTTCATAATAGTTGACATTAGTGCGTATTTGTGTACAATCTAATTTTAGCTAGACGCATTTAATATAAATTTGCTTTGCTATAGAATTACTTTCGAATATAAATTAGCGCACTCTGAATTAAAATATACACGACAGACTTTGTTTCAAATATTAGAAAACTGAGCGATGTTCCATTAGATGCTCAGCTGCAGTAAATTCCGCGCTTTGATGAATAGTTCAGAGGCGATTAGTGCGTCTGTCCTTTTCGTATACGTACTTGGCGCTCACATTACATTAGTGGGCCTGCGTACATTTCGCCCAATATCAAAACGTAAACCCCACGCAAGTTGTCGGATTTGACCCTCTTCACTAGACTCCGTGATGTAGGATCGAATATAGAGATAAAACGGAACCTGATTGGGTGAAAGTTGATAGGTTTTCAAAGCTTAGGCCTATTTGTATTGCAAGTAGCAAATATTAGAAGCTGAAGTAGTTTATAATGCCTGACATTGCGTATTTCTCTATAATTAAGTTGTAGTTACGTGTTTACTATAAACTCCGTTTTGAAATGGAATTACGTCCGAATATAAAAATTAGCGTAGTGAAATATAAAATGTGTGGAATTACGTCAGAATAAAAATTAGCGTAGGCTACTTAAATATAAAATGTGGAAATTACGTCAGATTATAAAAAAAATAGCGTACTCAAATATAAGTATGTGGATTTACGTCCGAATACAAAGTTAGCGTACTGAAATATAAAATATATGGATTTACGTCCCAATACAAAAATTAACTTACTGAAATATAAAATGTGTGAAATTACGTCAGAATAAAAATTAGCGTAGGCTACTTAAATATAAAATGTGGGATTACGTCCGATTATAAAAATTAGCGTACTCAAATATAAAATATATGGATTTACGTCCGAATACAAAAATTAGCGTACTGAAACATAAAATATATGGATTTACGTCCCAATACAAAAATTAACTTACTGAAATATAAAATGTGTGAAATTACGTCAGAATAAAAATTAGCGTAGGCTGCTTAAATATAAAATGTGGAATTACGTCCGATTATAAAAATTAGCGTACTCAAATGTAAAGTATATGGATTTACGTCCGAATACAAAAATTAGCGTACTGAAATATAAAATGTGTGAAATTACGTCAGAATAAAAATTAGCGTAGGCTACTTAAATATAAAATGTGGAATTACGTCCGATTATAAAAATTAGCGTACTCAAATGTAAAGTATATGGAATTACGTCCGAATATAAAAATTAGCGTACTCCAAAATAAAATATAAACTAGATTTCCACTTTAAAATATTTTAGTTGGAAAAATTGAAGCAATATTCCATTGGATACAAATTCCAGATAATTCCGTGTTTTATAGAATAGTTTTAATGAGATTAGTGTCCATGCACGTGCGGTACATACTTTAAATTACTGTTCCTGTGCAGCATTTTGTCTATTAAAACCTCTCGCTGCACAACACGGTTACCCTATTTGACTTACTAGCGGCTGTCCGCAGTATGGACCCCAGCATCGAGGTAAAGCGAAACAGGATTGAGGGGAAATTGACGAACACTTCAAATCGGTCTCGTATTAGTAGTAAATTAGACACAACGTAGTTTACTGTTATTGCGTCTTGCCTACAAATAACTGTGTAATACAATTTACTACGTTGAGGTGTATACCTACATCAGTGTATGAACCGTGGATCAAATTATAGTTGGTGTTAAGCTATTGCAGACAAATGCAGCTTGGTTTTTGTATACGACATTTCGCTTAAGCTCTCAAACTCGAAAATCTAGATAATTTCAAAAAGGCATATGACTCGGTTAAGAGAAGTTTTATGATATTCTTATTGAATTTGGTGTTTTCAAGAAACTAGTTCGATTAATTAAAATGTCTCAGTCCGTATAAGCCAGTTTCTATCTGATGCTTTTCCAATTCACTGCGGGCTAAAGCAGGGGGATGCACTATCACCTTTACTTTTTAACTTTGCTCTAGAGTATGCCATTAGGAAAGTCCAGGATAACAGAGGGTTTGGAATTGAACGGGTTACATCAGCTGCTTGTCTATGCGGATAACGTGAACGTTTTCCCTAATCGTTTGTGGATTTTCTCCTAATTTTATTTGATGAAAGGAGCTAGGCTTCAAAGTAAATCCCGAAAAAAATAGTACTTCGTTGTCTCGTGACCAGAACTTAGTACGAAATGGAAATATAAAAATTGGAAATTTATCCTTGAAAGAGGCGGAAAAATTCAAATATCTTGGAGCAACAGTAACATATATAAATTATACTCAGGAGGAAATTAAACGCAGAATAAATATGGGAAATGCCTGTTATTATTCGGTTGAGAAGCTTTTGTCATCCAGTCTGCTGTCAAAAAATCTGAAAGTTAGAATTTATAAAACAGTTATATTACCGGTTGTTCTTTATGGTTGTGAAACTTGGACTCTCACTTTGAGGAAGAGGTTAAGGGTGTTCGAGAGTAAGGTGCTTAGGAAAACATTTGGGGCTAAGAGGGATGAAGTTACAGGAGAATGGAGAAAGTTACACAACACAGAACTGCACGCATTGTATTCTTCACCTGACATAATTAGGAACATTAAATCCAGACGTTTGAGATGGGCGGGGCATGTAGCACGTTTGAGCGAATCTAGAAATGCATATAGAGTGTTAGTTGGAAGACCTGAGGGGAGAAAAACATTCGTGGAGGCCGAGATTTAGATAGGAGGATAATATTGAAATGGATTTGAGAGGTGGAATATGATGCTAGGGACTGGATTAATCTTTCTCAGGATAGGGACCGATGACGGGCTTATGTGAGGGCGGCAATGAACCTGCGGGTTCCTTAAAAGCCATTTGTAAGATAATGCCTTAGAATTTTTAGGTTTTCGTTGACTGATTAGAACTAGGCTCTAGGGTTTTCCATGTCCTGTAACTTGTAAAGTACTTGTTTAGAATTGTTATACTCTGAAATATGCCTGTTATAACATGAAAGAAGGCATAATGCCCAATTGAATTACAGGAAGGAATGTATGTACGAGTAATAGAAGCACACATTTTGTCGAAGGAAACTTCATATTATATTAGAGTTCTGTTCCGTGATTTTTTGTGGAGTTTTGATTTTATCTACTTAGCAGACATTTAATGAAATTAAAATTGATAAAACATTTTTCCCGTTACATCTTCACCATAGGGTGTATTTCTTCAATTTTACGTTAATTTTGAATCTGAATTCCTGAAAAAATCTAGAGTTCCCTACATGTGATTTTACTGAAGTTTAGGAAATTCGAAAATCTAGTGTAAGATGGTTAGATTCTGAAATATTACAGCACGAAATCTAGGGCAGTTCATCAAATACAAGAATATGCATGATGGCATACAGTTCGTCTATAAAACTAAACTGACTTGAAAATTTTATTTTTTCTTACGTTATTTCATTACTACTTGGCAGACATTGAAAATGACGTCAGCAGGCCTAATCAATATTTAGTGTTGAAAACTAATCCCCTTTCCCCCATCTTAACCATTATAAAGTGTTTTAGGCATTTTCTTTGCGCATCTGAAGTTTTAAATAAGAATTTTCCAATCTTCTAGGAATTAACGAATAAAGTCAAATGTAAATTCATAAATGTTTGAAAGAGTTACCCTAGATTTGATTGTAACACAAGTTCAAAATAGACTAGTATTGCGTTAAATATTTCGCGTTAGCGAATGTTACTTAGTCATTTGTTTCGTTCCCCATTTACTAAAACTAAATTCAACGCACTGTATTAGGAAAGTTGCTTCCAATTAAAACATTTTTACGATAGAAAAAATTGTAGATTTCAAGAGACTGGAACCTTTCTTTATTTGGCAATTTACTCTCAAGTGAATTTATGGTGTTTCATACTAACATGCCAACTTCTTTGCGCATGCGCGTCTTCTACATTTCTTGCATGGCCGGCAACTGTCTTATAACATTACTAACATATGCCATATAATTCATTTGAGAGAATGCAAACAAATTCTTTGTGGAAGTAGACATATTGTTGCATAATGTTAACCAATAATTCTTGATATACCAGCAGTACATTGTATTTAAAAAAGAGAAATAGTTCGAACTTGTGTGAAATCTTATATGAAACATATTCAACACTAAGAATTTTGGTCATTCAGTATTAAAATGATCTGTACTCCAAAAAAATTCTTCGTTCGCATGGGCTAGGTGCCACACACAAGATGCCTACTTTTATTGCTTGTCCGCCACTTGATAAATGCTTTCAAAAACATTAACATGGAAAATGTATTTTTATATTTATCGGCGTTATGAACGGCAACATAATTACCTTTTTTTTTTCGAAGAGCAAGTTTCTATAGTCACTCTTCACGTAAATCGTTTTTCTTTTGTTACTTGAAAACTCATTATGTTCATTGTGGAAGAACTTTTTTCTTGTAACATTCTTCATCTTTTGTATAGGCCTACTTGACATTTCATGTTCATAAGTCTATAAAAATGTCCAGTGTTCTTTCGTGGCATTCTTACATACTGTAATACAGTATTACTTCAAGTGTAAATCGCAAATTGCTATTTAAATGAAACTGGCAAAATAATTTTGACTGTAGTGTAGAATTTGATAATGCAATTACATGAATGCTTTCAGAGAACTGTTTGCTATCACAGCATTTACTATATGGAAATATTAGTTAATATTGAAAATTCATATGAAAAATTCCTAGTTCCTATATAAAATTGTTTCCCGTAACATTTACGAAGGCAGATATTTCGTACAGCTGTTATCAGCAGAAAAAATTGATTTGATACATCCTACACTTGACATCTCAGTTCTGAAGATGGAAAAACTATTTTGGGCAACTACTAAATGTGCATAGGCGAAATAGAAATGATCGGGACGAAATTCAAATACAAACTGTTGAGCCATTTATACCCGAACCCACACTTTTCGAAGTCGAAATTGCGATAGAAAATCTGTAAAAAGTACGTCTTCCGGTATCTAGCAAATTCCAGCAGAACTAATGCAAGGGGGTGGAAGCGCATTATGTAGCGAAATTTATAAGCTTGTAGGCCTTACTTATTTGGGAAGGGAAATTGTACCAGAAATGAAGTCCATAATTTTACCTACCCTTAAGAGGAAAAAGACTACTGTAGTTAGTTTTAGGAACAGCACTTTTATTGACGTTATAAAAAATGTGAAATCTTTTGAGAAGATTAACTCCATATGTAGATGAAATTATTTGGGATTGTCAGTGTGGTTTTAGGCGTAATAGATGGACTATTGATATTTTTTGTATTCGATAGATGTTGGAGAAAAAATGAGTATAAGGTTACAGTACATCAGTTATTCATAAATTTCAAAAGGACATGACTCGATTAAGAGAAGTTTCATGTAAAATTCTTATTGAATTTGGTATTAACAAACTAGTTCGATTAATTAAAATGTGTCTTAGTGAAACGTTCAGCAATCCATATAGGCCAACTTCTATCTGATGCTTTTCAAATTTACTGCGGGCTAAAGCAGGGAGATGCACTATCACCTTTACTTTTTAACTTTGCTCTAGAATATACCATTAGGAAAGTCCAGGATAACAGAGAGGGTTTGGAGTTGAACGGGATGCATCAGCTGCTTGTCTATGCGAATGACGTGAATATGTTGGGAGAAAATCTACAAACGATTAGGGAAAACACGAGAATTTTACTTGAAGCAAGTAAAGGGATAGGTTTGGAAGTAAATCCCGAAAAGACTAAGTATATGATTGTCTCGTGACGAGAATATTGTACGAAATGGAAATATAAAAATTGGAGATTTCTTTGAAGAGGTGGAAAAATTCAAATATCTCGAAGCAACAGTAACAAATGACACTCGAGGGGAAGTTAGACACAAACGTGGGAAATGCGTATTACTCGGTTGAGAAGCTCGTCTTGTCTGCTCTTAAAAAAAGATTAAGTTCATAAGTTACATTACCAGTTCTGCATGTTTGTGAAACTTGGACTCACTTTGAGAGAATAGAGGTTAAGTATGTTCGAGAATATGGTGCTTAGGAAAATATTTGGGACTAAGAGGGATGAAGTTACAGGAGAAAGAAAGTTACACAACACAGAACTGCACGCATTGTATTCTTCACCTGATATAATTAGGAACATTAAATCCATACGTTTGAGATGGGCAGAGCATGTAGCATGTATGGGCGAATCCAGATATGTATATGTTGGAAGACTGAAGGAAAAATACGTTTGTAAAGGCCGAGACGTAGATGGTAGATGTTAAAATGGATTTGAGGGAGGTGGGATATGGTAGACTGGATTAATCTTGCTCAAGATGGGGACCGATGTGGCGGGCTTATTTGAGGGCGGCAATGAACCTCCGGGTTCTCTAAAAGCCTTCTGTAAGCAAGACCCTAAACTTTCAACCACAGCTTCAGGTTTGAAGTGCCACTACATCTGGTTACTGAACTGTTTTAGTGAAGGTTTGTGTCTCACTAAAACCCGGAATTATCTGGTCAAGCTGTTCAGGACTCGTCCTGAATGTCGTCTTGCAGGTCATATTTTTGTCTACAAATCAATTGTTTATAAGACGAACCATTGTTATTGCAGAAACTTGTATAATTAGGGCGAATTTTTGTGGAGATTTGTCCGGAATTAAACGATATCAGTATTAATACATAGCTTTCAATCACTGTTCAAATAGACGGAGTCCGTAGCGGTTCTGAAATTGTACGAATTACAGGTTACAATCTAGGAATTTAGTAATTTAGTCATGCTGTGCTTAAGATTCTTCCAGACTATATATTTTCCGAAAACAGTAGTTAGAAAAAAGTTATCTCGGTATACTTTCAAATTTCATACTAAAATGTTTATAGACCTATATCAACTAATATAATGAAAATATCGTATTTTGTGTTGTAGGTTGTTAAATAAAATTGGTTTGCTTACGCAAAAAATTGAACTAGGTTTTAATTTACTATTAAGTAACAGATAGAACGTCATAATTTACTTTCCTAATGTTTACAAATACTTCCGGTATGTTGATGAAGAAAGAAAGAAACTTATGACAATGTTTCTGACGTCGAACGATGACGTGACCATTTGGGAATGACACACTTAAAGAACTTTGACGATCAATAAATCGAAAATAAAATTTATACTGTAAAAAACAAAGTGGGGCATTCAGAATTCGGTAGTAATTCTAGTGGACGTCTATACACAATGACTCGGAAGTCCTGGAGAAACGCTCGATATTACTGTACAGTACCGATATTTATTAATTTTGAGAACTTGTCCAATTATTAGATAATTTTCGCTATTAAAGATTAAATTCGTGCCAATATGGAATACATTTTCGAAATATTGCGTAAATTTCAAAGTTCCTCACAAAGAACAAGGCAAAAAAAAATCGCGACTGTAGGTTCCACACTTGGAACTTGATATTGATCTAGAACCAGTTAACAAAATTACCTCCGTCTATTCAAAACTTCCCAGTAAAAATCTTTCCTCTCAAGGCAATGCAATTTGTTTTCGGAATGAACTAAAATCCTCTTTCCTATAGTTTCGTTATGCTAGTAACTGTTACTCGGCTCTGGAAATCTGTTGCCATAGTAACTCGCATTTCCCAAATGCAAAAAAAAAAAAAAAAAAAAAAAAAAAAAACTGCACTAACGTAATACAGCATTCAAATGCTAGCAATCCTTTTCAATTGCTGACAATTTTCCCTAATCAACTGAGAAAGATGGTAGAGGCTCCTGAAACACCTAACATGGGGATGGAATTTCCTAATCTCAGCCGTTAATTGTGTAGCGTGAATAGGGATTTTTCATTAATTTGATAAAAATCTATAGCAAGGAATGAACGTGACACTAATTTCTGTGTAGTACCTGAATTATATTTTAATTATAATATATTATGTAAGTTCTATAATTGTTATTGCTTTCATTGTTATTGTCGATATTAGTAATAATTAGCAATATTTTAAGATCTTGTTTCTGGCTGAGTGCAACAAAAAGCCTCACGGACCTGTGTCCGCCAGATTATTAGTATTAATTAGCAATATTTTAAGACCTTGTTTCTGGCTGAGTGCAACAAAAGCCTCGTGGACCTGTGTCCGCCAGATTATTAGTATTAATTAGCAATATTTTAAGACCTTGTTTCTGGCTGAGTGCAACAAAAGCCTCGTGGACCTGTTATTAGTCAATATTTTAAGATCTTGTTTCTGGCTGAGATTATTAGTATTAATTAATTGGCAATATTTTAAGATCTTGTTTCTGGCTGGAGTGCAGATTATTAGTATTAATTAGCAAATTTTAGCCTCGTGGACCTGTGTCCGCCAGATTATTAGTATTAATTGGCAATATTTGTTTCTGGCTGAGTGCAACAAAAGCCTCACGGACCTGTGTCCGCCAGATCTTGTTTCTGGCTGAGTGCAACAAAAGCCTCGTGGACCTGTGTCCGCCAGATTATTAGTATTAATTAGCAATATTTTAAGATCTTGTTTCTGGCTGAGTGCAACAAAAAGCCTCGTGGACCTGTGTCCGCCAGATTATTAGTATTAATTAGCAATATTTTAAGATCTTGTTTCTGGCTGAGTGCAACAAAAGCCTCACGGACCTGTGTCCGCCAGATTATTAGTATTAATTAGCAATATTTTAAGATCTTGTTTCTGGCTGAGTGCAACAAAAGCCTCACGGACCTGTGTCCGCCAGATTATTAGTATTAATTAGCAATATTTTAAGATCTTGTTTCTGGCTGAGTGCAACAAAAGCCTCACGGACCTGTGTCCGCCAGATTATTAGTATTAATTAGCAATATTTTAAGATCTTGTTTCTGGCATGCAACAAAAGCCTCACGTGGACCTGTCCGCCAGATTATTAGTATTAATTAGCAATATTTTAAGATCTTGTTTCTGGCTGAGTGCAACAAAAGCCTCATGGACCTGTGTCCGCCAGATTATTAGTATTAATTAGCAATATTTTAAGATCTTGTTTCTGGCTGAGTGCAACAAAAGCCTCATGGACCTGTGTCCAAAAAGCCTCAGATTATTAGTATTAATTAGCAATATTTTAAGATCTTGTTTCTGGCTGAGTGCAACAAAAAGCCTCATGGACCTGTGTCCACCAGATTATTAGTATTAATTAGCAATATTTTAAGATCTTGTTTCTGGCTGAGTGCAACAAAAAGCCTCATGGACCTGTGTCCTCACGGACCTGTGTCCGCCAGATTATTAGTATTAATTAGCAATATTTTAAGATCTTGTTTCTGGCTGAGTGCAACAAAAGCCTCATGGACCTGTGTCCACCAGAGTATTAGTATTAATATGCAATATTTTAAGATCTTGTTTCTGGCTGAGTGCAACAAAAAGCCTCACGGACCTGTGTCCGCCAGATTATTAGTATTAATTAGCAATATTTTAAGATCTTATTTCTGCCTGAGTGCAACAAAAGCCTCATGGACCTGTGTCCGCCAGATTATTGGTATTAACTAGCAATATTTTAAGATCTTGTTTCTGGCTGAGTGCAACAAAAAGCCTCATGGACCTGTGTCCGCCAGATTATTAGTATTAATTAGCAATATTTTAAGATCTTGTTTCTGGCCGAGTGCAACAAAAGCCTCACGGACCTGTGTCCGCCAGATTATTAGTAATAACTAGCAATATTTTAAGATCTTGTTTCTGGCTGAGTGCAACAAAAAGCCTCACGGACCTGTGTCCGCCAGATTATTAGTATTAACTAGCAATATTTTAAGATCTTGTTTCTGGCTGAGTGCAACAAAAAGCCTCACGGACCTGTGTCCGCCAGATTATTAGTATTAACTAGCAATATTTTAAGATCTTGTTTCTGGCTGAGTGCAACAAAAAGCCTCATGGACCTATGTCCGCCAGATTATTAGTATTAATTAGCAATATTTTAATATCTTATTTCTGGTTGAGTGCAACAAAAAGCCTCATGGTCTTACGTCCGCCAGATTATTATTAATGTTAAAATTTACGGTGTTATGAAATTGTTGCATTAAGGAGCAATTAACTTAATATTTGCAAAATTGTGTTTTATGTAAGCATGCAAGGCCGTTAACCAAGCTGGGAAGCCCACCAGTCTGAGGTCCCCCGCTACGGGCTGGAGTCATCTGGAAACGGTGAGTGGCAGAATTTAATTTTCTCGTACTTTTAAGGGAACGTGAACACATTTTAGGAAGTTTAAAAAACAAATTTTTTGCACGGTCGTGTTTTTATTGTATTTACAGCTATTGTTGTTAGCCCTTGAAAGTTAAATTCAAACACAAACTTGTTGCTAGGGAAACAATCTTTCATAACATGAAACTATACTGAAATAGACCCATTACAGTGCAGTTTTGAGAAGACTTTGGAATAATTTTGCTCTAAACTTTTAATGCAAAATATATTTTCAATTCATAAATATGGTCATGTAAAAAAATTGTACAATAAAAGTTTGTGAAGTGCATTGAAAAATCTCGAAAATTGAAAAAAAAATCGCTGTGCTTGTTTTAATTTTCTTCGATTTTGTAAAAAGCACTTCCCAAACTTGCATTGTAATATACTTACTGTTCTTTTGGCTGAATGGACTTTCCTCATTAGCATGATGGAAAAAGTTTCTTCCTGTTGTATGTATATAGAAAAAGAGCATAAATATCTAATACTACTCCAGTTACAACCTAAAATGTGACTGAAAATTGACTTGATTTAAATGAATAGAATTTAGTAATTTCATCTTAAATTTTCCAAATCCATTTCCCTTATAATTTTCACGTACTTTAAGATGAATTTATGCAATTTGCTTGCAACTGTATTTCATACTAGAGAGAAAAGAAATCTGATTTTAGCACTTGTTTATCATTTATAGTTTTTCATTAATGTTTATGCAAAAAGTGAAATGGTAGTCCATGGAAAGAAATTTAAGAAACTTGTGTTCATCTGATGAGGGTAATATTTTTCAACGAATTCATTACAAATGAAATAAGACGGTAACAGATATTCAAAATTATGCTAGATATCATAGAAACAAATTTACACCCCAATTAGAAAAAAAATAAGCACACTACACATTTTTTTATTGCAAAGTGTTCATTAATGTCTAGTATTGTATCATTATACCAAATTCCAGCCCAGAATTCAACTCAGGATTTGTAGAAATTGAATTTTGAATGTTGCTGAATTTATACTACCGAAAGGTGTAGAATCCTAAACAAAAAATGACCGATTGCCATATGCCAAGTCCCATTTGGAAGTCTTCGATTCATTTCCTTAGAGCTTAGGTTTACACTAGAACGAATTTCTTAAGCAAGACTGCTGTTTTTCCTTTCTATTTTTGGCTTTTGTTTCTAATCTATAACAAAGATACATCCAAGGGATAAATTAAATGCAGAATAAACTGCCTTTGTCTAGTCGTGTGAACTTCAGGTGCGTCACTCAACAGGAAAGCGGTCATTTTTTGTCTAAGGCTCTCTACAGGATGGACCTTAATGTTATTAACTTCAGGGGGGGGGGTTATTCTTGAAGATATTTCAAAGTTTAACACACAGCTTTGCTCATTTTAGCTTCCTTTTCGAGATAAAAATTTTCATATGAAACATTTCATAGCGTGTTTTGGTAAAGCCATTGATTTAATTCCCAATATGCTCTGTCAATTTAAGAGAGCAGTGTGTGTATGTATTTATTCACACTGCAATGGGTATATACCCGGTGGCAGTGGTAACTACTCAATAATGACAATAATAAACTTAATTAAAAATACAATTAATAATAATTATAATTAATAATAATAATAATATTAATAATAACAGGGAATATCCTAAATTAAATGAAACGATCACTTAAAATAAGATTTGAAATGAATCTAATTTGTATCTTAAATCTAAGATCGAACTAAAACCCACGAGTATGATGTGTTCATATCTGCACAAGTACCTTTCAACATTACACTCATTTCGCTGTCAACTCACTCACTGCACTGGAACTACGACACATTTCACTGATTCTAATCCTGATTTCACCAACACTTCAAAAACATTTCACTGTTCATATACTTTGCACTGCCACTATAAACTATAAAGCTTCACTGACAGGAACACGTTTCACTGACACAACACACTTCACTGACACAACATAATTCTTCACTGATACATTTCAATAACATATCATTTACACCCTTTAAATACTGTGTATAATTAGTCTATTAGTAAGGTCCTTAAGCCTATTTTTAAATACATTATTGGTTGTTGTGTTATGATTATTATGATAAATGATTGAAAGCATTTTAGTTTGTTCTTTAAATGTGCAGAAATTCAGTCCGAACAAATGTAACGTTTAATTCTGCAAAGGAATTGCACAGTTAAATTTGCTCGAATCAAATTTCTGCACATTTAAAGGACAAACTAAAATTTTTTCAATAGTTTATTATAAAAAAACGATGCTTTCTTAAATTGATGGAGCATATTGGGAATTAAATCAATGAATTTCTCAAAACACTAAGAAATGTTTGATATAAAACGAGTTTTTTCTAGAAAATGAAGCAAAAAAGAGTGATGTTTTATGAAAATTTTTGTTTGAAATATCTCGAATAATTCCCTGAAATTAACATCACGATTCAAGCTGTATACCCCTTAATTTATTTGATATGAAAATCTCTAGCAAAGCCTACAACATTGCCCGAGGTTTGAATACGACTTTCGATTTATTTCAGATTGGAGTCCCCACCCCCAGGACGGCCTCTACAAACAGTGAGTTACCGCCAAGTGCAGCGTCTCGAGTCAGTGTTTGAGGGCTGTACCACGGCGCCGTATCGGGGTATGCACGCCATTGCTAGGTTTACAAGTGTGGGCATCGTATCCGACCCTAGATACGATGAACGATTACTGTGGCCGCAGGTAGCACGACGTCGATGCGGGCGCCGGTTGATTGTCAGGGCCTAGGGCTAAGAGTCACGGCGGAACCCTGTGATGGTTATTTTTTTTTGGTACTTCATAAGTCTTTTAGTTTTTAAGGTCCTCCGCTTCCTCCACGTTAGGCACTCAACGTTGTCTTGCAATTGGTGATTCTACGTACGACGTATGATTGATGGGGTTTAGCTTTGCATCCATTAGCCCTCTGTCGGCAGAATATGGATCGTCCTTAGCCTTCTGTTGGCATAACATGGACGTTCAATCAGGAGTGTTTAGCCTGTAAGATGCTTTTTTTTCATCACAGGGGGAAACCGTGGCGATCGGACGCTGGCACGCCTAGTAACTTTTTTTTCGTTAGCCTGGTTAGGCGACAGCCCTCACACGAACACAATTCTATTTCGGCGGGTTGCCGCAGGACTCCAGTGATGGCGCAGGACGAGCCCTGCCACTCAGGGTTCTAGGGACGGGGGGGTACCAGCGTAAAAAAAAAAAATATAGCTAGCAGATAGAATGAGAATCAATACTTAGAAATTCTGTTAAAACATTGGATTGTTTTGAAACACTGACACACACTATATAGAGAACTTTTTATTAAGGTTTCAGGCACATAGAGATATTGTTTCATTATAGCGTTGCGGAAGCAAATTGCTTAGATTTCATCGATTTGATACTCGTGAAATGCAAAAGACGCATTTGGAGAACACGTTCAACTTGGTTTCCTCATATACCTTACTCAGTAAATGTAATGAAGTAAATAATTACAAATATACATAATGTAAATGTAACGAAGTAAATGATTGCAAACTGAATATACATATTTCAAATAAAGTAATGACAAAGTAATTGATAACAAACTGAATATCTATTTGAAAGTACAGTAATTTTCATAATGCAGAGTAATTGAGCCCTTAGTATACAATAAATATGTAACGTCTATGAGGAAACTCGTCGATTTCATCGATCTCACCGATTTGATGCAGATCAAGAGGATGAGTTTGGAGAAGATTTTCTATTGGTTTCCTCATATACCTTACTCAGTAAATGTAAATGTAATGAAGTAAATAATTGCAAACTTTATATATATATATATATATATATATATATAGCAAATGAAATAATGGCAAAGTAATTGATTACTCAAACTGAACATCTATTTGAAAGGGCAGTAATATTTTTCATAATGCAGAGTAATTGAGCCCTTAGTAGACAATACATGTAACGTCTGTGAGGAAACTGTCATCGATTTCATCGATCTCACCGATTTTGAACAGTCATCGATCTCGCCGATTTGATACGGATCAAGAGGACGAATTTGAACGATATTTTCTATTGGTTTCCTCATATACCTTACTCAGTAAAAATGTAATGAAGTAAATAATTGCAAACTTTATATATTGCAAATGAAATAATGGCAAAGTAATTGATTACTCAAACTGAACATCTGTTTGAAGAGGCAGTAATATTTTTCATAATACAGAGCAATTGAGCCCTTAGTAGACAATACATGTAACGTCTGTGAGGAAACTGTCACCGATTTCATCGATCTCGCCGATTTCATCGATCTCACCGATTTTGAAGTCATCGATCGCGCCGATTTGATACGGATCAAGAGGACGAATTTGAACGATATTTTCTATTGGTTTCCTCATATACCTTACTCAGTAAATGTAATGAAGTAAATAATTAAAAACTGAATATGCATGTATTTAAACATGGCATATGTAACAATTTAAATGCAGTAACAGAAGTAAATTATAATTCAAAGTGAACATTTATTTGAAAGAGCAATAATATATTTCACACTGCACAGAGCAATTGAGCCCTTAGTAGGCAATACATGTAACGTCTGTGAGGAAACTGTCATCGATTTCATCGATCTCACCGATTTTGAAAAGTAATCGATCTCTCCGATTTGATACGGATCAAACGGACGAATTTGAACGATATTTTCTATTGGTTTCCTCATATACCTTACTCTATAAATGTAATTAAATAAATAATTACAAACTGAATATGCATGTATTTAAACATGGCAAATGTAACAATTATAAATTAGTTAACAGAAGTAACTGATTATTCAAACTGAACATTTATTTCAAAGGGCAGTAATATATTTCATAATGCAGACAATAATTGAGCCCTTAGTAGTAAATATATGTAACGTCTATGAGGAAACTCATCGATTTCACCGATCTCGTCGATTTGATACAGATCAAGAGGACTGCTTTGAAGAATATTTTAAACTTGGCAAGTGTTCATTTATTTAAACATGGTATGTGATAATTGTAAATCAATGACAGAAGTACATAAATAATTGAAGCTGAATATTTCAAAGGGCAGTCATAAGTCTTGAAGTAATCGAGCCCTTGCTAGACAAAACATGTAACGTTAGTGAGCAAATATTTTTCAGATTTATTATTCCTAACTTTTGAATACAATAAATGTAAAAATGTTCAATCTTATGACTTGTCAATTTTAATATTAACATTTGTTAATGCCTGTTAAATATAAATGTTTAAACGTTTTCGCCTTTTACGGCATGAGATACAATTTGCTACTACGATATCTAAATTATAGTGGAATTTTTTCTCTTATAGTAAACCATCAAATTGGTGTTACAAGTGAAAACAAATTCCACTACGTAATTTAGATATCATAGAAGCAAATTGTATCTAATGCCGTAAAAGGCGAAAGCGTTTATACAATTGTATTTAACATGTATTAACAAATGTTAATATTAAATTGATGTCATAGGATTGAACATTTTTACATTTATTGTATTCAATAACTGAATTATCTGAAAATCAAAACACGAGTAGTAAAAAAAAAACTAACGTTTGAAAACTTGTAGAAGCTGCATTTTATGTTTCTCATAATTTCTTAGTACTTAAATCTTAATGCTATTATAAACTTGTATCAGGACAATAATTTCCAGCTCATAGCATATGCCACCCGACAATATCTTTATTCAGATATTAACTTCTAAATCAAAGTGGCAAATGACCTCATGATTGCTTGCTTTAAGCTTCCGCTCCAAAAATTTAATTTTGAGGAAATGCTAAATCTCTGATGCTGTCTTTTCAGTCTGTTGCAGAGATTGTAATTCTGATCTTTTCAAAATTTTTCTTCATGTAATGGAAGCTTTTAAGAGGCTGAGAAAAGCAGGTTCAAACTATATAATATTGGGCATTTATGTTTTAATGCTTGTTGTTGACTTCTTTCTCTTTTGTTTCAGGTCCCGCCCAATGTCCCTGCCTCATCGTGGCGGGCGGGTGTAACAAGGAAGGGTGCAAGGCTCCTCTCCTAACGGAATGAAAAATGAGCAGTTGCATCCTTCCTTGGCTAAAGGGACAAATTATTTTATCGTGTAAATTCTGCACAGGTTTTTAGGAAACCAATACAATGTTGAAATTCATTTCGTTGGAAAATGGTAGGAAGTGGAATTAAGGTTTATCTGTATCACAGTCTACTATATACAGTCGCGAAGCTTGAGGTGATTTTTTGCAAAGCTCTTGATAAAGCGCTCCAAGCGGTTAGCAACTAGAAACAATAGACTGTCCACGGTCGACTTTGGACTGAATCGTATTTCCATCGAGTGCTAGCTCGTTGCGTATTTCACATTGATGCTTGTGAAATGTTCGTTATTGGTTGTAATCAAAATGTTAATGGCTAAAATACAATAATTGGAATAATAATATTTTACTAGAGACGTAGAAAAATTAAGTTTGTTTTAATGAAATTTATTGATCACGTTTTATTTTCAATTCTGGTGGGATTATTATTGCTTAGGCCTACTTTTTTTTTCAAAGGATATGTTTTTAATTATAGCTGTTAATTTTGTTATTTTTATTTGTTACTTTGCTAGAGACGTAGAAAAACTCTGTTACAATGAAATTTATTGATCACGTTTTATTTCCAATTCTGGTGTGATTATTATTGCTTAACCTCATCCCACTTTGTTAACTACGTAAGCCTACACTACAAGTACCGGTACACGTAAGTTACTCCATTAATTCATATTTCCATTATTATTGTTGTAAAGGGAAATGCAAATTAATATTTATCGGTTTCATAGTTAATTATCGCTATAATCTCGAATGAGTGAAGCGATTATAGTAAATTTCAGTTCGTTTTGAACAAACAAAAATAATATTAACTTATTTCTTGCAGGTATCTTCGAGTTTATGGTGGAATTTAATATACTTCATTAAAATAATAAATTAACTTTATGCATTTAATATTTCAATAATGGAAGGAAGGTGTTAATTTTTCCAAAAGAACACAACGAAAGTGTAACATATTTTGTCGTCTGCTAGGAGAGAGATCTGCGATGATGAGGCGATATTAGCGATCCTAGTGGTGGGCAACTACCCATGTTTGCATTTTACTACATATTGAGCTTCGCGACTGTATATAGTAGACTGTCTGTATGTTGAAATTGACAAAAAAAAATTGCTTTTCAGATTTTTTCGGACCACCACGGTGCACTGGCGTAGCTCAAGCGGTAGCATGTTTGGATACCGGTCCGGAGTGGCTCTTTGGCGTGGGTTAGATTCTCGCTTGGGCTGATTACCTGGTTGGGTCCCCCCACGAGGTTTTTCCGAACCGTAAGGGGAATATCAGGTAATCTATGGCGAATCCTGTCTCATTTCGCCAAATATCAGTTGGTTATCAACCCTGATCGCATATCAGATTAGTCATTTCCATGTTATGAAAGGGAAACCTAAAATGAGAACCACCTCTACAGCCTCCAGTCGAAAAGGCATATTTTGGTAACGACCGCTAGATGGAACTATAGTTGTTCCATGAAATTCCATAAGGGTTGTAGTGTGACTTTTACAGTTGTATAGTGAAAATGACGTGGTTGCCTTCAGGTTGATTAATCTGCTATTAAGAATTGCATTGATGCTAAGTAACCCAGTAGTTGATACAGCGTCGTTAAAGAAAAAAAAATTGTAATATAGTTTTCCCCCTTTAAACTCTGAACTTCTCTATACAGTGTTGGGTAGTAATAAAAGCAAGAAAAATGTCTAATAAACTTGCGTCCTTATCCCTATGCTGTGCTTCTAAGTTGAACTTTTCCTTAAAATTTTGTTGGATAGTTGATATAAAACTGAATATCTCGAATCTAATAATACGGAGCATTAAATTGTAATTTTACTGGACATTTCAAATTTTCTTTTACCCCCTCAGAATCTGTTTTTTTTTTTTAAATAACTGGTATGCTTAATATAGCCTACAGTTTGTGCAATACTAAGAAATTTCAATATTTTTTGTTTAAATGTGATTATTTTTTTAATTACGAAAATCTTCGGATTATTTTGTTCAGTCGTTCATACATCTCAAAATAGTCTAGAATCTGTAGGTTTTGCATGCTTGTATATTTCTCTCATGTGAGCAACGTACTTGCAGAATTTATAATGCAAGTGTTTTTGGATTTAAAAAGTTTGTGTGATATCAATATTTTAAGTCTACTATAGGCCTACATTCTACATTAAAAATCTGAAATAATATTGTTCTGTAGTGCTATTCTGGATTTTTATGGTCACCCTCATTGAGGGCAGATTATTTTCTTTAAATATTTATATACAGGGTGAGCATAAGTAATGTCACTAATTTCAGGGGGTCGTTCCTTGGGATAATTTAAACAAAAACATTTAATACAATTTTGCTCGTTTTTACTCTGACATAAAAATTGTTTTGTATGAAACATTTCATAGCGTGTTTTGGAAAGTCATTGATTTAATTTCCAATATGCTCAGTCTAAGAGAGCAGTGTATTATGATAATAAATGATTGAAAGAATTTTAGTTTTGTCCTTGATCCGAACAAATGAAACTTTTCGTTCTGAAAAGGAATTTTAAAATGATTAAACTTGTTGATCCAATTTCTGCACATTTCATGGACAATAATAAAATTCTTTCAATGATGTACCATACATAATACACTGCTCACTGAGAATATTGGAAATGAAATCAATGGTTTTCCCAAAACACACTATGAAATGTTTCATATAAAACACTTATCTCCAAAAAAAAAAAAAAAAACAAAACAAACAAAAAAACAAAAGCAAGCAAAATTGTATTAAACTTTTTGTTTGGAATAACTCAAAGAATAACCCCTGAATTTGTCATTAGAGCTCACTGTGTATATGAATACAAAATTTCATGAGTTTCATATCCTCCACATTAAAGAAGCTTGGGACCTCTATCGTGTCTGTAAATATCTACGGATTTATTTTCAGGTTTCAGCATCTCCAGTTGCGCCTGGCCCTTCAACCGGACTTCACTCATCACCCGCTTCAACTGCAGCCCTTGACGAATCTCCAGGAACAGGACTGCACACTTAGAGCCTTTGTGTTGCTTTGATCTGTAAGAGTCGCTGGTTGAACCATTTAGGGCCGATTGTATAAACCATTTAATCTTAGATCAGAGGTTAAATTGATCCGTGTTTCAGCTGAACTTGGAATTTTGTGTTGTATAAAGTCTAATCTGAGATTAATTTGTCTCAAACTAAAGTCAACTTTGACTGAAGAAATTTCTCCGATTAAGTTAGATGATCCAAGTTCAGTTATTTCTTTCCTGTTTGAAATATACGAGTGGCAGATTGTGCAAATAAAATATCCATTATTATTAATATTAATAGATATGATAGGTACATTTATATATATTTCTTTCAATTTCTTGCCTTAATACACAAACATTCTTATTTTATAAGGCTCTATCGTGTTCAGCAGTATCAAATAACATAACCTATAATTATATTATGTTTATAACAACCATTATTTATTCATGGATATGATAGGTACATTCATAAATGTTCAATTAACTGTATTACTAAACGAAAATTGTCGTTTTATAAAGCTTTATTATGTTTAGCAGCATCAAACACCATAACATGATAACAACTTGGAGAACAGTAACCTTCTTCTTATTGTCCGCCATTATTTACATTGCAAAAAAAAAAAGTCTGCAACAGTGTAATACGGAAAGTCGCTAGATTTCTCATTATCAACAAAGAAAGATTAAATTGTCACTATGGGGTGCTAAAAAGGTCACTAAATCCCTATTTAAGCAATATAAAAGTTAAAAGAAATTATTGCTGAAAAAGTTAGTCGGTAGATTGGCAACACTGAACAAACCTGTATAACATGGTCCGCGCATCACGTATTTCACCTGTTTATGCGATGTTGCCAAATCCTTTTCACGTGAACTTAGATTGCATTTGAACCAAGGTAATTTGATCGCAGAAAAGTTTTATACAATAGAAGTGTCTGAACTCGGTTCACTTTCCGATCTTCGATCAAAGTTGATCTTTAGTCAGGGAGTTTTATACAATTGGGCCTTAGTAATTCGCGAACCTCCCCTGGCAAGATACTTGTAGTTCGCTGTAGGCTTTTTTAGTTGTAAGCGTCAAGTTGGCTGGCCTGCTTAGAGATGTCTCTTCATAATTAAGGACGTTGTACTGAATTGTATTGTTGGCGTTTTTCCCGCCCGTCGGTCAGGTTGTTAGGGCTTCATTTGTCAGGATGTTAGTTGTAACATGTGCCAGTGTGGGGGTTACATTGGTAGGGCAGGCTGTATGAGAGATTTGGCAACTGTGCTTCAGCCAGAGGCTGACATAAAGCAACACAGTAAAGACACAGACATTACGCTTGCGAAAATACAAAGGTGCTAAGTCCTGAGGACCAGAAATTGCGCATGAAACGGTTTTGTGTTAAATTTGCTTGACCTACGAACAAGTGTGGATCATAAAATTCTTACTTTGTCAAAAATTTGATTGCTAATTTTGTTCATGCATCAAGCAAATTTAATGCAGGACAGTTGATTGCATTCCTGAAAACTTTGGTTGTCGGCACTTGCGAGGTTTTCCCTTTTGCTAGCGATTAATCTGAGACTCAACTTGTCGAAGGGCTGGCTGCAAGGAAATTTACCGGAACTGCGAAGGCTAATGTGCAGTAGATGATTCGTGGGATGTTCATGAAAGGATTTTATAAAACTTAAATCTGGCAAATGGGAGTTTGGCAATAATTTGCAATGATAAGGTGTTAGTTTTAATGGACGAGTGCATCCGTAAACTAAGGGGAGATGGTGGAATGAATAAAAACCAGTAATTGTATTTTTCTTTTACTCTTCGAAATGTGAGAAACAAGTCATTAAAGAATTGAATCATTTTGGCCTTGTCAGTCGCTTATAATTGGTTGCCATGGTTTTTAAGTTGACATCAAACATTGAATGCAATTTCTCCTGATATTTTTCCTTTAAATTTTTTTACAATTAAAATTTGTAATCTTTGATATGTGGAACATGACTTACATAAAGATTGTCCTCTTTTTTTTTCTCTTCATCTGCTGTGGTGCCATTTTCAGGTCTTCGCCTGCACAAGGTTTTTAAACGACCCTATACTTCGATCTCAATTTCCCTCGACCTTGTTCTCCTTTATTTTATACTAAAAGTTGCATATCTTCGGAACAAGTAATGCTGCATGCACGATATTTGATTTACACTTTCTTTCGGTTACTAGGAAATGTTTGTGAATAAAAAAAGATTTGGTCGCATTTGAAACATGCCTCTTCAAAAAATACCGCACTCAGTTTTAAGATGTAATTGTTCATCATAAAGTTTTCGAAGCACAATGTTAAAATTGTGCTGAAGCCATCTTAAACTGTGCATTTAGGAGTAAAATGTTGCAATTTATAAAAAAAAAAATGGCAGAGATATACGCCTACTATAGTCCCGTCGCTCTAATTTCCTGCAACCAATCGCGTTGCAGGTCTGCTACATTTAAACGTGTGCGTCTTGTGATTCGCTGAGGAAGACGTTATTCATTTCTTAAGGCTCGATAAATACTTAATACAATCGCCCGCCATTTTCGCTCTTTCGTTGGCGTTCGCACAAAGCACACGAAGACGTTATTTGCCGCTCAATTATTTGCTGAATTACAGAGCGTTTGATTTATTATCATAGGAGCTACGACATGATAATGTTTAACGGTGTGGCAAATAGATTCCTCGTATGGTAGCTCGGCAACGAAAGAACAAAAATGGCGAACGATACTTTCTACCTAGACTTTATAGAGCTTTGACTTCCTAAGACGTAAGCAAAGAGGAGTCACGCCGGGAATAACAGCGTCGCCACTGTAGTTCTAGTGGGTTTCGGATATGACAGAAATTTTCTCTTCAAAACTAATCTCGAATATGTTCTTGCAGCAGTGATTTTTCTGCGTTAAAAGATTAAAATTGTGCGTAAATGGCGAAAAACTGAAAATTTCATTATCTTCTCTCCTTCAGTGTTGAGTAGAAAATTTAAATTACGAACACTTGCGCAAATGTTTTTATATTCATTTTTTCTGATTTCTAATATTAATAAAACGAAAAATGTATATATATTTTTTTCTTTAAATTCGTGTTCTGAGACACATTTTCTTGGCGGAACAGGATCGATCTCTCTTATTAGAAAGTTAACGTCTCATTTCGATATTTCAGGTGATTGTTGGAGACGGACTACACATTGTGCCGAAGGATGCTGTGGAACGTGAAGCCTGCAGATGCGCTACAAGCTGAATACTTTGAACTTCAACTGGACAGTTTGCTGGTAACTTCCAACGGTAATTTTCTACAATGGGGTATTACATTGTCGAGCACTATTGGTAACTGGATGTTTTATTCACTAGTCTACAATTGGTTCAAAATTATTTGTAGAAAATCATAATTTAAATTAGTTAGCGAAATTATTACACTAATCGTGTAATCGTGTAATCTGCTGGTGTCTAAATTCGTGATGTTGATGTAGCTGTTGATAGCTTGAAATTGTGGCGTAGCAGTCAAATCAATCAATTTAAATCCTGTCCAAATTCAACGTCACAAATTTCTAGCGCAATAATTAACAATAGATCCCTATTAGAAACAACAACCAAATTTCTTGGCTTAAAAATCGATAATGTGTTAAATTGGAAAAATCATATTAAAGAAATTACCCCCAAACTAAATTCAGCTTGTTTTGCTATTAGATCTATGCAAAAGATAGTAAATATCAATACCTTAAAAACAATATACTTTGCATACTTCCATTCGGTAATGAGTTTTGGAATAATATTCTGGGGAAATTCCACAGATAGTAACAATATATTTCTATTACAAAAAAGAGTAATTAGAATAATAGTAGGTGCCAAATCTAGGGAATCGTGTAGGACTATTTTAAAAAAACTACAAATAATGCCCATGGCTTGTCAGTATATCTTTTCATTGATAGTCTTCCTCGTATGTAATCGTGAAAACTTTGTAACTAATTTAACAGTTCATAGCATAAATACACGTCAAAAATGACTTTCATACTCCATCGGCAAGTCTATCGTGCTATCAAAAGGAGTGCGTTATATGGCAGTAAAAATTTTTAATAGCCTCCTATCGATATAAAAAAATGAAACTCAAAACATAAGATTATTTAGGGCCAAATTAAAGAAGTGCCTAATTTCTCACGCCTTCTATTCTGTAGGTGAATTCATGACATTCAATAACGCTTCATAAAATTGATACTAAAACTCTGTGTTGTACTAGTAGACTATATTGTAAATCTCGTCTGTATATATTTCATCTAGACTGTGACTATAAATTAAGACTTTATAGTAGTATTAGGTTTTTTGACTTGTTCCATATTCTAGCTGTAAGCATGTATGAATACCATGGAATGTTAATAAATACAATACAATACAATACAATACAATACAATACAAATCACTTCACTGAAATGATATTGAGCATATTCGGTCATACAAAATGAAACTTCAACACAATCAGATTTACATTTAGTGACAAACTTCCACGAGAAATTTTGTAGATGCGTCCAGAGCCTGCCCTAGGAATTGTGCGCATTACTTTATAATTGTTGGGAACCTACCCCACTCGCCAATATTTTAACGATTGTTTCAATTGTCGTTTAAATTCTGTACTAACAAGGGAACCGTTCCAGGTCGTATAGTTGCAATTTAAAGAAAATGCATATTTAAGCTAATTTTCGTTCGTTAAACCTGGTGATAGTCGTTCGTTTCGGTTTTTCCTAGTTTACGAAATGACTTGAAAGTCGATGCTACTTATGCCGCTTCTTGCGCGCACTCACATCCTCCACGACACCGTATCACAGCTCCCGCATTAATGCTCTAGTCAATTTTATTTCTCTTCACTTGCATTAATACAGTACTCTTGCTGAAATACAAATTCAATTTGAATTTAAAATATGTATTAACTTACAGACTCGCCTTAAATATGAGAGTTGGATTCGAAATGAAGTGGTTGGGACAGCTATTGAACAGTACCAATATTTTATATAGGCTTGTTTTTCACACTCTGTAACATGCAATATTGTTGCAAGAACGTTATCAAACTTTCTCGCATGTTTCTCCGTCACATCCACACCTCTGCCACGCTTATACTAGCATCTCTGAGGACAGGTGAATGAAACTGATGAGAAACAAATTGCAATATCAGTCTACTATATAGTCACGAAGCTTGAGTTTTGAGGGTGCTAGAAACAATAGACTGTGACGGTTCTATTTTGCATTGCCTGTAATGAGGCGATATTAGCGATACTAGTGGTGAGCAACTATCTAATGTTCGCATATTTACTACGTATTGAGCTTCGCGACTGTATATACTAGACTGTGGTAATATCATGAAGCCCCTATGGTGCAATTTGTCTGGAATGTTTTCAGATAATTTTATGCGTGAAATACTCTTCTAGCCTTCGAATTAAAACTTTATATTGCCTAAAAAATACACATCCAAGGGTCGCAAAAATTTCTACTTTAGATGAAAACAACTTAAGAATGTCCGACAAAAACAACTCCTGCTATCTGGTGAATGAAATAAGACCATTGGAGACGAGACTCCCACCCTTGAATTTTTATAAAATAAACAATCGAAATCAGATTGAGAATACGGTAAATTTGAAATAAATTAGATTAGAAAATAAAGTTGGCCAACAATTATAAAAATGGCATTGGATGTCATAGCATTACGTTGGGGCTTAAATTTTATTTGTAATATATTCTCAACAATCAAAAGATTGTTATACTAAAACCTTTTTCAAAGGAATGTGAATGTGTTTTAGGAATATGGTTGTGAAACTTGGACTCTCACTTTGAGAGGAACATAGGTTAAGGGTGTTTGAGAATAAGGTGCTTAGGAAAATATTTGGGGCTAAGAGGGATGAAGTTACAGGAGAATGGAGAAAGTTACACAACACAGAACTGCACGCATTGTATTCTTCACCTGACATAATTAGGAACATTAAATCCAGACGTTTGAGATGGGCAGGGCATGTAGCACGTATGGGCGAATCCAGAAATGCGTATAGTGTTAGTTTGGAGGCCGGAGGGAAAAAGACCTTTAGGGAGGCCGAGACATAGATGGGAAGACAATATTAAAATGGATTTAAGGGAGGTGGGATATGATAGAGAATAGATTAATTTTGCTCAGGATTGGGACCAATGGCGGGCTTGTGAGGGCGGCAATGAACCTCCGGGCTCCTTAAAAGCCAGTAAGTATGTGAATTTTAGTAAATTTTCAGCATCTTAAGTTCGAATCACTTAATCTACAGTTCAAATTATCTATGAAGAGGAAATTGCCAGGTATTTCATAATGCAACAATCAAAATCAATTAAATTGTCATAAAATGGTCTTATAATTTGTCAGTAGAATTAGTTTAGTTAAATTTTTCCTGCATTAGAAACTTTGTTAATGGCTGGAAACTGTTCAGTTACTCTTAAGAATAAAAAATCTGATCTGTTATTTCAGGAAACTTCGCAAGTTACCGGTTCCCGACGACCAGACGATGAAGACCTTTCAGAATAGTGACCGCTCGTATCAGCACGTGAAGTGGAACGAAGATTTAAACCAACCAACAGGAATGTGAGGTTATGTTCAGCGTGGCAGTGCAGTGTTAAACTTCATGTGAAGCGAAGTCTAGTAAACGTGTGGACTGCAGAAAAACTTTTATTTGGTGCAACTTTTAAACGCTGTAATTTTAAAGAAATAAATCTGTACGTGTTTAAACTTATTTTAATTTTTGTGTATTGACATTCAAAACCTTAAAATTTCCTATAATTAAAACGAAAAACTTCCATACTTAAGATCAGAACATTGGGGTTAAATGACTCCACTTTCAACACGCAAACGCACCCCTACAACAGGCAGCGATGTCGATGACGCCGAGATCTAGTAGGCTCTGATGATGGTGTACAGTATACACGAAACAGCTGTAAGCCACACGTGGTTATACAGGGACATCATTTTATTTTTACTTGCATTTTTATTGTACCTGCATTTCTGAATGTACTTCACTCCCACCCCTTCACTAATGTTCTTGCTCCCGTCAGACACACAAACTTACGGCCGCTGTTGCATTCGAAGTCTTCAAGCAGTGAAGTAAACACTGCAGTGTATAGTGTTTTTCATAAATATGATTGCGTTTTCTATAGAAGAAAGAACCTATATTAATAATATCGTACTAAAAAATTATATTCAAGAAACGATAAATTCAATTTCAGAGAATATGCTTCAAAATGTTTTTAATAATATGCGTAAAGAATTGAAGCCTGCATTGTAATGAACGGCAACCATTTTCAGCAACTTGTTTAAAAATTCAGATTAGCTTTTTTTGAACTGAGGTGGCTAGAAGCAAAGGAATGCTAGTGACATTTGTAATGACATGAGTTAAGTGCATCCAGTGTAAGCTAAAGTATCTAAAATTTTAGTGGCAAAGGGATATTTTAATCGCATCACACATTAAAATTTAGATAATTTCACAGATTTTACGAAAGCTTAAATATTTAAACCCCATTTTCTCAAAAGTAACTTAAGTGCACTTACAGCCCTTTACTTATGACCCCCCCCCTCAATTTAAGTGCACTCTCTATATTGTATGTTAACACCAATAATTAATATGCTAAATAAAGTAGACATTACATAACGAATATAGCCGCCTGAAAATTTGAGTTTTTGAAAAAAAATGTTACTACTCTACTGTATTTTGATAAATTCCGTAAAAGTGATGATCAAACTGAAAATCGTAATATCGTATTTCCCTGTAACATAAACGGATACACTACTTTTCTCTCCTCCTATAGCTATTAAAATGATTTGTTTACATATTGCACTAGTAACATCAAACTCCTGTAATGGAAGGGGGCAACAGTGTTTCCGAGTATAGCCAGGTTAATGTTAAAAATGTTGGTAAAAATAAAGTGATGTCCCTGTATAATTAACACTAGTAAATTTGCCATTTAATCAGTCGTTTATATTTAAGTGTTAAAAGTAGTGTCCGCAAGATTCAAGATGGAGATTTTTTAATAATTTAATACATAGAGGCAATTAGTTCATTGCTCTTTGTTTCATTCAGAATTCATCACTTTTTTTCTGCACTAATTTACGATCATGTCCCTCAGAATCTGATAAACCATTTTAATACACACACACACACACACACACACGCTAATCTTCTTAAAATATTTTCTTTTCACCAAATGTCAACTAGTTCTCTTCTTAGAATTCCGTCCACCATCACTAAAATATAAATAAAAGGAGAAGGTGGTTGAAGTTGGTTATAAAACCTTTATAGTTACATACCTAAATGACTAATGTAAATGCTGAACCTGCTTTGACAGTGGCCTTTGTTTTTGTGGGTCTGCTATAGCAAATAAAATTTTAAAAATTTTCATGGAACACTTCTCTGCATATGAATGAGTATTATAACTAAATAATACAATGTTAAAGTTCGAAAATGCACTAAAAATGTAGGGAAACTCCTGTGGTTTTATTCACCGAAACTCTAAGAGGATTGGCAATATGTTATATCTTCACACATCGATGTTCCGATGCTGGGCGATGCTAACAAGAAGAGAATGTCTGTGCTGAACACTTGACTTGTACTTGCTCCTGCGCAGATCACAATAATTCTTATGGAAAATTGAATGTGAATCGTAGGTATACAACTATTTAGGTCAGCCGCGGCGAAAATGCGACTCACGAGCACATTGTGGCTCGCAGTGCTTTTCTCTCGCTTCCTACCTACAACCCCCACCCTCTTACTCACTGGAGTCAAACTCCGTTCCATTTGTATTTGTCTCGGACCTGCGAGTGGCGTATCGTCGCAATGTCTCTCTCGAAACCATGTACCTCTATAAAAACGAAAGTTCCAACTAGGATGGGAGGACGCATTCTTTTGCTTACAATATGATGAAAATATTAAATGTATGATTTGTTCACAAATATTACTAGGAAAACGGTTGTATAACATAAAACGGCATTATAAGTTACTACATGTTACTGATGAAACATTAAAAGGTTAAGTGTTGTTATTATTATTATTATTATTATTATTATTATTATTATTATTATTATTATTATTATTATTATTATTATTATTATTAATATTATTATTATTATCATCATCTCTGTACGTCGATTCTTTTACAGCAGATGTACGAATAATGCGGTTAGATTTTCAATTTAAACTCGCAGATTTACAATGTGACGTTAAATGAAAGCTAGACGTAAGGACTTGACAGATATTGAACTTTTCAAATCTTTGGAAAGAAATAAATATTTGAAGCTTCGTTCTTTCGCTTGCTCTGTTGAAGCCATGTTCGCTACAACTTAAGTTTGTGAAAAATTATTTTCAACAATGAAAATAGTAAAAACCAAATTTAGATCACGACTGACAGACAAATACCTTTGTGATCAACTACAACTGCCAGTAAGTGACATAGTTCCTGATTTTGAAACTTTGTCGCAGAGACATTCTGAAGACAGTTAATTTTAGGTTGTGATAATGTGTCCTATGTTTTCTTGTTCATTTCTTTCTTCGTTACACGTACTAAATAATTTCCCCTTCGGTTGTCCGCCTCCCTCCATAGGTGCTATGCACGTTGCAGCTTACACAGTGGCTCGGCGCACGATCACATTTTCTCCACGGCTGACTTAGGATTACAGAACTGCAGTATTTATATTGTTTCGAAGCTCAAACAAGTCAGATCTCTGAGTTTGGAACCACTGTGCAGAGTTCCGAAAACCTTTGTAAAGAGATGCCATCGCCACCCATAATATTTCGCCCATATTAGCCGCCACGGTGGTTTAGTCGCTAGAGCGCCAGACTTGTAATCCTGTGGACCCGGGTTCGATCCCCGGTGTACCCCCGATTTATAACTTGTGTTGGGCAAGCCCGTGGTCCAGGTAACAGGGGTTTTCTCTGGGAACTCCGGTTCCCCTGTGGCATCCCAACACTCCGTCTCATCCCGGGTGTAGTGTAGACCAGCCTCCTATGACGCACCCTGGGCAACGACTCTGTCGGTAAATTGGTCTACACAACCGGCTTCATATGGGTGAATGACGTAAGTCAAATACCCGCAATTAGCTAAAAAGAAAGTATTTCGCCAACATCTTTATGGTGTGCCCAGCGAATAGGGATTATAAAGAATGGACACTGAGCGAATTTTCCTGTGTTTAGTTCCACTTTCAAGCGCTAGAGGTTAGTGTAATCGAGCATACGCTAAGATAATAATTGAGTATAGAGTTGAGACGATACAACTTTTGTTATCACACATAATAATACTGCTGAGTTAGATTTTATGAAGCAAGCTGTATTTGCTCAAATAAGAAAGTGGTTTTCAATTAATGAATTTATTGTTAATGATGAAAAAACTCGTGTGTTAACTCTCAGTTCGAAACAAACCCAAAATAATGTGATAAATGAATCTGTAAAGATGCTGGGTATGTATCTGGATCCTAAACTAAGGTGGAACAGCCATGTCAGTTATGTATGTAAAAGAATTTCTAGAGTAATTTATCTCTTGAGAAGTATCATGTACAAGATTCCCAGACATTATTTAAAACAAGTTTACTATGCACTATTTGAAAGTGTTATTAGATATGGATTACTTTTATATGGAAATAGTTCTGACCTTCCAAACATTGTTACTGCAGAAAAAGGCAGTTCGTATTTTAACAGTGTCACCACCCAGACTATCATGTAGATCTCTTTTCAAAGATTATGACAATCTACAATCTATATATTTTTGAACTTTTAATGTATGTAAACAAGAATATTACTGATTATACAAATATAGTAGATCTGCATCGCTATGAAACCAGAAATAATGATCAATTAAACGTACCACATGTCAGGTTGCAAAAAACACAATCAAGGTATGTAATTACTGCAATAAAAGTATATAATAAGTAGACATCGGATTTTTAGGCACTAAAAATTGCAGTTTTAGGCGCCTAAAATAAGCTCAAAATTTGTAAAATTAGGCTCTATTTGAATGAAAATAGGCATTTTAGGCACATCAAGGTATCATACTTATTTCTTTCACTGAAATTTTTAGTTATACACTAAAATACGCACAAAAAAGTATGTTTAAACATTAAAAAAGAATACTATATTATATTTATAAACAGAGCTGCAAAAATTTAATATATTGAAACTAATGAAATAATGATTATTGATATCAAGATTACTCATTTTAAGTTATTGAAATTCAGTTCCAGTTCGGAATTTAAAAGGTTAAAGTGTAGTGGTCTTAAAAAGAATTATACCTCAGGATAGCTCAGTCAATGTATAAATATTATAGGCCTACTCATTAAAATTAATAGAATTTATATATTTCAACTATTGTTACATACCTGTTTGCTACAAATCTTGCAGAATATTATTTTTCCATCATAAGTGAATTCTGAATATTCTGTTAGCCATTGCCGGATCAATGTAGATTTTGCACTTATATTTTTCTGCATTATCGCGTTAAACTTCACAGGAAAACGTCCTACCGCTCAAAACTTCTCAACACAAATAAGGTGAGGGAAAGAGCAACTGTTAACGAGCATTCAAATGAACCGTTGTTATTGAGATTCAATTGGACAAAAATACAAAGTTCCACTTATTGTTGCATTTCCTGGTAGTGTTAACACTAGGAGGGCCATTCTTTTAAATATTTTGTAACGGTTTACCCTACTAATTCGCAGTTTTACGACTTTTCATAAATATTTCAAAAACACTCTTTCTCTAAAAATTGTGATTTTATGACTCTCTGAAGGGCAGTACAGCTAATCGGTTTCAGACCGAAAACAGTCATTTTATAGTATAGTATATCTCTGAATCGGTAGCAGCACATGTTTTGATTGTTGCCTGCTTCAAAACTAAGGTTGTTCTTTGTCGGCATTTATGCCTCCAAACATGTTAAATTCGGTGAAATCTATTGCGAGTGTCGTGAGATTCAAAACATTTTGTTTCCTTTATCAATGGTTTCATGGCCGGTGTGAAGCAAACTTTCCATTTTTTAAATGCCTTAAATTTCGCAGTGAATGCATGTATAAATTATAAAAAGTAAGAGTAAAATGCGAAACTTTACAGTGAGTTAGGCATTTTTAGGCGAATATTAACAAATTAGGCTCTAATAACCGTTTTAGGGCATTTTAGGGCACTATAAAACTCTTTGAATACCTTTCAATTTCCATGAAACACAAATATTAATAATTATTTTTACTTTTCTCCTAAAGAAACAAAATAGGCATTTGCCCTAGAATCCGATGTCTGATAATAAGATACCTACAAATATAAAGGCACTTAATGAAACACAATTTAAACTTCAGATTAAAAGATGGCTACAAAATAATCCCTTTTATAGTATGAATGAATTTTTTGAAAATGATGTAGTGTTTTAGTTAAATTTTATTATTTTTTACTCTCTTAATATTTTAAATATTGACACATTGTTTTTTATATTATCACATTGACGAGGCCTCTTGTATTCTTGTACCTTCAGGCAAATAATGAATATGAATATGAATGACACGGGATCCAAACATCGCCTACCTTATTGCATAATCCAGTAACGCTTTGCTTCAAATAAATTCAAGTTAACAGCTTTCCCTTATTTCTCAGTGACAAACTAGTTGTAATAATGTTTTTTTTTTATATTTCAGATATAATAAATTATAGTATAAAATAATATAATACATGATAAAATTAAGTATCGAATTTGTTTAATATTTGTATATAATATAATATAGGTATATGGCTTTACTTCTCATAAGAGTTTTGTTTTTCCATTTTCAGTGCTATCAAATCATTACATATTTTAACGAGCAAATGCTGGGTAACTTTCGGTGCTGGACCCCGGACTCATTTCACCGTCATTATCACCATCTCATTCAGACGCTAAATAACCTGAGATGTTGATACAGCGTCGTAAAATAACTTAATAAAATAAAAATTACTTATTTTAATTGTTGTTGGGGTCAACGTCTCAACTCTCATTATAAAGGAACTCTAGAGTCTAGACATTACAGTTAATGACGGATTTATTATTTTATGGATCCAATTTATTTTATTTGAGTACATAATGTACCTAGATGTATTAATTATATGTGTTATATTTCCGCTGTGTCGACTGCTAGCTGGTGTGATGTCAGCGCCAACTCTAGGGAGAAAGCAGAATCTCACGCTTTAGCTGGCTTGAAGGTCATTGAAATCAGTCCGGCTACATCAAAAATACCGACGTGAAGTGTCCATACTTTAATTACCTATACGCTGATGTGCCCTCAATTTAAATTGTACTAGGTCTGTCTTTTTCGAAATGTCAAAATTTCTTTTATTTGAAACCTATTTATATTTTTTATTTTAAAATGTATTATGAACTATTCTGTGTAGCAAGGCAAAACCATTATGTTGTTCAGAGTAATAAATAATAAGTTTTTGGTTTGTAGTTCACCTTTCATTACTTTGCATCTGTGTCGGTTAACGTATTTTGTTTGTGACGGAGGAAAAGCCCGCACCACTGCCTGAGGCTTATTGTGCTTAGCACTTAACCCAGGCATGTCAAAACCCTGCAACTGTCCCTATGCGATGTGCACTCTCTATTCCCCTACCTGGAGGGAGTGAATCGCCTTGGAGGGGAATGCGACAGGGCTGTACAATACCTGCAGCAGCTTTTGTTTCAGTAACACAGTTTCAGTACGAGTGCCGATTTGGCTGTGTCTGTGACTGAGTTATGATAAATAAAGTGAGGAGTTCACAGATAACGGAGAAGAGAAATTACGAATCATATAACATGATTGTTATAAAGTTTTCCTCAGCCAACAATAATTATTTTAAAATTAAAGGCTTTCATCAGCCTATGTCGAGATAATAGTGTTGTGAGGTGACAATTTAGATCAGATTAGTAAAGTTCTCAAAATATGATATTGCCAGAGCTTATTTCTTCATCAGTACTCTCACGGCAAAACGTACTTGACAATGGCGTTGTTTTGGAGTCTGTACTAACACAGCCATCAAAGGTTAGATGACTTACGACTTTCATTTCATAAACTGGTGAGTGATGAAAATATAGTGAGGAATACATGTGAGGTTCTTGAGGTTGTACGAAGAGAAGAAAACAACTATTTGCAAGGCGGAAAAATTTTCTTGAAAAAATATATAATGGCAAATTTTCCATCTCACGTCACAATATTAATTCAATATACTTATATTAATAAATCTTTTAATCTGACATAAAGAGAATATCGTCGCTTCACAGCTTGTGAACTACACTTTTAATTTCTTTGCGTAACGCTCCCAACTTTTCGATACTTGCTCTCAATGTTTTCAAATAAACTATATGTGAATTTAAATTCTAAGCTTAATTAATATTAATGTTAATTTATATTTACATACAGCAAAGAAATGATTTCAGTGTAAAAACTTCACAATGTCCTACAGCATGTAATTAATTGGGAGTATAATATTTTCTTTAACATTTGTACCAATCACAGTAAATAATAATGCTTGAAGAATGAAAGAGTAGGGTCTGTTACTTTAAAATAATTAGTACCTACTACGTAAAATGAAATATTTGTTCGTTTCTTGTTGTTTCGAAATTACTGCAATTTTTTTTTCTTCAAATACTATATAAAAATCATATTAATAAATTATGCTTTACAAACCACTATTTTCTGAAGTATAACTGAGTAAGCCTAAAATTTCTTGTATTACAATTGTCAAATATAGACACTGATAACAACCGTGTTTTTTTTTGTTCTGCTAACTATGTTTATAATGTCAAAATGTCTATTTAATCCAACCCTGGAAGCGCAGAATAGATTATTGCACACCCTCCAGCTAAGAACGGGTAAGAGCAATGCTTGATTGATGCAACCTACACAGACCGGCGATCTGCGCACATAACTGCACATTCAGAGTCTGATTTCTATAGGCTATAGTCCGAGATCCAACGCCGAGAGTTACCCAGCAATTCTCCTCCACTTGGTTGAGGGAGAACCTCGGAAAAAAATCCAACCAGTTAACATATCCCAGCCAGGATTTGAACCCGAGCACGCTCGTTCCACGGTCAGACATGATAACCAGGGCTGGATTTAGGTACAGTGCCGCCCCTAGGCAGTGCTAAAATTTGCCGCCTCCAACTCTCAGAAACAGTTGAGCAGCTATTATACAGGTCATGTTTAGTTTAAATTAGTTTTAAATGAAATGTTACAATTCAGAAAACAATAAATTACTGTGGTTTATTTTTAAGTATTGGTTGTTGGTGGTACAATTATTACGAGTATTTCTCACTTCAATTTATTTATTTATTTATTTATTATTTTGCTAATAACTGTAACAAATTATAAAATATACAGAGAACTTTAGCTCGCCCCTGAAAGAGTAGAACTCGTGCTCAGGGGCGGATTCCTGAATTGAAATTAATAATTATACAATACAATTATAATTAATAATTATACAATACAATTTGCAATTATAGTATATAAATTTAAATTTACAATTTTTCAATTTTTATAAAATCCATACGTAACTTTTTTAATTTAATACTTGAGCTATTAGAATTGACAAGATTAGGATATTTAAATATAAATTTGTTATATATTCTTGGGCCTAAATTACTACTATGATTAAATACTGTAACAGTGTTGCATTTTGGTTCAAACAATCTTAAAGAATTCATACCTTTTGTTTCATAACTATGAGAATACAATTCAAAATTATTTCGATTTTTATGTATGAATTTTTTAATACAATATAATAAATTTGTCTTACGTTAAGTACATTAAAGTCTAAAAACAAATTTTGAGATGTAATAGTAATAGGAAGTATAAAGTAAATTGAAAAATAATCTCCAACTCTTTGCGGAATAAACCTTTGATTATCGAATTACATAAAGTATTACACATGCTGGAAAGAGATTAAATAGTATTGTTGACGATGCACAGAGTGGTTGACGATGCACAGAGTGGCGCAGATAAAAGTAGCCCGTGTAAGTACCGGTATAGAGTAAATACAGAAGAAAAATGCAGAAGCGAAGTACTGAAAAGAACTCTCCTTTTATAGAAGAAGTTGAAAGCGGCTCCCCGTCAAACACATCTGTGCACGTCTAATCATGTTCAGATACGTTATCCACAGATACCATAGCGCTCACTTTTTAACCAAACCTTGTATTGCTCTCTTTGCCTGTTGTCCTTTTTCCGGAAACTTATCCTGAAAATTTCACGGGTTTCCTTAATCAAACGTGTTCTCTTTTTTTTTTTTTACTTGGTTATTTAACAACGTATCACCTACGAGATTATTTAGCGTCGATGGAATTGGTGACAGCGAGATATTTGGCGAAATGAGGCCGATTCGCCATAAATTACCTCACATTTGTCTTACGGTTGGGGAAAACATCGGAGAAAACCTAACCAGGTGATCAGCCCAAGCGGGAATCGAACCCGTCCCCGAGAGCAATTCCGGATCGGCAGGCAAGCGCCATAACCGACCGAGCTACGCCGGTGGCCGAGCCTGTTCTTTCATACGCTTACACAATTTCCATTCTTTCTTGTATCCAATAAGTCATTTTGTAGAATGCGAACAGACACGTGCAGTGTTGCCAACTCGATTCTTTCAAACCCGCTAAGATACAGTACAGAAACCGCTAAATTGTTATACTGTCAATGTAAAAAAAGATTATTTTACCGCTTGTTAAAAAAACGCTAAATCCCTATACGAGCAATACAAATTTCATAAATTTTACCCGCTAAACTAACACTGAAAAACGCTAGTTCTAGCGGGAAAACCGCTGAATTGGCAACACTGGACACTTGGTGTAATTCAACTGATGACTGATGAAATACTGACAGGAAGAATGCCAACAATCGATTATTGCATATTTATCGCAGATAATTACGAGAAGGACAGAAGTGGTGCCCCCCTAAATAACCTTGCTGGACTTACAGTTATTACTATCCAGAGTTACGACTAAAAAATGTCATTTCATTATGAAACGATACAGTAAAATACGAATTTCAAGCAGTCAAAATATCACATTCACATTCAAAGGGGAGGCGGACTACTTTTATCTGCACCACTCTGTATACTGGAAATGTAACTGAGAGTTGTGGTTGCTATTCATAGCGATAAGTAATAAACACACATCCAAATGCATCTTGTTTATTTAAGCAGTTAAATTTAAGCAGTTTCATAGTATAATAACGTGATACCGGTATTACAATATAATTTAAGAGTTCAGAGTTATAATGGACCAAGCGCCATTTATTAAAAACGAGAAAGCAAGGGTTAAAGTTAAGTGAATACCATAGTTTAATGAAGACTGACATATAATTTAGCTTTAATGTGTATACTTTATATTACTTGCTATGTATTTCATTGAATTATGGTAATCGCTTTATTTTAACCCTTGTTTTCTCCGTTTTTTAATATACGGCGCTTGGCCCACTATGGCTCTGAACAATTCAATTATGCAGCTGCACACTTTCCTTTTACTTTTGCCGAGATCGCGACAATGCAAATTCCGACTTCCACAGGGTGTTCAAGAACAAACTTGAGAAAATATTTATCAAGTGTTTTAAAAACAATTTCACTGTAAAATGAAAATGAAAAAAAAAAAAAGGAAGAGAGGGAGAGAAAAATGCCGCCCCCCCCTCCTGGAAATTGCCACCCTAGGCAACAGCCTAGGTTGCCTAGACCTAAATCCGTCACTGATAACCGTTACTGCACAGCGATGGAGCTGTCAGTTAAAGTTAGCAGCATTATTCGTTTTGTTTTGTGTGTGTTTTACCCAGCTTTAATACATTTGACAACATTTCGAAAGGAGAAGAAAATTTTCAGTCGAGCATATGACTCCAAGCAAAATCATATTATGAACTGACAAGCAAATATTCTCATGGAGGTGGGTGGGGGACTTACTTACTTACTTACTGGCTTTTAAGGAACCCGAAGGTTCATTGCCGCCCTCACATAAGCCCGCCATCGGTCCCTATCCTGAGCAAGATCAATCCAGTCTCTATTATCATATCCCACCACCCTCAAATCCATTTTAATATTATCCTCCCATCTACGTCTTGGCCTCCCTAAAGGTCTTTTTCCCTCCGGTCTCCCAACTAACACTCTATATGCATTTCTGGATTCGCCCATACGTGCTACATGCCCTGCCCATCTCAAACGTCTGGATTTAATGTTCCTAATTATGTCAGGTGAAAAATACAATGCGCGCAGTTCTGCGTTGTGTAACTTTCTCCATTCTCCTATGACTTCATCCCTCTTAGCCTCAAATATTTTCCTAAGCACCTTATTCTCAAACACCCTTAACCTATGTTCCTCTCTCAGAGTGAGAGTCCAAGTTTCACAACCATACAGAACAACCGGTAATATAACTGTTTTATAAAGTCTAACTTTCAGATTTTTGGACAGCAGACTGGATGATAAGAGCTTCTCAACCGAATAATAACACGCATTTCCCTTATTTATTCTGCGTTTAATTTCCTCCCGAGTGTCATTTATATTTGTTACCGTTGCTCCAAGATATTTGAATTTTTCCACCTCTTCGAAGGATAAATCTCCAATTTTTATATTTCCATTTCGTGCAATATTCTGGTCACGAGATATAATCATATACTTTGTCTTTTCGGGATTTACTTCCAAGCCGATCGCTTTACTTGCTTCAAGTAAAATTTCCGTGTTTTCCCTAATCCTTTGTGGATTTTCTCCTAACATATTCACGTCATCTGCATAGACAAGAAGCTGATGTAACCCATTCAATTCCAAACCCCGCCTGTTATCCTGAACTTTCCTAATGGCATATTCTAAAGCGAAGTTAAAAAGTAAAGGTGATAGTGCATCTCCTTGCTTTAGCCCACAGTGAATTGGAAAAGCATCAGATAGAAACTGACCTATACGAACTCTGCTGTATGTTTCACTGAGACACATTTAAATTAATCGAACTAGTTTCTTGGGAATACCAAATTCAATAAGAATATCATATAATACTTCCCTCTTAACCAAGTCATATGCCTTTTTTAAATCTATGAATGACTGATATACTGTACCCTTCCTACTCCCATTTTTTCTCCATTATCTGTCGAATACAAAAAAATCTGATCAATAGTTGATCTATTACGCCGAAAACCGCACTGATGATCCCCAATAATTTCATCTACGTACGGAGTTAATCTTCTCAAAAGAATATTGGACAAAATTTTGTACGACGTCAACAAAAGTGATATTCGTCGAAAGTTGGTTTTGTTCCCCTTAAAAAAAAAATTTTTCTTTCTTCCGCCATGTTAATAATGACAAAACAAGTGCTTATACAAATTTTGTCCACTCGAGCGCAAGTACGAGGGCCGTAAAGAAATATTTCCCTGATGCCGTTTACAGAACAAGAACATTGGTGCCAACTTTTTAAAAACTTTGAGTGGGCTCAAATATGTCTTGATCATAATTTCCCAAAAGAATCTCATAAATCCACCCTTTAATAATATTATTTTTCGTAATATTGATGTTACTACGGATAGTACAGGCCTGTACAATATATTGTAGAATGCTGAAAATAACAAAATGGAGATCTAAGATTTTGTAATGTATGTAGTTAGTATAAACAGATTTTCTGCGTTATAGGCTTTGACAGTAACAACATTTGTCAGGTTTACTATGCTGCCATCTACTTGTCACATAAGGAGTCACGTTATAACTCACATTTGAATTGCATTAGCGACTGTACTGCTATCTCGTGTTCGTTTACGGCGGACGGGTGGCGATCCTGGCGGTTGTTCTCTTCAAAGTGCAACCGATTTTTACATAGGAATGAGAAATCTATGTGATCTGGGGTATAAGGTCCAGGAGCTATGTTGCATTTACTTGTAAGTAACATTCTTTCGGATTTTATGTGAATACCAATTTGTTCCTTCATGCTAGTAACTATACTGGGTGTTCAGTTCAAAATGTGTCATGGCTCGCTGTATGCCGTCATGTGGCTATCCGATGAGCCTAGAGAATTCAATCTTCCTACACTTCCGCAAAGGCGTATTACCTAAATGCGAGAGAAGTTGCCTAGCAAGTACGGCGTTCATTCTGAAGATTACTTACCGATACGTACGGTAACGCCAGTAGTGGCAAGAATGTGAACTGTTTGGAAACACGTACTGAAGTGAGTTTTTTTCTTACTGTCGGAATATGGGGAGAGGGTTAAGACGATTACTTACGTATTTGTTGACATTAACTTGGACGGTCAACATGGACACGGAGCATTTGATTTGTATTGTGGAATGTTACCGTACGCAACCGATGATAACAAATACCCTGCGTACGACTTGCCCGCGCAAAACACAGTTCGAAAGAGGTTATGGTAGCACACAGACCGTACAGACCGCCATCTATTGCTACGACATTCAAGTTATACCGTACACGTTCTCAAGTTCAGATTGAACGCCTTGATTAATAGGCAACTTCTCTGACATAAAAGCTGAAACTCGCTTCAAATCGCTGACTCACAACAGTGACGTCATGACACACTTTGAAATGAACACCCATTATACAAAAAAAAATCTCCGCATTGTCTTGTGTATAGCTGTTCTGTACAATTATCGATTTATAGAAATTAAATAGAATGTTACAATTATATAAACATTTTAACTTGGGGACTTGAATTCTTTCTAACCATAAATTGATAATACGAAAGTGGACTCACTATTATGTAGCACGGAGTGATCCAAATGTGTTTCTCCCTATAAATTCGTCACAAACTTCTCTAAATCCAACTTTTCAGCTTATCCTTATGTGGCACTACGAGAGGTGGATAAATTGCACACCAACAATACATCCTTACTTATTGTAATTTACTGATTTCAATAAGCAACCATCGCATATCATGTTCTTGTTTAGTCAACTGTCCGAAGACAGGTTTGTATCTCATAAATGACACCAGTAAGGCATCACTCACGAGTAACTAAGCCAGGAAAGAACGAAAAAGCAATTGATGATGGTGATGATCAGAGACCAGAACTTTGGCAGAATGTCTTTTTAAATGTGTTAAATCTACCTTCATTTTGAAAGTAAATCTGTACGAATTATACCTTTGTGATTGAAACGTCACAGTTTTATGTTGCCCTTTTCTGCCTTTTTTAATATAAATGCCTAATTTACAAAATAAATGCTTTTTTTTGCCTTTATTTGGTTAATTATCTATTATTTATTAGTTTATTATTAAAAATTTCCTACAGGTATAATATATTTTAATTTATTTCTATAACCGCTACAATGAAAGTGACTTCACCGAATGTATATTATTGTCTTTCAGTCAGTTCATATTCTCTTTGCAGCAATGAGTGCTGCCGTGCAAAAATGTATAACAGTAAGCGTTTTAATTATCGCTTGTGTTTATTTGACGAGGCAAAAATGAGTGCGGGTCTAACGTTATTTTCCTTTCAGTTTTCATTGCCACGTTGTTGTAGCTAGCTAAATATTTCATATCGCAACATATCAGCACAACCGAACACAAAAATGCACTTCCCAAGGCTACTGGGAAGAAGATTTCTTTGCTTCCAACAGTAATTGCAACATCGAGTCGAAAATCTCAATTTGCATTCGACATATGTAAAGCTTTTCTTGCTGCCGAAATCTTTTTGTGGAAAGTGCAAGGTTGTGGGTCTAGTGCAAGGTTTTTGTAATTGCCTTTTATTGCGTATTTTAGCTATTTATAATGCCTTTTTGCCTGCCTATTTTAGCTATTTATAATGACTTTTTGCCTGCCTATTTTAGCCATTTATAATGCCTTTTTGCCTGCCTATTTTAGCTATTTATAATGCCTTTTTGCCTGCCTATTTTAGCAATTTATAATGACTTTTTGCCTGCCTATTTTAGCCATTTATAATGACTTTTTGCCTGCCTATTTTAGCCATTTATAATGCCTTTTTGCCTGCCTATTTTAGCTATTTATAATGCCTTTTTGCCTGCCTATTTTAGCTATTTATAATGCCTTTTTGCCTGCCTATTTTAGCCATTTATAATGCCTTTTTGCCTGCCTATTTTAGCTATTTATAATGCCTTTTTGCCTGCCTATTTTAGCTATTTATAATGCCTTTTGCCTGCCTATTTTAGCCATTTATAATGACTTTTGCCTGCCTATTTTAGCTATTTATAATGCCTTTTTGCCTGCCTATTTTAGCTATTTATAATGCCTTTTTGCCTGCCTATTTTAGCCATTTATAATGCCTTTTTGCCTGCCTATTTTAGCCATTTATAATGCCTTTTTGCCTGCCTATTTTAGCTATTTATAATGCCTTTTTGCCTGCCTATTTTAGCTATTTATAATGACTTTTTGCCTGCCTATTTTAGCCATTTATAATGCCTTTTTGCCTGCCTATTTTAGCCATTTATAATGCCTTTTTGGCTGCCTATTTTAGTTATTTATAATGCCTTTTTGCCTGCCTATTTCAACTATTTATAATGACTTTTTGCCTGCCTATTTTAGCCATTTATAATGCCTTTTTGCCTGCCTATTTTAGCTATTTAGCCTATAATGCCTTTTTGCCTGCCTATTTTAGCTATTTATGATGTCTTTTTACCTGCCTATTTTAATCATTCATAATGCCTAAACTTCCGGTCTCTGCTGATGATTATGATAACAATAATAATAATAATAATAATAATAATAATAATAATAATAATAATAATAATAAATTAATAAGACGACAAATTATTGGGTGGGCTCAGGCCCCACGGGCCCATATAAGTTGGCGCCACTGAACGAGAACACAATTTTACTGAAAGATTTATTGGAACAGATCCAGAAATTGTTGAACTATTTTTCAACACATTCCCCACGGGAATTGAGACTTTTGTCCTACCGTGGGATCAACTTTTGTGTCCCTGTGTCGTAGAAGCCTGCCGCCTGTAAACGGAACCAGTGTGTGACAGCCGTCTGCACGTCTCTGTCAATCCCACGGCATGACAAATGTCTGAATTCCAGTGGGGAATATGTTGAAAAATAGCTCAAGAGTTGTATTTGTTCCAATAAATTTTTCCAGTGAAACTGTTTTATTTCTGCAAACGACCACAGGAAAACTTACTACGGCCCTTGTAATTTCGCTCGAGTAGCCAAAATTTGTACAAGCATTTGTTTTTACATTATTAACATGGCTGAAGAAAAATAACTTTTTTATCTGCCCCCATGAGAACGTGAGCAGGGTCCGACAACACAGCAATAAGCTAGTTCCCATTATGCAACGTACGACTTCATAATGATTTGACTTTTATCCACTTATTAAAAATGAACATAAATATCATAAATATTCCAAAAGCGATGTTAATTTCGCATGCATAAATACGGAGTTATACTGTATAATCGAGAATCATTTCATTCTAAAACAGAAATGCATAAATTAAACACAGATAACTGACGACAGTTAAAACACGAGTGTTGACGGTAGATGCTGGAATATGCTTATACTTACTTACTTACTGGCTTTTAAGGAACCCGGAGGTTCACTGCCGCCCTCACATAAGCCCGCCATTGGTCCCTATCCTGAGCAAGATTAATCCACTCTTTATCATCATATCCCACCTCCCTCAAATCCATTTTAATATTATCTTCCCATCTACGTTTCGGCCTCCCCAAAGGTCTTTTCCCCTCTGGCCTCCCAACTAACACTCTATATGCATTTCTGGACTCGCCCATACGTGCTACATGCCCTGCCCATTTCAAACGTCTGGATTTAATGTTCCTAATTATGTCAGGTGAAGGATACAATGCGTGCAGCTCTGCGTTGTGTAACTTTCTCCATTCTCCTGTAACTTCATCCCTTTTAGCCCCAAATATTTTCCTAAGAACCTTATTCTCAAAAACCCTCAATCTCTGTTCCTCTCTCAAAGTGAGAGTCCAAGTTTCACAGCCATACAGAACAACCGGTAATATAACTTTTATAAATTCTAACGTTCAGATTTTTTCACAGCAGACTCGATGACAAAAGCTTCTCAACCGAATAATAACAGGCATTTCCCATATTTATTCTGCGTTTAATTTCCTCCCGAGTGTCATTTATATTTATTACTGTTGTTCCAAGATATTTGAATTTTTCCACCTCTTCGAAGTATAAATCTCCAACTTTTATAGTTCCATTTAGTACAATATTCTGATCACGAGACATAATCATATACTTTGTCTTTTCGGGATTTACTTCCAACCCTATCTCTTTACTTGCTTCAAGTAGAATTTCCGCGTTTTCCCTAATCGTTTCTGGATTCTCTCCTAACATATTCACGTCATCTGCATACACAAGAAGCTGATGTAACCCGTTCAATTCCAAACCCTCTGTATTATCCTGAACTTTCCTAATGGCATATTCTAGAGCGAAGTTAAAAAGTAAAGGTGACAGTGCATCTCCCTGCTTTAGCCCGCAGTGAATTGGAAAAGCATCAGATAGAAACTGGCCTATACGGACTCTGCTGTAAGTTTCACTAAGACACATTTTAATTAATCGAACTAGTTTCTTGGGAATACCAAATTCAATAAGAATATTATATAAAACTTCTCTCTTAACCGAGTCATACGCCTTTTTTAAATCTATGAATAATTGATGTACTGTACCCTTCCTACTCCCATTTTTTCTCCAATATCTGTCGAATACAAAAAATCTGATCCATAGTCGATCTATTACGCCTGAAACCACACTGATGACCCCCAATAATTTCATCTACATATGGAGTTAATCTTCTCAAAAGGATATTCGACAGAATTTTGTACGATGTGCTTATAGACCTAATAAAATGTATTTGAACCAGAGGAAAATTTAGAATGCATATTCTTCTTACTAAAGATGGTAGGCCTACAAAATTTAATACTAATTAATGAAAATCATAATTCACAGATATAGTCTGCTCTTATTAAATGTGTGGCAAAGGGTGAGGGGAACATTAATGTCCGGGAATCATGCATATTATAAACGGGGATTGTCTGGAAGAAAATCTCCCTCAGTCTGATATTCTGTTAATTGGAATATGAAATTCAACAAAGTAATTTTGAATTAAATAGGGACAACTCATCTATCTCATCCTTTAGTTTCAATGACATTTTTTTTTGTTGTAACTCTGGATAGTAATAACTGAAAGTCCAGCAAGGTCATTTAGGGGGCACTTCTGTCCTTCTCGTAATTGTCTGTGATAATATTCACTGCAGAGATGTTACAAATTAACGTTTGGAATCCAGGTTGGGACTTGAAGTACGATTCATTAACGAAATTGCTGGTGCTTAACGCCTGTAGAGCATCTCGTTTCCCTTTGGAATCAATCAATATTTGACCTAGCCCAGGAAAAATAGTGCTACGGGATGGGTGGGTATAAATTGAGAACAGGAAGTGTGAGGGTTTAATTTAAATAAAGTATTTTAATTTCAAATTAATTATATGTAATTGAAGTTTGCGATATATCATATCAGATACTTAAGAATATTATAACAACATCTTGCAAGACTGAAATATTCCATGAATTCTGAATTCTTGCGATAACTTTTATTTTTTTGAAGCTCACGTTATCCCGCCATTGCGAATACCCGGTCATGGTGGAATATATATCGCGTTTATGCGCATGCGCAGAACAGTCGATAGTTCGGTCTTCAAGGTGCCACAAGTGAAGAGTCTGTTGTATAAAGATTATGCTGTTTCAACGCTATTAAGTTTTTATATTTTCATTTTATCATAACAGAAGTGTTGCGGCAGTAGGAAAGCATTGCTATAAGCAGGCTATGGCGTCTGATGAAGTGGATGATGAATCTTTTGGAGGTAAGATTTGTCATGCTTTTGTGTTTTGGGAGATTGCATCGTTCTCGTAGAATCGCCGGAGCGGCACTACGAAATCATGTGTTTAAGTTTACATAAAAACTCGGTTTGATTACGGTGGATATAATCGTGAGGATATTCAAAATATGTGGTCAAATGTACTGAACAAACTAGCACATGTTCTAGATGTATATATTTGTTAATGTAGGAAAAGTGGATAAAAATCTAGATTGGAGCGGGAGGGGGGGGACGTCATTATTTTTCTGACAGCCGCGCGGGCTTATCCTGACCCCTTAACAAAATGGAGGCCATCAAACAAAGAGATTGACACGAGAATTTCGCAAAAAAAATGTGCTTTTATATAAGTTATGTTAATCGAACATTGCTGGACATGCACTTTCCTGGAATTGATGGAAACCAGTTTTCCTCACCTTGATATGTCCAATTAAGCTTTTGTTGACTCAATAATGAATTAATGACCATGTACTTTTTGTAATCGTTCTAATCGTTATGTGTGCAGATCTCATAGTTGTATCAATTTCTCACTTTTTGCTTGCATCAGTCGCACATGGCATTTAGTAAACCTATAAAACACACGGCATATTCTAAATGATATCTTTGCTTTTTTTGGGGGTATATAGGTGGTGACGACGATCTAGACGAGGGAGGAACGAGCTTATCTCGACCTGATGGCACGACAGAGGAGAATTCCCCAGAATCAGAAGAAGGACAGCCTGGTGGGGTAAGTTTCCCTGTGTTGAAAAGTTGCAGTTAGGTTATGTGTGCACAGTGCTTTTCTCGATTGCTGGAACCTTGGCATTGATGTTTTTATATTCATTTCACTTTGATACTCTCAGTTTCTTTTCTTTTCTATATTCTGTTTTGATATTCATTGATTTGGCAGAAAGTATTGGTCGCCTTGTAATGAAATATTTGTTTCTGATACTCTGCTGATGTAAATTACAAGCAGTGGATTAAGAATACAATCCAGGGCGTAGAGGAACACAATGAAGGTTGCCCAACATGTAGTGCAGTTAAGTGTTGCTTTCTAAAGTGCATTGTTTGTGTCAGGATGATGATGACGATTACGAACCGGAAGATGGACGAAATAAGCGGAAAAAAGGAAAGAAGAGGAAGGCTAGAAGTGAAGATAAGAAGGGGAAGAAAAAAAAGAAGAAGAAAAAGGCTGATAGCGGCGATGTAAGTATTAGACGGTTGTCACGTGGTAGACTATACACTCACAGAACCAGTATGGTGGTCTTACATACAGTATACACGCTTTATGTTGGTAGAGTCAGACCTTCACATGTTTTCCACACAGACTGAGCATGTGTTCTGTGTAAATATTAGTTTTTCTCTTTCTGCAAATACTGTATAATACTTTTTTTTTTCAGTAGCAAGTCCCTGAACTAGACATTAACTCACCCCAAATCTAAGTACAGACTCATAGATGTCGGCATTGTAAGACTAGGCCTTCAGATTACCGCGATAGTGAGGTTATGTTATTGCCTCTGTATAGGTTAAATATTTAATTAGTCATATCAAGTTAAATATTTAGGTTTATCATTGCTCAGCATGTAAGATGGAATAAACATGTGTAGTTTACTTGTGTAACGGGATCCGTGAAACTATTTATAAATCTGTCATTCTCCGAAATTATTTACTCATTCATATTTTAAGAATAATATATTAAGAGTCAGCGACATTTCGGAAGACAGCCATCTGCTATATGCGCCGTAGCATTTCAGGTATGTGACATCACAAGCTTGTACAGTAGAACCAATCGGAATCAATCTGTAACAAGTGCTTCCCGAGTTTGTATGTTCACGTTTGAGTATTTTAATACATTGAATAAGTAAAACTAACATATATTGTGTGTAAGGTAAATAAATGGAAGGAGCGACCAGCGAATAGGGATTATAAAGAATGGACACTTCGCGTCGGTACCTTTGATGTAGCCGGACTGATTTCAATGACCTTCAAGCCAGCTAGAGCATCAGATTCTGCTTTCTCCCTAGAGTTGGCGCTGACATCACACCAGCTAGCAGTCGACACAGCGGAAATATAACACATATAATTAATACATCTAGGTACATTATGTACTCAAAATAAATTGGATCCATAAAACAATAAATCCGTCATTAACTGTAATGTCTAGATTCTAGAGTTTCTTTATAATGAGAGTTGAGACGTTGGCCCCAACAACAATTAAAATATGTAATGATTTGATAGAGCTGAAAATGGAAAAACAAAACTCTTACGAGAAGTAAAACCATATACCTATATTATATTATATACAAATATTAAACGAATTTGATACTTAATTTTATAATGTATTATATTATAATATAACTTATTATATCTGAAATATAAAAAATTATTATTACAACTAGTTTGTGACTGAGAAATAAGGAAAAGCTGTTAACTGTAATTTATTTGAAGCAAAGCGTTACTGGATTATGCAATAAGGTAGGCGATGTTTGGATCCTGTGTCTCAACTCTATTCTCATTTATTATCTTAGCGTATGCTCGATTACACTAACCTCTAGCGCTTGAAAGTGGAACTAAACGCTGGCGCACAGAGAAACAAAACACAGGAAATTTCACTCAGTGTCCATTCTTTATAATCCCTATTCGCTGGAGAGACTGTGAAAAGATGAGTATTGCACAGGCAGACGGGAAATGGTGTTTAAGGTGCATAATTATTTTAAAAACGTTGATGAGCAGAACGCTGCTGACCATCATGGTGCTGGCTGCGACATTGCAAATGTGTAAGGAACGACTGCAGAAGCATGTGGTTTGGGATTGAGAACCGTGCAAAGAATATTGTTAGTGAAAGAGGCTCCTCTCTCTCTCGACGCAAATGCCGGCTTCCCAATTGTCATCTAACAGTATTTGAGTCTGTACATGGATATGGTAAAAATTGGTTGGTGAGGAAGTGATAAATCATGTCTTATTTCTGTGTCTTTGTTTCAAAAATTATTAATTAAAGTTTGTTTGTCAAAACCTGTTGAGTACACAACATGTTAGATTTTTTCCTAATTTTGTGTTCATAATATTAAACTGATTTACTGTTCAACATTGTTTAAGTGTCTGGACAAAATAAAAATAAATAAACTTACTGAACTTTTTCATAAAAATCGTCATAAGTATAAAGTTGACATAGAAAGATTCCATAATACTAAGTGAAATTTGTTACCTCTTTCACTTGAACCAAAATACAATGCAAAATCTGAGAAAATTCATTCTTATTATTATTATGAACCATTATACAATCAATTTATTAAAGTAAATCCAGAATTGAATAACTTTAATAATAACTTTGTCGGTAACAGAATTAAATATTAAAAATTTAATTTTTAAACTGTCCATTATTTAAATTTTTTCTTACATGCCTAAACTTTTTTTTTTTTTATTTTTACTTTTTTCAGTGTTCCTCTACTCCAATTTCTACTTAAACTTTTAATACATCACTTAGGCCAAACTTCTGGATGGTTACGACCAAATTCAGCTAAACACATAATGTCGCCAACATAAGGACATGACGTTGATCTGTGGCGTCGTTAGAAGGAGAAGTTTGTTTTTTTTTTTCTCTCTACCTGCTTCTTTCTGAACGTTACTGAGAGATAGCACCACTGTTAGCGACTAGATGTATTTGCGTAAATATTGCGAGTAGATTACGTGGCTTAGGTGAGGTTCTTGCGACAGGAACAGTTTTGCTTTGGCGCATGCGTAGACCTCTCATGCAGTGGCAGCATGATCCTTACTTGAATTTTCGTGTGTACAGTCCAGATAAAATCAAGAAGATCCCTTCTTGCTCCAGTTACACATATTATACGAAGGTTAGGTTTGGTTAGTTTAGGTTTTTATTAACAAAGTCCGCGCATGCACAGACAACCAAGATGATCCTGTCGGTCATGGGCCTTATGATAATTTTTGTTTCGTAATATTGATAAACAGTAATATGATGAAAGTGGTGAATAATTTCATGGCTGCTGAAAGTTTTCTTCGTAAAAGGCGAGGTATTTTCTTTAGACCTCAAATAAAATGGCAGCACGATCATAATTACTTGCTTAATGCTTTGGTGAACGTTAACTGGAAATTTACTTTCCGTCATTTGAATGATATTCCCTGAAATACACCTCCCCCCCCCCCCTTTATTTCGTTGTAGTAACTTACTTTAAGATCTTACTACATCTGTATTTTCTTATGGTGCATTCAAAACACCGCCGTTGTACTGCATAAACCTTGCACTTGACTAATGGAGTGAATTATTTAAGATTATCGCGAATTTTACTACCGTCATTTCGATTGTCTTTTGTTTTGACACAGCTCAGTACGGCCCTGTGACTAATGGCCAGCGAGCAACATCGACTACAGACCTTGGTCTACCGTGCGTATTACCCAGTTGTTCCCTTCTGAAAGTGGATTATGTAACTCTGAAACTGTCCCAAACTGAAACATTTGCTCTTTTTAGTGTAATCAGTTTTAAATATTATAATATGTAATTTCAATACATTCAGTAAAAAAAATTGGATAGGCACAAAATGCCAGGATGTGCGTGAATGATCCCTTCAACATTTATTCTGTAAATTTTTGTAGTTTAGTACATTATATTCTACATTTCTGGAATGTGGAGGATCAACGATGTACATTACTGTGACATTTTGAAGCTGTGTTCGTAATGTTTGCTAGAAATGAAATGTTTTAGTGGAATTAAATACTAAATGAAAGAATTTGTTTCTTATGTATGAAACACCAATTTTTATTCTTTCATTTTTTTTTCTCCTTGCGAACATTTAATTAAAAGCCTGTTAGTCTGAGGTATTTTAAACTTTCTTTATGCAGATGGTACTTGTTTCAGGATTAAATAAAATGAACAACTTCACGAGGAAGTTACTGTTTAGGGAGATTGGTTCTTTAAGTTGTATCCTCTTCACTGCAACATGCTCTGTGAATTTAGTAATGTTGTGCTGTATTGTTTGTTGGAGGGGAAGGTAATTTCGAGGAATATGAGTGTGAATCTTAAGAAAGAGATTAATTAAGAGGTAATTAAAAATTATCGAAGCATGTGAAATTGAGTCGAGGAAGCTCATCTATGCTGTGTACAATCTTCATAAATCCTATTTTCAAAATTTTGTTGCCACACAGTATTGTTGGAGCTGCCAAGTGGTTTTTTTTTTTTTTTTCACTCCTAACAGTTACGGAACTACGGTTACTTTGCTTCTGCAAATGTGTCTCTCCTTTATGTGTCCGTTATACAGGGCTATTCTTAAGTCCGTGAAACATTTTAAAAATCCACACCTACTAAACTACACAACAAATAGCCTAACAAATTACTTTACACTAGAACAGCATTTCTCAAACTATGGTCCGCGGACCACCTGTGGTCCTCGAGGTCTGCCCTTGTGATCCTTCAAAAAAGACAGAAGAAAAAATAAAATTCAAAGGAATTGCGTATCACACTATAGCTGAAAATCTCAGAGTTTGGAAATGACACATGGCAGTCGCCTTTCACTTTTTCTTCCAGTACTGACATTTTATAAAATTTATTTACCCTATCCCTCTATTGACTTCCCACTCTACTCTCAGCAACAAAAGAGGGATTTAAAGCACTATGAACATGGTGTGTCTCGCTATCTTTTCCCTGCACATCTGGCGCCGCACCTGTAACGCAGCTAGGGACTGCCCGAATTTATAACAGGACCAAAGTACCGAACCTTTTCACGTACTTATGACTTTCTTAATAGTTTGCACATTGAAATGGTCACGTACTGTACGTCGTACACCAATAATAGAACATGCAAAATTGCATCTTTACTTGTTGAAAATCGGACATGTTTCTGTATTAATTTTTTTATTTCTCTTTTTGCAGATGACGATATAAGAAATTTTCTTCCATTAACATTAACTTAATTAGTTAAAATTTAATTAGTTAATACTAATATAAAATTAATTGAGTTAAATTAATTTTAATTAATTATTTCTACATTAAAATGTAAGTATATTGATATTAAAATATGATACATAAATGATAAATTTGCTTTCGAAGGGAACAAGAGTAAGGTGGTCCGCGGAACTGTTCTGACTTAAAAAAGTGGTTCCCACTTCAGAAAAGTTTGAGAAACGCTGCACTAGAATAAAGAGAAACTCTCCAAGTTTTGTTACATACCTCACAGATGCTCAGTGTATGGCATACGTCCATGCGGTAATCCATCTTGCTCCGTACACGCTTCAGCATGTCACGATTGATCAGAGCCACGGCAGCTGTAATCCATTGCCGAAGTTCCTGCAGATCAGCGGTGAGCAGAGGCACATAAACAATATCTCTCACAAACCCCACAAGAAAAAAAATCACACGGAGTTAAATCCGGTGATCGTGGTGGCCACTTCATTAACGCTTAATCTTCTCATCCTGTGCGTCCGATCCTTCTCTGTGGCAAATTTTGATTGAGATCTCTCGCACGTTGTTGTGATAGTGACAGGGAGATCCATCTTCCTGAGAGATGTAATCATTGCTGTCTTCATACAGCCAGTTTTGTACCATGTCTAAGAATCATCCCAGTGACGGTGGGCTCTACAAAAAAAAAAAATGGCTCATACGTCTTCTCTTTCGAAATCACACTGAAGACATTCACCTTAGATGAGTCTTGCACATGCTCAATGACTGCGCGGGAAATTTCAGTTCCCCATATGCACACATTGTGCTGATTCACTTTTCCGGAGAGATGAAAATAGTTTCGTCGTGATGAGTAAACCAGCGAAACCGTCTACTTCAAATCTCTGATGAAGTCCTTGCAGATCCCAACATACAAAACGATTTCTCACGTTTAGTAAACGTCACTTTGCCATTATTGATAAGTATTGCTGCCTAGCGATAAATCATGGCAACTAAGAGCTGGCGTTTCTTATTAAAAAAACTTGGAGAGTTTCTTTCTCTATCAGCATGTCAATTACCATGATATTTGTTATTAAACTTTAAAATGTTTCACGGACGTATGAATAACCCTGTATTTTACACTAATCAGTGAAAAGTATTATTTAGACCAACTTGCTTTCACAGGAAAGTGATTATGCATTTGACGATGATGGGGGAGGCAATGATTCAGACTTCGTTGGTGGAAGCAGTAGCCGCAAGTCTCGGAAGTCCCGTGGCAGCCAGAAGCACACCCCTCAACCCGCCCCTGTGCAGGACTCAAATTCAGGTAAAGCATGGTTGATTCATTCATTCATTTATTTTATTCCAATGAAGCTTTAAGATGTGGAACAAGTCAAAAATTTTACAATATTACAATTACAATTTTTACAAATTTTTATAGTTTTACAATTTAGTAATTTTCTACAATTTTGTGCAATTTTTTACAATATTTTGGCGAGATGAGGTGAGGTCTGAGGATTCGCCAAAATATTACCCGGTATTTGCCTTTTGGTTGGGGAAAACCTCGGAAAAACCCAACCAGGTAATTAAGTCAAAGGGGTTGATGCCGAGGACTCGCCATAGACTATCCGGCTTCAGTCCCACGTCTATGGAAAACCTCGGAAGAAACCAAAGACCAAAGGGGAATCCAACCCAAGCCCGAACGCAGCTCCAGATCAGCAGCCCAGCGAGTCTGCTGACTGAGCTACATCGATGGCTCTACTAAAAGTATACAATACATAGCCAATCACGTTATTAAATTTACAAACACAAACGATCATTCATTAGTTGAGCTATATGTATAATACAAAACAAGTAAGTTAATTAAATTTAAGGCATAAACAATTCAACCAGTTGTGATATACAGAAATTGATAATACATATCATGCAAACTACTTGAAATTACAAACACAAACAATTTATCAATAGAGCTATATAGATTACTATTCAATTTAAAGCATATACAATTCATCGGCCAAAACTATGCAAATATATAAAATACAAAGTAGCAAACTTTCATTAAGCTATACAAATTTGTGCAATTAATATCAAGTAGATTAATTCAATTTATAATCATAAACAATTCATCAGTAGAGCTACACAGAGTAGTAATCATTTTAAAAGCATATACAATTCATCAGCCAAACTATACAAAAATATACAATCAAATTAGTTCAATTTACAAACTTATTTTCGTTAAGCTATACAAAATTGTACAATTCATATGAAGTAGATTAATTCAATTTATAAGCTTAAACAATTCATCAGTTGACCTATACAGTATACTATTCAATTTACAGCACATACAATTCATCAGTTATGCTAAACAAAAATGTACAATGCATAGTAAACACATTAAGTCAATATAAAGACATATTTTAGTTGAGTTATATGAAATTGAGCATGTGTTGACTTCCTCACACTGTCGTCTGAAATGCCATTAATATACTATATTAATTTTTATAGATGTGACAGTAAAGTTGAAGTTGTCATTTTAAGTATTTATTGGTGTCTTACTTTTTTCCTTGTCATATGGTTATTGATGTGTAATGCCCTCTCATTTACTGATTACGGTGAATCCTGTTTAAGGGTTGGGGCAGCCATTAGGTCGGATTCTGTTAGCCCCATATCAGGGGCGGCTTTTGGGGCAGTGCCAGTGTGCCATGGCACCACCAATGAAAGAAACAAAAAATAATATCCTAAAAAGCAGTTGCAATAGTTTATTTCTACACATTTTATTCGTATTTCATCTTGAACAAGCGCGCGCACAGATCAAGATGCACTCTTGCAGCGTTTTTCCGAATATTGGAGCCACTTCGGTGTGGCACTGCCTACGTCCATATAACACTGTACAAAAGGCTACTGATTCTAGTTTATATGTGTTTCTTATGGCAGACTTTGAGCCGAATTCAATTTGACTCAGTAGTTAATATTCCGCCCGCTAGAGCACAATACTGCAGAAATTTCGCTAGATGGCAGGGTTGTTGGAGACGTTAGGAAGGGAACCACCAACCGCAGACTTGCATGAAAACACAAGTTAAAGTTCCGCGCCAAATGTTGATGTAATGTTGCCATTTCAAAACTAAAGCACATAACTTGGATTTGAATGTGTAAAGCATTATCTGTTTAACTATATTGAATGCAGAGATAGTCATGGTTCTTTTTAGAAATATAAATATTTTTTTCATATTATGTAACACTGTTTGTTAATGTTGTGTAATATTTGTTTTTATTTTGCAGCAACTAAATATCGCTACACTGTTGCTATAGTATTGATGCTTCTGTTAACGATACATGAGATCTGTACAGGACATGAACATGTGTTATTCAGGCCGCTGCCTTGGATTCATCGGCCTGTTAAATAAAGTGCAAACGTGTTTGTTTATTATCTATATCACTGTTTATCTCGTGGGTTTTGCCAGTAATTTTATTAGTTATAAAATTTATTTGTATTTGACTAACAATACTGTGAAAGTTTTGCATTATCTGTATCTGTAAATTTCGTTATTAGTTTCGGAAATGTTATTGTAACTGTTACTAGATGCATTATTAACTGTACACCTGGTAAAATAGCTGGTTTAATTAATGTGTTTTATTTAACATAATGCAAACGTGAGCTGCGATTATCAGTTTCACTAGGGTAATTTGCGTAAAACCTTTTTTCATTTTTGGCACTGCCACCAGAATGCCTCACCGGCCGCCACTGCCCCATATGATAGGATAACATGAGTGTGGGAGTACCCGTACATAGGAGGGATGAAGAGGAACGTGATAATGTCAAAATGAACCTAGGGTTCAGCATTGAAAGTTACCTATCATTTGTTCTTAATGGATTTAGGGAAAATCCTGGGGGGGAGGGGGGTACCTCAGACAACTTACCCCAACCAGAGTTCGATCCTGGGTCTGCTAGTTTCGTAGTCAGTCACACTGAGTACTACTCGAAAACAATGGACATGAATGTCATATAATCCTACAAGTTTAAAACTGTTTGGCCAGTTCCTTTATTTTTATTAGAGATGTGAAAAATTGGCCTTTTCTGGAACTGGTCCGCGTGTTTGTTGCACCTGAAACATCTTATTTTATACAACAGTAAAAAAAGGTAAAGGTATCCCCGTAACATGCCATGAAGGCATTTGGGGGGCATGGAGGTAGAGCCCCATGCTTTCCATGACCTCGGCACTAGAATGAGGTGGTGTGGTCGGCACCACGCTCTGACCGCCTTTTACCCCCGGGAAAGACCCGGTACTCAATTTTATAGGAGGCTGAGTGAACTTCGGGGCCGTTCTGAAAGTTTGGCAACGAGAAAAAATCCTGTCACCACCTGGGATCGAACCCCGGACCTTCCAGTCCGTAGCCAGCTGCTCTACCAACTGAGCTACCCGGCCGCCATTTTATACAACAGTTTAACATATAAACTTTGACACCAGTATGTTGTGTCATCTTACAAAAAGTCCTAAGTGTCTGTATAACATACAGTTAATCAGGATTGGACGTATACAAAGAATGCAGAAATATTGCCATTGTTGCAAGTTTTGTTTATGCATTATTTTGGTACAAAATTTAGTTAGTAGTGTCACATTGTAAATAGCTATGAATGCTGCACGCATTGTATTCTTCACTTGACATAATTAGGAACATTAAATCCAGACGTTTGATATGGGCAGGGCATGTAGCAAGTATGGGCGAATCCAGAAAAGCGTGTAGAGTGTTAGTTGGGAGGCTGGAGGGAGAAAGACCTTTAGGAGGCCGAGATGTAGATGGGAGGATAATATTAAAATGAATTTGTGGGAGTGGGATATGATGGTAGAGACTGGATTAACCTCCAGGTTCCTTAAAAGCCATTTGTAAGTACGTTGTAAACAATGTCTGTTATTATGCCATCGTACACTGAAATATTTATATTTACGGTATATGCTTTAACTGTTTTAGTAAACAAGATTATTATTGTTGCTAAATAAAAGTAACACTGACAACTACGGAAATAAAAACACTGCACATTTGACTTCAAGATTAAAAATTCAGATGGTTTAAATTTCAACAAATCAAAATCACCACCTTCATTGATACAACTACCTGAAAAAATACATAACAGTATTGCGCAAATCAAGATTCCAGGCCCCGGAACAATTTTTCCCTCAAAATTATTCAAATCAACTTTACAGGGAGTTATATCTTAAATCTTGATTTGCATAATACACGTCACTGTTTGTTAACAGAAAACCACAATTTAAGTCACACAGAGTTAGTGTGCACTCGAAGTTGGTTGCTTGATGGTTGTCAGCCCACTTTGAGGTCTGTGGATATAGAGGGAAAAATTGGATCGGTGTCTGGTAGAGTTCCCAGGTAGCTCAGTTGGTAGAGCGTTGGTATGTTAAACCAAAGGTCCCGGGTTCGATGCCCGGCCCCGGAACAATTTTTTCCTCGAAATTATACATAACAGCATTTATTTTAATTCCTGAAAGTCATATCAGATTGAAATATGATATTGTATGAATTATATTTTTTAGTTAAAGAAGAAGTCTGATATCTCCGGGGAGCAAATTCTCCCTGGACCACTCCCTGAATTCATCACTGGTAAAAACCAGCTCAGACTTTCGTACATAGGAACTTACTGTTCGCTAATTGGAATTTTATGTTTTCAGGGATGCCAACAGTGGAGGAAGTGTGTGAGACGTTCGGGCTGACGGACGTGGACGTAGAGTACACTGAGGCGGACTTCCAGAACCTGACGACGTACAAGCTCTTCCAGCAGCACGTGCGCCCACTGCTCTCCAAGGAGAACCCCAAGGTGCCCATGTCGAAGCTGATGATGCTGGTGGCCGCCAAGTGGCGCGACTTCACCAACATCAACCCCAACACAGAACAGGAACCGGAGTCCGTGGCCGACGAGGGCTACTCCTCCCGCAAGCCCGGCCGCAGCCGCACCTCCAAGGACGTCTCCAAGGTCGTTAAATTTCCATTTCTTTGAGTTGAACTGTAAGAAAGTTCCATACGGGCTATTCCATATGAAATCGATCAGTAAAAAACCTCGCATTTTTTTATACTCTAATTTTACCCCTGCTTATACAAGGTGCTGAGGGGAGTGCATTTTGAAAAATATACTATCGAAATTCAAACGGTTTTCGTACTATTGAGCGACAAATTTAGCGTATTTTATAAAAACAAGCCTCTTTCAGCGCTCAGAACTCTGGAACCATTTACTGCAGAACATTGAACGAGAGCTCATTTTGAAGCTGACATTTGGTAGGTTATGTTAAGAAGCAATCCTTATTTTTATTGTACACAGAGAGACAGACAATCTGATTTTACTTGCTTTTAGGCTTTTTGGCCATTTGTAAAAATGTAAAAAAATTATTGAGAAAAAACCTTGCATTATTAAGAGGGATTCGGCATTGTTTGCTTAGTGGTACGGCAATAAGTTTCGAGGGTATTAAATAGATTATATTCACAAGCCTAGACTTGAACGGCGCAGTACCGCACGCACTGGCCGAGAGCTGAAGATAAGCGAGCATTGGGCGTCATTTTACTCCTGTTTTTATGAAAACCTGTGATAAAGCTAGCCCAGCTATGCGCTACTAGACGAAACATCATGTGTTTGTCTCCCGGCCTTGCTTGTCTCGGCTAGCTCCCGTCTCACAGTCAGCTGGTTAATTCACGTGCATACTATTTATTTTCTTTATTTGATATTTTCAATACTTTATCAACATACCATCAGTAAAAAATATGTGTTTATTTGTACTTTCATAGCAGAAGCTAACTATATATTTTTAAAATATTTTTTTCTAGCCAAAGGCGCCTTAATGAGGAAAAATCTAAATTTCTCCATTTCCATAAAAAGTAAGAAAATCTGTTTATATGTCAATATAAACTTTAATTTCTCAGCAACAAAATGAACCATGATTTTGATCATTGGGGTAAAGGGTTTCGGAGCCACAGTAGTTTAAAGTTGCTAATTTTATGAAAATACGATAAATTTAAATATTTTTAATTTAAACACTTTGAAGTTCTGATGCCTCAAACTTTGCACAAAGCACTGTATCACAGTTGTCAACTGACAAAAAAGTTTCATTGTATTTAGAAATTGTAAGGGCAATTTTCTCTATATTTCGGTCGATTTGAGATGGAATAGTTCATATGTCTTGTTCCACGTGATTTGTGGGAAAAAAATTATATATATATATATATATATATATATATATATATATATATATATATATATGTGTGTGTGTGTGTGTGTATATATGTTTAATTTGTAATTATACAAACCCAGAAACAAAATTTGGGGCACCTGAATTTTCCAAGTTCTAGTTATAACACACTGCGCAAGCCCAGTAAGCAGTTGCGGTCACTGAATGGCTCTAATCTGTTTAAATTACTGAACATTTCATATTTGCTATCTCATTACCCCTCTCATTTATAATTTTATCTGCTAAATTTATACAGTTGGCCGAACCTCTGTCAATTGGTTTAACAGAAACGTGTAAATTGCGTAACTGAATTTTTATCAAGAAATTTAAAAGTTACACTTCCTCATGTATTTATGAAATACAAAACTTACGTATGATGTAAAGTTTTTTTTTTTTTTTTTTTTTTTATACAATGGAATGGAATTTAACTGAGGGGGGGCATGGATGGCCCGGCACTGCAACCTTTTGAGATCTATTGCGCTAACTCTCGATATGGAATGAAAGGTACTCTCATATTATATTCATTCTTAATTTCAACACTTACTTACTTATTGGCTTTTTAGGAACCCGGAGGTTCATTGCCGCCCTCGCATAAGGCCGCCATTGATATTATCTTCCCGTCTACGTCTCGGCCACCCTAAAGGTCTTTTTCCCTCTAGTCTCCCAACTAACACTCTATATGCATTTCTGGATTCGCCCATACGTGCTACATGCCCTGCCCATCTCAAACATCTGGATTTAATGTTCCTAATTATGTCAGGTGAAGAATACAATGCGTGCAGTTCTGTGTTGTGTAACTTCCTCTATTCTTCTGTAACTTCATCCTTTAGAATCAAATATTTTCCTAAGCACCTTATTCTCAAACACCCTTAACCTATGTTCCTCTCTCAAAGTGAGAGTCCAAGTTTCACAACCATACAGAACAACCTGTAATATAACTGTTTTATAAATTCTAACTTTCAGTTAGTTTTTTTGATAGCAGACTGGATGATAAAAGCTTCTCAACCGAATAATAACAGGCATTTCCGATATTTATTCTGTGTTTAATTTCCTCCCAAGTGTCATTTATATTTGTTATTGTTGCTCGAAGATATTTGAATTTTTCCACCTCTTCAAAAGATAAATTTCCAATTTTTATATTTCCATTTCGTACAATCATATACTTTGTCTTTTCGGGATTTACTTCCAAACATATCTCTTTACTTTTAATTTCAACACTTTATGGGCAAAATATAAGGACAAAGTAGAAGCAGTTAGAAAGAAACGTGGTTACCACTGAGCAGGTCAGGAATGATTGTGAGGGCAATGACGCATCCTACTGTTTTTGTGAGCGGGCTAAACCTAAAGAAAAAACCAAAAGTAAATTTCGAGCATTTTCTTAAAAAAGTAGTGAGGAATCAATATTTAGATTTGGTAATACTGTAGCTATTGTATGCTTGTACCAACTTTGTCTTTTTAAATACGCATATACACAACTTATGCATCAGTTTGCAACCTTGTAACTCTAAAAAAATCTACACATTTATTCGAAATGAGGTCAGTCCCTTTATTTGAGTTAGCATAGTTCTCACTGTAGTCATCGAACCTTGTTGACAATATCCAATTTAGACCTAATCTGCTTACATTGTATTCTAATCCATTAAACAGCTTGATGCCTCTGATTGAGGTTCTGGCTGATATGTATATCTATTACCAGGCCAGGCAGTACGTCTCACTTGACGATGTGTGTCAGAGGAAGAACAATTGCTTGCATGCATCTGAAGTCTGACTAGTGCAGTCACCTCCTGGTTATGGTACGTTTAGGGCCGATTGTATAAACCATTTAATCTTAAGTCAGAGGTTAAATTGATCCTTGTTCTAGCTGAACTTGGAATTTTGTTTTGAATAATCTGAGATTAATTTGTCTCAAACCAAAGTCAACTTTGACTGAAGAAATTTCTCCGATTAAGTTATATGATCCAAGTTCAGTTACTTCTTTCCTGTTTGAAATATACGAGTGGCAGACTGTGCAAAAAGAATAACCATTATTATTACTATTAATAGATATTCAATTTCTTGCCTTAATACACAAACATTCTTATATTTTATAAGGCTTTATCGTGTTCAGCAATATCAAATAACATAACCTATAATTATATTATGTTTATAACAACTATTAATTTATTAATCGATACCAGTATGTTAGGTACATTCATAAATTTTCAATTTGTCGTTTTATAAAGCTTTACTATGTTTAGCAGTATCAAACCCCATAACATGATAACAATTTGGGGAACGGTCAACCTTCTTCTTATTGTCCGCCATTATTTACAGTGCACAAAATAAACCAGTGTCTCCAACAGAGTGTACAGAAAGTCGCAAAAAAGTAGTTGTAAAGTCGCTAGATTTCTCATTATCAACAAAGAAAGATTAAATTTTGTCACTATGGGGTGCTAAAAAGGTCGCTAAATCCCTATTTAAGCAATATAAAAGTTAAAAGAAATTGTTATTGAAAAAGAGTTAAAGTCGCTAGATTGGCAACACTGAACAAACTTGTACAACATGGTCCACGCATCACATATTTCACCTGTTTATGCGATGTTGCCAAATCCTTTTCACGTGAACTAAGATTGCATTTGAACCAAGGTAATTTGATCGCAGAAAAGTTTTATACAATAGAAGAAGTGTCTGATTCGGTTGAGAAGCTCTTATCATCTAGTCTGCTGTCCAAAAATCTGAAAGTTAGAATTTATAAAACAGTTATATTACCGGTTCTTTATGGTTGTGAAACTTGGACTCTCACTCTGAGAGAGGAACATAGGTTAAGGATGTTTGAGAATAAGGTGCTTAGGAAAATATTTGGGGCTAAGCGGGATGAAGTTACAGGAGAATGGAGAAAGTTACACAACACAGAACTGCACGCATTGTATTCTTCACCTGACATAATTAGGAACATTAAATCCAGACGTTTGAGATGGGCAGGGCATGTAGCACGTATGGGCGAAACCAGAAATGCATATAGAGTGTTAGTTGGGAGACCGGAGGGAAAAAGACCTTTGGGGAGGCCGAGACGTAGATGGGAGGATAATATTAAAATGGATTTGAGGGAGGTGGGATATGATGATAGAGACTGGATTAATGTTGCTCAGGATAGGGACCGATGGCGGGCTTATGTGAGGGCGGCAATGAACCTTCGGGTTCCTTAAAAGCCATTTGTAAGTTTGTAAGTAAGTAAGAAGTGTCTGAACTCGGTTCACTTTCCGATCTTCGATCAAAGTTGATCTTTAGTCAGGGAGTTTTATACAACTGGGCCTTAATGTTCTTGGCCAGAATAGCCCCGTGCTATCTGAACGTCCTTGTGTTTGTGTTGTGCAGGCAGAGTCTGACCTCGCCGGCCTGGACGACGACGAGGATGAGGAGCGGGAGGAGAAGAGCAAGAAGAAGCGGGGCCGCAGCGGCAAGAAGAGCAGCGGGGGCGCGGCCGGTAAGAAGAACAGCAGCAAGGTGCCCACCCTCAAGATCAAGATCGGCAAGCGCAAGCGCGGCAGCTCAGAGGACGAGGGTGAAGCGAGCGGGGGCTTGAGCGACCGCGACTCGGATGCCGAGTTCGAGCAGATGCTGGCCGAGGCAGAGGAGGCCAACAAGGCCGCCGCGGACGCCGACGAGGACGAGGCGGCCGTCGAGTCCAACGCCGAGGACGAGAGCGGCGGCAGCGGAGACACGCCCCCCTCGAGCCAGACGCCCAGCCAGACCCCGGTCAGACGCAAGGCCAAGACAAAGATAGGCAACAAGAGCAAGAAGAAAAAAAAGACGAAAACCACGTCCAAGTTCCCGGGCGGAGAGGGCGAGGACGGCTACGAGGTGAGTGCAGGGAATGGAAGGAAAGAATAGTTAAGTAAGTACAGTAAAACCTCGTTTTAACATTCCCGATTTGAAAGAATAATCTCTTTAAGTTCCAGCCAAATTACCATTAGAATAATGTAATTAATCCTTGCTCTTAAGGAATACTTCTCAAGTGGATTTTGTGATTATGAAGCCCGAAATATCTACTATCTACTTGGCTTTTAATAAACAATCAATAGTATCAGCATATTCAATAATGCATCTCAATCAGTAGTAATGCATCGTCACACAAAAGCGTTATTCTTTATTGTCTTGCTTTGATCTCGCAAGTTGTGTGGATCCTGTTTCCAAGTTTATACTGTTTATGCATCATTATAATGGCGACTAAATGGAAGAAATTAACTATTGGAAAATAATAAGGGATGTCGAGGCTAATGCAAAAGGGCATGGCTTGTCATTATGGGGAATAATGAAGAAAGAACAACATTCCAATGCAGAGTTTCAGTGTGGTTTGGGTTCAACCAAATGGAAAATCATTTAATTTAATTTCAGGCTTCATTCACGTAGTACAATTCGCGTCATTTATGTTCCATTGTAGTCTCTGCCCACAAGGTTCTTTGCTAGCTTGCTGATGTGGTCATGAACAATAACATATTCGGTATATTTGGACTGCTGTTACGAACATCTTAAGTCCGTATTATTCACAGCTGTGAATATTAAACTTGTGGACAGAAATAATTATCTGTGCATGTTTTAGTTGAATATTTTGTTGTAATACAAAATATATAAATGGATACTGTGGTATTTTAAGGACTGTATACTACTACTACGATGGCATCACAGTCCAAAGTCGAGCCTTAGCCTCCTCAATTTTCTTCCTCCAAATGTCCCTGTCCTGTGCTAATCTCCTCCACGCAGTTGTTCCGAGATAGTCCTGAGAATCGATCGTTACTGCATCTATCCATCTATTTTTGGGTCTTCCAATTGGTCTTTTACCATGTATTTTCCCTTCTAAGATCTTCGGTATTCTGTTCTCTTCCATCCGATAGACATGTCCGGCCCATTCAAGCCTCCTTAATTTGATGAAAGTAACAATATCGAAACTTCTATATAATTTATAAGCCCCGGAACAATTTTTCCTCGAAATTATTCAAATCAACTTTACAGGAGTTATACCTAAAAGCATGATTTGCATAATACACGTCACTGTTTGTTAACAGAAAACCACAATTTAAGTCATACAGAGTTAGTGTGCACTCAATGTTGGTTGCTTGACGGTTGTCAGCCCACGTTGAGGTCTGTGGATATAGAGGTAAAAATTGGGTCGGTGTCTGGTAGAGTTCCTGGGTAGCTCAGTTGGGCTAGCGGTGGTACGTTTAACCAAAGGTCCCGGGTTCGATACCCGGCCCCGGAACAATTTTTCCTCGAAATTATTCAATTTATAAACTCGTTATTATAACGTTTTCTCCACTGCATATTTTCTTTCACTGATCCAAAAATTCTTCTGAGTATTTTGCGTTCAAGTATACCTAGTTTAGCTTCTGTATCCTTACATAATGTCCAAGTTTCGCTTGCATAACAGAGAATACTTCTAATAATTGTTTTGTATATTTTAAGTTTTATTTCCTTGTGCACACAGTTAGATTTCAATATTGCGCTTAATGCAAAATAGGCCTCATTGGCTGCAGTGATTCGACTCTGCACTTCATTTAATTCGTTATTGTTACTTGGCATTACTGTTCCAAGATATTTAAACTTCTCAGTTTCTTCAAACATGTTTATCGTCAGATTAGGAGGGTTGTATATATTCTGTTTATTTCTTATTTGTGTTATCCGTTTGGTTTTACTTGCATTAATCTGCAGCCCGATTTTAGCGGCTCATTTAAGGACTGTATAGTATGTCTAAATGTTGCAAAGTAAATGCACTATTGGTGACTTGTTGTTGCAGACGGACCATCAGGACTACTGCGAGGTGTGCCAGCAGGGAGGGGAGATCATCTTGTGCGACACGTGCCCTCGTGCCTACCACTTGGTGTGCTTGGACCCCGAGCTGGAGGAGACCCCCGAGGGCAAGTGGTCGTGTCCGCACTGCGAGGGCGAAGGCATCCAGGAGCAGGATGACGACGAGCACATGGAGTTCTGTCGCGTGTGCAAGGACGGGGGCGAACTGTTGTGCTGCGACTCGTGCCCCTCCGCGTACCACACGTTCTGCCTGAACCCTCCCCTCACCGACATCCCCGACGGCGACTGGAAGTGTCCGCGCTGCTCGGCCAAGCCGCTGCCTGGGAAAGTCGCCAAGATCTTGACCTGGCGGTGGGCGGAGTCAAAGAAGCACGACAGGGACGAGGACGACAAGCCCTCCGAGGAGCCGTCGACGAGCAAGCGACCGCCCCGCACACCCAAGCCACAGCGAGAGTTCTTCGTCAAGTGGCACGAGAAGTCGTACTGGCACTGCGAGTGGGTCTCCGAGCTCCAGGTTCGTGCCTTGTGTGGTGATGCAGGAAAGAAGTTCACTGCCTGCCTTTGTTCAACTCTCTTACCAGCCCTGTCATGTCTTTAACAGTAATTTACACCGGCTGGTTCTGTATGCAAACTAGAATACATTGTGATATTATCATGACATTCTGCTGAAAACATTGCCATAGCCATTGACAGATTTCACTTCATCTTTACTTTCTAGACTACTTCTGTCTTAGAGTTGAGTTCCACAATTCGTGTTGATTTCATACTTCTAAAATGTCCGTTCCAGTTGGTCTAATAATTTTGTGTAAATTTCTGATTGATTTATCTTTCAGTCTTGATGAAATTTTGTCATTTCCTCTGTGATTCAAAGCATGAATCAGCAGTATTCCTCATGAATTTCGTTTCTGCTGAAGCCTTCTCTTTTCTTCTATTGCCTTGTTAATTGTTGGAGTTATTACTTCTATGAACTGTGAAATGAGAGTCAATGTCAATGCTTATCTACTCATCATATAGCTAATACCAAACTTCATCAACTCCATCTCTTCCAGTGTGTCATGAAAGTCGTCCTCTTCAGAAAACGATTTTATTCTTTTTAAATCAGTCATATTCTCCATATGACTTTCATTTAAATCACTTGTGGCATCCATTTCTCGACCATATGAAACTGTATGTGAACGTACACTAATGCCATGCGTAGAATTATGTATGGCAAATTCATCAATACTAGCAACACTCTGGCATGTGTTAGATGATAAATATTCGCTCTTCAATCCGAATTCAAAAGAATCTTCAGCTGTAACAGGAAAGCTGCTTTCAACAGGTTTTGCAAGTGTGCATTGAACATAGTGACATTCATTTCTATCCTCACCATTTTCGTGAACGACACCATCAGTCTTTACATTAGAAATTTCTTTAAAGCTTTTATTGCCATTTTGAACAGACATTTTCTTGTCTGCACCATCACAAGGTACATTCTTCAAAGCAGCATGATACATTGCAGCTTCAGAAAGAACAGACAGAAATCCTCCATCTTCGTCAGCATCTTTCACATTGTTCTGCAAATCCTTATTACTTGTGCTTACTTCTTCATCCTCATTACTTGTGTTCACGTCTTCATCCTCACTTGTGTTCACGTCTTCATCCTTACTACTTATATTCACTTCTTCATCCTCACTTGTGTTCACTTCTTCATCCTCATTACTTGGATTCACTTCATCCTTACTACTTATATTCACTTCTTCATCCTTACTACTTATATTCACTTCTTCATCCTCACTTGTGTTCACTTCTTCATCCTCATTACTTGGGTTCACTTCATCCTTACTACTTATATTCACTTCATCCTCACTTGTGTTCACTTCTTCATCCTTACTACTTATATTCACTTCTTCATCCTTGTGTTCACTTCTTCATCCTCATCACTTGTGTTCACGTCTTCATCCTTACTACTTATATTCACTTCTTCATCCTCACTTGTGTTCACTTCTTCATCCTTACTACTTATATTCACTTCATCCTCACTTGTGTTTACTTCTTCATCCTTACTACTTATATTCACTTCTTCATCCTTGTGTTCACTTCTTCATCCTCATCACTTGTGTTCACGTCTTCATCCTTACTACTTATATTCACTTCTTCATCCTCACTTGTGTTCACTTCTTCATCCTTACTACTTATATTCACTTCTTCATCTTCACTATCCTTACTACTTGTGTTCACTTCTTCATCCTCACTTGTGTTCACTTCTTCATCCTTACTACTTATATTCACTTCTTCATCCTCACTTGTGTTCACTTCTTCATCCTTACTACTTATATTCACTTCTTCATCCTCACTATCCTTACTACTTGTGTTCACTTCTTCATCCTCACTTGTGTTCACTTCTTCATTCTTCAAGAAGAACAGTGACTGCTCCTCAGCTTCAGAAATCAAAGAATATTCATAGCACCCCTCATCAGGAATCATTTCGTGTGCTTTCTGTTTTTTTATTTCAATATCAAACTCTGGAGAAGGTGCCCTAGCAGGAATCATATCCTCTGATATTTGAGAATAATTGTCATGTTCACCAGAAATGTAGGAAATACTTTCTATCTCTTCTTCATTTGACTGCGTACTGAAAGACACAAATGCCTCGTCTACTTTTTCTTCACGATAGTGATGCTCTAAATCTCCAAGGAAAATATTACGACTCAATAAAGTGTCATGTTTTTTCTGTTTGTGAACTACAAGATGATAAGTCTGTTTCAGAGATTAGCCTCGAGAAGTGAGAGATTTTTTATTTATTACAATGGGTTTTGATTGGCAATTTGTTCTATCTGATTTCCCAAGGAAATATCCAAGTAATCTCTACCCAAGGTTTCATCTTTTACTATGTCATCTGCTCCTGGATGAAATTCTGGGCTGGCAAAGCTATCTTGATCAAAAGACAAATCATTTTCATCATCATTCAAGGTTATTACATCATCCGTCGATGTTTCGGACTGTTTAGTATTATCAGCCTGTTTCTTGGTACTCATCAGTTGCTGTGTTCGAAATTCGTGTTCTTTCATCTTTTCTATCAGCATATCTCTTGTCTTCCTATCCTCTTCTGAAATTTCACTTGGACTTAATTTTTCAGCACCTTCAAACATCATGCTTGAATCTAGTGACAATCTTGAGGTTTCATCTGCTAGTTGCCCATCTATCTTTGACAATATTGATAATGAATCAGTAGACATTTCAGAAGAATACGAGAGACAATGTGGGTCTCTCCATCCTCCAAATCGTTCAATTTCAGAATACCTGGGAAAGAATGATACATATCTGGGAGTGTTCTCAGAGCTTGTGCATCCCTCTTCCTCCACAATGTCCATATTAATATACCGATCCACAAGCTTAATAGAAAAGACCAGGTTTTATTATCGAGATTAAGAATTGGACATACAAAATTTACCCATTCCTACCTCATATCAAGAAATGAACCACCAACCTGTGAAACCTGTCATTGCTTACTCACCGTCAAACACGTCACCATAGAATGCCGGAAATATCACACCTCAAGGAAAAAGTACAACATACCAAATGATATATCTACAGCACTCAACAATACAGATGTTCTTCTACAAGTAATTCAATTCTTTAAAGAAATTTCCTTGTATAATACGATTTGATTGTAAAATTTATGCTGTTCATATACTCTGTTTATTAATTTTTGTTATTTAATTATTATTATTAATATATATATTTTTTTACCTCTAGATACATTGTAATATATTGTGTACCTTGTTTGTAATCGTCACTGTTTGTCTTGCATTGTTCTGTATATGAATATTGTGGTCGCAAAAAGACCATGCAGTTATGCGACCTAAAATAAATCTAAAAAAAATGCTTATCTGTTTTCTGTAAAGGTGTTACAATTTATTAATCACATGAACGTTTTCGGCACATGTGTGTGCCATCTTCAGATGTTTCAAAATATACTACATATTAACAATGCCATAATGGTTAACAGCATTTTTGTTCAAGAATTAAAACAGAAAATCAATATCCCGAATTTAAAAGAAAATTTACAAATTAAACCAAACCCTTTAACTCTATTAAATATAGAATATAATCTAAATTTAACAGAAGAAATACTGAAATCGGAAGTAAATACTGAAACAATTGTCTTTAGAGACAATTAATATTAGGTACCCTCCACAAAACTGGCTTCATTTATACACCGACTGATCCTTGATCTCCAGAGAACAAGGTGCCGGTGCAGGTGTTACGTGCTGTCTCTTCTCACTTTATAGATCTCTTGGGTATGGAACAACAAGTTTTGATGGTGAAATCATTGCAATAAGTGAATGTCTCAGGAATCTTCTATGCCACATCAATAAATTTAGGAATGTAGTTATATTGTCAGACTCCAAAGCTGCTATTCTATCAATCGTCTCTAAACACACACCTTCATCTCAAACAGCAGAAATAACTAAAATGCTCTCTCAATTAATATCACTCAATAAAAGAATTGTATTCCAATGGATACCATCCCATTGTGGAATCCTGGGAAACGAGAATGCGGATGCTTTAGCAAAGAAGGGCAGCACTGCTACTTACAGACCTGTTACTAAATCTACATATTACTCTGTGAAGAGATTTATTAAATCTACATACTTAGACCAACAAACACAATTTGATAAGTCAATCCCAAGGGAAAAAATGGAACTCTCTGCATCAAAATCCACAGTTAATTCCCGATTTACCACGAAAATCGTCTGTAGCTGCATTTAGATTGGCAACAGACCATGATTGTTTGGCCAAACACCTGCATAGAATTGGAATATATCAGTCCCCTAACTGTCCATTGTGCAACTCAAACCAAGAAATGGATTCGGAACAACAACAACATAATGGTTAAACATGCTGTCAACATAACAACATTATTGTAATAACTGGAATCCATAATACGCAAGTATCTTACACGCTATGATCAACTTTTCCAAGTGTTTATTATATGTGACAATGAATTACATTAAGCAATCAGTGAACATCGCCCATTAATAGACGTAATTTATGGCTCACATTCTACTTATTCTGATTAGATCTATCTTACCTGGTATTAATGTTGTTGTTGTTGTTTTCTAATGCCAGGTGTTTGACAATAAAGTCATTTGACCTCTTGCACTCCAATATTTTTCAAAGATATTATCATGACAGCCACTGAAGCACAGATTTTGAGGTGTTCCGAATCCATTTCTTGGTTTGAGATGCACAATGGGCAGTTAGGGGACTGATATATCCTGGTATTAATGTGCAACTATGTAATTAACTTGATATTTGAAGTCATCTACTTCATCTGATATCGTGATAACTGTCAGCTTTTATTTATTTAAAATGTTTACTAATTATATGAACTATAATCCATCACGAAGGGATAATGTTTTAATTAACTGTTTTTAATTGTTTTACTTAGTATTGTATGCTATAATCATTTTAACTGGCAATGGGTATATTGCAATAAGGTCATTTATGTACACATATAACGGTTATGTCGACAGCCATTATGGCATTGGTAATATGTAGTATATTTTCCAACATCTGAAGATGGCACACACACGTGCCGAAAACGTTCATGTGATTAATACAGGTGTTAACCTTTACAAAAAACAGATAAGTGTTGACGGCCCATTCAAACTTATTTTATTGTAGCTAGCTTATCGGACAAACTCGTAACAAAATGAAATTCTATGAACTGGTTATCGATTTTTTCCTTATGGTGGTACTTGACTGTTCGTCATTCACCCATGTGAAGCCAGTTCTGTAGACCAATTTACCAACAGAGTGCACCATGGGAGGCTGGTCTGTGATGAGATGAGGTGATGATGAGATTTCTTGGGATGCCACGGGCAACTGGAGAAAATTCCTGTGTTACCCAGATCATGGACTTACCCAATAAGTTACAAGAGGTTATGCCAGGGATTGAACCCAGGTGCACAGGATTATGAATTGAGTGCTGTGTAGTCTCTAGACAGATCACCGTGGCAGCTTGTCTAATAATTTTGTGTAAATCTATTCATTTAACTTCCAAGTGTCAGATTTTCTCCTCTGTGAATGAAAGTATAAATCAGCAAGCAGTCTTGCTCATGATTTTAATTTCTGCCGAAGGCCTACCTTTTCTTTAACTGGTTTTAATTGTTCAGTTCTTATTTCTGTATTCTGGTATTTACGTTGGTAGTGTGTTGTAAATATTTTACTTTATTGTTCTAGCCAGAGTTTGAGAATTTGATTTATGAGTCATGTTGTTCATGAATTTTAAGATTATTTGATGGCCTGTATTCTGTTTTCATATGATACATTACAACAGACATGTGAAGCACACGCATTTGCAGCTTTAAACAAGGTGTAAATGTGACTAGAATCTCTCTTAAACGTGTGCCTGCATGCAATTCTGTTAACAGGTGGTCTCTGGACTCATTGTCAGAGGGTGCAATATCCCTGAATTAGAACCTACGTAAATAATTCAGATGTTTTGATACATACTCAAATTGTACTTCTGACTGGCCCTTTTGATCAGAATTTGTTTTATTTTATTATTATTACTAGCCGTACCCGTGCGCTCCGCTGCACCCGTTAGAAATAAATATAAAGTAATTACATAATTAAAATAGGACATTTGATCCAGGGAACATTCGTGTTTGATAGAAGGATAAATCGTTTAATATGTTACTTAATGTAAATTGTATTAAAAAATTAAAATGCGATCATTTTGATCCAGAGACACTCATTTGGTCATAAAAATTATTTTAGGAAACACAGGAAACGAATGCCTCAAGTTTTCTGTGCATAAGAATCTATTTTAATCTTACCTGTCCTCGATTCACTCAGAAGTTACTGTAATAACATTATAGCATTATGTCCATCTAGAGAAACTACACTTTCCAATGGTGAATTAATAATTAATTATACAAATCGGTTAATTTAGCTTCCGATATTACTTCATACAAACACAGAAACATTCTCTGTAGGCTGCCGTATGTTTCATAGCTTTCGATTGTTGTTGTCCAAGGCCCCTTATAGACGAAGTCATTTGTTTTTTATTTCATTACACCGCCTTAGATGGCGTTGTTATTGTAATTTTGAAACTCTTATATCTTATTAAATATCAGTCCTATCAAAATTTTGCAAGGAATAAAACGTATCGGAAATTATTTTTAAAGAAACTTTAGTTGTGTAATATTTTTCATGAAAATTAATAATAAGGGAGATATTTCGATTTATTTAATTCAAGCCCCCTTATAACCCCCCCTTTTAAATAAAATATTTTGAATGCCATATAGCCTAAATTCTAAGTTACAACGAACTTAATTTATATTCCAATTTTCATATAAATCAGTTAAGCCATTATCACGTGAAAAGGTAACAAACATCCAGACAGACAGACAGACATACATACAAAAAAAAATTCAAAAAAGCGATTTTCGGTTTCAGGACGGTTAATTATATATGTTAGGACCAATTATTTTTGGAAAATCGAAAATTACCAGAAAAATTTCGGCTACAGATTTATTATTAGTATAGATGATTGCATTACACTTCTGGAATCTTGTGGGTTATTGATTGTACAGTGCATTTCATCTTCGGTTTGGGCAACATTATGTATGAAACATCAGTATAGAACCCTCTGCATTTCATACCAGATTGAAAGTGTTCCCAGGATTGATGTTACTGACTTGCAGTGTTAGCTGTAACGATGTTTCACTGTCTGCAGATGGATGTATTCCACCCTCTGATGATCCGCAACTACATGCGAAAGTATGACATGGATGAGCCTCCAAAACTGGAAGAGCCAATAGACGAGCTGGACAACCGCATGAAGAGAATCAAGGAGGCCAATGCAGATGACTCGGCCCTCGAGGACAAATACTACAGGTGCACTTGCAATGCCCAGTCTGTAGTTGCTTATATAATGCTTTCTTACCTTGTGTTAATTGGTGTCAGTTTTATATTGTCTTCTGTATATTGTGGGCAATGGCCTAGAGTTTCGGTTTCTCTTATTATTGTTAATTCTGGTGTGTTTCAAGGAATTTGGGTTTTCAATGGGTTCTTACATGTTTTCTAGATTTTATTATGCCTTTTGCAGATTTGGTATACAGGGTTGTCACTGGTTTTGATGTGAATAAGGTGTTCTTTTGTTACAATGTGATCCATTCTTGCTTTTACTATCAGTGTTTGAAACAGAGGTTGTAACTGGCCACTGGTATGCTTTCAATCTGCCAGTTATCTTTCAATTTTTTTTTTAAATTTTATTGGGTTATTTTACGACTCTGTATCAACATCTAGATTATTTAGCGTCTGAATGAAATGAAGGTGATAATGCCGGTGAAATGAGTGCGGGGTCCAGCACCGAAAGTTACCCAGCATTTGCTCGTATTGGGTTGAGGGAAGATCCCAGAAAAAACCTCAACCAGGTAACTTGCCCTGACCAGGATTCGAACCTGGGACACCTGGTTTCGCGGCCAGATGCACTGACCGTTACTCCACAGTTGTGGACGTTATCTTTCACTTCCTCCAAACTATATGGAGATTTGTTTCATACACTGCCTTTCAAACTGCCAAGAAGTAAAAGTCACGTGGCATCAGAGTGGGGAACCAAGGGGACTATACATTATCAACAATCATTCTATCAACAAACACGTTTTGTTGTTATTAGAGAAGAAAAATTCGCTCCAGTATCAGGGATCGAACCCGGGTTCTTGATTTTATATACCAAGCCCTCTAACCACTGAGCTGTGCCTAAGTTCAATCCATAGCACTGGATCGAATCGCTGTCTAATGTTTTTCCCTTTGTGGCATTACTCAATGTTCGACATATATGTTGACATAATTATATTAAGCCAAGTGCCATTATACAAGGAGTGCACTCAATTGAGTGACTTGGTGGCCGGGATTCCACAGTATATGCACTATTGGGCGAAGAATCTATGTAAAGATTAATTTTTGGTCCTACAGAATCTATCTGTTATGGTAACAATTGTATATAGAAGCAAGTACTCGGGTTCAATCCCCAGTGTCGCAGCGAATTTTTCTCCTCTAATAACAATTTTCCCATAACAGATCAATTCTGTAGGATCAAAAATTAATCTATACGTACTATGTAAACACTGTTTTGTTTTCGAGAGTTATGCATGTGGACAGGTCTGAATCCTGTTTGAACAAATCATACATTGTCTTCCATTATTTCCTCGAAAAACTAGTTCAGAATTATTTCAAGCATCAGCATGAGTTTATTGACATAAAAAAAAAGAGCAATTATTATTTTCTTAGCACTAACAGTGCATCAAACACCAATTGTCAGATTATGTAGTGATGTTTCGTCTTTCTGGGTTATATTTCTTTGTTTTTCAGTGCTATTAAGTTAAAATCTTATAAAATGGAAAATTTATTTGGCACGCCGAGGTCCACACTTCTGTGAGGTGAGATGAACTGTTAATTTAGCAGCATTATGGCCAGTTTTTCCAAGTAATGTTTAATTTGGCTTAACAAATGTTAAATTAACAGCTGGTTTATTTTTAACGTTTTGTTAAGATGTTTTCCATTTTTCCAACATAATTTTGTTTAAAATAACCAACACTTAACTTTAACTGTCGTTAATACTATTCTAACTACTCAACAGCAGTTGGTAATGATTTTGCATATATAAGACAACTTCTTATTGGCTGATATTATTATTTAAATTCTGTACTATGGAGTAAGTCATGAAACATGTGTAAAATCGTAACCTATTACAGTAGCCATGATTCATACAGTACAGAGAATTGATAAATGAAAGTTGCATTGACTGCTATTGAATAATAATAATTATTATGTATGGTTACATTTTATAATGCTAAATATGAATTTCTGTTTAGAAAAATCTCAGCATTATGACCACCAGGTGACAATAATTACACGAATGTGTGTGTAGTCAACTGTACACAAAACCCCGAGGAGAATTCCGTATCATATAAAATTCTCTAATTCAGGTCCATGTATAAATTATATGTAATTTCGTCCTAAAGAAGCAATTGCTGCTGAAACATTTTATTATTTACTCACTGCGTATTTTGAAGCACTATTGACATCGGCTATAGTTGAAGAGCTAGTAACATAGAATCTATAGTTAATAGTAGCTGGTGAATTGGAACAAGTGGCCTATTTCAACTAGGTAACATACAACTGAGTTTTAATTTAAGACATGAAAGTGATTATTATAACTACATACCGGTACCTAAGAAATATTAGTAAATTAATACATAATGTGCATTCAAACATAACAAAACTTAATTGGTATATTAACTTTCATTTATTAGAATTATATTATAGCTAGCGATAAGATATGTTTGCACTGGCTTTAAAACAGAAGCGAAAGAGCTGGATTCTTGGAATTTATAATCCTTTTCTTTCTAATGGAAATTTAATTTTCCAGCAAGATAATCACCCCGTGCACACCGCCATAAACGTTCAAAGACGGTTCACGGAAAAGCATGAAAAAGAGGATTGACAAATATCGAGACATCCCACCTCAAAATCCAGATCAGTTCTGGGATCAAGTTCTGGTTACCTGGGAAGATTTCGCTAAGGACCAGAACTATTTCCGCGATCTGGTGGACTCAATGTCCCGAAAATGCCAGGCAGTGATAGACGCCGATGGCATGTGGACAATGTATTAGATCCACATGTGTATTTCTTTTATTTTTCTTTAATTTGTTTGTTTATCTTAGTTTTATTTCGGGAAGAAAATTGATCTCCCAAGAGTTTTTTAAATTCTCCTATGGAGCCAGAGTTGCAAAATAATAAGTTCCACTACACAAAATTATAAAAATGAAGAAAGGTAACATGTATAAAAATTAGTTACATTAAAAAAAAAAAAGTTATCGCCGAGAACCGAACACGGGCCCCTGGGATAGCAAGCCAACACGCTACTGACTACTCCATCTGGGTACGATGACGTAACCAGCGCGACGAGGCACATATAGCTGCTAGGCTTGAAGTCTACGGACACAGCTCACATACAAACGTAATCGTGTAAATATTTCAGTGTTCAGTACTGATTAATGTTTCATTTGGAGTGATTTACTGAAGCTTGGTGAAACCGGCCCTTACTCTAAACATTCCTCAAAGAGAAACATAACATGTTACTTTCACAACTTTTGTCTGAACAGCTGTGGTGTTATCCGCCATGTTTAACTGTTTGTTAAATGAGTTAACGGCCTGAAATCCTACATTTAAAGTTAACAAACGGTTAAGAATCTGTTAAGCCAAACTGGTGTTGGACAAATGGAAAACTGTATTTAACAAACTGTTGAAGGTTTAACAGACGTTAAGTCTTCTAACAATACTTGGACAAACCGGCCATTAGTGTAATCCGTGTGTTGCCATCCATCTCCAGCCAGTTAGCCGAGTTGCTAAAGGCCGTGTGTGTGGCACACATTTAAATTTCAAGTCTTGTGCACTGTATTCCACCTTACACTTTGCGTAATCTTGGAACGTGACCGTTTGCCACAGGTACGGCATCAAGCCTGAGTGGATGATCGTGCACCGCATCATCAACCACCGGACCATGCGGGATGGTCGAACCCTGTACCTGGTGAAGTGGCGGGACCTGTCGTATGACCAGGCCACCTGGGAGGAGGAGAACGAGAACATCCTGGGTCTGAAGCAGGCCATCGACTTCTACATGGTGAGTAGCTGGCAACACTGTCTTGTTTGTACAGTGCATACATGATAACTCACTGTAGTGTGTGGATGAAGGCTCTTGAAGTGTGTAATGGACCCTAGGGATGACAGATTTTCACTTGAAGATGATCCTGGTTCAGATTGACCAATTTCTGTAATGGACAACATGTGAAAATTTATGACATCATTAGAGAAAACCACGTCTAAAAATAAGAGAAATTGCAGCAGATACACATTGGAATCAGCTAAAGATAAATCATGGGAACCCCTTCTCCAGAATTTAAACATCAACCCTGAAGAACCAAGAAATTTAACACTGGCAGCTTTCCATCTTCTGACTGGGCATGATTGTTTGGCAGCTCATTGATATAGAATCAGCATCTCCCCCTCACCCTATTGTGTGTTATGTGGAAAGGACGTTGTTGTTGTTGTTTTCTAATGCCAGGCGTTTGACAATAAAGTCATTTGATCTCTTGCACTCCAATATTTTTCAAGATATTATCATGGTCAGCCACTGAAGCACAGATTTTGAGGTGTTCCGAATCCATTTCTTGGTTTGAGTTGCACAATGGACAGTTAGGGGACTGATATATTCCAATTCTATGCAGGTGTTTGGCCAAACAATCATGGCCTGTTGCCAATCTAAATGCAGCTACAGACGATTTTCGTGGTAAATCGGGAATTAACTGTGGATTTTGATGCAGAGAGTTCCAATTTTTTTCCCTTGAGATTCTATTATCAAATTTTGTTTGTTGAAGTCTAAGTATGTAGATTTAATAAATCTCTTCACAGAGTAATACGTAGATTTAGTAACAGGTCTGTAAGTAGCAGTGCTGCCCTTCTTTGCTAAAGCATCCGCATTCTCGTTTCCCAGGATTCCACAATGGGATGGTATCCATTGGAATACAATTCTTTTATTGAGTGATGTTAATTGAGAGAGCATTTTAGTTATTTCTGCTGTTTGAGATGAAGGTGTGTGTTTAGAGACGATTGATAGAATAGCTGCTTTGGAGTCTGACAGTATAACTGCATTCTTAAATTTATGGATGTGGCATAGAAGATTCCTGAGACTTTCACTTATTGCAATGATTTCTCCATCAAAACTTGTTGTTCCATATCCAAGAGATCTATAAAGTGAGAAGAGACAGCACGTAACACCTGCACCGGCACCTTGTTCTCTGGAGATCAAGGATCCGTCGGTGTATAAATGAAGCCAGTTGTGTGGAGGGTACCTAATATTAATTGTCTCTAAAGACAATTGTTTCAGCATTTCAGTGTTTACTTCTGATTTCAGTATTTCTTCTGTTAAATTTAGATTATATTCTATATTTAATAGAGTTAAAGGGTTTGGTTTAATTTGTAAGTTTTCTTTTAAATTCGGGATATTGATTTTCTGTTTTAATTCTTGAACAGTGGATATGAAACTTTTTTGAGTTTTCAATCTACAGAGAGAACTGTATGAATGCCAATTGTTTCCTGGTAATCTGATAAGTTTTTCATATTCAGTCAGTGCTTTTTCTTCTATTGTCATTTTGATGCTGTTAATATTAGTGAGGAATCTCATAGAATCTATTGGAGTTGTTTTGATTCCACCAGTAATGAGTCTGAGAGCTTGGTTTTGAACATGTTCTATTTCGTTTATGAAAGGTGAAGTAATTAAAATTTCTCCGCAGTATGTCAGCACTGGCTGTATAAACATTTTGTATGTAGTGTTCAAAGTATTCCTAGAGCATCCCCATTTCTTTCCTGCTAGTCTTTTCAGAAGGGAGAATGTTTTACGAGCTTTTTCAGAAATGTATTTCAAATGATTGCGCCATGTTAACTTACTATCGAAAATAACTCCAAGATATTTGGATTCATAAGTCCTAGGAAGGTGTTGGCTATTGCCAAGGTATCTAAGGAAAGGACGTAATCATGGATAAGCACCACCTCGAAAGTTGCGAAGCTTTGCCTGTTGACCTCAACATGACAGAAAAGTACTGGACTGCAAGACGGCTGATAGCTTCATTGCCATGATACCAGAGCATTGGCTACCAACCAACACATTGGCTCATATGGATCTGTTCAGTCGATCCTAATACATCCATTATGCTTTCTTCTTTAACGTCAGAAGGACAGAGTTAAATAAACACCCCTGAAGGTCTTAGAGTTCCAGAAGTTTACTCATAACCCTCTGATATTTTATCAGTTACCAAGTTCTTCACTGCTGTGACAGTTGTCATCTGTTTGTGTTTTGTTTTCCTCCAGGATCTGCGAGCTTCATGCAATGTCGATGGCTCTGGCAGGAAGGGCAAGAAGGGGAAGGGCAAACGAACCAAGACGAAAGAACTGCAGGATGAGGATGGCGACAAGACACCGTGAGTAAATACTTGCGTACATGCTCGTTTTAGTGTCACAGCTCTGACTGACGAAACTGCAGAAAAAATGGCATGCATTCAGATATAGATAATGGTGAAAATTTTCCCCTAACTAAGCAATTTTTTTAAGCTTAATTTGTTTTTTAAATTTTTGAATACATTTTAAAAAGATTGTCAAATAAGTCGGAATATGATAAAGAGATCATATAGTTTTTTGTTTATTTTCCGTGGTGACTTTCTACGATGTTAACTTAAAAATATTTTGTTAACATATTTATTTTTCTTATGAACGTTTTCGCCCTATTGTGGGCGTCTTCAGACAAAGATATTTATACCTAAATTGCATAATATATGTTAAAGTACACAAATTAATTAGTTAGAATATATGAATACATTTAAAAATATTTTCTAAAAAGTATACTAAAACACGGCAACAAATTATGTAATAAATATGCATATTTAATGTCATATTCTTCATGTTAGCTGGAGATCGTGAACAAGTTATTGTATTAGATTAAAATATGCAATGACTCAAATAAATACTTGTTGAAAGATAAGCCTCTTAAATTAAATGTGCATATTTTAACATGGTATGACACAGAAAATATTACATATATAATTTAAAAGCATCTTCAATGTGTTGAAATCAAGGGGAGAAAGGTTTATGGGATCCTATTTGACTGTTGTGGAAAATGGTGTAAATAAAAAAGGACTTAGGATTGGCGACGAAGGTTTTGATGTTTGTATAAACTAAATTGATGTCAGGATAATAGTCAAATAGGATCCCATAAACCTTTCTCCCCTAGATTTCAATACATTGAAGATGCTTTTAAATTATATATGTAATATTTTCTGTGTCATACCATGTTAAAATATGCACATTTAATTTAAAAGGCTTATCTTTCAACAAGTATTTGAGTCATTGCATATTTTAATCTAATACAATAACTTGTTCACGATCTCCAGCTAACATGAAGAATATGACATTAAATATGCATATTTATTACATAATTTGTTGCTGTGTTTTAGTATACTTTTTAGAAAATATTTTTAAATGTATTCATATATTCCAACTAATTAATTTGTGTACTTTAACATATATTATGCAAGGTATAAATATCTTTGTCTGAAGATGCCCACAATAGGGCGAAAACGTTCATAAGAAAAATAAATGTGTTAACAAAATATTTTTAAGTTAACATCGTAGTAAGTCACGACGGAAAATAAACAAAAAACTATATTATCTCTTTATCATTAATTTATTTTGCTAAGTTTTATAATTGTACAGATTTATTATCACTCACCTCTTGTCTTGATTGTTAAGTGAACCAACTGCCAGTCAGGTAGCCACCATCTACACAACACACATTTTTTGTATATGATAACTTGTACACACACAATTCAAAAGGGATCAGTATTTAAAAACAAATGTTAACTGAGAAATAAATACACAAGAGTTTCCCCTTTGTACTTGCTGTGGATATATGTGAATGTGTTCTATAGATAAAATGGGGCGTCCACAGGTGAGGATAGACAATCACGAACTACCCACCATATTAATGTTTTCGTCTGTCAGCAGTAACAAATACCAGCCCATGTGGAGCAAGTAGTGTTGTGACAGTTTAGATCAGATCAGTGAAGCTCTCAGAAAATAACATTCGTCAACTCTTGTTTCTTAACCAGTATCAGTGTTACAGCAAAGCAAATGTGACAGTGGCGTTGCCATAGAGTCAGTAGGCCTATTGAAACAGCCATCAAAAATCATATGACCTCCGCAATTCCAGTTTGATAAGTGGTAGCTAATGGCAATGACCATTTCCAGTGCAGCTCTTGAGGCTGTAAGCAAGGGTGTGAAGAGAGCAAAAATTTGATCACGTCAATAGGTATGGTTGATAGTGTCTGTATAATTATTTTCAACTAGTCACAGTTGGTTCTGCAGACACTCAAATAAGGAGAGTGAAAAAAGTGTATTGGTCATTTAACACTGACTTGTAGTATGGTGGCAGTACAACCTGGTTTGGACAGATCGTCTGAAATGTTTGAAGCCAACACTGTTGTATGGCAAAACAGCTGTTCACGTGCTATTGTGTACAGTTGTTGATGTAAAAATGTCTAAGCACAAAGCCTTGCATGCTTTCATAATCTCGCAGGCACCAGAGAAAAGTAGAGATAAATGTAACTGGAGAGTTTTGATTCTTTATCAAGTCTGTTGAATCTTCTTATAATATTGTCCATAATAGAAACAACAGTGACCAAATTTCTTGGATTACAAATCGATAATATATTAAATTGGAAAAATCATATTAAAGAAATTACCCCCAAACTAAATTCAGCTTGTTTTGCTATTAGATCTGTGCAAAAGATAGTAAAAATATCAATACCTTAAAAACAATATACTTTGCATACTTCCACTCAATAAAGAGTTTTGGAATAATATTCTGGGGAAATTCTACAGATACTCCTACTGCCAAATCTAGGAAATCATGTAGGACCATTTTCAAAAAGCTATAAATGCCCATGGCTTGTCAGTATATTTTTTCATTAACAAACTTCTCGTATGTAATCGTGAAAACTTTGTAACTAATTCAACAGTTCATAGCATAAATACGGGTCAAAAAATGACTTTCATACTCCATCAGCAAGTCTATCGTGCTATCAAAAAGGAGTGCGTTATATGGCAGTGAAGATGTTTAATGGCTTTCCTACTGATATAAAAAATGAAACTCAAAACATGAGATTGTTTAGGGCCAAATTAAAGAAGTACTTAATTTCTCACGCCTTCTGTTCTGTAGGGGAATTTATGACATTCAATAATGCTTCATGAATATTTCTGTCTTGTATTAAGTATCGATACTAAAACTTTGTGTTGTACTAGTAGACTATATTGTAAAACTCTTCTGTATATATTTCATCTAGACTGTGACTGTAATTGAGGAGTTATATGTAAAGGGGCATATACCTCTATAAGGCCTTTTTAGGTGTAATTCAATAATTTTGTTGTTCCCCATCTTGCCAAATTTTGTTCCAATATCTCCAATACAGCGATCATGGCGATTGATTGTTTATCTTCAAGTACACAACAACATAAACTTTGGAAAGAATAGCCATTCGTTAAGAGTCTTTCTTTAAATCATGCGGCTACACACAAAACAAGTGACATTCATCTTAACCGTGAATATTTTCAAAATTCAGTCTTATCAAAGAATGACATTTTCTCCACATGATGGAGTATTCTGGGTCTTATGAACCATTTTTCTTCACAAAAAGATGTTCAGCCAAGACTGCTGAAATGAAAAATGGCAAGCAAGAAAAGTTTGTGTATCATTTGTTAAACTGTCATCAAAATTATTATAGATTTCACATCTGTCTATTGAAAAATATAAATTATTCATTTATTTTTAATTATCTTTACTTTGTGTGACATTATTATTATTATTATTATTATTATTATTATTATTATTATTATTATTATTATTATTATTATTATTATTACAAGTGATTTAAAACAGCTATTTGAATTTATTTTTTGGTATATTAAATTCCTGTCATTAACATTATGTGTGCTAAGGGTGTATACTGGCACATTTTAAAATACAAGTTGCTATTTAAAATATTACAATATCTGTTTCAAAGAATTTTCTTCAATAATAAATGATTATGTTCATTACTGCATTCATTAAAAATGTTTTTTTTAAATAGGGTCTACTTAGTACAAGCACTAGACCAAAATGAAAATTTCTAATGTCATTTCCTCCGGACATGCTTTTCTGTATACGCCCCTTCTACATAACTCCTCAGTTAAGATTTTGACATGTTCCATATTCTAGCTGTGAAGCAGTGTACGAATACCATGGAATGTAAATAAGTACAACACAATAATCTTACAAACGAACAGATGAATTTAAAAATGTTATTTCTAAATTTTGTTATTTTTACTGAATCCGCTAACATTACATCTTGTACATAAATGAAAGATGTTAGTTTTGGTTAAATTCCCTTGCCTGCTGTCGTATTTACAGTCTCATTCATCATAAAATTGAACAAAATATTGGAGAAGACAATTGCCTCACGTATTATTTTTTATTTCATGTTCATGGTAATCTTATACATCTTGATTACACAACTTTTAACACATTATATACTTGAATACGATATGTAACTTATTATATTTTATATATGTATATAAACAGTATGTCAGCACTGGCTGTATAAACATTTTGTATGTAGTGTTCAAAGTATTCCTAGAGCATCCCCATTTCTTTCCTGCTAGTCTTTTTAGAAGGGAGAATCTTTTACGAGCTTTTTCAGAAATGTATTTCAAATGGTTGCTCCATGTTAACTTACTATCGAAAATAACTCCAAGCTCCATTTAGATTGGCAACAGGCCATGATTGTTTGGCCAAACACCTGCATAGAATTGGAATATATCAGTCCCCTAACTGCCCATTGTGCAACTCAAAACAAGAAATTGATTCGGAACACCTCAAAATCTGTGCTTCAGTGGCTGACCATGATAATATCTTTGAAAAATATTGGAGTGCAAGAGGTCAAATGACTTTATTGTCAAACGCCTGGCATTAGAAAACAACAACATGTTTTATATACATACATACGTATAATGTATTATATAAAGTTATATATTGTATTCAAGTGGTAATTATCAGTATGTAATCACACAACATAGCTCAGAGCAGATGTAGTGGAAGATGTCGTAATTACGTCATCTTTGTGTATCCCCTGGTGATACCCCTTCACAAGTTACACCAGGCTCTTGTTGGACCATGGTCTTTTCTTTTCGAGTGGATCTCCCCTGATATGTTGTAAGGGCCTTCACATTCGCATGGACAACCAGCTGTTCAGACATTTTGTACTGTCGTCATAATGCAAGTTGGGTAGTATAAAGTGACCTTATCTTCCACAAGATCTAAACCAATCACAATGGAATATGGGCATTTGTTTTTATACATGAATACTGGTTAGTAATTAATTGCAGTAATATCAGACAGAACTGGAAAGTCGAGGAAAATTGCTTTTCACGAAAGCTAAATTCATCTCCTTGAAGCATTAGTGGAGGTTATGCAGCTTATCCTCTGAGTTTAGTTGGTATTTTGAAGCGAGTTCTCTCTCTTGTCCATTTAAAGCAAAATCACAGTAAAACTGAAGGCTATTCCTTTCACAGCAACAGAGAAAGTAACTGATGTGTGTACTTTCTGTGTAATTCTTTGTTTTTACATGTTGCAGAAAATCCAGTCACCTGGCAGAATTTTTGTGAGTGATTTCTATGAAACTAGATTACATACAGACAGTTTTCTTAAAGCTAGATCGTTGTGGTGGTCTGCATACACAAAACCTTTGGACATTGTTGTCAGCAAATTTTTGTCTTGAATTCTAAGTTCAGTATGCGACTACTCAAATGTGAAAGTGCGGAGAGGGTTGGCACCATGTTCACTGCAGTGGAGCTTCAGTTATCGTCACCATTATTCCGTATTCACTTAGATTATTAATTGCCGAAATTCTGTTAATTATAGTTTTTGCCAGATCATGTTCTAGTACATTTCTCCTAACATCCACACAGATTCGAACATCTAGTCATGTGCCTGTTTATGATCTTGATTGTTATTTGAAGGCACAAGGTGACCTAGCCACTTCAGGGAATTGTTTCACTATGTTCACAATTTATTCTTGTAAACTAGCCGTACCCGTGCGCTCAGCTGCACCCGTTGGAAATAAATATAAAGTAATTATATAATTAAAATAGGACATTTGATTCAGGGAACATTTGTGTTTGATAGAAGGATAAATCGTTTAATATGTTACTTAATTTAAATTGAATTAAAAAATTAAAATGCGATCATTTTGATCCAGAGACACTCATTTGGTCATAAAAATTATTTTAGGAAATACAGGAAACGAATGTACAGAATAGCCTATCAAGTTTTCTGTGCATAAGAAGCTATTTTAATCTTACCTGTCCAGGATTCACTCAGACGTTACTGTAATAACATTATAGCATTATGTCCATCTAGAGAAACTACACTTTCCAATGGTGAATTAATAATTAATTATACAAATCGGTTAATTTAGCTTCCGATATTACTTCATACAAACACAGAAACATTATCTGTAGGCTATCTTTCATAGCTTTCGATTGTTGCTGTCCAAAGCCCCTTATAGACGAAGTCATTTGTTTTTTAATTCATTATACGGCCTTAGATGGCAGTTATTTTAATTTTAAAACTCATTTATCTCATTAAATATCAGTCCTATAAAATTTTTTCAGAGAATAAAACTTATCGCAAATGAAACTTTTGTTATGTAACATTTTTCACAAAAATCAATAATAAGCGAGATATTTCGATTTATTTAATTCAGGCCCCCTTATAACCCCCCTTTTAAATAATGTATTTTGAATGCCATATAGCCTAAAATCTAAGTTACAACGAACTTAATTTATATTCCAATTTTCATCGAAATCGGTTCAGCCATTATCACGTGAAAAGGTAACAAACATACAGACAGACAGACAGACATACAAACAAAAATTTCAAAAAAGCGATTTTCGGTTTCAGGGTGGTTAATTATGTATGTTAGGACCGATTATTTTTGGAAAATCGAAAATTACCAGAAAAATTTCGGCTACAGATTTATTATTAGTATAGATTGCAAATTTTGTTTGTAAATTGTAAACTTCTGTTTTGCAATCTGAGTTTAAAAGAAGTCAAATCTTTACAGATGAATTTTGCATACTTTACAAGTGTTTTGTTTCAGAACAAAGGAGTGATTTTACAAATGCGAATTTTACTTGTAAAGCTATCACATTTTCTGCCTCTTAGGTGTGTGAATTTCAAAGTGCAACAAATTATGCACAAAGGAAATAAACGCGTATTTATTACATTTATTTCATGAGGAACTGCATTAACAGTTAAACTAGAGGCATTGTAATATTATTTAGCAGTCCGGTGACAGATGAACATATTGAATTTAATCATAGAAGATGTAATATTTATTTTCCCGGCCAAGAATTGACAAACATTCATATCACTGTATGAATATAACGGAAGATTTGAAATGAGTCCCAAGGTAATGAAAGAACTACTTCTCTGTCAAAATTGCGATTGTTTTTTTTTTTAATTGGGTTATTTTACGACGCTGTATTAACATCTAGGTTTTTTAGCGTCTGAATGAAATGAAGGTGATAATGCCGGTGAAATGAGTCCGGGGTCCAGCACCGAAAGTTACCCAGCATTTGCTCGTATTGGGTTGAGGGAAAACCCTGGAAAAAACCTCAACCAGGTAACTTGCCCTGACCGGGATTCGAACCCGGGCCACCTGGTTTCGCGGCCGGATGAGCTGACCGTTACTCCACAGGTGTGGACTTGCAATTGTTTCTTGCCATGATGAACATAAATTGTAGACTAATAAATGTATTAATCTAATTTACCATTCACATCACCCAACTCGAACATTCTTAATATTGGGAAGTTTGGATAGTTTTAAGTGTTTCTTGGCGATATTTTATAACTTCTATTGTTGAAATATAATTTAGCGAGCTTATAGAATCTATTTTAGGTTAAAATATAAACATATTCATTCACAAAATACGAGAACTTTAGCTCTGTTCCTTAACAATTTTTTTGTAAACTGTCACTGGCAACATTGCATAATGACAACTCCGATTTATAAATTTCTTTAGCTGGTTCTGTAAAGCTCCTCAAACTTCACAAATTAATAAGATTGCATTGTGAAACATGGTTTACGAACGAGCATTTGTAATCTTTTACTTGTGATATATAATTAGGGACCGGATTTTTATGTAATTACATATAATATTCCTTTCAACCTAACCGTATATAAATAACAAATCTTTACGAATCTTGTAATTACCATTAATATGTTAAAATTTGATACTACATATTTTTACATATTTACCCCACATTATGTATTATGGCTTGATATTACATAAATCTCCATATTTAGGGGGTTTATTCATTTTTACTTCTCTAAGGGGGGGGGGAACAAAAAAAACTTCTGTTAGGGAAGTTTAAAATTTGAAATATACAGATTTAAAAGGCCTTTTTACCTACTCAAGAAAATATATATTTTGGCACGAAACACAACGTCCTTAGTTCCAGCCAAACAACAGTTTGTAAATGCCTATAGTTTGAGGTTTTAGTAGGTACTTTGTTTCTTACAGGGAGCAGCTAAAATGCATATGTCCCACATCTCCTCTTATTTTCTCCTAATCCAGTAAAGCGAAACAGTGCTTGCAGTTCTGTTGTGTCATTCATTTCATTCAGTTCTCTAGTTTTAGTACTTACAGTATAAAGTGCAAGTGAGTTTATCTACTGCTTTTAACTAACTAAAATGGCCCCTGTATCTTCAACCCTAACGACAAAAATAAAATCATGGATTGCGATGGACGAAGGTTTCACTACATATGGAAAAATAGTAATGTGTCAAGTGTGCGGTAAAAAGTCGGGTGCTCTATGAAATCACAACTGGAGAGTCTTACCTATCCTATACCTGCCAGATAGTGATATCAAATATTTTCATGATTTTACATATTTTTGTACATATTCAGCTTATTTTTCTTACATAAATATGTACATATTTCACACCTTGATATTAGATAAAAATCCGGTCCCTATATATAATTTATAATTTGTTAACATTGTGAAACAGGCCCCAGAACTCCAGTAATCCATTTTAAATAGCAGCACTATTTTATTTAACACCTCTGTTTCAACTGAAGAGGGTATTCAATGTGAAATTCAACACTGGCAATTTAATGGCCTACAAATTTTGATTCACATAAGAAAAAATACATCTATTTTGCAAATTGCCGTTTCTCAAATCCATGGGACCTCTCTGTAGCTTCCAGTTAACTTTGTGTTACATTCCATGCGTATCTAACATTTTAACATGTGTGGTCTTTTCTACATTTTTGTGAGTACATTGGCTACGCTGTATGTTGTAATAAGCGACACTTTTCATTCATGTTTATTTCACATTAGTTTCATTGCATGAAGTTACCGAAATGTAGATATTTTGTTGGTTATGAGCTTATTGTTTCTTTGCTGTAACCCTCCTTGTCCTTGTGATGTGGACATTTAAAAGCGAGTCAGCTGTTAATTGCAATGTCATATTCAGTAAACAAAAACGGAATTCGTTATTTTAGTGTTGTAGCATTTAGTGAAGCTTTTCTGTTGGTATTCCTTGTAATTCATAACATTGTTCAAAGTTATAACGTACGCGACTGTTTTTGTTTTCCAGAAGTAATTTTCATTATAATAAGAATGCAAATGACTCGATTATTGTAGTTTCGATAACTGGCACAGTTTTATGGAATGAATTTACAACGATAAACGAAGCTCTACTGTCTGCTGTACATGTTCTTAATATCGTATTTACTTTCAGTAAAGTCTATTATGTTTTTCTGTGTAAAGGACTTATGATATAAAAAACCTATGTATAGAATTAATGAAGAAATAATTTTATGGTTGCTAAGTCAAAGCCTGATGTTGTCTTGTTTTAGAAGTTTTCAAAGCCTGCTAATTTCTAAACATGGTCTCCTGATTAAGATATTTCTTCATTGTTTTTGTACATAATATGTTTCTTATGACAGTGTTATGTTCTTTACCCAGACAAATACACAATATAATAAAGCTTATACAATACATTTTGAAAATAATATGGCTAAAAACATGAGACATTATGTACACAACACCAGCACCGCCCTGAATCCTCCATCTGGGTTCACCATGTGGCCTAGATATTTGATAGTGCCAGTTCCATTAGTAGCTGTAATAGATTTCCTCTGGTATTCTTGGAGATGCCTGCCAGTGTCACGTGACATCTCTCTCATTGTCTCTTTTAAGGAGAAAAATCTTGTCTTAAATTTGTTACCCGTGTTCATCTAACATTGCTTTGATTCCACCACACTCTGAGACTATGGACGTGCGTGTTGTATTCTACTCCATAGACGGTGTTTAAACCAAATCTGTACCAATATTTAACCACATTTAGACTATTTAAGGCCAAGTGAAATCTGGTCATCATTTCTACAATGTTCCCTGTGTGTTCAGGCATTATTTCATCAAAATCGTCATTCACTACTATGTTGTTATTAAAAGAATGAGTCAGCAGATCTGATAGTTGTCACGTTGCATGGCCTAGCGGTGTTGCCAGTTGTACTGAAAAACCAGCTGAAATTTAATGTTCAGTGAGTTAGATGTTCAGAGAAAAAAGTTTTTAAGATTGTTTTCTCACAAAGCAAACATTGTGTTCAGTGTTTTGATAGACATTAAAGACATTTTATGCTCGACCATGCCGAAATGTAGTAATTATACACCTGGTAGCAGACCTTTAATGCATGTCATTAAAGTACACCTACTCATTAAAGGTCAGGTCTTTCAGCCAATGATGACTCAGGTTACAACTGTTCAGCCAATGACAGGTCAGCTTTCTACCGTTATAAAACTGCAAGTATCGATTATTCTCGGATATGCAATCGAAAGAGAATTAGCGAAAAGTCACGGAGGCTGGAAATCCAATACTGTCACAGAAGGTTATGTTCTGTTACTATAATAATTAGCGTTAATTGTAAATAATATTCAAATAAATTCAATTTGTCATCTCGTTTTTCAATGTCTAATTTAATTTCAGTGTTATCTCTGTAGGTTCTTATGGCCTAGCAAGGTCAATGTGGACATCTATTCCTCGGAAAAAATCAATACTTTCGCGTCTGCGCACATCTCACAACATACAGACATTGCTCAAAAATTAATAATATCAAGTTAGAAATATGGTCGAGCATAAAAAGTCGTATGAAACTCGCCTATAATGGTAATTAAGAAGCTCGTATGAAAATTATTCATAAATATCCATACTCCTTAATTACCTTCATTATAGGCTCGTTGCATAATGTAATGGTGCACTATGGTGTACTGCAATAAAACATAGAATAAACGAGCATGAAGGTACTGGAATTACGTCAGCCATGTGAAATAGACCTACAGACGCGATCGCAGACAGCCCTAGTCCTTTTTACTGTTGGGAGGTGATTGGTTGGCAATGTGGGAACTGCTGGGAGTGACTCATTCTTAAAACATTAGTATGACATATCTGCTCGTCATGTGACAGCAAGCAAACTCAGCTATATCACTGTCAGGGCAGTTTTGAATATTAGAGACACAGGATGTTGATGTGAACAGATCAGGTAGCAGGGGGAATGTTTGTCGGTGGTTTTCAGTTTAATGTTCAACCATTTTATTCATATACTTACTTACTGGCTTTTAAGGAACCCGGAGGTTCATTGCCGCCCTCATATAAGCCCGCCATCGGTCCCTATCCTGAGCAAGATTAATCCATTCTCTACCATCATATCCCACTTCCCTCAAATCCAGTTTAATATTATCTTCCCATCTACGTCTCGGCCTCCCTAAAGGTCTTTTTCCCTCTGGCCACCCAACTAACACTCTATATGCATTTCTGGATTCGCCCATATGTGCTACATGCCCTGCCCATCTCAAACGTCTAGATTTAATGTTCCTAATTATGTCAGGTGAAGAATACAATGCGTGCAGTTCTGTGTTGTGTAACTTTCTCCATTCTCCTGTAACTTCATCCCTCTTAGCCCCAAATATTTTCCTAAGAATCTTATTCTGAAACACCCGTAGTCTCTATTCCTCTCTCAAAGTGAGAGTCCAAGTTTTACAGCCATATAAAAGAACCGGTAATATAACTGTTTTATAAATTCTAACTTTCAGATTTTTTGACAGCAGACTGGATGATAAAAGTTTCTCAACCGAATAATAACAGGCATTTCCCATATTTATTCTGTGTTTAATTTCCTCCCGATTATCATTTATATTTGTTACTCTTGCTCCCAGATATTTGAACTTCTCCACCTCTTCAAAAGATAAATTTCCAATTTTTATATTTCCATTTCGTACAATATTCTCGTCACGAGACATAATCATATACTTTGTCTTTTCGGGATTTACTTCCAACCCTATATCTTTACTTGCTTCCAGTAAAATTCCCGTTGTTTTCCCTAATCGTTTGTGGATTTTCTCCTAACATATTCACGTCATCCGCATAGACAAGCAGCTGATGTAACCCGTTCAATTCCAAACCCTCTCTGTTATCCTGGACTTTCCTAATGGCATACTCTAGAGCACAGTTAAAAAGTAAAGGTGATAGTGCATCTCCTTGCTTTAGATTTAACCCTTAAATTCATTCATAATTTTATTCATTTTCATATGTAAAACCAAAAAACCGCATGTGGTCTCCATATTATGGTTAAGCATTGCATTTAAACTGATAAAACATTACATGTTGTATCTTTGGGGATTAGAAAAGTACTACTGCTGCTACTACCACCACCAGTAATACTAATGTTGGTGTAAAGGATACCTTTAATACCGATCGGGCTGTGTAACAGGAGATGAGATCTAGTTGCGGTTTTGCCACCAATGGCAGTAACATTTGCTTACAATATATTTCAATAGTCTCTCGATCGCATACATTGAGTGGAGATTTTCTAATGCATTTGTCCATGATCACTACCCTTAACAAAGAATGCTTCATTGTTGTAGTATTAGAGTTTGTTGCAAACAGTGTTACATGAGTAAACCACTCACTGGTTTTGTGTACAATCTAGAGAATACAAGTTCATCTTATTTGAGTATACATTAAATGTCTTAATTCGAGTTTGTTTTTCGATAATGCTTTAAGAAAATATCCTGTGAAAAGTAAAAATCTCAGCTTGATAAAAGAACTGAATTCTTGTAAAGTCTGTGAGAAAGTATGTGTCAACTTTGTGACTTGTTTTATTTTATTATGTAAATTGGAGTCTACTGACATAGGATTCACATGAGTTGAGGTCTGTAGGTACAATTAGTTAATTACAGTAAAACTTTATTCGTAAGTTTTTATGGTGGTCTGAGTGAAATGACATTTAATAATATCTGAAACGGCATTTCAATACTATATGAGGAGAATGAGTTAAGGGGAGAGGATGGTATTTTTTGGTGAAAAATGAGTAAATTAAAAAAAAAAAATCTTTAAAATACTCTGTGATATGTGTTGAATGCATTGCATAACATTTTGTGGGTATTTGTGCCCTTATCGGATGTTGAGTCGCCATTTTTAAACTTCCTGCATTATGGATTTTTAAATCACTCGCCCACTTTTATTGTTGTTTCCAGTAAATTACATTTTCAAAAATTTTTTTTTCTTTAAAATAACCTTTGATATGTGTGGAGTGCATAGCATAACATTTTGTGGGTATTTGTGGCCATATCGAATGTTGAGTCGCTATTTTTAAACTTCCTGCGTTATGGATTTTTAAATCACTCGCCCACTTTCATTGTTGTTTCCGGTAAATTACATTTTCAAAAATTTTTTTTTTTTTCTTTAAAATAACCTTTGATATGTGTGAAATGCATTGCTTAACATTTTGTGGGTATTTGTGCCCTTACCGGATATTGAGACTTCATTTTTAAACTTCCTGCGCTATGGATTTTTAAATCACACGCCCGCTTTTATCGGTTTCCAGTAAATTCATATTTTTTGTTACATTGCCAGACAAAAATGGATATAGTTTATGAATTATTAAAGATACATGCATGAAATTTAGAACACACATTCTTTAGACTATTAGGAAACTTTTCTCTGTAACAGAATTTTGTTAATTGATTTTATTTAAAAAATACGTCCGTTTGTTTGCAAGAAAGGAAATCAGAAAATTGTTATTAAATTTTAATTGTTTATTTTACAAACGTAGGGACTAATATCAAAATTCTGTTACAGACAGTTTGTAGAACATTCTTTTGCTAATACATTGCAAAAAATTGTTTGAATCTATCTTTAAAAACGGTTTAGATATATCGGCTTTAGTACAATCCTGCATTGAGCATATTTTTTTTCAAATTTGGGCCCCCAAATATATATATATATTTTTTTTAATATTTTTATTTGGTTGAGTTGCCACAGCTATGAGCTCTCTACATACAAAAAATTAATATTTTAACCAAATAGGAAAAAAGTTAAAAAAAAATACTATCCTCTCCCCTTAAGTCAATTTAGTAAAATCTACGCAAGAGAAATTTGTAACTTCACAGTTCAGGCATCTTTGATCCTATAATACAGTACTCAAATTTATAACATACATTCTTATTATTTGTAGGAAGGAAATCTTAGCGGCTTAGACCTAACCCTGGCTGATATCTTACATTTCAACTCCAGTCCAGATAATGTTAGGCATTGATTTATCTCTTATTCATCCAGTGTGATCATACTCACCATTAGGGGGCGGATGTTGATGAAAAGTCATCTTATTTTTCACATTAGGACGATGCCTATTAATATAGAAATCTTTTCTTTGTTAATATCACCTTAAAGAATTAATTTTTTATATTGCATTTTTTGACGTTTTTGAACTAACAGGTCATTTTTTATATTTTTATGCTCGACCATGCCAAAATGTAGTAATTATACACCTGGTAGCAGCCCTTTAATGGACCTCATTAAAGTACACCTATTCATTAAAGTTCAGGTGTTCCACCAATCAGAAAACACCATTGTAGCAATATGAAAGCGCAAGTATCCATTATTCTCGGATATGCAATCGAAAGACAACTAGCGAAACGTCATGGAGGCTGGAAATCCAATACTGTCACAGAAGGTTATGATCTGTTACTATAATAATTAGCGTTAATTGTAAATAATATTCAAATAAATTCAATTTGTCATCTCGTTTTTCAATGTCTAAATCAATTTCCAGGTTATATCAAGATTAATGTTTATTTTACTCTCTAGATTATATCAAGGTCAATGACATTTCTCGGAAAAAATCAATACTTTCGCGTCTGCGCGCATCTCACAATTTACGAGATATTGCACAAGGTCAGTTCCGCTCCCCAGTCAGATAAGAATAACATGAATACTTATGAATAATTTCAAGTTAGAAATATGGTCGAGCATAAAAAGTCGTATGAAACTTGCCTATAATGGTAATTAAGACGCTCGTATGAAAATTATGAAACTCGCTTGCGCTCGTTTCATTAAACGTACTCGCGTCTTAATTACTACCATTATAGGCTCGTTGCATAATCTACTATTTCGACATTTTTGGTCATTTTTAATACTTTGAAGAACTTTTAGATCATTTAGAGTGCATTTTACTTTCTTCTTTACAGATAAGCCTGTTAAATCTTTTTCTTAGCAAATAGATCAGTAGTAATTACCTACTGAATAAGTGAATAACAGTGAAGCTTGAGTTTTATAGTTTGGAACAGACTCTAAAGTCCATCCCTCATTCACTGAAGGCTTCACCTCACCCAATGGAAATAATATAAAATGCTTGGCAACAGCCTAAGTTTAAGTGAGGGCTGTGACCGCTACAGCTATGAGTGTGTCTTTAGAATTTATGTTTGGAAGGGGGGAACTTTCACCGTTTCCTGGACAGGACGTTGTGTCCCCAATATGGTTCAGAAGGGATGTCTACTGTAGTAGACAGTATTTTTAAGGCAAAGATTGCAAGAATGCACACTGCGCCCACAATTTGTTTTGTCATTCACACTGTCTCATCTGGTAACAAAAGTGAAGAGTAGAAGGAGGAGGAGACAGAGAATGAAGGCACTGACATGGATCATCCCTGATTGAAACACATTGTAAATCTCCATTAAAATCTATAGTTTTCCCTTAAAACCCTTCATTTTGTTGCATGCCCTTCTCCTTTATCTTAGCCAAATTGCCTCCTCTCTCCGAGATTGCAGGCCAGTCTTTGAAACAAGGTGCCTAATTTTTAAGAAGTTGTGGTGCGAGTACTTTGAATAATATTTAAATGTTATTTTCTTTTAATATTATATCATTTTTCCATTAGTTTAACGGCATTTTATTGATTAGATTTTTTAGGTCATCAACATCCGCCCCCTAGTGATCATCATTGATAACATATGGTTATTTTACAAAAAGTCAGTTATTTTGCTTCCATACTCTCAAATTGTGATAATTGTTCCATAATTTGTTCAGTTACATCACAGTGTGTTACAAACTGTTTCTAAAGCAGTAACAGCGTCATTAAAGAACTCAAGATAGATGGAGAAAAACCTTGGCAGCTTCGAATTTCCACGATTTCAAAGTGGGCCGCATTTTAACAATAAACACATATTGTATTTTCGCGTTCTTATATTTTCATAGCAAACCTAGTTTCGAGCAAAATTGATTTAGAATGTATAAATGAAGTTTCGTATCTTGTGGGGTTTAAAATATGATTGTATAAGTGTAAAAAATGAATAAATGAAGAACGTTTAACAAAAATACATTATATTAAGCATACAAAGAAATAATTTATTACAGTTGTATGAACACTTTTGTAAAATTAAATTAAAATTAATATAATCAGTTAAAAACCAGACATGTTTCGGAGGAATGCTCCACCATCTTCAGTGGCAATACCACGACGCTGGTACAGATGTTCGACCACGTATCGTGGCTTAAAGGAGACTGACTAAGCCACGATATGCGATCGAACATCTGTAACAGCGTCGTGGTATTGCCACTGAAGATGGAGAAGCATTCCTCCGAAACATGTCTAGTTTTTAACTGATTATATTAATTTTAATTTAATTTTACAAAAGTGTTCATACAACTGTAATAAATTATTTCTTTGTATGCTTAATATCTCATTTATGAACACTGTTGAATTTGACCTTACTTGAGTAAATTAAAAAATACATTATCTTGAAAATTATAGGAATTTTTTCAGGACTTCAGAAAGAAAATGTTGTTGTTGTTGTTTTCTAATGCCAGGCGTTTGACAAAGTCATTTGACCTCTTGCATTCCAATATTTTTCAAAGATATTATCATGACCAGCCACTGAAGCACAGATTTTGAGGTGTTCCGAATCCATTTCTTGGTTTGAGTTGCACAATGGACAGTTAGGGGACTGATATATTCCAATTCTATGCAGGTGTTTGGCCAAACAGTCATGGCCTGTTGCCAATCTAAATGCAGCTACAGACGATTTTCGTGGTAAATCGGGAATTAACTGTGGATTATGATGCAGAGAGTTCCATTTTTTCCCTTGGGATTGAGTTATCAAATTTTGTTTGTTGAAGTCTAAGTATGTAGATTTAGTAAATCTTTTCACAGAGTAATATGGAGATTTAGTAACAGGTCTGTAAGTAGCAGTGCTGCCCTTCTTTGCTAAAGCATCCGCATTCTCGCTAGAATGTATAAATGACGTTTCATATCTCATGGGGTTTAAAATATGATTGTATAGTGTAAAAAAAATGAATAAACGAAAAACGTTTAACAAAAATACATTAAATGAAGATAAATATCATAGGTCCTTCAATAACTGTCTATTTTTAACCTAATGCGTAGTAAAAATAGACAGTTATTGAAGGACCTATGATATTTATCTTCATTTACTTGTTAACTTGTCGGACAAATATGCCTTTCAAAAAAAAAATACATTAACTTGTAAAGTATAGGAATTTTGTCAGGACTTGAGAAAGAAAAAGTATGACATTTACATAATGTAATTTCTATGGACGATTTTTGCTTTCAGCAGCTACTAGAGAATTTTCTCTGCTTCCTCCCCCCCTAACATCATTATGGTACAGCAGAATGTGCTGACAATTTGGAATTGCTATGACCTTGAGTGTCAGTTGTGTTTCATCCATTTTTAGTTTCGGAAAAATGTCCACTAACTGGTTGTGTAGGCTTTCCTGAAAGACATGAATGTGCATTATAACATTTGTAGTGGTTACATTGGCATCAACTGATTCATTGCTTTGTCGAAGCAGGCGGTACACACCTCCCCGGAGAAGCCGCTGACAGACCTGAAGAAGAAACTGGACAAGCAGCCGGAATACATCGACCAGACGGGTATGCAGCTGCACCCGTACCAGCTGGAGGGCTTGAACTGGCTGCGCTACTGCTGGGGGCAGGGCATCGATACCATCCTGGCTGATGAGATGGGTCTGGGGAAGACCATCCAGACCATCACGTTCCTGTACTCCTTGTACAAGGAGGGCCACTGCAAGGGCCCCTTCCTGGTGAGTCACTGCTGTCATCTTAATTTTGAGGGTCATTAAAAATAATAATACTGTACTCTTGAACTATACTCTTTCCAGCTAAAGATTGAAGTAAATGTAAATAAATGCACGTGGCATAATGGTTCCTGATTGGCTATTGGACGCATAACACCTCCAAACTCGTGGTTGTCATCTTCTTCCTCACATTAAAATAGTTCCTTCTAAAATAATAAAATGTATAATATACACGGAATACGAGTGAATTAAACATGCTTATAAGAACACTTTCTTACGATTTAAACAACATGTTTATATTAGTAGTTTCAGACATTGCGTGTTAAATCATTGTAACGTTTTTATGGCAACGCGCATGCGTAATAGGCATTAAATCCCTCCCAAGGTGACTTGCAGCTTCACAGAGCACATCAGCACAGCTGCTATAACACAGCGCGAGATTCAGTGTTGTCAACCTCAAATAAATTTCTGTAGAATTAAAGAAATTCTCCACTCTTCAAAGAACAACATTCAATCACGAATCTACAGAAAAAGAAAATCCACTATTCCCAGTAGAGAAATAATAAATATTAACCCTCTGTGAGCATTTTACGGGTTAGTTCAATGAATGTGTTGAAATGTCTGCAATATATCAGACGGTGGCTGCCCTGCGTGCTCACTTGCTGAAAATAATGCGCCCTGGTGGCTGCTTTGGTAGCTAGCTTGCGATTGCGGAGTAATACATTTCGGTTTTGTTTACGTCTACTTCAATCTTTAGTTGGAAATAGTTTAGGTGTTCAAAAGTTTCCATGCCACATAACAGTCAATACAGTGATTGTTCACGCTTATACTTTATGATCCTTGCATACATACTGTTCTCATTGCATTATGGAGTTACAAAGTTGGTGTACAGAATCAGGATACCTGCGTCCTTTAATCCTAAGGGCCATATTCTCAATAGTAATTTAAACTGCTTGCAACTTAATCCATGTTTTAAACTATGCTTCATATTTTCAACACACTCTTGAAGGTAGATTAGTTTAAACCTAAGCCTTGATGTTCTGAGTTTAAAGCAACCATTTGGTAATCAGATTAATTGTTCATTATTGAAATTATATCTTAATTGTTGTTAATAAATCATTTATAGTATCTTATTTTGTATTTTAAAATCAGTATCGTACAAGTGAAGTAATGTTAATTATATTGCATTATGATGATTCAACAATAAAAAAGTCTGAAATCAGGCAGTTCGATTCCTTAGCTCGTAGACATATGGTGGCTGGTTTTAAATAAATATAATTTAATAAAATGAAGAGTCCACTGCAAGAATGATGGATGTCACTTTCTTGTCGAAAATGAACCAAGACTGTCAATGCATAGCTTAAGACATATAGAATGTACATAGAGAGTTATATGGCATTAACACTGATAGTCATTGTCCAGTAATGATCGGAAAATCACAGTTAAGCTTTGAGCGCTAAGCATTTCAAACTTTCAATTGCTTCTCCTGAAAAATGCATTCCAAATGACATCCATCATTCTTGCACTGGACTCTTCAAATTAAAAAACCAAGAGGGCAAAAAATTTCAGGGAAAAGGAATGCAAATTAATTTTAGAATTAGTAAAGCAAAGGAAGGACATTATACACTCAAGTGCTCCAATACACGGAGGAAATCTTGCTTTTTGATAAAAACCAGCTTCACAGTGTTCATCTCTTCTCTTGTAGATGGCATTTTAATATACCTTTGTGATAATCCTGCTATTGCTTTAGAAAATTCATATTTCACTTTACTTACAATACTTTAATGTATGCCGTAATAGTTTCCAACAATTATTTGAAATTTCCTGATGCATAATACCTTAAGGCTATAAAAAATTACTCAGCTGTAGAAAGAGCAGGGTTTCTGTCTGTCTTCTATTTGATTTAACACCTTATGGGGCTTAAAGCTGTTAAAAACTCACTTTCTTTCCATTCTTGCAAATGACTTACTCCTGGTCTGAAACTTCTTGCTCCGGGTAAAATTCTTGTATCTTTATCTTCAATTTCATTAACAATTTCCATCAATTCCTCCATCATTTACAATTACGAGAAATATTTTCCTCCAGTAAACAGTTTGCTTTTAGGTTATAGTAAGAAGTTTAACCATGTCGCATAGTTTAAACTATCAAACTTGATGGTTTAAACCAAATTAGGGTCTAAACCAAGAAAGACGGTTAAACTGAACTTGAGATTACGTTTTTTTGTTTAAAGCACAGTTTAAATTTGCAGTAAGTTAAAAGATAATTTACACTACTATTGAGAATACAGCCCCAAGAAAAAGAAATAGCCATCTTGATTCATATCATTGTATTGGGCCAACCCCTTCGGCAACGCAGTATACCACATCACCAGCTCTTTCCCCTTACAAAATGTCGTGTATATGCCCCACCCCTGTTTTTATGGTAAAATTTGGAAAAAAAAAATGTGGACTTATACAGGAATAAATATGGTATCTGTGATTATGTCCATATGAAATGCATGCTCTGAAGCTTATAAAATCAGTGTGTGTTGTTAAATTATGGAAATATAAAAATTGGAGATTTATCCTTCGAAGAGGTGGAAAAATTCAAATATCTTCTAGCAACAGTAACAAATATAAATGACACTCGGGAGGAAATTAAACGCAGAATAAATATGGGAAATGCGTGTTATTATTCGGTTGAGAAGCTTTTATCATCCAGTCTGCTGTCGAAAAATCTGAAAGTTAGAATTTATAAAACAGTTATATTACCGGTTCTTCTGTATGGTTGTGAAACTTGGACTCTCACTTTGAGAGAGGAACATAGGTTCAGGGTGTTTGAGAATAAGGTGCTAAGGAAAATATTTGAGGCTAAGCGGGATGCAGTTACAGGAGAATGGAGAAAGTTACACAACACAGAACTGCACGCATTGTATTCTTCACCTGACATAATTAGGAACATTAAATCCAGACGTTTGAGATGGGCAGGGCATGTAGCACATATGGGCGAATCCAGAAATGCATATAGAGTGTTAGTTGGGAGACCGGAGGGAAAAAGACCTTTAGGGAGGCCGAGACGTAGATGGGAGGATAATATTAAAATGGATTTGAGGGAGGTGGGGTATGATGATAGAGAATGGATTAATCTTGCACAGGATAGGGACCACTGGCGGGCATATGTGAGGGCGGCAATGAACCTCCGGGTTCCTTAAAAGCCATTTGTAAGTAAGTAAGTAAGTTGTTAAATTATATCCAAGCCCTTACTGATGTGTTGGTGGCAGCCATGAATCACTGAATCCCACACCAAAGACTAGAAACGAGTGTTATGGTTTATTTGAACGAGAAAGGCTGATGTAGGTTTTTGTTGTGGACCACAGCTGAGTGTGCCCTTGTCAACCATCATCAACTGGGAGCGTGAGTTCGAGACCTGGGCACCTGACTTCTATGTGGTGACGTACGTGGGGGACAAGGACTCCAGAGCTGTGATCCGTGAAAACGAGCTGTCGTTTGAAGAAGGGGCGGTGCGAGGGGGCAGAGCCTCGCGCATCAGAGCCAACACCATCAAGTTCAACGTGCTGCTCACCAGCTACGAGCTCATTTCCATCGACGCCGCCTGCCTGGGCTCCATCGACTGGGCGGTGCTCGTGGTGGACGAGGCGCATCGCCTCAAGAGCAACCAGTCCAAGGTCAGACATCGTACTCCTCATTCATAAATGTCCATCATTGGTGGGAAGGAAAGTTGCATTAATACTGATTTTGAAGACTTAGTTTACTTTTAATTGCTTACACATGCTCGCAGCAACCACAGTTGCATCATGTCCACAGTGCTGTCCACACCTGTGGAGTAACGGTTAGCGCATCTGGCCGCAAAACCTAGTGGCCTGGGTTCGATTCCCAGTCGGGACAAGTTACCTGGTTGAGGTTTTTTCCGGGGTTTTCCCTCAACCCTATATGAGCAAATGCCGGGTAACTTTCGGTGTTGGACCCCTGACTCATTTCACCGGCATTATCACCTTCGTCTCATTCAGATGCTAAATAACCTAAGATGTTGATAAAGCGTCGTAAAATAACCTACTAAAATAAAATAAAAAATCCACAGTGCTATTTGACGCTGCTGTGCACCACGCTCATGTCAGCAGTATATACAGACTGGAGCACAACACTGAGTCTTGTGAATAATTTCAAGGGAAAAATTGTTCCGGGGCCGGGTATCGATCCCTGGACCTCTGGTTGAACGTACCAGCGCTCTGCCAACTGAGCTACCCGGGAACTCCACCCGACACCGTCTCAACTTTTCCCTTTATATCCACACAACTCACATGGGCTGACGAAGCGCCAGTGCACTCGATGTGGGTCTCTGGCATTTCGTCAGCCCACGTGAGTTGTGTGGATATAAAGGGAAAAGTTGAGACGGTGTCGGGTGGAGTTCCCGGGTAGCTCAGTTGGCAGAGCGCTGGTACGTTCAACCAGAGGTCCCGGGATCGATACCCGGCCCCAGAACAATTTTTCCCTTGAAATTATTCAAATCTGCTTTACAGGAAGCCTTACCTGAAAAACTAGATTTGCACTGAGTCTTGTGCTTTGATTTGAATGAAAGGAAGCAGGAAGGGTTTTTTGTAAAGAATTTTTCATTTTGCTGCAGAGGGTTATGAATTCGCAAATCCATTCAAATGTATTCCTGAAAGGCAAAATTTTTCTTGAAGAGGGATTTCTTAAAAATGGAAATCAGTTATATATTTTTCTAGTAGTTTACATCAGACTTTTGAAATCAATCCTTAAACGAATTTTTACTGCAATTCTTAAATTTTTTACTTTGTTTTTTCTTTTTGTCTAAAACTCGTATTATGCTGGGTAACTTTCGGTGCTGGACCCCGGACTCATTTCATTGGCATTATCACCTTCATCGCATTCAGATGCTAAATAACCTTAGATGTTGATAAAGCGTCGTAAAATAACCTACTGAAAAAAAAAACTCGTATTAGTCTACTTGTTAAGGGAATCTGGTCCTAAAATAAGACGAAAATGGTTCAAAACTTTTTTTTAATTTTTATTTTCTATTGATTTATTTATTTTTAATCTATCAAAAATTCTTTGAACTGTATTTTATTAGAAAACATTACTTGTTAGCATGTCGTTCTTTTTATATCTAGTAATATTGCCTAGTATTTATTTATTTAACATGTTAGAGATAAAGCCATTAGGCCTTCCCCTCTACCAGGGTGTTACAACTAAGATATTAAGAATACAGTAGAACTTGGTTATAACGACTCCAAGGGACCTTAAATATTATGTTGTTATAAACGAGTGTCGTAGTAACCGAGATTAGTATTATCAGTCTAGTGAGGTGGAAAATGAAAAATAACAAACTTAATTAGACTTATTTTAGATTTATGCATTCACTTTTAAGCCTACCATGAACACAATAAAATACATGTACAATTATAAATACAGTATTCTGTATTAAAACAGTTTGTTCATTACTCACCAAACTTATTTACTGAGGGGTGACATAATCAGTCATTTTACTCTGTTGTCTCCTACTTGCCCAATACACACTTTCTGAATTACGTTCTACGAGTATGTTCATAATTTGTTACAATTTCACTGCTCCCTCCTCTAGCTTCGATCCATTCTGTTCAAATGCAGCAACAATTTTATCCTTGCTCTTCCAAATTGTTTGAATTGTGGAATTAACTAGGCCAAACTCACGACACATGTAAGCTTTTTTAATTCCATCCTCAATTTGATAAATCACTTTAACTTTTTCTTCCAATGTTAAAACTCTTCTTTTAGTGGCCATATTGCGTTAAAATGCGTCCATTTAGTGAAAACTTCCTATCGAAATTGATCGCAAGCAGCCACCGTTAATACCACATGAATTCGGGTGGGTTACATTGGGGTGGGGAATCTGCCTGCATTTCAGGGGTCTATGGCAGAAGGGGACAGTAAAGAATTTGCCAGGTTACCAGATTTCAACAAAATGTATCTTAAAATACTTTGGTTCTTAGAAAATCGTATTCCAAACCGAGGTTGAAAATGACGTTATATGCAAGGCGCCGCATATACATTTGTTGTATTAAGCAAGATAGAAAAGCATATGTCTTACGGGGAATTAGTTGGGACCACAGAATATTTGATGTTATAGACGAGGTGTCGCACAAAACGAGGTCACTATAACCAAGTTCTACTGTACAATTATAATTACAATTACTATTATATCTCTCAGCGGCCGTATTTTAACTGCATGACACTGAGATTTAAATACTCTCTCGTACTGGCATGCTCCACTACTGGCACTATTTTTCTTTTCTTTTTTTTTTTTTTAACATTTTGCAATATAAAAATTGCTGCAGTATCCACAAATTTTGTATGATTTGCCCAAAAATCTCTGTCGAGGCCTGCCATTACTCCATTACCAACTAAGTAGATTTGGTGTGCATCTCTTGTCAGTCAAGTCTAATATAGCAGCTTGCTATCACATCACTACCGATGACCCCAGATGCACATTTTGAAAGCGTGTCTGGTTGCAGTTCTTCCGCCTGCTGGCCAGCTACAACATCACGTACAAGCTGCTGCTGACGGGCACGCCGCTGCAGAACAACCTGGAGGAACTGTTCCACTTGCTCAACTTCCTGTGCCGCGAGAAGTTCAACGACCTGGCAGCCTTCCAGAACGAGTTCGCCGACATCTCGAAGGAGGACCAGGTGAAGAAGCTGCACGAGATGCTGGGCCCGCACATGCTGCGGCGCCTCAAGACGGACGTGCTCAAGAGCATGCCCTCCAAGTCGGAGTTCATCGTGCGCGTCGAGCTGTCGCCCATGCAGAAGAAATACTACAAGTTCATCCTGACGCGCAACTTCGAGGCCCTCAACCCCAAGGGCGGGGGGCAGCAAGTGTCGCTGCTCAACATCATGATGGACCTGAAGAAGTGCTGTAACCACCCGTACCTGTTCCCTGCGGCGGCCCAGGAGGCTCCAACCACGCCAAACGGCACGTACGAGACCACCGCACTCACCAAGGCATCGGGCAAGCTGGTGCTGCTGTCCACCATGCTGCGCAAGCTGAAAGAGCAGGGCCACAGGTACGTGTTGTCCAGGTTAAGAAAGAGCTTTGAGCAGATGACCCGTTGCCATGGAAATGCCTGTCTACCACAGAGGAAGCTCTGTAGTCGTAGTAGGCAACGTTTCTTAACCTGTAATCTCTATAGCTGTCATATTATGTCTGTTTTATATTAACATTTGAAACACAATTGCATGTCATGGAACTTGATGCGAATTTCAAGTATAGTGTTGTTTGTATTACATAGATTTTTCTTCCAAGTGTCATGTATAGAGTTCTGCTTTTGGTTATTTTGAGTACAAGTTAGATGCACATGGATCATACTAGCTTCACTTGCCAAGGAATCTTCTCCCAGTTCTGTTTCGTATTTTTACATCTGCTTATTCGTATAAGGCAGTATAGATACTGAACAATGAGAGTGCTACTCATGTACAAAATACTGGGTGTTCATTTCAAAGTGTGTCATGACGTCACTGTTGTTGGGTCACCGATTTGAAGCGAGTTTCAGCTTATATGTTAGAGAAGTTGCCTATTATTTAAGGCGTTCTTCAATCTGAACTTGAGAACGTGTACGGTATAACTTGAACGTCGTAGCAACAGATGGCGGTCTGTACGGTCTGTGTGCTACCATAACCTCTTTCGAACTGTGTTTTGCGCCAGCAAGTCGTACACAGGGTATTTGTTATCATCGGTTGCGTACGGTAACATTCCACAACACAAATCAAATGCTCCGTGTCCATGTTGACCGTCGAAGTTAATGTCAACAAATACGTAAGTAATCGTCTTAACCCTCTCCCCATATCCCGACAGTACGTATTTCCAAACAGTTCACATTCCTGCCACTACCGGCGTTACCCTACGTATCGGTACATACTCTTCAGAATGAACGCCGTACTTGCTAGGCAACTTCTCTGCCTCTTAGGTTATACACCTCTGCGGAAGTGTAGGAAAATTGAATTCTCTAGGCCCATCGGCTAGCCACATGACGGCATACAGCGAGCCACGACACAATTTGAACTGAACACCCAGTGTACTGTCATGTGTATTCAATAACAAACAAAATATTTACTCAAAGCCGTCTTATGGACAGCAGAAGATTATTCTCGCAATAAGTAAAACGCATCCATATTCTAGATAGGTCTACTTTTTTGTTTCACAATATATTTTTCACCCAAAAAGTAAAAGCCATTGCTCATTATTTTTTGCCTATTTACAGAGTTTTTAATATATAAGTTGCACTTTTTAAAATAACAGATATACAGTATTTCATCAAAGCGAAATGAGTTTAGAAGTAAATAATATGATAATTTATTGAAAGGATTGAAATTTGAACATTCACAAGTAAAAATGAGTTAATATTGAAATATATATAGTATAATTCGGCTCTGATGTTTCAACCTTTTTTTCATTTAGAAATGTTTGTAGATTGTTTTTATCTCCGTGTATTTCATTTAGAAATGTTTGTAGATTGTTTTTATCTCCGTGTATTACCGTTTCTAATGCCAGATCTCGTAAATTAATTCTACTTGTTTCACATGTGAAATGGTGGAAATTAAAATATTACACTACATCACAATAAAAACAAACTTATTTACACTACTTGCTTTATGAGTCTCTATACATTACAAGTGACTAAACATTTTTAAGTGTTTCAAAAGAAAAATTTCTGATTCTTTCTAATAAAATACGTTTTCTTCTTTCCTAATAAAGTGCTAACTACCAAATTCTTCTATTGGAGCACTCATTCCAACCGTCTAGCTTTCCTTTACTCTGACATGGTTCACTGAACATCAGACCTGAAGTGTGTATGCCGCGCCATCCTACACTGCCAAATGCAAGACTCTAGTCATTTATTGATAAAAGCTATCTTGATGTAGTGAAGTGCCAGTATAACGAAGTTGTGGGGATTCTATAATTATTTTCATTACATTGATATTGATTAAATTTGCCTGCAAGTTACAATGGAATGGGTCCAATATTCATCCATAACGAACACCTAGGCCATACATTAATGTATCGCAACTTTAATGAGGATTGTTAATGCAACAATTGAACAATTTTAATTACCATAGCCTATATGTTAGTGTAACCCCTCCCACCACCCAAAAGGTTTTTAGAGCATTTTTTCAGAATTCCGTTTTTCTCCCTTTTATTAACAAAATGGACACATTTTTCCATTTTAAGAGCGCCTTTCGTTAAAAGATTTAAAGTACTGTTGTTATTGTTTTCTAATGCCAGGCGTTTGACAATAAAGTCATTTGACCTCTTGCACTCCAATATTTTTCAAAGATATCATGGTCAATCACTGAAGCACAGATTTTGAGGTGTTCCGAACCCATTTCTTGGTTTGAGTTGCACAATGGGCAGTTAGGGGACTGACATATTCCAATTCTATGCAGGTGTTTAGCCAAACAATCATGGCCTGTTGCCAATCTAAATGCAGCTACAGACGATTTTCGTGGTAAATCGGGAATTAACTGTGGATTATGATGCAGAGAGTTCCATTTTTTCCCTTGAGATTGAGTTATCAAATTCTGTTTGTTGAAGTCTAAGTATGTAGATTTAATAAATCTCTTCACAGAGTAATACGTAGATTTAGTAACAGGTCTGTAAGTAGCAGTGCTGCCCTTCTTTGCTAAAGCATCCGCATTCTCGTTTCCCAGGATTCCACAATGGGATGGTATCCATTGGAATACAATTCTTTTATTGAATGATAACAATTGAGAGAGCATTTTAGTTATTTCTGCTGTTTGAGATGAAGGTGTGTGTCTACATACTATTGATAGAATAGCTGCTTTGGAGTCTGGCAATATAAATTATCGTAAAAATAGGCATAGAAGACCTAAATTCATTATTAAATTTTTCTATGGTGAAAAATGCTGACGGCATGGAAAATGACTGTGATTTGATCTCTTATTAAAGTAGTAGAGTGTAAGGTATGTGCACGATTGCTGTCTTTACTTAAGAAGTTAAATTTCTTACGAATATTTCATGGGTGAAGTTTAACAGCATGAACTGAGGTTAGTCTGGATCAGGCTACCAGCATTAGAAATGACGCGACGGTAGAATGAAATGCTCCAAAACTGCTCAAAATTACTCATATTTGATATTGAAGAGCACAGGAAAAGAACGTGCTTTGTCCACTTTTTTTCAAAAATGAGTTATGCATGCTATGAGATGCAGGATTCCATGTAGTTTAAAGTTATTAATCGACCAGTGTGACAATGTGAATAGTCGAAGTGCTATAAGAGATTTTAGATTTGGCGTACAGGGAAAAAACGTGCTAAGTCCTCTCACTACAGGAAATAATGTGCTCTGTCCACTGTTTCTGTGATTTAATTTTTAGTTTCCTTACGGATTGGCATGCATGTTATAGCAGGAAGAAGGGAATTGGAGTAAAAATAATATTCCATTGTTTTTCATTATTGTTATAATGAGAAAATTCGTTCTTGCTGCATAAACTTTATGTACAAGTATAAATCTTTTTAGTTTGAGAAATTCAGTTTAGAAGTATAGGTAAGTGTTGTAAATTTGTCACTTATATTTTAATATTATTATATTATTGAATGTTGAGTACTTCATCTGAGGATGGAACTCGGAGACCTTCGACTTCTAACAGTGTTAAGGAAAAGAAAGTACGAGGGAGAATGACTGCAGTCATGAAGAAATTAAGGGTTCAATCACATGAAGTAGGAGAAGACTGCAACTGTTAGTTAAAGTGTTTCGAGGAAGTAAGTGCTGAAGAAAGATCAAGTATTATAAGGCAATTTAATGATTTAGAAGACTGGAATCAACAATCATCACATATGACTGGGCTCATTACAATAATTCCAGTTTATCGAAAGCGATCAGTCATTACAGCAATGGAAGGGCCAATAAATTGTATCTCCTAGAAGAACTATCAGTGAAAAAGATGTATGAAATGTTCAAGAAAAAATACCAAAATTTAATAATTTCATATGAAACATACAGAATAATGTTCAACACCAAATTCAATATAGCATTTGGATATCCAAGGAGTGATACATGCATGTGATAAGTACACAGCTGAGATGGAAGTGCTGAATGCAAGACTGACTGAAAATAATTTAGATGGCAACATGAAGAAACAAGTTTTGGAATAAATTAATAAGATCACCAGTAACAACAAGGTCTATTAACTCAAAGTTGAAATATTTTATACCAGAAAGAGGAATGCTCGTTTAAGAAGTCGGAAGTTTGAAGAAACAGAAGCAATTTTCATGGACTACGAAAAATGTATGCTTACCGTACATTAGTATCAATGATGTCTATTAGTATTACAGAAGGCAATTATCTGTTTACTCTTTCAATATTCATCAAATTTCAGATGAAACTTCAGTGTTTTTTAGTTGTACTGAAGATAATGGTAGAAAAGGAGCCAATGAAGTCGTATCCTTTTTAAATCACTTTGTGACAGGAATAATGGACAACAAAGTGGATATCTTGAAAATTTTTGTGATTCATGTTCAGGCCAGAGCAAGAATTATATTGTTCTGAAGTATCTTAATTATCTAGTGAACGAATTGAAACATATGAACAGAATGAAACATTCGTTTATGGAATGTAATAAAATATAGGACTAACTAATACAAAAGCAGTAGCAGAACTTCCAATGGGTTGGGTGCGGATCATGGTACAAGCTGGAAGTAAACCTACGCCTTTTGATGTTGTGGTGTTCAATCGAGATATGATGGGAAGTTGGGAGTCATTTCTGCAGAAGAAATATTTGAGGAAATATTCATTTCTTACAAGGCCCATCAGAGGGGTAATCATCACAAAAGAGCACCCTCACCTCATTCAACATCGTGATATGTGTAATGGAACTAGGATTTCATCGGTGGTGAGAGCTTCACTGCGATTTCGAGAGCAGCAATCTGAAGAATACCCATGTCCTGCTTACAGAGGCAAAACACAAATTATTTTGAATAATTTATTTTATATCCGCTAATAATTTAAATATCGGTAACATTATTTCCAACAAAGAAACTTCTCTGCTAATATCGAAGGAAAAGTATTAGGACCTCCAGATTTTGAAGGAATTTCGTGGACACGAAGATAGAGTGTTTTACACAAACCTTCCACACTAGACTGGGCTGTGCATTTTGGGTCAAAAGTGATTTTTATTGTTATTAGATCCTGTGCAGTTTGGAACAAAAGTGATCATTGTTGTTGTTGTTATTATTATTATTGTTATTATTATTATTATTATTATTATTATTATTATTATTATTATTATTATTATGTCCCGTGCATTTTGGGACAAAATTGCACAAAAGTGATCTTTATTATTATTATTATTATTATTATTATTATTATTATTATTATTATTATTATTAGGCTTTGTGCATTTTGGGACAAAAGTGATTTTTATTATTATTAGTTCATGTGTATTTTGAGCCAAAAGTGATCTTTATTATTATTATACCTTGTGTGTTTTGGGACAGAATTGATCTTGTTTTATTCTTATGAGGTTCTAAGCATTTTGTGACAAAAGTGATCTTTATTATTATTATTATTATTATTATTATTATTATTATTATTATTATTATTATGCCCCACTCCACTTCATTACAGAAAAAGTTAAAAAAGGAAAGAGAAAATGTTTAACGTTATGTTATCATTTAAAGGTTTGTCAATCCCGTGATTTTGAAATTCTGAATGTTAATTCAAAATTTCTATACACACAATACGCACAAACAGACATACAAACACGTTTCTGGAAGAAAACAGCTTTACTTGTAATATTTAATCTAAAATTAATTCCTCCGTACATAAGAAGCACGTTTTTTCCCTGTAACTTATGACATTACTTTACGTAAATGTCAATAAAACTACAATTTTCAAAAATAAGGATGCAAACTTAAATTCAAATTCATTCAGATAACCTGTTCTTTCATACTGACTTAAGTGTTCATTAATATCTCCGTTAGTATCCATGGAATTCGGTTTCAAACTTTGAAATTGCTCTCCTGAAAAATTTGATAAAGTGGACAAAGCACATTCTTTTCCTGTGCTCTTCATATATTCACAGTTACATAGTACTGAACATTAATTTGATTAGTACACGAATTGTGAGATGCTATTTACGACCAGTTTAGTCCTAATATTTTATACTAATTTGCTTAATTTTGCCCTTAATTTTTGGTCTCCGAATTTTTAGCAAAAAAAGTGGGAGGAGAATGATGGATGCAGTAAAATGATAGATGTGGTATTATTTATGTGACTCTTTTCCCTCCTCAGTGCCACCAGGGTGTCATTTGACATTTCTGGTAATTGAAGGAGTATGATAGGTAGAGGTCAAACACCTCATGCTTGTGCGGCTGCTCTGTTGCAGGGTGCTGATCTTCTCACAGATGACCAAGATGTTGGACATCCTGGAGGACTACTTAGAGGGCGAAGGCTACAAGTACGAGCGGATTGATGGCAACATCACAGGCTCTGTGAGGCAGGAGGCTATCGATAGGTTCAACGCGCCCGGTGCACAGCAGTTTGTATTTCTGCTGTCCACGAGGGCCGGTGGCCTGGGCATCAACCTGGCCACTGCGGACACTGTGATCATCTACGACTCGGACTGGAACCCCCACAACGACATCCAGGCTTTCTCGAGAGCGCATCGGATTGGCCAGGCAAACAAAGTGATGATCTACCGCTTTGTGACGCGCAACTCCGTGGAGGAGCGGGTGACGCAGGTGGCCAAGCGCAAGATGATGCTGACCCACCTGGTGGTGCGTCCTGGCATGGGGGGCAGGGGCGCCACCTTCTCGAAGCAGGAGCTCGACGACATCCTGCGTTTCGGAACAGAGGAACTCTTCAAGGAGGAAGAGGTCAGTCTGAGAACTTTCCTTCCTACATTTGTTTCCATCAGTAACAGAAGATGCAACCACCCTTAAACCAACTACCTGAGTCGTCCTCTCCTCTCCTCCCCTCTTTTCTCCCCTCCCATCCCCTCTCTTCTCTTCTCTTCTCTTCTCTTCTCTTCTCTTCTCTCCTCTCCTCTCCTTTCCTCTCTTCTCTTCTTCTCTCTTCTCTCCTCTCTTCTCTTCTTCTCTCTCCTCTCTTCTCTCCTTTCTTCTCTCTTCTCTTCTCTCCTCTCCTCTCCTCCCTCTCCTCTCCTCTCCTCTCCTCTCCTCTCCTCTCCTCTCCTCTCCCTCTCTTCTCTTCTCTCTTCTCTCTCTCTCCCTCTCCTCTCCTCCTCTCCTCTCCTCTCCTCTCCTCTCCTCTCCTCTCCTCTCCTCTCCTCTCCTCTCCTCTCCTCTCATCTCTTCTCCTCTCTTCTCTCCTCTCCTCTCCTTTTTTCTCCTTTTCTCTCCCCTTGCCTCTCCCCTTGCCTCTCCCTTTTCCTCTTCTCTCCTCTCTTTTTCCTTTTTCTCTTTTGCCTTTTCTCATATCTTGCCATGAAATATGCAGTGCTTTATGGGCATTTTTAACGTTATCTCACAGGAACCTTTAAATTTTACGCACCTTGTGGTTTCTAGGTTCGTTTATCCTAACTTCAGTTGGTCCCAATTAGTTCTACGTTGTACTGCACTTGAAAGAAAAATGTAAACATGGCAGCTTGATTCCTGTGACAGGGCAAGGAGGACGAAGCCATCCACTACGACGACAAGGCCATAGACGAACTGCTGGACAGGACCAAGGAGGGCATCGAGCAGAAGGAGAACTGGGCCAACGAGTACCTGTCGTCCTTCAAGGTGGCGAGCTACGTGACCAAGGAGGGCGAGGAGGAGGAGGAGCCCACCGAGATCATCAAGCAGGAGGCGGAGAACACGGACCCCGCGTACTGGGTGAAGCTGCTGCGCCACCACTACGAGCAGCAGCAGGAGGACATGGCGCGCACGCTGGGCAAGGGCAAGCGCGTGCGCAAGCAGGTCAACTACAACGACGGCACCGTGGAGGGCCGCGACGACGCCACCTGGCAGGAGAACCTCTCCGACTACAACTCCGACTTCTCCGCGCCCTCGGACGACGACAAGGAGGACGACGACTTCGACGAGAAGACGGACGGCGAGCCCGGGCGACGCAGCCGTCGGCGCATCGAGCGCCGGGATGAGAAGGACCGCCCGCTGCCGCCACTGCTGGCGCGCGTGGGTGGCAACATCGAGGTGGGTGGATGGATTCATTTGGTCAGCATTGCAGTTGTCCCCCCTCTTTCCTGTTTCTCAAATACTACATGCAGTAGCTACACATGGTGCGGGTTCGAATTACTTTTGTAAGGAGATTGTCAGATAATTTCTTGGTCAGTTCTCAGACTGTTCTTGAAGTAGCCAGAATTTTCTGCACAGTTTCATTGCTGCTGAGGAAGTGTCTGATGTCTTTTTTAACAGCCTTGATAAAATTATCTGTATGCATCTTCCCATGTAGCAAATACAGACTGATCTGAGAACGAATAAAATAAAAACGCTAATATGATAATTGTCCAGCATTATTCAAGTTTACTCCACATAGCCGCAAGTTTTGTCTCAGATTTGGATGTGACGCACATATTGTGAGTCTAATTCCTGCAGACATGATTTCAATTTGATGATGTTGTTGCTGTTGTTTCTATACCTTGACCAAAACTACTTCCGACTTGACAGTTTACAGAGAAGGGGGAGCAATGTTGTCATGTTGCCCATCTATCATGTAAGCGAGCGCGCTGCCGATAGAGTGCAGTAATGAACGGCTGACATGAACACATACATTTCTAACCAATTTGTTGAACACTAGGCATTAAAACTTGTGTATATTATTATTTTTATTGGTTTATTATAATTAGTAGTAGTAGTAGTAGTAGTAGTAGTAGTAGTATTCTTCAATGTAATCATCTTAGAAAGACGTTGAAAAAATTGTAAACTATAAAAATATTTATGATTAAAAATCTGCACGGCTTTTTTCTTTTCCAATATCGATAACAGTGCTCTTATTAATTTTAACACAAGTAGCAATTCTCATTACGACTTGCGCCAAAGGTAAAAGAGGTCCGCCATTATCTTTCTCCCTCTCAAAATACTCTCTTACATAACACACACCCTCTCTCACGCTTGACTCTTTAACGGGGCACCTTGTACAATATTCTTTGTTCTCCACCTGCCTTTCCTTCCTTCCGACATTGCACAAGTCACTTGTTTAGAAACTCTCGCAGAAACTAGAAAATGTACATTAGCCACACACTCCACCAATGACAAAGAAGATAATACGTGTAATATAATTTAAACACAATAATTATCGATACACTAAAACAATAATACAACTAAATAATATTTTTAATTCACACAAAGCACGCGTTAACCTGCCAACTCAAAGTCATTCCGGCCACTGTATTCACCACTAGGCCCTGGTATTCACGTGCAACTTGTAAACATAGACACGGCAACACCGTCCCGTTACCATGGTTACGCGTCTTTCGTGATTGGTTGATTTGAATGGTTGCCATGGTAACATGCTAAAGGCGCAATTTGTCAGGTCGGAAGTTGTTTTGGACAGACCATAGTGACTGTTGACCCAGGTCTTTTTCTTCCTACGTCCCCAGAAAAAAACTTCTAAGTTTCACTCTACTGCCTACTTCCATCGAGCTTTCTATAATTTAGAAAGTGTTTTTAATTTAAGATCACTCCACAGTTATTACATAGTGGGCAGCTTCTGTTCTCTATCACATCCATTCTTAACAGACGTCAGTTATGTCGTAAAATTAACCTGAATTGGACTACTCTTACATTTCTGGCTTTGTACTGCTACAGATCTTTATATGGTTTACACTTCATACACTGCTTATGTTGTTTTTTGTGTTCATTTGTCAACTGATTTTTTATTTCACTACTACACCTATTCCATCTAATGGAGAAAAGTTGTACATACAATATATGAGCAGGATGATTCAGAATTTTTTTCCAGTCATAAATTGATATAAAATTGGCATTAATTTTGGATAGTTGATATTAGAGGAGAAAAATTCGCTCTGGTGCCGGGGATGGAACCCAGGTCCTTGGTTCTATGTACCAAGTGCTCTAAACACTGAGCTACACCGAAGTTCAATCCACAGCACCGGATCGAATCCCCCTCCTCCTGTGTTTTTGCTTTTATGGCCTGACTCCAAGTTCGACATGTATGTTGACATTTTTATATTAAGTCAACTGTCATTATACAAGGGGCGCACTCAGTTGAGTGACTTGGTGGCTGGGATTCCACAGTAATATGCACTGTTTTTGGGTTCGATCCCCAATGCTGGAGCGAATTTTTCTCCTCTAATATCAATTGTTACCATAATAGATGTATTCTGTAGGACCAAAAAATTAATCTTCACGTAGATTTGGATAGTTGGCTGCACTGCTCTCGAGCCACAATGTTAGCTGTCCACAGATATGGGCAGTTGGCAAGACAGCTCGGAACATTAGCAAGGGGAGTTTAGAGGAGGAGCCTGCAAGGTGTGGCTCCTCTTAAAGGCCTCCCCTCACACGTTACAATGTAACAGTGAATTCTATTCCACTTGCAATCCCTTTCATTGAATATGTAATTACGTTAACCCTCTTGCATTCTCTCATTTAATCTTGTATAATAAGTGAAGGGCTCAGCAAGATATAGTAATTTCTGAGATTCTTATTCCACTACATTCTCTAAACCCAACTCTTCAGAGCCACATTAAAAAAATTGAGTTTTGACAACAAATGGCAGTATGTGACAGGTTGAAGTTTCTGACTGTGCTATGTAGTCATAATTTCAGATCCATAGTCATAAGCGAAACAAGATGGCATGTAGCTCAGGACGGATTGGAGATTTTTCTCATATTCATAGGATTTTTGACAGTGGTGATCTTCAAATTGTACATATGTCCCTATATCTCGCTGAGCCCTCCAGTTGTTAGGTGCATTGTTTCTCACACTGCGGCCTGGCTTTACATTTGTAGTAGCATCTCTCTTCGTTTTAATTAGTTGTTGAAGAGAAGTTGGGTTGGGCTTGTATAATGTTATCATCATAGTCTGTTCCGTGGATCACGCTTCTTTCTGTCTGTTACTCCATACGTGCGGATTCTGGTTGCAGGTTCTGGGCTTCAATGCAAGGCAGAGGAAGGCATTCCTGAATGCCATCATGCGGTACGGCATGCCCCCGCAGGATGCCTTCAACTCGCAGTGGCTGGTGCGCGACCTGCGTGGCAAGTCGGAGAAGAACTTCAAGGCGTACGTGTCGCTGTTCATGCGCCACCTGTGCGAGCCGGGCGCCGACAACGCCGAGACGTTCGCGGACGGCGTGCCGCGGGAGGGCCTGAGCCGGCAGCACGTGCTGACGCGCATCGGCGTGATGTCGCTGATCCGCAAGAAGGTGCAGGAGTTCGAGCACATCAACGGCTACTACAGCATGCCCGAGATGATCCGCAAGCCGGTGGAGCCGGTGAAGGTGTCCGCCGAGCAGGGCAGCGCCACCACGAGCACCAGCGCCACACCCGCCACCAGCGCCGCCGCCAGCCCCGCGCCCACGCTCAACAGCCAGGACGAGAGCAAGGACAAGGAGGGCGAGGACCCCAAGGACGACAAGGAGAAGGAGGAGTCCAAGGACAGTGCCGAGCCCAAGAAGGAGGAGGCGGACACGGAGTCCGAAGAGAAGAAGGAGGTGGTGAAGGAGGAGGCGGTGGCAACGACAGAGAAGGAGGTGGAGAGCAAAGTGGAGGAGGAGAAGCCGGAGGAGATGGACACGAGCGAGAGGAAGGAGGAGGAGGCCAAGCCAGAGGAGACGCCCATCAAGGAGGAGAAGAAGGAGGGCGAGGTCCCCGAGGAGGAGAAGAGCCCTCCCAAGGAAGAACCAAAGAAGGACGACGACGAGGTGGTCTTGGTTAAGGACGAGGGCGAGGACCGCAAGGACGACAAGAAAGAGGAGAAGAAGGAGGACAAGGAGGAGGTGAAGGGTGTAGACGATCTGGACAAGCCGAAGCGCAAGTTCATGTTCAACATCGCGGACGGCGGCTTCACGGAGCTGCACACGCTGTGGCTCAATGAGGAGAAGGCGGCGGTGCCGGGCCGCGAGTACGAGATCTGGCACCGGCGGCACGACTACTGGCTGCTGGCCGGCATCGTGACGCACGGCTACGGGCGGTGGCAGGACATCCAGAACGACATCCGCTTCGCCATCATCAACGAGCCTTTCAAGATGGATGTTGGCAAGGGCAACTTCCTCGAGATCAAGAACAAGTTCCTTGCCAGGCGCTTCAAGGTACGTCTTTGCCACTTCCTCACTGCAGCCCAACTTCATTTCCCTTTCATTTTTCTATTGGTTTGGCTAAGAGAAATTAATAATGATATACGAGAGTCAGTTAACTAAGTTACGAATTGAGGTAGCTGCCTGCATTTTTCTATCAGACACTTGAAGAGCTAGGTGGATGTATTGCTGTTGTGAGATGTGAGTGTATCAGTGACGACTTGATGGCTTTTGTCTGTCGTGCAGCTCTTGGAGCAGGCGCTGGTGATCGAGGAGCAGTTGCGGAGGGCGGCCTACCTGAACCTGACGCAGGACCCAAACCATCCCGCCATGTCCCTGAATGCGCGTTTTGCGGAGGTGGAGTGCCTGGCAGAGTCGCACCAGCACCTGTCGAAGGAGAGCCTGGCCGGCAACAAGCCTGCGAACGCGGTGCTCCACAAGGTGCTGAACCAGCTGGAGGAGCTGCTGTCCGACATGAAGTCGGACGTGAGCCGCCTGCCGGCCACGCTGGCACGCATCCCACCTGTGGCGCAGCGCCTGCAGATGTCTGAGCGCTCCATCCTGTCCCGCCTGGCGGCCACCACCACCACGGGCTCCACGCCCACCACACCCACCACCTCACAGCAGGGTCCTGCAGGTGGGTAGTGCAGCAATCTGTCCTTGTTCATGTACCCAGCTCCTCCTTGTTTTTGGCTGTTTGCTTACTTTCAGTCAGATGTGTCAACTGTTACGGATTTCCTCCCACTATACGGGATTACAGCCAAGAAAAAATATGGAGAAGGAAAATCAAAATATCACGGCTAAAATCACACACACACTATCTTCCCCTCTCTCTCCATCCTTTCCTCCCTCTCTTCCTGTCTCTCTCCCTCCACTATACCTCCCCTCCTCCCTCCACTCTCTACCTCCCCTCCTCCCTCTCTCTCCATCTATCCTTTCCTCCCTCTCTTCCTGTCTCTCTCCCTCCACTCTCTACCTCCCCTCCTCCCTCCACTCTACCTCCCGTCCTCCCTCTCTTTCTCTCCATCCATCCTTTCCTCCCTCTCTTCCTGTCTCTCTCCCTCCACTCTCTACCTCCCCTCCTCCCTCTCTTTCTCTCCCTCCATCCTTTCCCCCCTCTCTTCCTGTCTCTCTCCCTCCACTCTACCTCCCCTCCTCCCTCCACTCTACCTCCCCTCCTTCCTCTCTTTCTCTCCATCCATCCTTTCCTCCCTCTCTTCCTGTCTCTCCCTCCACTCTACCTCCCCTCCTCCCTCTTTCTCTCCCTCCATCCTTTCCCCTCTCTTCCTGTCTCTCTCCCTCCACTCTCTACCTCCCCTTCTCCCTCCCTCCACTCTCTACCTCCCCTCCTCCCTCTCTCTCCCTCCATCCTTTCCCCCTCTCTTCCTGTCTCTCTCCCTCCACTATCTACCTCCCCTCCTCCTTCCCTCCACTCTCTCCCTCCCCTCCTCCCTCTCCCTCCACTCTACCTCCCCTCCTCCTTCCACTCTACCTACCCTCCTCCCTCTCCCTCCACTCTCTACCTCCCCTCCTCCATCCATCCCTCCACTCTATACCTCCCCTCCTCCCTCTCTTTCTCTCCATCCTTTCCTCGCTCTCTTCCTGTCTCTCTCCCTCCACTCTCTACCTTCCCTCCTCCCTCTCCCTCCACTCTCTACCTCCCCTCCTCCCTCTTCCTCTCCCGCAATTTCGTTTTCATGTCATGTAAGAGGGTGGTCGGATCTCCCCACTAAACACATGCTCTTCCACCAGTGATAATGCTTGTAAGTTGTTAAGTTGTGCAGGGTGGGTTAAAAGTCGCTTTCCCCAAACATTTCCGTATATTTAACTACATTCAAATTACTTGACTGCACATTCCTTTACAGATTTTGTTCAGAATGCAGGCCCTGTTTCTCCTTACACAATTCACAACATTTAGACACTGATTTGCAGACGGCAGAACATAACTCACGATTTTCACGAATGACTGTTCGATCATCTGTCACAACTGATGCAGATCCTGCGGTTTATTAAGAAAAACATCATTTTTCAGGAGACCCCACAGCGAAAAATCACATGGCGTCAGGTCGCATGAGCTGGGTTTCCATTGTTCTGTGGTTAATTCGCGACTCAGTTATTGTATATAGACGTAACCCAACACAATAAAACAAAACATTAACAAGATTTGACATCGGAAAAACAGTTGACGCACGAACCCACCACTTACTACTCCAGCTATTCGTTTATTCAAGTTATCACATCTGTATAATTATGTGTACAAGTTTGAATATTGGGGAAAGCGACTTTTGACCTGCCCTGTATTTGGTAGGTAGGTTGCAATGAACTTGTCAAATCTTTAGCAGTATTGATCAGTCTGTGATGACGTGCAAGCAGCTTAACATGTCACTTGTGCTGTTGCAGGGCTGCTGAGTAGTCAGTTCCCGGGCGGCTTCCAGGCCGGCCAGCTCCCTGCCAGCTTCGCGACTGCCAACTTCGCCAGTTTCCGGCCACAGTACTCGGTCCCCGGCCAGCCCACGCAGGGGTTCCCTGGTACGTGCTAGCTGTTGTGCTCGCTCGCTCGCTTTGTACTTGTGTCTGGACTTGGGCATTCCTTGAGGTCGTCACTTGGTCGGTATTTTGCAGAGACGTCCCCCGATATCGATGTCTCTCGAGTGCCGTTGTTTCACGACGGCAACTGGAGGGAATCGTGGTAGAGCACGACTAAATATAAAGCTCACACTAAACCAACTGCTCAGGTTTGGTGCCACTGTTTTGTTTTCCCATGTTGTCAGCTTGGTGTACACCGGCAGTTCTCGATTTACGTGCCACGGCGGAAGACACTTCCGTGTGATTTTCGTTTTCCTTCACTTGAAACTTTTAATCGAACTGCTCGTCAGGAAAGCAATTCAGATAGAAATTCAAATGAGGAAAATTGAAATACCTTAACCCTTTGCCGACGGAAGACTTAAATTTACCTCCGCTGTAACAGAAAGATCATTTAAAAGGAGAGCATGAAAAATAAAGTAACCATAATTATTGCTGCATGAATCTGTGTTCCTTCGTTGAATGTTCATTAATGTAAGTCTGAAGTTTGCATTGCTTTAACAATTTGTATTGTGTGGTAAGGCTCAAAAGACTCTTCTGCAATGACAGGATTTTGGAAATAAAACTCTTTGGGTGTTATTCATACATATTTCGCTAGCCCGCGCTACGAGCGTGCTAAACTAGCCCCGGCTATCAACTGGTTACTTGTACAGGATTCATATCATATCCTATCGCTAACACTGGTTTATGAATACGAAAAACGTTAGTTCGCTGATCTTCCACCGGAAGCCTGCGCTAACAATGTCTATGAATACGACCTTTATGTTCTCTCCCAACCCTGTCTCCACTATTTCGTAGAATTATCCGCATTTTGAACAGACAGTACTGTTTGTTCAGCATTGAGCTATTTCCTTGCACATGCGGCCAGACTTCATGACGCAAACGAATCTCAAATTTTACACATAGAGAATACGAAAAGTCATTAGGTGCAGCAATATAGATCGAGTTCTGCAGAATGGGCCCATTTACTGAGGATGTACATTTTGTGTAGTCAGTACAACTGGTATATGAAACCTTGTTAGCATTGGTGAACACTGTAATATCATACACACTACACTGGAACACAATCATGTTTTATGGCTCATATATCAGGTGAACATTTTTTTTTGTCCCTTAAATTGTATTCTGCAGACTTTTAGCCAAGATAGGTACCGTAAAACCAGGTGAATAGAGACGATTTGTTGCTATTTTTTATTTCTTTGTGTCAGAGAGTAAATTACAATAATGAGTATTTATATCTTCACATATTATGAATAAAAACATAAACACTCGTATTACTCTTTGTCACAGAGAAATAAAAACTAGTAAAAATTCGTCCCTATTTACCCCCTGCATTCCTATTCACCCCATTTTACAGTACTGTAATAATTCAAAAACCAATACAACTCGTGATAGTACAGAAAACATTAAAAGAAGACAAAAATGAAACTAAGAATTATCTGTAAAACCATACGAAAATATACAACAATAAACGAGAACCATTGAACATCTAGCAAGTAAGACAACTGCCCTCTCCAGACTCTTTTCTGGTCATAATGCCTGAGTGGACACCTCAATAAAATACGAATAAAACCCACAGCCATGCAGTTATGAACAAGGATTACCTGTTGCAATGCAGAAAACAAGGAAGACGAGATCTTGCAGCATTATGTTGGGAAGCAAGAGGATTAATGGCATAGGCCAATAGCAACAACAGTTTTAAATGCACAGGAGGCCCTAAACATGTGACATGGAAAATCACTCTGGAACAATTTGGCAGCTGAACAGTTTGTTTACTGCAAGAATTGCAGAATGGTTGATGTAATAATTCAAACTGTGAATCAATGATTAATGCTAAACAAAATATATGTGAAGCATCAGCACAAGAAAAAAAGAGATGGATCTCCATGAAACAAAAGGTCACAGTTGAAACTGAATCTAAGATCAAGTGCTTGCAGAAACATCCCTTGTAAGTGATGAAACGGTTTGCACACTCCTGGGAACTCCAACCATAAACAGCTGCTTCTGGCAGTTCGTGTTTCACTCTTGGTTGTTACAATTTTAGTTGGGATTCATAGGCCCTAAAAGACATGCTGGCTAAGGGCTACCAAACTGTAGTTTCACTGTTCTTACAGCCATGTGTGGCAACATCAGTAGTTGTCTCCAGAAATACTTGCACACTGTGCCACTGTAGTGTGTCTTGTGAAATTGGCAAAACATATTTATTATGAACTTCTGCCACATATTTATATTTATTCACAAGGAGAAGTTATCGCATCGATATTACAGAATTATTTGGGAAAATGAGAGGTTATGTCTCCCAGCTTTGGCTATCATTCAGCCGTGGTTCTATATCCTCCCCCCCCCCCGAAATTGGGCCAATTTTTCACCTCTTTCAGAATTCTGGAGAATGCTGGGTTTGCAGTGAAAGACCTGCCCTTGGGCAGAAAATTATGAATGAATTGCTTATTAAAACCAAATACTTGTTGTCGATTTGCAAATGGGGACATGTCCAAAATAACAGTGTCGGAAAATCGCAAAAACCATTACTAAGTTAAATTAAAAAGTTCATATATTTTTTTCTAATTAGATCACTATGGATACATACATTTCTGTTCCTAGTGCTGACCTGCTATGGCACTAAAATCGTCCTCCAGTGGCTTAAGGAGGGAAAGCTGGTGATCAACAAGATCTCCCAGCTAGGTCCAATGGACCTGTTAACCAACAGCAGGTGTGGTCCTCCAGACATTCTGGGGGTTGTGTGTGAATGAAGTAGCCACCAAAACGTTAAAATATGGTGTTCACTTAAATCGGCTACAACTTGCCATTTTCACTATCTCTGCATCATAATCCATAGTTAATTTCCGATTTACCACGAAAATCGTCTGTAGCTGCATTTAGATTGGCAACAGGCCATGATTGTTTGGCCAAACACCTGCATAGAATTGGAATATATCAGTCCCCTAACTGCCCATTGTGCAACTCAAACCAAGAAATGGATTTGGAACACCTCAAAATCTGTGCTTCAGTGGCTGGCCATGATAATATCTTTGAAAAATATTGGAGTGCAAGAGGTCAAATGACTTTATTGTCAAACGCCTGGCATTAGAAAACAACAACAACAACATTGAGGATCCATGAACATTTAAATTTTTTTAAATCTGTTATGGTTATTTTTTTTTTTTCGATTTCCCAGCACTTTTCTTATTTTGGACATGTCCCCTTTTACAAATCGACGACAGATGTAGTCTCTCGATTACCTGATTCAATTACATATTCAGAGTCAAGAATTTTGTATGTGAAGAAAAACAATTCCTTTGTTACTTCACTGTATGGTGACCAACTTCTGATCACAAAAAAATGGGAGGCTTGGTCACGACAAATTTTAGCCAATTTTTTGGGGGTATGAAGACTTGATTCCAGCTCGCTACGGACTGGAAGGTCCGGAGTTCGATCCCAGGTGGTGACAGGATTTTTTTCTCGTTGCCAAACTTTCAGAACGGCCCCGAGGTTCACTCAGCCCCCTATAAAATTGAGTACCGGGTCTTTCCCGGGGGTACAAGGCGGTCAGAGCGTGGTGCCAACCACACCACCTCATTTTAGTGCCGAGGTCATGGAAAGCATGGGGCTCTACCTCCATACCCCCCAAGTGCCTTCATGGCATGTTACAGGGTTACCTTTTCCCTTTTTTTTTTATGAAGTCTTGATTCATTGATGGAATTGTTTATATTTGTAATATAAAGCTACCAATTTTATTATAATAAAAATAGGGTTTAATTTGCAATATTGAGTACAATTATATTTAAGGAATGTGCATGTTTATCAGTTTTAACTTGTTTATGTATTATTATTATTATTATTAGATTACATAAAAAATTAGCAACCATGATTGATGGGAGAGTTGGTCACCCTACTTCAATATAAAATTAAAAAAATATTCGTTGATAAACTGCCTTTTGCAAACATAATTGCAAATATAATAAGGAAACATTGCACAAGATATCGAACAGGATTTTAGCCATTTGTAACTTCTCTGGGAATACCCTCAGTATGTGTGAGGGCAAGTTCTCAATTGGCGCAGTGCATGGGCTTGGCGAAAACAGTCCCGCCCACGCACTGCACCAACACCGGCGGCAAGGGGTTAATCAGGACATTACTTGTACTGATGTGTTGGTACTGGAAAGACTTGTTGGAAGAGTTCTGATTAAATTAATTTCTCCGTATCGGTGCATATTCCAGAATGAAGGCATGCAAGCATTAGAGCACCGTGTTGGCACGCGCACCACTCCATGCAGTGCGCGCAAATTGAGGACTGCGTATCTCTCCCTTGTCGTCACTGTTGCTTGCTGCATGTGCATGGACCCGGGTGCTTTCTGTGTGCGCGGCGTGCGGTGCAGCGAGCCCCTGCTAATTGCCGTCCTGTTCTCTCTTTTGCAGTGAACTGAAGCAGACTCTGCAACGGCCGTCGAGTATTCCACTACTTGTAACTATTAATAATGGATCTCAAAAACAATTGAAGACACTCTTCTTTTTTAAATTATTGTCATTGGGTGTACCTTCTCTAGCACAATTTGACTTCCTTGACACATGATTAGCCGAGGGCTGCAGACCCTGTGGCCGTAGTATTGTGGTTAGTATTACCTACTGATGACGGTGGCGGCCATTTTGTTTAGTTGACATTCCTGGTGGACGCGTCCTCACCGGCCCTGTCTGTCCGTCTGCAGTTTTGTTTACTACAAGCACAAGCGCCTTTTTTTATTTATAACAGTGAGAAGAAATAAAGGTTTAAGATATTGATTACATGGTTGTTTGTTTCCTTATCCCTTATTTGCTGCAACCCATATGAAGAATTCGCGGGAGAAACGATGAATGTCACAGTTTTCGTAAGGTTGATGTCATTATCTAATTCAGTGGATCACTGCGAAATTTAATGTTGTTCTTATGAAAAATGGTAAAATGGAGAATTATCACCACGAATACAGTAATCCTTTCCTTTATTTTCTATGGAAACAGCACTACATCTTGCAGTTATAGACTCAATTAGATCATTATCTAATCCTTAACAGAAATGTGACATTCATCGTTTTTCCTTCGAACTCTTCATATGAAATTGTTTGGTTTTTTTATGTCAGTTTTCAGCTGTACAGGTAAATAAGTAATAGTTTTGGAGTAAAATTAATACTGGTATGATAAAATGTCTTGGGTAAATCGCAAAGCCAAAAAATTAATAATAATAATAATAATAATAATAATAATAATAATAATACTTACTGGCTTGTAAGGAACTCTGGGGTTCATTGCCGCCCTCACATAAGCCCGCCATTGGTCCTTATTCTGAGCAAAATTAATTCATTCTCTATCATATCCCACCTCCCTTAAATCCATTTTAATAGTATCTTCCCCATCTACGTCTCGGCCTCCCTAAGGTCTTTTTCCCTTCGGCCTCCCAACTAACACTCTATATGCATTTCTGGATTGGCCATACGTGCTACATGCCCTGCCCATCTCAAACGTCTGGATTTAATGTTCCTAATTATGTCAGGTGAAGAATACAATGCGTGCAGCAAATATATAATAATGAAAAAAAAAATCTTTTTACACTGTTGGGGGAGGGGTAGTATTTTGGGGAATGATGGGGTTAGAAACTTTACTTTGGCTTAGAAAATAAAAAAGGAAGTCTCAGAAGACTGAGTCACTCGGGTTAATGACTAACTCAAAGGAGCTGGTTATGTATATTGGCTACATTGATAGTCGTGTTTCTTTTGTTTCCCATATATACCGCGCGGGGAAAAAAATTCCCGTTATCATTGTTGGTAGACCCGTAGCATGGAACTGTGGGTAGTATTAATGGCTGCCGTTGGTTGGCTACAAGAATGAGTTGATCCCGCCCATATTTTCAGTGATTGGCGGTGTGTGAATGGTGCGACTAGTGTCAAACAAAACATGAGGTTGTGATGGATATGTTGTCTGGTTCCGTCCGTGTGTACGATTTCTATAGGAATCCAGGTGTCAAGTTATTTGCGAATAATTCTTCCATGTCTCCTGAAACGAGGAGGAGCGTCCCTCCGCCAACGGAGACCATCCAGACGAAGCCATTCCCAGTCAGAGGTGAGCCAGAGTTTATTTTAGCATTTCACAGATTCGACCTGTGCCACCCCGATCCCAGTTTTCCTAGGCCAGTGTGTATGTGTTGCGCAATTCGTCGGGGGTTTGTCTCTTTCTTTTTTAGTACGAGTGAATTTCCACGTAACTGTGTATATACTGTGGCAGTGTAATTGTGAACTACTTCAGTAAATCAGTCCTCCTTTTTTATTACGTGTATTTGCGAACTGGTGTTTGGTTATGTTCGTTGCATCTGTCAGCAAGACGATTGTCATGGATAGTGCCGCTGCTTCATGAAAGTTAGCACGAGTTTGGTGATTGGCAACGTGTCAAAGACGTCGAGGGCACACCCACAGGCGATTTGTTCTTATTGTCCGGCTCCAAATAGAGATGCAGTGATGTAACCGGCGCTATCGATCTCCGTCGTATGTGAAACCATTGTGTTAATCCAGATTGGGAATTCGATGCTAATTCGTGGAAATTGCATTAGTGATCAAATAGTAAATATCAATGCACTGCAATCGAAGCTCGCATTGACTAGGTTGATTAGATTAGCATCTGCTCTGCATGCACTTGGAAGAGATTGCGTTGCGTAATTGTGGAGTGGCTGGCGAGAGCGTGCACGGGAGCTGAGCCGCTGTGCTCGACTTGAGAGGTGCACGGGTTCGGACCGAGGAGCACGAGAGGTTCACGAGGCTGCTGCCTTGTCCTCCTCGTGCTCAGGCACACCTGTCGGTCATGTCTAATTCAAGGACACGGGGGTTTACCGATAGCGATATCGGTACGTTTGTTTTAACTGTCGAGGTAGCCCAACGAGCCTTCATGTAAAGAAAAGATAACAATTGTAATGTAAGACATCAGGGATAGACAAAACTTCGAAATTTCCAAGAGCCAGCACATTCTGCCCATACATGCAATGAGAAAGCCATTCGAGCTAAGCTAAATATAAATTTGCTGAAATAGCCTATATTAAATATATACAGTGCAAACATGCTTTCAGAGATACCCTATACTCTTCACTGAAGCTGTCTAGTGACTGTTGTCTCTAGATGAAAGATAATATTAATCTAAAAAGCACACTCGAACTTCCTACAATCGCTTTTGTTAACATTATGCAATAGTCGTATTGACATAAACGAAACCGAAGTCTTAAAAAATTTGTTTGTACTCTAAAAAAAAAAAAATTCAGGCACCACAAAATTTTTAGGTGACCTGGCACACGGGATTTGTGTACTCCTGTAAAGCGAAACGAAGCTCTTTTGTAATAGTCTGTCTTGTTAAGTATGATAAACGTATATCAAATTAGGGACAAACGGGCGTTGAGCTAGTTCCGGTGATTTTGGAAATGAACGTGATTGAATTTATAAATGATTTCTTGCGTAGATGGATTTAAAAAGTTAAGCATTTTGTTTGGAAATATTTTAAGAAAAGGAAATTGTTCGGAAATGTAAATTACGTGTGAAATGAGAGTTGCGTGGCAATGGAAGTCTGGTTTCTAGTGAAGTAAAGGATCGTAGGGACATAAAACACACGATACGGTGTAATGTGAAGAACGCAAAAGTTGTATTAATTCGGAATACAGTGAAACACAACAAATAATAATGAAATAGACACAGTTTCTGTATTGTAACTTCGTTTCCAAGTCAGTCATTACCAGGCTTCGAGACTTTGGACCCGATACAATAAGTTTACTGTGCATGTAGGCCTACTATAGGTTGTTGACTCGCTGCAGGGAGTGAAAGGTAAAAACGTTGCTATTTAGAGTAGAGTACGGTAGTATGGGGAAACATATGTACATTCTGGAAGTTGTATACATTACACAATGACAATGTCAAAAGAATGTGAAAAGCATTTATTCTCCTGTCTTTTATAAGCATTTGTGTTTAATTATACACAGTGTTAATGGTGGAAATAAGCATGTAGCAATTTTAATTTCTTCATTTGTCCTATTGGTCGTCTTTAGGAAGTGCAGTTACAGTACCGAATTGCAATGTATTACAAGATACATTTTCAGTGTCTCAAACGTAAATCTCTTTCGGTTATCTGCCAAACACAGTTTGTACTGTGGAAAGCTGCGCTCAGCTGGGACATGCAAATCATAGAAACCTGCAGAAAAGTATATTCTATTATCCATGTGCTAAAAAGGATAAATGTTCATCTCCCCTCTTGCTTAAAAAAGTCCCTTGTGCAGACGCTTGCATTTCCCTATTTCGACTATGCGGACATTTTACTGACTGACCTCTCCAGCGACAACAAAATGAAACTTCAACGTGCTCATAATTTGTGTGTACGTTTTGTAAGCAATGTTCGTAAATATGATCATATTACCCCATCCCTGGAAGCAATAGGTTGGCTTAAACTAGATAAGAAAAGAAATTTACATTCACTTCTCTTTTTCTTCGAAATCTTGAATTCTTCTATTCCTTCGTACCTGTCGTCTCGCTTCACTTACCTTTCTTCCCACCATAATCTGAACACACGCTCTCGTCATGAAACAATACTAACAATACCATCCCATCGCACCTCCTCATACTCATCTTCTTTCACAATAGCCCTGCCAAGACTCTGGAATTCGCTACCTGCTAGCATCAGGGACTGTCGAAATAAAATTGAATTCAAACGAAAACTTACTAGGCACTTCGTCAGTAATTGATTACTTGTAAATAGTTTCTTTAATCTATCACAAAATATTTCAATATTCAGTAATTTCATCACTATACAATTTTGTTATTCTAGATTTAATTTGTAATTCAGTAAATATAAAATATTCTTTGTTTCTCTATGATAAATTATCTAGCTTTAATTATTCAGGTAATCTTTTCGTATTTTGATTTTATTGTAATTGTAAATTTAATACTAACTGTAATATTATTTGTAATTGTAATTGTAAATTTAATACTAATTGTAATTTTATTGTTGATATTGTAGTTGGAATCTCCTGGTAGAGGGGCAGAGAAGGCCTGACGGCCTTATCTCTACCAGGTTAAATAAATAAATACTACTACTACTACATGACGTGATAGGAGTAAAACGAAAAAACCTAACATCATTGCAGTCTCTAAGAGACAGTCCTTTATTCTCTGGTGACTCTTGTCCAATAATTTTCTGTTTATGTTACACAATGCTCCATATCCGTTATTTTTACGTAAAATTGATTTCCACTTCTGTTTCACACGTTCAGTAACCGGTGTACTTGGTGTCTCATTAATTCTCTGTGTCATTTCCTCAACTAATTTGAGGGCTTCCGGCATCTCTTGCTCTGACTTTTCTAACCGTGTAATAGTTTCAGACACAGTTTGAAAATAGCTTTGTATGAAAACCAAATTATTCGTCAGAACCTTCAAATGCAGAGCGTTTTTCTTTGCGTATTTTTTGGCGTCCATTCTACAGTACCCCCACCCACTGTACGCTTTACCACTATACTCAGTACGCCGTTATGCCGATTTCCCACTGAACTGCTCTATCGGGTCCGAAGTCTCCAAGCCTGGTCATTACACTAGCCCGTACTGACAAAGTCAGTAAAAAAAATCACTAGGCTTTAAAAATCCTGCAGAGATACGTATATGCTAAGGCATAACGAAAGTCTATATAAACCTAACCTGTCACAGATTCATATTTGCAAGGCAAGATACGTATATGGTGTGAGTATACACAAGGTGAATCTTTCGCAATGTCACCAAAGTTATGTTGGTATGAGAGGTAAGACACTTGGAAAGTGCATAGGCGAAGTGGGAAGGGAACTACCTCAGCGCTCGTTTAGCCCAAATTAGTAGTAGTAGTAGTAGCTCTTTATTTTACCTGGCAGAGTTAAGTACATAAGGTCTTCTCTTCCACTCAACCAGGTTTGAAATATGTACATGAACTACATAAAAAAGGAATACAAAGCAACACAGAAATAGGCACGTATTATATTACACCCTTGGCTTTGTATTAAAATGTAAGGCAGAGATTTTCAAACATCGGTTGCACCAAGTACTTTGTCCTTACAACTTACTTACTTACTTACAAATGGCTTTTAAGGAACCCGAAGGTTCATTGCCGCCCTCACATAAGCCCGCCATCGGTCCCTATCCTGTGCAAGATTAAGCCAGTCTCTATCATACCCCACCTCCCTCAAATCCATTTTAATATTATCTTCCCATCTACGTCTCGGCCTCACTAAAGGTCTTTTTCCCTCCGGCCTCCCAACTAACACACTATATGCATTTCTGGATTCGCCCATACGTGCTACATGCCCTGCCCATCTCAAACGTCTGGATTTTAAGTTCCTAATTATGTCAGGTGAAGAATACAATGCGTGCAGTTCTGTGTTGTGTAACTTTCTCCATTCTCCTGTAACTTCATCCCACTTAGCCCCAAATATTTTCCTAAGCACCTTATTCTCAAACACCCTTAACCTATGTTTCTCTCTCAGAGTGAGAGTCCAAGTTTCACAGCCATACTGAAGAACCGGTAATATAACTGTTTTATAAATTCTAACTTTCAGATTTTTGGACAGCAGACTGGATGATAAGAGCTTCTCAACCGAATAATAACACGCATTTCCCATATTTATTCTGTGTTTAATTTCCTCCCGAGTGTCATTTATATTTGTTACTGTTGCTCCAAGATATTTGAATTTTTCCACCTCTTCGAAGGATAAATCTCCAATTTTTATATTTCCATTTCGTACAATATTCTGGTCACGAGACATAATCATATACTTTGTCTTTTCGGGATTTACTTCCAAACCGATCGCTTTAATTGCTTCAAGTAAAATTCCCGTGTTTTCCCTAATCGTTTGTGGATTTTCTCCTAACATATTCACGTCATCTGCATAGACAAGAAGCTGATGTAACCCGTTCAATTCCAAACCCTGCCTGTTATCCTGAACTTTCCTAATGGCATATTCTAGAGCGAAGTTAAAAAGTAAAGGTGATAGTGCATCTCCCTGCTTTAGCCCGCAGTGAATTGGAAAAGCATCAGATAGAAACTGACCTATACGGACTCTGCTGTATGTTTCACTGAGACACATTTTAATTAATGGAACTAGTTTCTTGGGAATACCAAATTCAGTAAGAATATCATATAATACTTCCCTCTTAACCGAGTCATATGCCTTTTTGAAATAACATAGAAATGAAAAGCAAGATATTTTACTTGAGAAAGGATTTTCCACAAAATAGCAGGACATGATAACGTGGTACGTGATGTGTGTGACATTATTTTCAATTTTATATAATAATGTGTAAACTATCCCCCTATTCGGATGTCCTGGAGGTGGGTACAAGGGAACGACACATTATGACAAAGAGGAAGGCAGACAATAGGAAAGATTGTAGAATGCTGGGTTTGAAGGGAAGACCTGACCTTGGGTAAAAACAATGAATGAATGACTGCTAGTCTTAGTAAGCAATATTATTGATACAAAACTGTCAATAATCATTAATTAAATTAAGTATTATTTCACTGTACAAATTATAAATTTGTTTAATTTTCTGATTGTCAACTACTTTTCTGATAGTCAAATTTGAGCAAGGATGTTGTTCGTTACCCATTGGCTATCCACACAAGATGTCGTCTTCAATATTAAATTTTGCAAATTGCTCTAAAGGAGTCCAGACATAGACGGTTTCTGTCTGTGATCCACTGGGAATTGAGGAGACAGAAATGCAGGACAGTTTCTGATTTTCTGCAATGCCTAGCCGGACTTTGGACACACATAAAAAAGAAGCAGGACATGTCCGGCAAAATCTGGACGTCTGATGATCCTGTCTAGGCCTATGCTAATTGGGAGGAGAGTAGCCTGACGGTGCATGTTGAAACAGAGGAACTGTTAATGAATTCGTGTCGAAACAGATTAGCCTCTGTGAATGCGTACGCTGTCACGTGACATGCGAAATGACCTTGTGTGCCGTCAGCATTGTACTCACGTTCGCATTTACAATGACAATTAAACATAACGTAAGCGTTAACTTAAGAATATAAACGTTACGGTAAAATGAAGAAGTCATACGATCATTCACGATGGGAACATAAACATAACAGCAAACATTCTTGGTAACCATGGAAACATAACAACGACGCCATTTCTTCATATTCTGTCGTATACTTCAGCGCTCCACGATTGTGTTCTGTTTACAAATCACGTAAGCATAAGCATGAAAGTTTGTAGTTTGCAAACTTTCATGTTAACGTCTTACGGTAATGTTTATGTCAATGCTTATGTGAATCATTGTGAATGATCCCATTTGGTAGCCTGGGCGCAAACTTCTGTGGTTATGTTACGGTTATGTTTAATTTTCATTGTGAATGGGCCTTCGGTAATCTTTTAGTTATAATTTCTCAGTCTTTCAGTTAGAATGAAAAAGTGAAGAACTAACTTTTGGTGTTTGTTTTGGATATCTGATATTGTCCACACTTGTGTAGTAACGGTTGCAGAAGCGTGGTCGCAAAACCAGGTAGCAGCCCGGCTTAGAATCCCGATTGGTTGAGGTTTTTTCCGTGGTTTTCCCTCAGCCAAATACGAAGAAATGGTGGGTAACTTTCTGTGCTGGACCCCGGACTAATTTCATCGGCATTATCACCTTCATTTCATTCAGACGCTAAATAACCTGAGATGTTGATACAGCGTTGTAAAAAACCAAATAATAATAATAATAATAATAATAATAATAATAATAATAATAATAATAATAATGAGATCATTAACAGTTTCCTTTAAAGTCATTGCAATAATTACTAATGGAACATATGCGCCTCTCTAGAGAAGATTATGACGGAAGTGTATGTCTCCAGTAATATTCATCGTAGGAAAAAAATGGCGTTTGGAATTTCTTATCAGTTTATGTAGGTCTGCAGCTTTCCTAAAATAATCTACTACGAATACTCTTGGCTGTCTGGGAGTCGATTCACCCGGGAATCGTGTACATGAAATAATATAATAAATTGTTTTGTAAGTAAAGAACCTCAGTCTGAATCCTTCACCACAAAACAGCGATATATAAAGTCCGGCTGAAGAACGGGCGATTGTAACGAGATATATATCTCTCACAGCACAGTTGAGGGGCGGTAAACTGCGCGCACATATTGTTGCCATTTAGTCGTCATGGAAAGGTGGAGCGGTGCACAACGTGCTTTTGCAATTAAAAGCTTTTACGATAACGACGACAGTTTTGAGGCTACCAGACTTGACTTTCGTCTTTTGAATTAGTGGCGTCGTGATCCGTCTCATCCAGGGTTGCCAGATAAAGGAATCGAAACCGTCGTATTAACTTATGAAAACTGTCGTACTTCAGCATAAAACTGTCGTACATTTCGCAACTTCGCAATATATTTCTAGTCTACCGCTGTGTAGTAAGATCAAATCTTGGATGAGACGAGTTATCTGGTCGAGATTGTTTACGGGTTTTCCCTCAACCCATAAAGAGCAAATGCTGGGTAACTTTCGGCGCTGGAGTCATTTCGCTGGCATTATCACCTTCATGTCATTACGCAGTTGATAAAGAATCACAAAATATGTAGACTACGTATGCTGTATAATGTATGTCTACTAATAAATTTTAGTTTCAATTAAAAATACTAATTATTGTTCACATCTACAATGACATTCAGCATTGAAACAAATCACCACCCATTTCTTCATGATCAACACTATCATTGCAGTAAGGCAGCCGTGGCGAAAAGGCCATGGTGCGCCGAGCCACTGTGTAAGCTGCAACTTGCATAGCACCTATGGAGGGAGGCGGACAACCGAAGGGGAAGTTAATGTTTAGGACGTGTAACGAAGAAAGAAATGAACAAGAAAACATAGGACACATTATCACAACCCAAAATTAACTGTCTTCAGAATGTCTCAGCGACGAAGTTTCAAAATAAGGAACTATGTCACTTACTGCCAATCGTAGTTGATCACGAAGGTATTTGTCTGTCAGTCGTGATCTAAATTTGATTTTTACTATTTTCATTGTTGAAAATAACTTTTCACAAACGTGAGTTACAGCGAACATGGCTTCAACAGAGCAAGCGAAAGAACGAAGCTTCAAATATTTATTTTTTTCCAAAGATTTGAAAAGTTCAATATCTGTCAAGTCCTTACATCTAGCTTTCATTTAACGTCACATTGTAAATCTGTGAGTTTAAATTGAAAATCTAACCGCATTATTCGTACATCTGCTGTAAAAGAATCGACGTACAGACATGATAATAATAATAATAATAATAATAATAATAATAATAATAATAATAATAATAATAATAATAATAATAATAATAACACTTAACCTTTTAATGTTTCATCAGTAACATGTAGTAACTTATAATGCCGTTTTATGTTATACAACCGTTTTCCTAGTAATATTTGTGAACAAATCATACATTTAATATTTTCATCATATTGTAAGCAAAAGAATGCGTCCTCCCATCCTACTTGGAACTTTCGTTTTTATAGAGGTACATGGTTTCGAGAGAGATATTGCGACGATACGCCACTCGCAGGTCAGAGACAAATACAAATAGAACGGAGTTTGACTCCAGTGAGTAAGAGGGTGGGGGTTGTAGGTAGGAAGCGAGAGAAAAGCACTGCGAGCCACAATGTGCTCGTGAGTCGCATTTTCGCCGCGGCTGCAGTGAGGTGTGCACGATGACGCTTGGTTAGAAACAACTTTATTATATTTAAAATCAACAGAAATTTGATCTTTGGCCGGCGCGGCGGCAAATAGGCCTATTTTAGTATCAGTAAATTGGGCGGCTGAGAATTAAATCAAATTAATTCATCTACAGTCGACTCAAACCCGACACCTCTATAATGTCGGCGCGTTAGGAGTTCTTAATGATACTCCGGTACTATTTAATTGATAAAAGATTTCCTTTATCGAACAAACAAAGAAGTTCATAAAATTAAACTCGTATTACTTTGATATAACTGCGCCGTACACATGAAACCTAGAGTTCAAGATGATAAATTATGACTTCGATGGCAAGGATAGTTACCAGATCGATTTTCAAAGCATTTCCCCCCACTTTAAGCATGTTTTTTTTCACATTAATCCAAGACATACTAAATGAAGAAAACTTTTCTAAAAGGGACGAATTAACAATCAATTTTATGTTAATTATAAACCAACATTATAAATTCCCAATTATTTCTTTCCTTCAGTAAAATAGTCGTACAAAATTGCGTACGACATAGAGTGCGGTCGTACCTCGTACAATTAGTCAAAATAGTCGTATGACTACGACTATAGTCGTACGTATGGCAACCCTGGTCCCATCTGATCATGTGACTTATTTTCAGCCATACAAAATTCAGGTGGTAGGCCTACATCGATTAAAACATCGCCATATTCTCAACCGAAAGGCGTTTTGTTAGAAGATTTTTAATCGCATGGATGAAGATGAAAACTTCATTGACACTTTGTGGATGTCTGACCTGAAACACATTTCCATCTCTGTGGTAGTCACTTACAGAACATTCTCTTCAAGAAATTAATGCCAGACTGTATACTTTATCTTCTCACTCATGTCATTTTGGAGAAACAAATTCTTGAGTCAATAACGAACTAGGCTATTTATAATCAATCGTGCGTTTCTGTGCCTGACCCTGTATTTCAGATAATTCCCTCCAGCAATGTCTGCCTCATGCGAGATATAAAAGAAGAGATTTTGATATTGAAAATAAAGATATATTCATGTAAATACACGTTTTCCTTATCTCTGATAACCGAAAAAACTGGCTACGGACATGTCATCTGTGTAGAGTGACCTATCCTAATACAGGGTGTTTCCGAGGTGGTGTTACAAACTTTCAGGGATGATGGCGAAGGGCACATGTATCAATTTGAGATAAGGTACCCTGGTCCGGAAATGACCGAGTCGAAAGTTACAAGCAAAAATAGTTGTGAAAATGAAATAATTTTATTCCTCTGTACATCTTATTTATGTGTATTTATCTGTACATCTTACACATCCTGTATTCATCTGACGTTGTTTACGTTGTCTACTTACAGTATTCCATTCAGTGCGCTGTCTGAGGGGTGGGGACAGGAAACTACACTAAAGCAATGCAGATAGCGTAATGTGTAACGGACATGGTCGGTCCTGATATGCACGTCTGTAGACAGCAGTGTGTGTGTACAAGTTGCAGTGTCCAGTCGATCAGTCCTAGTGAAATGGAGGAGTACAAGAGCGGAATAAGCAGACCTGATTTTCGAATACGGATGAGCCAATGGGAACAGTAAACAAGCTCACAGATTGTATCCGAACAAGTACCCACGTAGGAGACGTCCGGCCCATACCATTTTTCCACAACTGTTCCAAAGGTTAAGGGAAGGATGGCACGTGGTGCCAAATTACAATTCCATTTCCACACAACTATTTTTGCTTATAACTTTCGACTCAGTCATTTCCAGACCATGATTCCTTATCTCAAATTGATACATGTGCCCTTCGCCATCATCCCTGAAAGTTTGTAATACCACCTCGGAAACAGCCCTGTATATTGGAAGGATTTTGTTTGTATTCATCATCTAGAAGTTAATTTGTCCGAGAATTATGCACACGAAAAAATTAGCAAACAAAATGTTGATGTATTACAAAATATAAAAACAGACGATTTTCTTGGTGATGTTTTATGTTACATACGATGAACTGACAAATGAAGCAGTGAAACTCGTACGAAAGAAATCGTTTCGTTACAGAACGTAATTTGCCTAAGTTTTTACCGGCCACCTCACAGAAGAATAATCGCAGAAAACGGCCCCTGTTTCTGAAAGATGGGCGGTCACATCAGGCTCTTGTGCAAACTAAATATATCGTCTGTCATTCTGGGTATAGCCTGTGTATGGCAAATAGCCAATTTTTTATCGTCACTTTCCACTATTGTAGTAGTAAGCTGTTTGTTTATGGTTGCTAATGATGTTCTTCTGTTTTACAAATTGTCAAAGCCTGCTAATTTCTAAACACGGCCCACTGATTAAGTTATTTCTTCATTGTTTTTATACATAAGTTTTTAAGGCAATGTTAAATTTCTCTGCTACACCAAAGTCTACTATATAGTCACGAAGCTTGGGGGTGATTTTTTGCAAATCTCGCGGTAGTTGCTAGCCGCTTGGAGCGCTGTGAGTACTAGGAACAATTGACTGTGCCACAGCCATCGTGATCTAATACAGGCCGTAAGGCAGACCATGTAACTCGCTTAACCCGATCACGAAGGGCGGCGTTTCAACCATATAAATTAGTTGGAATGCATAAACAGTAACATAGGTTTCTCTAAAATGTAGTGTAATTGCATTAATAAAATTTAAAACAATGATTATGAGACACTTCAGATATAATTTACTTGAGAGTTAAGATGTAATATTATTAATGGTGTGAAAATTACGTTGTTCGTATGTGTAATACCTGCCTTTATTTTGATTAAATATTGCGAAATTCTTGTACATTCATTTATGCACGATTCAGTAATTTTCAATTGCACCGCACGGATATTTAGATATGTTGAAATTATAGGTTATGTTTACTGTACCAGTTGCCCCTTTCTGTCCAGATTTAGTAGTCTCCAATGCCTTGCCATTCATATGAAAATTATAGGTTATGTTTACTACATTTAACTTATATTTCTAAATTCGCAATCATACATTATAATTTAGCATTATGTCATGTATGATATCCCGGACATTCAATTTGTCTGTATTTTGGTACTAAAATTGAGTACTGAATTATTGTATTTATCTACTACTTAAGAAATGAAGTAACACAATCGTACGTACACAAATTTCATAGGAGTGGTATGGTAAATGTTTTGTCTAAAATTAAGGAAGGTAGATGTGCTAAATTGAAATCACAATATAAATTTTTTATTAAACCTCAAAATATCTTCTATTCTAAACTTGAAATGTTGACACGAACAGATTATGTTAACATGTGAAATTCTCTTCACATTGAAATAACACAGTTTTGTAATTATTTCTGCAACATATTATGCAACAAGAAGTAAACGGAACTTATGGACACATTACACTAAATAAAGCTTAGCAATGATAAGCAATAAAGTTATAATATAATATTTCACTGAGCTCCATACACTGAAATAGAAAACCCGAACAAACATTACGGCCTGGTCTAGATCGAAAAAGCATTGACTGTGCCATATTTCGCATTTTTGTGAAAAGTTCGTTATCGGTTGTAATAACTGTAAATGGCTAAAATACAATAATTTGAATAATAATATGGGACAAGGACACGTTTGTAGCAATATAAATTCTAAGAAAAAGAGGTCAGAGTTATCCTTCTTCCAAAAGATCCAGGAAGGTGAGTTTATAGAATATAATATATATTTTATGAAAATAATATATAAACCTTATGTATTTCATATTTAAATAGTGGAAGGAAGATGTTAATTTTTTCAAAAGAACACGATATCGAAAGTACAATACATTTTATGGTCTGCTAGGGAAAGTGTCTGTGATGAGGCGATAGTAGCGATCCTGGTGGTGAGCAACTATCTATGGATGCATATTTCAACTGTCTATGTTTGCGTATTTAGTAAGTATTAAGCTTCGTGACTGTATATACTAGACTGTGGCTATACCCAGAAAGATACAAGATATATTCGTTTCCACAAGATTGTCCAATCTGGTGCGCCTGGTAGTTCGATCACTATCAGTGTACTTTCACCCGTGACTCGCGAATAGCTCTCTTCCTTGTGGATCTCTCGTCATTAACGAGTGATTATAACGCCCTTCTTGGCACCTTCTCTTATCAGGCTTTAACGTTCATTCACAATCGCTTGTATTCGCATTGTGGATCTTTGGGTCTGGAAGGCCTCTTGTCAACCGTTGCGCAACATTTTCCTGTCCGCTAGTGAACTTTGCTTGAATCTTTAAGCCCGGGATATTAGACGTTGGCCAGTAGTCATTTTCTGAAGTGTAGGTTGCAATCAACTCGTAATATTTCGTCACAATGATCAGAAGTATTTTTTAAGCAGCAAGGTCTCAATCTTGTGAAAAACAGCTTATCATTCAAGCGAGTACAAGTGTTTACTGCGGGAAACTTGACAGAAAATAGCAAAACTGTCTGGACAATATGTGCGAAAGAAGGAATCTATAAAATGAAGTCTAGTAAAGTAGCCACGTTCAATTAGTAGGCTAGCGGTGTCAAAGAGGACGGAAGCTTTGTAGTTTCAATAATTTTAATTATGTCGCGCTGTCCATTGTCGTCAAGTCTTTTGAAGGCCGCTCCAATACTCCACGCGGAGTGTATGGACGGAAGCTTTGTAGTTTCAGTAATTTTAATTATGTCGCGCTGACCATTGTCGTCAAATCTTTTGAAGGCCGCTCCAATACTCCACGCGGAGTGTATGGACGGAAGCTTTGTAGTTTCAATAATTTTAATTATGTCGCCCTGTCCATTGTCGTCAAGTCTTTTGAAGGCCGCTCCAATACTCCACGCGGAGTGTATGGACGGAAGCTTTGTAGTTTCAATAATTTTAATTATGTCGCGCTGACCATTGTCGTCAAGTCTTTTGAAGGCCGCTCCAATACTCCACGCGGAGTGTATGGACGGAAGCTTTGTAGTTTCACTAATTTTAATTATGTCGCGCTGACCATTGTCGTCAAGTCTTTTGAAGGCCGCTCCAATACTCCACGCGGAGTGTATGGACGGAAGCTTTGTAGTTTCAATAATTTTAATTATGTCGCGCTGACCATTGTCGTCAAGTCTTTTGAAGGCCGCTCCAATACTCCACGCGGAGTGTATGGACGGAAGCTTTGTAGTTTCAATAATTTTAATTATGTCGCCCTGTCCATTGTCGTCAAGTCTTTTGAAGGCCGCTCCAATACTCCACGCGGAGTGTATGGACGGAAGCTTTGTAGTTTCAATAATTTTAATTATGTCGCGCTGACCATTGTCGTCAAGTCTTTTGAAGGCCGCTCCAATACTCCACGCGGAGTGTATGGACGGAAGCTTTGTAGTTTCACTAATTTTAATTATGTCGCGCTGACCATTGTCGTCAAGTCTTTTGAAGGCCGCTCCAATACTCCACGCGGAGTGTATGGACGGAAGCTTTGTAGTTTCAATAATTTTAATTATGTCGCGCTGTCCATTGTCGTCAAGTCTTTTGAAGGCCGCTCCAATACTCCACGCGGAGTGTATGGACGGAAGCTTTGTAGTTTCACTAATTTTAATTATGTCGCGCTGTCCATTGTCGTCAAGTCTTTTGAAGGCCGCTCTAATTCTCCACGCGGAGTGTATGGACGGAAGCTTTGTAGTTTCAATAATTTTAATTATGTCGCGCTGACCATTGTCGTCAAGTCTTTTGAAGGCCGCTCCAATACTCCACGCGGAGTGTATGGACGGAAGCTTTGTAGTTTCAATAATTTTAATTATGTCGCGCTGTCCATTGTCGTCAAGTCTTTTGAAGGCCGCTCTAATACTCCACGCGGAGTGTATGGACGGAAGCTTTGTAATTTCAATAATTTTAATTATGTCGCGCTGTCCATTGTCGTCAAGTCTTTTGAAGGCCGCTCCAATACTCCACGCGGAGTGTATGGACGGAAGCTTTGTAGTTTCACTAATTTTAATTATGTCGCGCTGACCATTGTCGTCAAGTCTTTTGAAGGCCGCTCCAATACTCCACGCGGAGTGTATGGACGGAAGCTTTGTAGTTTCAATAATTTTAATTATGTCGCGCTGTCCATTGTCGTCAAGTCTTTTGAAGGCCGCTCCAATACTCCACGCGGAGTGTAAGGACGGAAGCTTTGTAGTTTCAATAATTTTAATTATGTCGCTGTCCATTGTCGTCAAGTCTTTTGAAGGCCGCTCCAATACTCCACGCGGAGTGTATGGACGGAAGCTTTGTAGTTTCAATAATTTTAATTATGTCGCGCTGTCCATTGTCGTCAAGTCTTTTGGAGGCCGCTCCAATACTCCACGCGGAGTGTATATATAAACCAGAGTTGCAAATTTTAGCAGTGTGTCTTGTTCCATGTTATATTAATATATAGCAGCAACAAACAAGACGTGACAACGTCGCATTTTCATTTTATTATCGGTGCATGCAATAAAGACCTACAAATCTTAAAAGGAATGCCGCTGCCTAATAATTAAACGAGGCTACTATAAGATGTCAGAAATATGGCTGGGAGAAGTGGAAAGATAGCAGTAAACCTCTTTCGCGCTTTTCAAGTAGATTGGATCAAGTGGCCCGATTTGACGAAATTGAAAAGTGTTAACTATGTTGTAAATTGAGTTGAAGTCAAATAGCGTCATGTAAGGTTTCAAGTGAAGTTGAAACTCTACTTTTTACCTGACTTGAAAGGACACTTCAAACAATTTAAAAAATATGAACTTCACTTGATAATTTGAATTCAAAGGAAAAAAAAAAACACGAGAATTTATATTAAGAGCTGTTTGAAGTTCGGTAAATGAACAGCTGACTGTTTTTTTTTTCTGTTTTACCGAAAAAAAGGAAACAGTGGGTAGGCCTAAGTGGAATAATGGCCAAGTACTTGAATTTCTAGAGGTGTATGAAACTCACGAAGTCTTGGGATTGACAAGAAGTGCAAGAGAAAGAGTTTGTTGAATTGAGCAGGAGAGATTTTAGTGTGGACATGGATGAGGTAGGAAAAAAACACATTAAAACTATATAACTTAAGTATAGCGAAAAAGTGAGGGCGGTAGAAAAAAAATAAGAACAGCGTTGCAGCAAAAGATGGGAGAAGCACGGAGTGTATTTCTCTCAGTAATTACATTCCTAATCAATACTGAAGGACGCTTCTTCCGCCCCTTCAATATCTTTATCAGTTCCCTGGCAACGAGGCTTCCTACTACAGAAATTCTTATTTCCACGACTTCCATTGGCGCCATTTTATATATTTGAAAACAGAGTAACTTCAATATGTCTGAACAGTAACTTCCGGTTACTTGTAAAGTGTGAACAAGACTTTACTGTTGAAAACCAATGTTGTCAACTTCAAAATTGGCATGGAACTAGTTACATTCATTCATTCATAGTGTTCTGCCCTAGGGCAGGTCTTTCACTGCAAACCCAGCATTCTCCAATCTTCCCTATTTTTTGCCTTCTTGTTTGTCTCCGCATATGATCCATATATCTTAATGTCTATCGTCTGATATCTTCTTCTGCCTCGAACTCTTCTCCCGTTCACCATTCCTTCCAGTGCATCCTTCAGTAGAGTTTCTTCTAAGCCAGTGACCCAACCAATTTCTTTTTCTCTTCCTGATCAGTTTCAGCATCATTCTTTCTTCACCCACTCTTTCCAATACAGCTTCGTTTCTTATTCTGTCTGTCCATTTCACACGTTCCGTTCTTCTCCATATCCACATTTCAAATGCTTCTAGTGGTTTCTCTTCACTCTAGATTGATAACAAAAAACACCAGAAGAGCACCAGACAAAAGATGCAATTTCCTTTTAAAAAGCTTCATTACTTACCCTTTTGTATAAAAAATCTGCTGCCCGTCGTCTCTAGTGAGTATGACAGTCCGTAGTCTTGACAACAGCTGTAACTCTACATGCATTTGTTTTTCCTTGCTGTCTTTTTATAGAAGACCGTGTCATATTAAGTAAAGTAATAACTTGACCGATTTCTCCGGAATCATATATTTCAAGGAGCTTTTTTTTTTAGTTGGTTATTTAACGACGCTGTATCAACTACTAGGTTATTTAGCGTCGATGAGATTGATGATAGCGAGATGGTATTTGGCGAGATGAGGCCGAGGATTCGCCATAGATTACCTGGCATTCACCTTACGGTTGTTCAAGGAGCTTTATAGAATTATGTCACCAGTCGAAAACTTCTTCGAATAAGAATTTAAGAATTAAAGAGATGTGCACGAAGTACTTAGAAAATGAGCGTAAACGTGGTTGTACGGAAATTACAAAAAGAAGTGACAAGTGCGTGCTTCCATTCCTCTGTAGTGTTGGTTCCTTGCCAAGAGATTCTGCTTTCAAGATAACTGCATTCACGTTTGTGCAACAACCAGCTCGTATGGAAGTTATTGTTCAGTTTTCAACCACGTGCTTCACCATGTCTCGTATAAGTTAAGTTATCTGTCCTTCAAATGGGTGAATATCGTGAATATTTTAAGTGAACTTACCTAAGCATAACTTATCTATAACGACGCTCGAAATATCCAACACAGAAATCTTAAGCTTTGTGTGATGCTAGAATTAACCACCTATACGGCCGTGAAATTTTTCTGGAATTTCGTGGTGATAGAAACTGGCTTAAGTGGACACTGTACTAAAATTTCCAAGTTTCATATTTTTAAAGGTTCGTAATAATGAAATCAATAACTACCAAACTTATGAAGCTAGATTCACCAAACTTTTATCACTGGTATATCTGGTTAATAATGACAAATGTACAAAATTTCAGCCCCTACGATATTGAAATAATGAATCGCTTTCGCAAATCAAGCTTTCAGATATAACTTAATAGTTACATAATACACGTCACTGTTTGTTAACAGAAAACCACAATTTAAGTCACACAGAGTTAGTGTGCACTCAATGTTGGTTGCTTGACGGTTGTCAGCCCACTTTGAGGTCTGTGGGTATAGAGGGAAAAATTGGATCGGTGTCTGGTAGAGTTCCCGGGTAGCTCAGTTGGTAGAGCGTTGGTACGTTTAACCAAAAGTCCCGGGTTCGATGCCCGACCCCGGAACAATTTTTCCTCGAAATTATTCAGTGAATCGCTTTATATAAAAAGTTCCTTTCGCCACAATTTACATTATTCTTAATTGATATTCACTTATATGGATTTATATATACATGGGATCAAAACTTACTACAGGTTTTTGCTGTAAAATTGATCAGTAAATTATTAGAATATTTATATTAAAGAATAAAAACTAAAAATATTGACAATTATCAAAAATTCCTAACAATATACCGATTCACTGTACAGAAAAACCCAATAGTAATGTTTGTTCCAATGTGTATAAATAATCATTTAAGTGAATATCAGTTAAAAATACGATACAATATTTTATTAAGGTATTAATAAAATTCAAACCACTTATGCATGCATGCATACGTACATACATACATAAATGTTCTGCCCAAGGACAGGTCTTTCACTGCAAACCCAGCATTCTCCCGTCTTTCCTATTTTCTGTCTTCCTCTTAGTCTCCTCATATGATCCATATATCTTAATGTCGTCTATCATCTGATATCTTCTTCTGCCCCGAACTCTTCTCCCGTTCACCATTCCTTCCAGTGCATCCTTCAGTAGGCAGTTCCTTCTCAGCCAGTGACCCAGTTTGCAGTTTTTCTTGGGAAAGATAAATGCGGTAGCTTCCCATTGCTTTCCGCACACCACTCTCTTTTTCGCTTCTTAAAAGATCCCAAAGGGCCCCAGCGTGGAGGTGAGGAGAGTGGATTTGACTAATAGGGCCCTCTGGACTTCAGCGAAATTCACCGCAAGGGTTAATGATATTAATTCTATCAGGGTTTTTGACCCGATCAGAGACCGGAAAATCCCAATTAGCCTTTGCCCCCCCCCCACTTATCATAGAGTGATGACATTTGGTACATGTACATTATTATTATTATTATTATTATTATTATTATTATTATTATTATTATTATTATTAACTAGATACACCAATGATAAAAGTTTTGTGAATTTAGCTTTAAAAACATGGAAGTTAGTAATTTGAGTATAGTGTCGCTTTTTTAAGCTTGAAGGACAGTTGGACTCTTGCACACAGCATCAATATTTGTTTTGCATGTTACGGATTTCCGCGTTGATAATACCTTTATCTTCTTTGAATCGAGTGTGGATCACGACCTAAGCATGCTCAGATCCATAGGCTACAACTGCAGTGAGTGCCAATCGATCTCGCGTTACTTTATGTTTAGACATGGCATATTAACGCATTCATTCCGCGTCACCCATTCTGCGCACTTATCCAGTTCGCACACTGACGTACAAACATATCCCCAAGACTGGGCTATTTTGGTTTGAGTTACGGAGACGGAAAACTCGTTTTTCGGAGTACATCATAACTTTCCCTGGCGTGGTACTATTACTTCTGGTTGAAACGAGTGATTCTTACCACTTCCACAAAAAGTGGGATTTAGGGCAAACTTGGTTAATTTCGTGATACTAAGGTTTTGGCACAAAAATAAGGTTCAAATTTAAAAATATATATTGTTTTATATATTATTTTAATGTACCGAAGTACATATGATATTTCCATGCAGATATTTTGCGTCATCATACGATGAAAGAGTAATGGAACGGAGAAAAATTCTCTCCGGCGCCGGGATTTGAACCCGGGTTTTCAGCTCTGCGTGCTGATGCTTTATCCACTAAGCCACACCGGATACAACCCCGACGCCGGTTAGAATCGTCTCACATTAAGCTCCAACTCTTGGATTCCCTCTAGTGGCCGCCCTCTGCACTATGTCATAGATGTCTATGTACGCAGGACCGAAGTCCACGCATGTGCTGAGGTGCACTCGGTATGAGTGACTAGTTGGCCGGGATCCGACGGAATAAGCGCCGTCTTAAATCACGTAGTGATTTACGCATATCATATATATTATTTTAGTGTACCGAAGTACATATGATATTTCCATGCAGATATTCTGCATCATCATACGATGAAAGAGTAATGGAACGTAGTGCAGAGGGCGGCCACTAGAGGGAATCCAAGAGTTGGAGCTTAATGTGAGACGATTCTAACCGGCGTCGGGGTTGTATCCGGTGTGGCTTAGTGGATAAAGCATCAGCACGTAGAGCTGAAAACCCGGGTTCAAATCCCGGCGCCGGAGAGAATTTTCTCCGTTCCATTACTCTTTCATCGTATGATGACGCAGAATATCTGCATGGAAATATCATATGTACTTCGGTACATTAAAATAATATATATGATATGCGTAAATCACTTCGTGATTTAAGACGGCGCTTATTCCGTCGGATCCCGGCCAACTAGTCACTCATATCGAGTGCACCTCAGCACATGTGTGGACTTCGGTCCTGCGTCCATAGACATCTATGACGTAGTGCAGAGGGCGGCCACTAGAGGGAATCCAAGAGTTGGAGCTTAATGTGAGACGATTCTAACCGGCGTCGGGGTTGTATCCGGTGTGGCTTAGTGGATAAAGCATCAGCACGTAGAGCTGAAAACCCGGGTTCAAATCCCGGCGCCGGAGAGAATTTTTCTCCGTTCCATTATTCTTTCATCACTCTTTCATCAAATTTAAAAAGAAATGCGTGTTTCTAATGTACGTACATTATTAGGTTTTTAGGAAGTTCATTTTTATCTCAAATTTATACATTAATTGCAAACATGCAATACAAATTAAAACAAAAAATTGTCACTCTAGAAGGGTTGGTATAATTTCGTGATAGTACCAAGATAATTTTGTGATAGTCTTAAATTCAAAATATTTAGGCATATTGAGTGAAATTTTAAATTTCTTAGTGAGATTCATACTTACAACCCAAACAATTAAAGTTCTTTCTGCAGGCCTATTTTGAAAGGTATTGATATCCTATCATGAAACCATTGATCACGACTGACACACTGAATCCATCTTTCGCCATCTTTCGAAATTTCCTGAACAAGATCAGCACAAAAATCATTAGGGTTGTCATTCAGCTTTTCTTTAAGCACAGCTCTTCTTTTTTGGCTCCTGAAGATGATGCTGTTTCGTTGTCTACCTCTTTTAACTCACTTGAGAGACTGGAAATGTGATTCTCCTTGAATGCTGCTTTGGTCCCTTCCTGGTCCTCGTCGAACTTGCCAAGAAAAAAAACAGGTTTCACTACGGTAGTTTTCCTTTGTTTTAGACACAATCACTTGCCTCTTTCATATCATTTATATTGTATTTCTTTTCAAATTTGACCTTGCGATTATCTGCTATCTGCAACAAGCACGACATACACAACATATCAGAGATGATATGAATACACAAAGATATGATATTTCTTCCACCAGAGAGTGGTGTTATACCACAGTCTAGTATATACAGTCGCGAAGCTCAATACGTAGTAAATATGCAAACATTAGATAGTTGCTCACCACTAGGATCGCTAATATCGCCTCATTACAGGCAATGCAAAATAGTACCGTCACAGTCTATTGTTTCTAGCACCCTCAAAACTCAAGCTTCGTGACTGTATATAGTAGACTGTGGTTATACCATATAAAAATTTAAAGAGGAAAAAAATAGCCTCGTGCAATGACAAAAACGCTAAGAAAATAACCTCCCAAGATAAGGCTGTTACATAATTAGTGCATTGATAAGTTTACATTTTTCACTAAGATAGATAAATAGATAGCTACTTTATTGCTTGGACATAAGTAGGCCTACCTTATGCGTAGCAACGTCAATATAAATAAAATTATACAAAATTATTTGCCAAGTTAAAATATTCGTTAATGCTATACAAACTGTGCTCATACAATTTTCTTTTAATTAACGATTTGAATGAATCATAATTTAAATTTTAGTTGAATTAGGTAAGCTATTATGAAACTTCAGAGACATATAATAAAAACTGTTTTGTGTAGTCTTGTATCTGCATAAATCAAGTCTGATATCGTTACAACTTCTCTTGGGGTTCGTGAAAATGCAAGTTCAAAGGGAAATTATCTATATTCACTTCGGTATATAACAAACACTGCAATACATATAGCGATGGAAGAGTGAGAATTTTACAGGATTGAAATAACGGTTTACAATGTCCTTTTGGTCCAACACCACAAATAAGTCTCACTGCTTTCTTCTGTAATTTAAAAATATTAAAAGATGAACTATGATTCCCCATAATAAAATACAATATTGAAGATAGCTATGAATATATGAAAAATATACTGTGTTAATAGCACTTTTGTGTCCACAGTTTTGGACAAACCTCGTAACATAAATATTCCTTTAGATATCTTACCCGAAATCATATTGATATGGCTATCCCAGCCCAAACCGCCTTCAATATAAATACCCAAGAATGTGATGTTATTATGAAAAGCATCACTTTTTCTATCTAAGCTAAATTTAAGATCTGTCACTTTACTTTCATTAATACATAAATAATTAGAAGAACACCATGACTTAATTAAGATATCATTCTCATCTAACAAATCTTGAGAGTCAGAATAACAATCAGCTGCTAGCTGAATAGCCACATCGTCAGCAAATAGATAAGGGTTTACAGAGTTACTATTAACAACACTAGGTAAATCATTAATTTAAATAATAAACAATATGGGGCCTAAAACAGATCTCTGAGGTACACCATCTACTAAAGACTTGAACTGTGATAGCGAACCATTATAAGCTACACACTGTAATCTATTATTTAAGTAAGAATTTATAAGATTCTTTGCCTCTGAACTAAAACCATAAAACATTAATTTTTCCGCTGATATATCATGGGATATGGTGTCAGAAGCTCTTGTCATATCATAAAATTTACATAAAACAGATAAGAAGTGTGCAATGTTAGTATTTAACATTGAAAACAATTTGGAACTCAAAACATAGGGGAAAAAAAAACTCTTCTTTTGACAAAGGAAATCGCATGGCGTATTCCCTCACAAATTCAAAGCTATAGATCTCACAATTATTCAAGTAATTTCCAAAAAATCTGCTCACGTCACTACAAGAGCGCAGCGAGCAGAATCTATGTTGTAATACAACTTCTGCCATTTATACCATACCATCAGAATTACATTTGTCGCTGGTATAATTTCATGATAAATTTAAATACAAATATCACGAAATTAGCCAAGTTTGCCATATATAATATAGGCTCCTGCACACGCTATGAAAATCGAAATGCTGAACATAATGAATTTAACATGGATAATCAGTTTTTCTCAGATACTCTATGCCCTGGTTATTTCAAGGGAAAATGTTATAAGCATATTTTTTTAAGAATTAAAAAAATGAATCTTCAATAATAACATAACGTCGGCCTCGGTAACTTAGTCGGTATAGTGCTGGCCTTCTGTGCTCGATGTTGCGTGTTCGATCCCGGGCCTCTAAGTGTGCTTAAATGCGACAGGCTCATGTCAGTACATTTACTGGCATGTAAAAGAACTCCTGCGGGACAAAATTCCGGCACACCGGCGACGCTGATATAATTGCGAACGTCAAGCCGGGTTCCGTTAACCACTGCTCCGCGGTTTGTCATCGCCACGCTCAGGTAGAAATGTCATGTTTCAATTTGTTAAACCTTCGTTAAATTTTTGGCTTCAACTGAATTATTTTTGTCCCGCGTGTAGGAGGCGGGTAAATGGAAAATGGATCGTATGCCAATGGATCCTAATATTAGAAACATTTGCCTTGACTAGTAACAATCTACTACGAAGACAATTGAAATGCGTTGGAGAGACTGCCTACCCGAATGCCCCATCCAGCCCAGACTATAAGACGATACTGGTGACACGTGACATCATTATAAGTAGGGGCTCGGATTTCTATGGCCTAAAAACTGGAAATAAACATGCATTTATGTACTCGTACGTCTTTTCAATAATAATAAACTATAAACACTAATGTCATTTACAATATGATGAAGAAGAAAGTTCATCATCTTATTTGGTGCACATTAAATGATTTCATTTATCTGTATCTTTTGAATAATACTTTTAAGGAACCTAGAGGTTCATTGCCGCCCTCACATAAGCCCGCCATCGGTCCCTATCCTCAGCAAGATTAATCCAGTCTCTACCATCATATCCCACCTACCTCAAATCCATTTTAATATTATCTTCCCATCTACGTCTCGGCCTCCCCAAAGGTCTTTTTCCCTCCGGCCTCCCAACTAACACTCTATATGCATTTCTGAATTCGCTCATACGTTCTACATGCCCTGCCCATCTCAAACGTCTGGATTTAACGTTCCTAATTCTATCAGGTGAAGAATACAATGCGTGCATTTCTACGTTGTGCAACTTTCTCCATTCTCCTGTAACTTCATCCCTCTTAGCCCCAAATATTTTTCTAAGCATCTTATTCTCAAACATCCTTAATCTATGTTCCTCTCTCAAAGTGAGAGTCCAAGTTTCACAACCATACAGAACAACCGGTAATATAACTCTTTTATAAATTCTAACTTTCAGCTTTTTTGAGAGCAGACTGGATGACAAAAGCTTCTCGGGCACCTCTGTGGTGTAGGGGTCAGCATCTTGCTTTCTTACGCAGAGGGCCCAGGTTCGATTCCGGGTCGGGTTGAATTTCCTGGTTGAGGTTTTTTCAGGGTTTTCCCTCAACCGTAAGGCAAATTCCAGGAAATTCGGGCCACAACATCCCTGAATATCACCGGCCTCAGTCATCACCGAAATTATATTCGTAACAAATCAGTAATACATATACAGTCGCCATCTAGTTCACAACAATAGAACCAGTCTCAACAATAGTACACAGGCCTTCGGATTTCACCCAAAAGATTAACTCGCGATATGGCCAGAGATGTTAAAGCGAGTATAAATAACAGCGAGGAAGAAAAAAAACTTTTTAACCGAATAATAGCAGGCATTTCCTGTATTTATTCTGCATTTAATTTCCTCTCGAGTATCATTTATATTTGTTACTGTTGCTCCAAGATATTTGAATTTTTCCACCTCTTCAAAAGATGAATTTCCAATTTTTATATTTTGATACTCTGGTCACGAGACATAGGCTAATCATATACTTTGTGTTTTCGGGATTTACTTCCAAACCTATCTCTTTACTTGCTTCAAGTAAAATTCTCGTGTTTTCCCTAATCGTTTGTGGATTTTCTCCAAACATATTCACGTCATCCGCATAGACAAGCAGCTGATGTAACCCATTCAATTCCAAACCCTCTCTGTTATCCTGGACTTTCCTAATGGCATACTCTAGAGCAAAGTTAAAAAGTAAAGGTGGTAGTGCATCTCCTTGCTTTAGCACCCAGTGAATTGGAAAAGATGAGATAGAATCTGGCCTATACGGACTCTGCTGTACGTTTCACTGAGACACATTTTAATTAATCGAACTAGTTTCTTGGGAATACCAAATTCAATAAGAATATCATATAAAACTTCTCTCTTAACCGAGTCATATGCCTTTTTGAAATAGCTGATGTTCTGTACCCTTATACTCCCATTTTTCTCCATTATCTGTCGAATACAGAAAATCTGATCAATAGTCGATCTGTTACGCCTGAAACCACACTGATGATCCCCAATAACTTCATCTACATATGGAGTTAATCTTCTCAGAGACAAAATTTTGTACGACGTCAACAAAAGCGATATTCCTCGAAAGCTACTACAGTTAGGTTTTTCCCCACTTTTAAAGATAGGTACGATTATGGACTCCTTCCATTGTTCTGGTACAATTCCCTTTTCCCAAATAGCAAGTACAAGCTTATAAATTTCGCTAGATAATGCGCTTCCACCCTCTTCTATTACTTGTTCTGGAATTTGATCGATACCTGGAGACTCGTAATTTTTCAGATTTTCTTAGTTCGAGGAAATAAATATAAGCAGTAATATCATTCACAACATAAAAATGTTACCTTCTCGTAAAAGTGTAATGAGATCGTATTGCGGTCATCGTTGTGTACTTGTCTTTACAGGTAGAAACAGAAACGTCATTGTCTTGTGAGTGTCGTACACCTCGATGTTGAAGCTGTTTGTTTTATCATCATCTGTGGAAACTGCCATTGCGGCCAGCAGTCTGAGTGACGGCCTACCTCTAATTGGGATTACTCAACAGGTGTCTGAAGAGATAATTAAATCAGCGTTGTCACTCTGGTCGTCATTGTTTGATGATCCGCTTGTATCAAGTTCGATCTTGTTCTTGGTATCTGAAAGGGAGGAGCACTGCGACCTCCAGGATCTGTTGTGCATCCCTGACCTTACCTTTCTGTTTAGTCCTAACCCTGTTAAGAATATTTTGTGTGCTTTGTGACGTGATGGGCCACCCTGTGTTGGAATCCATATAAGTGCTTATTAGCAAGTTTTTCGCTATGACATAGAAGATATGGAATGCAGTTTCATGTGATGTCACATCTCAGACAAGTTGGCCGAATACGTTACCCATTACCCATCTTGTGGAGAGGCAATGTACTGTCAAAAGGCTACCTGAGGTTGATCTTCCTTGATGTCAAACTCAGAACATAAGATTATTTGAGGTCAAATTAAATAAGTACCTAATTTCACACGCCTTGTATTCTGGAGGCGAATTTATGACATTCAACATGAATGAATGACTGAATGAATGAATGAATGAATGAATGGCTGACTGAATGAATGACTGAATCTATGAATGAATGACTGACTGAATGAATGAATGAATCTATGAATGAATGAATGGCTGACTGAATGAATGAATCTATGAATGAATTAATCTATGATTGAATGAATGGCTGACTGAATGAATGAATCTATGAATGAATGACTGAATGAATGAATCTATGAATGAATGAATGACTGAATGAATGAATCTATGAATGAATGAATGAATGGCTGACTGAATGAATGAATCTATGAATGAATTAATCTATGAATGAATGAATGGCTGACTGAATGAATGAATGAATCTATGAATGAATGACTGAATGAATGGATGAATGGATGGATGAATGAATGAATCTATGAATGAATGAATCTACGAATGAATGACTGAATGAATGAATGAATCTGTGAATGAATGAATCTGTGAATGAATGAATCTATGAATGAATGGCTGACTGAATGAATGAATCTATGAATGAATGAATGACTGAATCTATGAATGAATGAATGAATCTATGAATGAATGAATGACTGAATGAATGAATCTATGAATGAATGAATGGCTGACTGAATGAATGAATGAATCTATGAATGAATGAATGACTGAATGAATCTATGAATGAATGAATGAATCTATGAATGAATTAATGAATCTATGAATGAATTAATGAATCTATGAATGAATGGCTGAATGAATGAATCTATGAATGAATGACTGAATGAATCTATGGATGATTGACTGACTGAATGAATGAATGAATGTATGAATGAATGAATGGCTGACTGAATGAATGAATCTATGAATGAATGAATCTATGAATGAATTAATCTATGAATGAATGAATGAATGGCTGACTGAATGAATGAATCTATGAATGAATGACTGAATGAATGGATGGATGAATGAATGAATTAATCTATCAATGAATGAATGAATCTACGAATGAATGACTGAATGAATGAATCTGAATGAATGAATCTGAATGAATGAATGGCTGACTGAATGAATGAATCTATGAATGAATGAATGGCTGACTGAATGAATCTATGAATGAATGACTGAATGAATGAATGAATCTATGAATGAATGACTGAATGAATCTATGAATGAATGAATGAATCTATGAATGAATTAATGAATCTATGAATGAATGGCTGACTGAATGAATGAATCTATGAATGAATGACTGAATGAATCTATGGATGATTGACTGACTGAATGAATGAATGAATGTATGAATGAATGAATGGCTGACTGAATGAATGAATCTATGAATGAATTAATCTATGAATGAATGAATGGCTGACTGAATGAATGAATCTATGAATGAATGACTGAATGAATGGATGGATGAATGAATGAATGAATCTATCAATGAATGAATGAATCTACGAATGAATGACTGAATGAATGAATCTGAATGAATGAATGGCTGACTGAATGAATGAATGAATGGCTGACTGAATGAATCTATGAATGAATGACTGAATGAATGAATGAATCTATGAATGAATGACTGAATGAATGAATGAATCTATGAATGAATGAATGAATCTATGAATGAATGAATGGCTGACTGAATGAATCTATGAATGAATGACTGAATGAATGAATGAATCTATGAACGAACGAACGACTGAATGAAAGAGAGGGGAAATGGGAGGAGAAACTTTAAACGCACGTGAAAATACGTCATCGCAAAGGAGTTGGACTCTGAAAAACTGAATATGTGAGCCCCAAGCCTGTTCGCCACGTGTCTCATTTCGGGTTTCGCAGCTCCACTGACGGAGCTCTAGAAAATGTCGAAGGAGAAAGCCGAAAATGGACGTAACGTATTAGCTACAACATATGGAGGGGGAAGGGGGAGAAGCACAACGAGGAGACCAAGAGGGGTTGGAATTGCAACTAACTGACGAAGAAGTCTAGGCAGCGAAACTGCATTAGCCAATTTAGCTCTTTGTTCATTCGAATTTATTTTTAAAGTGCAATTTCTTCTTTTTATCATCCAGTCTGCTATCAAAAAATCTGAAAGTTAGAATTTATAAAACAGTTATATTACCGGTTCTTCTTTATGGTTGTAAAACTTGGACTCTCACTTTGAGAGAGGAACATAGGTTAAGGGTGTTTGAGAATAAGGTGCTTAGGAAAATATTTGGGGCTAAGCGGGATGAAGTTACAGGAGAATGGAGAAAGTTACACAACACAGAACTGCAGGCATTGTATTCTTCACCTGACACAATTAGGAACATTAAATCCAGAAGCTTGAGATGGACAGGGCATGTAGCACGTATGGGCGAATCCAGAAATGCATATAGAGTGTTAATTGGGAGATCGGAGGGAAAAAGACCTTTAGGGAGGCCGAGACGTAGATGGGAGGATAATATTAAAATGGATTTGAGGGAGGTGGGATATGATGATAGAGACTGGATTAATCTTGCTCAGGATAGGGACCAATGGCAGGCTTATGTGAGGGCGGCAATGAACCTCCGGGTTCCTTAAAAGCCATTTGTAAGTAAGTAAGTAATTTCTTCTGAACCGTGTACACCTTTGTTGCAAGGAACATCTCTGAGTGTAGGGAAAAATGTTTTGGCCTATGGTTAATTTCTTTTTTAAAATGCAATTTCTTCTGAACCCATGTTCACCTTTGGTGCAAGGAACACCTCCGAATGTAAGGGGAAAATGTTTTGGTCCAGGGATAATTTGTTTTTAAAATGCAATTTCTTTTTCATAGAGATGTAATCCATACAGTTGTTGCTAGAGGATCCAATCGAAATCATTCTAGAAACAGTAGACAACAATCCTGAAATCCGCAGCATTGCCATTATTATGATTTCCGACTTCCTTGGAGAATGTAGAGCACTGTATTTAATATTTTTACTTTCAAATCCGCCTGTAAGTACTGCATACCGTGATATGTACACTGTATAATGCATAGGCTGTTATGTTACATAAAATTCGACTCTAATACAATTGTACCGCAGCGAGCCAGTTTCTTTCGATTTCGTGATGACGTAAAGACTACGAGCGTCCTTCTTCAGTCCTGTTCCACGAAGAAAGTGAGGCACGGTCCAGAACGTGATAATGAGACGGTACGCCTGCCGGATGTGGTGTCTGTCCGGAACCACTCAGATGTTAATTCCCACACCTTAACAGCGCACGTCAAGATTCGGAGTGTGATTTATTTCCAAGATGTGAAGTGACGCTCTCTTCCTTCCTGTCTCCCCCTCATCCTCTGTCAGAGCTGGATTTGTAGTTTTCAGCTGCCTGCGTAGTTGTGGTTAACAAGCATAAATACGAGTGATGAGTTTTGGCTGCTTATCCGTACTGTACGTCTTGTGAAGCAAGTGTCACTCAAGGCAGTGGTTCCCAGCCTTTTTTGACTGACGACACACTTTACTGAACGCCCACTGTATCGCTACACACTTATTTGTTTTTATTAATAATAATATAATAATAACAACCAAGCTTTTCTTCTGGAGAAAAAGATGCTGGAACTCCGTGTAGAATATCTTATGGCGGACGGGGAGATCATTACTGTTCACTGCACGGGAATTTTGTCGTACTTAAACTCCTTTTCGTTCAACTAAGACTTTCAAGGTCTAGGCGGAATTCAAACAAAATTATATTAAAAACATAGTTATTCACACATATTTCGGTTTCATGATAAAAAATCCCAGAAAAAAGCACTGATAACTTGTTTTTAGTTCGGACATCCAGTGTTGTAGGTAGGTCGATGTTAACACGCAATCGAAAATTGTGGGGGGGGGGGGAAAGCAGAAACTTGAGTGGCCTTAGAAAAAAAACAAAAGTATGTGTCAAAAATCCCAACCTATCTATGCTGGTTGTCCGATAAAAGATTTTTATTATAGTTTATTAAAACTCACCAATTTAAATTAATGTGAAGTCTGCGCTTGGTGGATTGCACAGAGTTTCTCTGTACGTGGTCTTATGGTTGACAAACACGTAAATCATTTTCAAGATTCCTCAGTCTGTTCCTTTGTTTGGTTTTCACTATTTTCATGGTACTGTAGAAAATGCTGATTCAAATAATTATGACGTTGAAAACTACAGTTATAGATATTTTTTTTTTTTAGTTTATTCGGCACCATCGACTGATTTGACAGAACATTTCCGCATATAAGACACTGGAGATTTTGTTTATATTCATCGCCACGCCACGTAAAACCATTGCAAATATTCATCATTATATTTACGAAACGCAGTACGTTTTTGTGAAGCCTAAAGAAAATTTTTGCTCAAATTATTTGAATTAGTACTGCGTCATATAACCCAGAACTTGATTCAGATTGTCTTTTTCAAATTAAAAATTTGTCCGTGATAAAATCTAAATAAAGCACTTTTCATAAAATAGTCGCACTATCACCCTCTCACCCTATATACTGAAACTGACCAATATGTTCTGACGATTGTAAACTCTGTTGGATACGAAGTGAGAAGAGTGAACGAATTACTGAGCATTGTTGGAGTGTTCATTTTCATTCGAATTATCGCCAGGCAGAAAAATTAAACTGAACATTGTTGTAGGTGTTCACGTTTCATTGGTAAAGTCTGTCTTAAAATAAAATGTCCCATATCAAAGACTTCGTTGTAAAGAGCCTTTCTGGATGGCGTAAAATTTATTTCAATTTCAAAATTTCGCGACACACTCCATGGGGCTACGTGACGCATTAAGTTATATAATAATAATAATAATAATAATAATAATAATAATAATAATGGCTTTATTTAACCTGGCAGAGTTAAGGCCGTAAGGCCTTCTCTTACACTCAACCACGATTAAAACTTGCTTACACATTTGAACATAAAACTGGATCGGAATTAACTTAAGTAATTACATACTTATCGAGGCATTAGTCTATTGAATTCCACTTACAAACTCTACGCTAAAATAATTACTCGCCGTTTGAACACCATTAGTGAAACAAAATTGGACGAAATACAATGTGGATTTAGGAAAGGACGGTCTTGTGCCCATTGTGTGTTTGTGATGCAACAAATAATCCAGAAAATAAGAGAATTTAATCTCCCTACATACATAATGTTCGTGGATTACGAAAAAGCCTTTGACAAGGTTTTAAGAAATAAATTATGGAATATACTGTCCAAAGAAGGATATCCAACACACCTAGTGAAAACAGTTAAAAGCTTATACGAGACAAGAATATCAGTAAGAATAGGAAACAAATCGAGTGATACAATAATTGTAAATCAGGGTGTTAAACAAGGCTGCCCTTTATCTCCAACATTATTCAATATATACATAGATAAAGCCACAGAAGAATGGCAGAATAAAATAACAACCGGCATAAATATAGGCACGACATTATTGAAGTCCATGCTTTTTGCTGACGATCAGATCTTGATGGCAGAATCGGAGGATGACTTACAGGTGGCAGCTTATCAACTACAATTAATAATGGAAAAATATAATCTTAAAATTTCTAATCATAAAACAAAAACAATGGCATTTGAAGGAGTTGATCACAGAAGATGTAAAATAGTTTTAAATCATGAAATCATAGAACAGGTATCCTCATTTAACTATTTAGGCTGCAATATATCATACGTAAAAGAACAAGACGTCAAAAATAAAATGAGTAAATTTCAACAGATGTGTGGAACAATACGAAGGACCTTAAAAAATAAAACACAACGTCTAACACAACTAAAATTTTATAAAACGTTAGCTGTCCCACTATTAACCTATGGTTCAGAAAATTGGTCTATAAACCGAGCAACTAAAAAGAAAATTGAATCCAGCGAAATGAAATTCCTGCGAAGTGTTGCTGGTCTCACTCTTTTAGATCATCAAAAGAACAAAAATATACGAGAACAACGAAATATTTTTAATTTGACTGAGAAAATACAACAAAAACATAATTGGTACCAACATATAAGAAGAATGAATGACGACCGGTTACCTAAAGTAATACTGAACTATGAACCAAGAGGACACAGAAATGTTGGTAGACCAAGAACAAGATGGATAGACGACATAAACTTTGAAGACGGAACAGGCCAATAGGCCTAATCCCTGTGGTTGATGATGATGAATTACATACTGATACAATTTAGGTACATAATGAGATCAAAAGAGATAGTTACATAAAATTTACCTCATAAAATAAAAATAAACATAGTGGAATACATATTAATGTTGTTAGAATCAAATACGAATCACTTAAAAACAGAAGCCGACAATTCAATAAAAAAATTTACGCAGTAAAAATAAAAATAAACACATTAGTATACATATTACTATTAGATTACAATTAAGTAGGATTTACATAATTAAGCCAGAAACCGACAATTGAATAAAATGTACAAAAACAGATTAATAATAAAAAAACAACACAGTGGGATACATATTGGCGTTAAGTGATAAATAAACACGATTTAGATAATAAAAATAAGAAACAAAAAAAAAAATAAAATAAATACAGTGGAACACATTTGCAACGCGTTAGGTCTGGCAACTCATCATAAGATATTTTTATAATTTACATTTAAAGGAAATTAAAGTTGGCAGCCCTTGACTTCAGGCGGCAGAGAATTCCAGTGACGAGAAGTAGCAACAGTGAAAGATGAAGAATAAAGAGATGATGTGTGCAGTGGTATTTCTAGCGTGTTATCATATTGTGGCCGAGTATTTAAGTTATGATACCGAGAAAGACTGTGGAATCGGACAGATTAGTAAGAGGGAGTAGAGGTGTACAAAATTCGGTATAAGAGAGAAAGGGAATGTAACTTTCTCCTCTCATTTAACCTGAGCCACAATAATTTATCGAAAGAAGGCGAAATGTGATCGTAGTAACGGACATTACAAATGAAACGAACACACGCATTATGAACACGCTGCAGTTTCTCTAAACTCTGAAGTGTAGAACATCATTCTATTACATCAGGATTATTTGCTCGTACTATAGAAGAACTGAAGGCCGAAATAACACGTGCAATACAGTCTGTTACCGAAGCGGAATTGTAGTATGTGACAAATAATTTGTTTAGACGGTGTGAGTGAGGCTTGTCTTAGTGCGAAAGTAGGAGGTCATTTTCAATAGTATCTGAAATGAATGGTGAATAATAAACCTGTATATACATGTATTTTAATAATAATTTAAATTCGTGGACTTATTTTATTCTGTAGATGCTAAATGTCTTGATTTGCCGGTAGGGAAGACTGTTGTACCTTCAGAATAATGTATCTTTGAACATTTTTTGTTTTTTAATTTTTGCTGCAGCCTAGAGGACTCAAACTGAAGTAGATTGTAGAGAAAGCCGCTAAGTAGCTCTGGTCGTAGTTTCAGTTTGATTTACGGCAAAGTGTGAGTTCTGTAGACAAAAGAAGTTTTTTTAGTACCAAAAGTAAACATTTCGTTCATTGATGTATGTTTTCTAACACAAAACCAGATTGCATTTGTTAATATCTTTCAAGTACGGTGTGTTCCTATCATCTGGTAAGTAATAACATATTTTAATTTCCATGATTTATTCGAATCTCTAGTTTTGCGAGCCATATTTGTTTAAAAGTGCACCCTCCTGTACCTTTGAACACAGAACATCTTGTACCATGGAACATGTTCCAAATTACACGATACTATCGGTTTTTGTTTTTATTTTATTTTAAGGTCATGTCACGAAGTAAGTCTGGAGTTAAGAGGTCCCCAATTGATCCGGATGCCTTGAAGAAAGCTGTTGAAGCAGTTATGGCTCCTCCAGGAAATAAAATCTCAATCAGAGCAGCCTTCTCTGGTTTATGATGGCAAATACATTTTAAATATGGTTGTCAGTTCTTACAGCTTATATTCCAAGGTACATGAACCTGTTGTACCTTTGAACACATTACATATCTCTTCATTTTATTTTTTCCATCCTTAATAGATCTGTAAAACAGGAAAATACATACAGGAAGTTGTAAAGGAATCTTCAATAATTATTTAATGCACGTTTTTATTTAAAAAATTTAATTTCCCAAAATTAAAAAAAAAAAGTGAAAAGTGTTTAGAGGTGGAACAGCCTCCCCTAGTAACGGAACACGCTCCCCGTCGATGCAAGCACGACACGCAGGAAAGTGTACACCGGGGTTCCGCTGTGATCTAGTTTCCTCGTAAATTGAGAGCGCTGTATAGCATAGCACGTGAGTTCTGTCCCGCGCCGTGGCGTGAGGTATAATGCATACATGGGCACAATTTTCGGTTACGTGAGGCACTCGATTTGAAATAGTTTGTTTACTAGGAGAGGAGACTGCAGAGTAGGATGGGAAATATAAACTGCTGTGACCTGCGTCACCTTATCGTAATCGCTAAGGCGGTCAGTGGCGAATTATTAGGAAAGCGCTTGGTTAACGTGAGAGACTCGAAAACTTTTATTTAATTCGGCAGCTTTAATCATAAACCTCTTTACTGTTTCTCCGTCGCTGAATTGATTTAAATCACAGGCGAGAAATTGCGTAATTAGCCAATAATATTCCATCACGTTGTCTACGTTTATTTTCTTGAATATTCTGGCGTTTATCAAGGTTATTTAATATATTTGCACGTTCTCGACCTAAAATAATTTCAGAAAATCATATTTCGTTTTCTACGCACATTTGATATATTTTTTTATATAAATTTCTTTTGGAAATAATACGTACAAACAACATTTAATTCCTCGTACCTTTTAATGCAGCGTGTTTAAGGTATAATGTCGTATTTAGTATACTATGCAAATGTTAAGATCATAAATTTTCTTCGGAGTAGTACGAAAAATAACATTTAATTTGTCTTGCCTTCTAATTCAGCATGTTCTTTATGACATAAGGAGTAATGTCGTTGTATATTAAATTTATTAATGCCTAATAGGATTTTCGAGCTTAACATACACCGTATGTTCTCCCCTTCTAAACAGCAAAAAAACTCTTCCTCCCATTTCTCATGAAATAATCGTTTTCTAACGCGTACACACTGCTTTGATAATGCCATTATGCCACCACTGATATTGCTTATGAAACTGATATAGAACATGCCCACGCCTAGGAGCTACGTGAGGTAGGGACGGGGACTGTGAAGGTGATGTCACTCAGAGCGATAAGCTCTGAAGGTCAGTGAGGCATTATTTCTCAAGTGAGGCACGATGCCGATCCATGGTATAATGCCTAGGACTCCCGTTGCTGAATGCGCGCTGGTTGGAGTCCTCACGGGGGAAGATATTTTCTCATGAAATTTCGACCAGTATATGGGATCGGTGCTCACCCAACGTGATACATTTGAGGAGCTACGATAGATAGCGAAATCCGGTTGCTACAACCATATATAATGGCTTGGGGAGGATTATCGTGCTAAGCACAAGATAACATGTTCTGGTTGGATGATCGTTCACCTCTGCGAAAGCATGTGGACGTGAGGCCAGCAGTCGTCTGGTCGGTCTTGACTTTTAATCGGTTGTTGGACCGCGGTTAAAAAATATGTGTGAGTTTTAAACCGAAGAAACACCGCGAGTTCGCCGGTGCAAACGGCGGCGGTAGTGGGGGCCATCCTGACAGCAACACCGGGAAAGTTCGCTGGGACTCCGTACCTCGCGATTTCCGAGTTGTGCGAAATCTTCAGACAGCAGAGATGCCAATGACACTGCTTTGATTGCTGCAACGCTCAGACAGATAGTTGCAATCTGTTAAGATAAGCGTCTGCAGGAAAAGCTGGCACGATGAACCCAAACTGAGCTGCACCGATTTGTGTGCGGACGTGCAGCCAGTCTCGCAGGCTTCGCACCTGCGGCAGGTCACGTCGCTGCACGCATAAATGCAGCAGACACGCTGGCTGCCCCACGCAATGGTTGTGCTGACGCGAGGAGGACTTCACAGCTGGATCGGTGAGTGAGCTTTCAACCGCGGACCTCCAGCTGCATGCCGCTGGATTCTGTGGAAGCGATTTCATTGTTTAGTCAACTGTCTGAAGGACCAATGAGGCATTTATTTATTTATTTATTTATTTATTTATTTATTTATTTATTTATTTATTTATTTATTTGTTTGTTTGTTTGTTTGTTTCTTTATTTATTTATTTATTTATTTATTCTGGTGTAGTTAAGGGAACCAGGTAGTGATTCGAGGTCAAAAATCCAATTTTTAATTTTGTATTTCAAAATAAAGTACAAAACTGTTCTTTAAAACAATATAAATATTATGGGGATATTTCTGCATATAACTTAAGCATTTTAAATGATCTTTTTAAATTAGGCGGTGCATGTAATTCATACATTCTTCTTTTTTTTAAATGCAGTTTTCCATAAGTTGATATTTTTTCAAACTTAAGTGCATTTCTCTCTGAAAGTACTGAATCAATTTACATGAAAGTTTTACAGTGTTATCTGCAGCCTGTGTTCTACATAGTACACCTACGGGTTTAAGAATATCACACACATAACACGAGAAAAAATTTATATAAATTGAACAAAATTGTAAAAAAAATGTTAAGCAAAGTTCAGTATTGTTTTCTGTTTCACTAGGAGTGAAATATTTAAATAAATATTGCTTTAGAATTTACAATACACATTACTAGATAATTTTAAAAAGTACAAGGCATATGAGAGAAGTAATGCGCACCTGAAGAATCAGGTACACTTAGCAACGTGGGAAAACAGGTTATCAGTTAGGACCTTTCTTTTGCACTTGGATACGAAACAAATTAGTTGTCTTTTATACCACTGAATTCAAAATGATTGATTGTATAAGCCTGGAAAATTTTATTCCATTCTGACCACTAGAAGCCTAGAAATACTGAACTAAAATTTTGTATTGAAATTTTTTAATCGCACAAGCACCACTATCCAGTTCCCTTAAGGCCATCAGGCCTTCTCTTCTACAACACCAGGAATACAAATACAATAATAGAAATAAGCAGAGAAAAAAATACACAATAAACAAAGTAAAGCCACACAAAAATATATACACAGGTTGCAGTCACACAAACTTTAAATGAGTGATTAAGTATCATAATTAATTGTATCCTAACTAATTAAATAACATAAACAAGAAACTTGCAATTTTAATCTAGATTAAAAAAGAAAAAAAAAACAAATCAATAGTTCTAGCAATACCTAAAAACATTAACTAAGACAAAATTTTCCAATTTAATTTTGAATTGTGATAAAGTCTGGCAGTCCCTGACGTCATTAGGTAACGAATTCCAGAGGCGAGGTATTTCTACAGTATAGGAAGATGAGTATAAAGACATTCTATGATGAGGGATAGAAAGAAGTGCTTGATGTCTGTTGTAAGAAATTGAAAGCGCGATAACAGATAATTCGGAGTAGAAGTATGCATGATTCTAAACAGAAGAGACGGTGAATGTATTGTTCTTCGTTCCTTCAGACGCACCCATGAAAGTAACTGGAGGGAGGGTGTTATATGGCATCACTTATGAGAAGGGAGCGGGTTTCTAGTCCCCACCTAGACGCATGTTATTAAGATAATATCTTTACATTTCATGTACACAGGATCACCTGTAGGACCTAACATTCTTAAATGAACCATAAACTCTTATAAACGTTATAGGGCCTTTGACCTACTATAGTCCCGTCGCTCTAATTTCCGGCAGCCAATCGCGTTGCAGGTCGGCTAAATTTAAACTGTGCCTCTTGTGATTCACTCATGAAGATGTTATTCATTTCTTAAGGCTCGATAAATACTTAGGCCTAATATAATCGCCCGCCATTTTGGCTCTTTCGTTGGCGTTCGCAGAAAGCACACGAGGACGTTATTTGCCGCTCAATTATTTGCTGAATTACAGTGCGTTTGATTTATTATCATAGGAGCTACGACATGATAATGTTTAACGGTGTGGCAAATAGATTCCTCGTATGGTAGCTCGGCAACGAAAGAACAAAAATGGCGAACGATACTACCTACCTAGACTTTATAGAGCCTTCACTTCCTAAGACGTAAGCAAAGAGGAGGAGTCACGCCGGGAATAACAGCGTCGCGACTATACCTTTCGTCCATTTTATTTTTTGTCCATTGACACATTTGTCCATTTCACGATTCGTCCATTAAGTTTCGTCCACTGACCATTTAGTACATTTTCATGCTTCGTCCATTATGTTTTCGTCTACTATTTTCATTGGCCTTCGTCCGTCTATATTTATCTGTGAGAACAAGTTCTTGTAAAGTTGGAGGAATTGGTGGCCGAGTTTTATTTTGAGTTCTGTTCACATGTCTCTTCGCGGTGTTTCTATCCGGCAACATCAGAAGCTTCCCTGGTCCGCACGCATGACTCGTGCCGGAGGTTCGTTGGGATTTTCTTCTCTTACGGTCATTCATAAGCTTCCCTAACCTCGCCCTCCACACCTGCATTATGTTGATACTAGCCGTACCCGTGCGCTCCGCTGCACCCGTTAGAAATAAATATAAGGTAATTACATAATTAAAATAGGACGTTTGATCCAGGGAACATTCGTGTTTGATAGAAGGATAAATCGTTTAATATGTTACTTAATTTAAATTGCATCCAAATAATTAAAATGCGATCATTTTGGTCCAGAGACACTCATTTGGTGCAATGACAATTCCTTTAACATGTTTCTTAATTGTTATTACATGCAACCATAGTTTAATGAAGATTGACATCATTTAGATTTAATGTGTATATTTTATTTTACTTGTTATAGGTTTCCATTGAATTATGCTAATAACTTAATTTTAACCCTTGTTTTCTACGTATTCAGTAAATGGCGCTTGGCCCACTATGATTCTGAACCCTTCAAATAACTTAAATTAAATTATATTATATTATATTATATTATATTATATTATATTATATTATATTATATTATATTATATTATATTATATTATGAGAAACTACACTTTCAAATGGTGAAATAATAATTAATTATACAAATCCGTTAATTTAGCTTTCGATATTACTTCATACAAACACAGAAACATTCTCTCTCTAGGCTATGTTTCATAGCTTTCTATTGTTGTTGTCCAAGGCCCCTTATAGACAAAGACATTTGTTTTTTATTTCATTACACCGCCTTAGATGGCAGTTATTTTAATTTTAAAACTCATTTATCTCATTAAATATCAGTCCTATCAAAATTTTTCAAAGAATAAACCTTATCGGAAATGTTTTTTGAAGAAACTTTTGTTATGTAATATTTTTCACAAAAATCAATAATAAGCGAGAAATATCGATTTATTTAATTCAAGCCCCCTCATAACCCCCTTTTAAATAACGTATTTTCAATGCCATATAGCCTAAAATCTAAGTTACGACGAACTTAATTTATATTCCAATTTTCATCGAAATCCGTTCAGCCATTATCGCGTGAAAAGGTAACAAACATTCAGACAGACAGACAAAAATTTCAAAAACCCGATTTTCGGTTTCAGGGTGGTTAGTTATATATGTTAGGACCAATTATTTTTGGAAAATCAAAAATTACCAGAAAAATTTCGGCTACAGATTTATTATTAGTATAGATTTTGCATTGCCATCTTTATATATTTATTTATTTATGCCTATAACAGGGCAAAACCCCAATTACAATAGACAGTACAGATATTTGTTTAAAAAAAAAAACATAGAATTGCATATAACATGAAAAAAGAGATGAAACAGATACAAATGTAAATACAAATTAAAATAAAAAATGAGAAAAGGAAAAAAAAAAAAGAACAGACAAATAGATACTACCTAAATAAGAGACACAGATGTAGATATAAATGACAAATCTATACTAATAATAAATCTGTAGCCGAAATTGTTCTGGTAATTTTCGATTTTCCAAAAATTATTGGTCCTAACATATATAATTAACCACCCTGAAACCGAAAATCGCTTTTTTGAAATTTTTGTTTGTATGTCTGTCTGTCTGTATGTTTGTTACTTTTTCACGCGATAATAGCTGAACGGATTTCGATGAAAATTGGAATATAAATTAAGTTCGTTGTAACTTAGATTTTAGGCTATATGGCATTCAAAATACTTTATTTAAAAGGGGAGTTATAAGGCGGCCTGAATTAAATAAATCGAAATAGCTCGCTTATTATTGATTTTTGTGAAAAATGTTACATAACAAAAGTTTCTTTAAAAATAATTTGCGATAAGTTTTACTCCTTGAAAAGGTTTGATAGGAGTGATATTTAATGAGATAAATGAGTTTTAAAATTAAAATAACTGCCATCTAAGGCGGTGTAATGAATTAAAAAACAAATGACTTTGTCTATAAGGGGCCTTGGACAGCAACAATCGAAAGCTATGAAAGATAGCCTACAGAGAATGTTTCTGTGTTTGTATGAAGTAATATCGGAAGCTAAATTAACCGATTTGTATAATTAATTATTATTTCACCATTGGAAAGTGTAGTTTCTCTAGATGGACATAATGCTATAATGTTATCACAGTAACTTCTGAGTGAATCGAGGACAGGCAAGATTAAAATAGATTCTTATGCACAGAAAACTTCATAGGCTATTCCGTATATTCCTTTCCTGTATTTCCTAAACTAATTTTTATGACCAAATGAGTGTCTCTGGATCAAAATGATCGCATTTTAATTTTTTAATTCAATTTAAATTAAGTGACATAATAAACGGTTTATCCTTCTATCAAACACGAATGTTCCCTGGATCAAAGTCCTATTTTAATTATGTAATTACTTTATATTTATTTCTAACGGGTGCAGTGGAGCCCACGGGTACGGCTAGTACAAAATAAAATAAATGAAAAATAGTTAAATATAGATATCATAGCCAAAAATGTAAAATGTAGCTATAATTGGCAAATTACAGAGTAACAAATAGCAATATTATATTATAAAATCAACTACCTTCAGTATATTAATAAGAAAATGTTTATATTCAATGTAAGAAATGCAGAAATCTAGATCCCATGTTTTACATATTTCATGAAATTTGAACACATTTTTAATACTGGTGAATTTTTATGTGCTGAAGTGTTTGGTTTTTATAATATAACAATTGACGATTTCTTAAATGTGATGTTCTAGCGTTAAGCAGGATTTGTGATAATTTTTCGCTGTTATCCAGTAGGCCGTTGAATATTTTATACAATAAAAGTTGCTCAGCAAGTAATCTACGACTTCCAAGAGACATTAAATTAAATTCAGAAAGTAGATTGTTGTATGAAATTTTGTTACGGAGAGCTGAACAATGATATCTTCTAAAATATAGATATCTAGAGAATCGTTTTTGAATTTTTTCAATCTGATTACTATGTGATTTGCAAGTGGGTGACCAAATTACAGGGGCATATTCCAATTTAGCGCGAACATGAGAATTAAAAAGGAGTGTCAAAGTCGAAGTGTTCTGTAAAGTTTTTGAATTTCTAATAATAAAACCCAGATTTTTGAAAGCATTATTTATTATATTAAATATGTGATTATGAAAGTCACGTATAGCGATGTCATTTAATTCAATCCCAGTCGTGCTTCTTGCATTACAATTTTGTCGATCCTCACATCTCCAATATCTTCTTCTTCCATCTTTGCTGACAGAGTGAAAGTGGTAGCATTACCTTTATAATGTAACATTAGTTGATTTCGACGTGTACAGAGGTGTGAAAATTATTAGAATAATCTTAATTTTAAAGGTTTTTTAATAGTTCCTTCACAAATATTAATTGAATTGATGAATATTGGTATATAATACTATACTGATATAGGATATATTTACTACTAACAATGCCGGAAAGCATTGTTGTACATTAGTATTTTCTTATTTTACAATTGTTATGGGAATTCAGAAATTATTATATTATGTTGGCGGAATTGGAAACATAAAAAATTATATGCACAAAACAGATGTATACGTTCATTTGAACCTTCACAACAATGTAAACGCAAAGAACAATTTGTTTAATTAATTTTTTATGTTTCCAATTCCACCAACATAATATAATTTCTGAATTCCCATAACAATTGTAAAATAAGAAAAATACCAATGTACAACAATGCTTTCTGGCATTGTTAGTAGTAAATATATCCTACATCAGTATAGTAATATTATATACCAATATTCATCATTTCAATTAATATTTGTGAAGGAACTATTAAAAAACCTTTAGAATTAAGATTATTCTAATAATTTTCACACCTCTGTATATACAACCTCTGCCACATAGGCGGAGAGAGAACTATTTCCTTGGGGGAGGGACAAAGAAAAACCATAGAATCCCGATATAATAATGTTATGGGCAACATTGTTTACCTCCTCCCCCGTTACAGCTTAACCGTAGTATAGTATATCGGAATATGATCCTTTAATAAAGGTACTTTCGGGGGGCATGCTTCTTACAGTGTTACGTCCACATCCGCGATGTTTCGGACCGAATTTTCCAGGGCTTGAACTGTAGGTCTACTACAAATTATAATAGGGCATAACTTAAAACAATCTCTCTCTTTTCTTTTTGTCATACACAAACACATGCATACAATAACACTACGTAACAGTGCTAACAGAAACCTTTATGAAGCTTACCTTCCTGAAGATATCATATGAAATGTAAACTCTAATTATTTTACTTAATCTCTCGTCTTTAAATTTACACATTATACCGGGATCACTTTTCTTTTTTCTGCATTGATCTGCAGTATGTTATTCATATTTCTTCAAGTGACGGCTTTACTTGTAGACTTCTAACACATGAGTAGAGGTTGTTACAAAAGAAATATTACAGTGCTTCCATCCCTCAAATGGGGTATAGAAATTCTTATACATTCAGAAATTTAAAATAAATATTATAGTTCAGACACATGATCTGACGACAGTAATTCGTCAATTTGAGCACAGGAACTTAATCATAAACAAAAGCAAGAAAAATCTTTTGAATTCAATATTTTCTAACGTTAATAGAAAAAACAAAACAAGACTTCAGACTGCAGTGCCCCCATGCCGCCTCCCATAACTCCGCCTATGCTCTGCCATAATTTTTAATATCCAATATTAAAAACATAGTATATGTTATATATTAGTATGATGTACCGAAGTACATATGATATTTCCGTGCAGATATTCTGCGTCATCATATAATGAAAGATGAGTGGAACGGAGAAAAATTCTCTCCGGCACCGGGATTTGAACCTAGGTTTTCAGCTCTACGTGCTGATGCTCTATCCACTAAATCACACCGGATTCCCAGCGCTTATTCCGTCGGATCCCGGCCACTTAGTCACTCATAACGAGTGCACCTCTGCACATGTTTGTGGACATTGTGCCACTGTCATACATCTATGACGCGGTGCATGAGGGTAGGCCACTAGAGGTGGAACTTAAACTGACAGGATTCGATCCGACAACGGGATGGGAATCCGGTGTGGTTAGTGGATAGAGCGTCAGCACGTAGAGCTGAAAACCCGGGTTCAAATCCCGTTGCCGGAGAGAATTTTTCTCCGCTCCACTTATCTTTCATCATAGTACTGGGTGCTCAGTTCAAAGTGTGTCATGGCTCGCTGTATGCCGTCACGTGGCTAGTCGATGAGCCTGGAGAATTCAATCTTCCTACATTTCTGCAGATGTGTATTACGTATCTGCTAGAGAAGTTGCCTAGCAAGTACGGCGTTCATTCAGAAGAGTACTTACCGATACGTATGGTAACGCCGGTAGTGGCAGGAATGTAAACTGTTTCGAAACATGTACTGAGGTGAGTTTTTTTCTTACTGTCGGGATATGGGGAGAGGGTTAAGACGATTACTTACGTGTTTGTTGACATTAACTTCGACGGTCAACATGGACACGGAGCATTTGATTTGTGTTGTGGAATGTTGCCGTACGCAACCGATGATAACAAATACCCTGCGTACGACTTGCCCGCGCAAAACACAGTTCGAAAGAGGTTATGGTAGCACACAGACCGTACAGACCGCCATCTGTTGCTACGACGTTCAAGTTATACCGTACACGTTCTCAAGTTCAGATTGAAGAACGCCTTGAATAATAGGCAACTTCTCTGACATAAAAGCTGAAACTCGCTTCACAGCGCTGACTCATCAACAGTGACGTCATGACACACTTTGAAATGAACATCCAGTATATATTCATACTTTTTAATATCCAAATGAAAATGAAACGTATCTAAGAAACAGACGACAATGATGACAATTCCTTCTGTGTAATAATTGTAAGTGGAAAACAAATATGTGTTCTAAGATAGACGAGAGGTTATGGACGTGAAAGGTGTGGACAAAATGTATGGACGGACGAAAATTGTATGGTCCAATCGGTTGTGGACAAGAGAACGTGGACGAAAATGAGTGGACGAAAAGTAATGGACGAAACAAATTGTGGACAAAAGGTAGTGGACCTATTTTTGTGCCTGAAAAGCGCTTTTTAGTACCGTATTTTGCGTATATTTAAAATTCGATGTATGCAGTGGAGGGGGAAAGAAACTGGCCACCCTACCCTACTATCTCCTGGCTTAGTTGCCATATGAGTGTTGCCTTATGAGGTTCAGACCTGCCTTCGGACAGTTGACTGAACAACAGTCCAGTTGATTTACTTACATTTTTAGGCATAACTTAGACCTAAGTGTTTAGTTTGCACTGCATTATGGTAATCGATACGCAATATTTGCTTTTGGCTTCCTTCTTGTGTTGTACAGTGCCCACACTTCAGGCACACTTAGGACGCATTCTGAGAACCTCTTCTTGAACACTGAGGTGCTCCTGCCTACAGAAATCATTTATATACACTCCTTGAGCTTCTAGATCTTTACCAGTGAAAATATTATTAAATAGTTTATTTAAGGACAAATTGTCATGTTGAGGACGAGAATAGAACCCGGGACCTCATGATTTGTAGTCATAAATGCTGACGCTAGACCACGAACCCGTATGCTACAGAATCTGCTTATTATAGTACTGTATTATCATTTTAATAGCATTGATGGATAACATCGCCTGTTGTATATGCAAGCAGCACAGCCGTGGTGTATCTAAGGTTGTATAGTATTCTGTAAATGTTGCTATGACAACTGCCGTATCCCACACTGTCATTTCGTAATATATGTTAACGACTCTATCTGTAAGTAATGGAAATGTCTGTGTTAATGCGCTCTACGTAGTCATATTATGTCATCTCAGACTTTCCACTGAAGGCTTCCTGGCAGGAAGGGAATCATTGCTTTAAATTTGAATTTTTCGAAGCATCAAGTACATATCGTGTTGTTCCACACTGTTCTGTATTAAATGGTATCAAATATTTAAGTAATTGAAGCAGCATTCCGAAAGTAACTAATAATGTTATCATCACCTGTCCCTTACTGCCATCACAAGTTTTCCATTTCTTCTTCATTTTTGTCTTTTATCTGCTCCTTGCTAGTTTGTGTTGGAGAACGATTCTTTCTGTTAAATTCGTTGTCCATATTTCTTCTTCTGTTTTGTTTAAGGTTATGGTTAGCTGAAAATAACGAAAAAGAGAAACATTAAAAATGAACATTTTGTTTTTAACTCTAAAAAAATAAAATATTTCAGTTTTCTAAATCTGTGCTTATTTTGGCCCTATGGCAGTTTAAAGTCCCTCAGGACGAATTTAAAGGGACCAGTGCGTGCGTGGAGCTGCAGCCCTTTAAACTGACACTCCGCTGTCATTATGACAGACTTTGTTCTTCATTCTAACTAATTTTACTCTTCATTCAGTTCATATTTCGCGCTGTTATGTAGGAGAAAAATGTGTGTGGTAGACCTGTGTAGGAAGGAAGGATATCGATAGTAAAGGGTGCGTCAGAAAGAACGGATGGATTTCAAACTATCGATACGCAACGAGGAGAGAGATATAGTGAGGGGGACCACGACTGTTGGGTCAGCCATAGAATGCAGTTTCAGTTGAGAACATGGTGTTGGTGTGGTGTACAACGTGCTTTCATCGTAGAGACATTTTTGAAAAATGAAGAGTCTGTGATCGCCACTCAGGACTCATTTCGACATCGGATGTCACGCTAGGATTCCAACTCGGAATACAATTTTGCGGTGGGTGGCTTCATTTCGTATCACAGGTTCAACATTAAAGAAGAAATCACCTGGACGAAATTCTATTGCACTGAGATTGTCCGAGGCTACGGTAAGATCTCGCGCCCTGCGACTTCTTTCTTTGGGACCATTTGAAGGCGTAAGTTTGTAAACATCGATCACATACACTGGACGAACTGAAGACAGCGATTCGTGAAGAAATCGTGGCAATTGCACCAGCCATGACTGTGAAAGTGATGGCGAACATCAGAAAACGCCTCGATGCCTGTATTGAAAGCCAAGGACATCATATGGATAATGTTGTTTTCCATAAATAAACTGCATGTATTGGTGAATATGTTGATAACAATAAATTTTTGATTTGATGAATCTTTACAATTTTCTTGCCATGTGAAATCCATCCGTTCTTTCTGACGCACCCTGTATATAATATATCATATACATGCTGTACTTTGTCACCCATTTTCTCGATTTTCCTATTTTCAACATTTTGTAACATTCAGAATGCTCTAATGAATGCAGTTTTTTTCTCCAGTCTCGGTGAATTTTGCATAGAAGTCCACAAAAGCATGTGAAGTAAACTGACACACGTGTTGGGATAAGTTTTAAAAGATTGAAAAATTAACAACTAAAAGAAGAAATATTTTTTCTCAAATAGTAACTGGGAAAATATGAAAAGCATGTGTCATATTTTACATATATCTGTCAGGAAGACATTAAATATAAATTTAAAGAAATATTATGTCAACTTTGAAAAATGGGACAATTATTATAATTCAGTATTAAAAAAACAACAAAAATTAATTATAAGTAAATTGAAAGTTTTGAAAATTTGTTTATGCTCGACCATGCCGAAATGTAGTAATTATACATCTGGTAGCAGCCCTTTAATGGACCTCATTAAAGTACACCTATTCATTATAGTTCAGGTGTTCCACCAATCAGAAAACACCATTGTAGCAATATTAAAGCGCAAGTATCGATTATTCTCGGATATGCAATCGAAAGACAACTAGCTAAACGTCACGGAGGCTGGAAATCCAATACTGTCGCAGAAGGTTATGTTCTGTCACTATAATAATTAGCGTTAATTGTAAATAATATGCAAATAAATTCAATTTGTCATCCCGTTTTTCAATGTCTAAATCAATTTCAATGTTATATCAAGATTAATGTTTATTTTACTCTCTAGATTATATCAAGGTCAATGACATTTGTTTCTCGGAAAAAATCAATACTTTCGCGTATGCGCACATCTCACAATTTACGAGATATTGCACAAGGTCAGTTCCGCTCCCCAGTCAGATAAGAATAACATGACTACTTATGAATAATTTCAAGTTAGAAATATGGTCGAGCATAAAAAGTCGTATGAAACTTGCCTGTAATGGTAGTAATTAAGACGCTCGTATGAAAATTATGAAACTCGCTTGCCCTCGTTTCATAAACAAACATACTCGCGTCTTAATTACTACCATTATAGGCTCGTTGCATAATGTACTAATATTGCATGTTAACATTGTAAAAAAATGTGGAAAGAGTTTCAGATTAATTGATGTAAAAATGTAGAAGTTAGAAATTACACAAATCCATAGCCTTAATATATTTTTTAACTACTGTCTTCTGTCTTCTTTGAGCATTTTGTCCAGTATTTGTCACTACATTTCGCCCGCGCTGAACTCTGTTGGGGTGGGGTTGCCACCATCGTCACATATCCAGGGCATTGTTAGAAGAATCCGTGCAAGTGGAGTTGAGCAGCTTATAATTGCTAAGCACAGTTGTGACGTAGCAGGAGATGTCCGTGCCACTCATGAATAGGCAGGCAGGCGATGGCAGCGTGATCGTCGAGTTCATATTCCAGTCGCTGGAGGACCACTTAGCGTTGTATCCCACGTACGGATCAAATAAGACACTTTGAAGCATGCAGCATTACATTTACGTAAGCGGAGATGGTCTCCGTATTAGCCCAGAGAGACCTATTTAAACGAAAGGGGCGGATTTTGTGTGGGCTGTATGGAAAGGTGTGATAGTAACATTTGAACCACAGACTTCGAAACAGCATCCGTAGGCTATTGTTATAAGCTGTGCTAGGTCTTGTAGGCACTTAAAACACTAAGTACAGGCAGAAAAAAGGCACTAAACATCCAAAATAGACAATAAAATGCGAACTCATATTAAACATGTATAATAATAGATATATAGGCTATAAAAATTTTCGCTTATTTTACTATTCTGCATTTTTAAAATGGGCAGCGGTGTTTGATCGATGGTGTTTTAAATGTCATTTCTTTCCACATAATCTATACTAATAATAAATCTGTAGCCGAAATTTTTCTGGTAATTTTCGATTTTCCAAAAATAATTGGTCCTAACATATACAATTAACCACCCTGAAACCGAAAATCGCTTTTTTGAAATTTTTGTTTGTATGTCTGACTGTCTGTCTGTATGTTTGTTACCTTTTCACGCGATAATGGCTGAACGGATTTCGATGAACATTGGAATATAAATTAAGTTCGTTGTAACTTAGATTTTAGGCTATATGGCATTCAAAATACATTATTTAAAAGGGGGGTTATAAGGGGGCCTGAATTAAATAAATCGAAATATCCCGCTTATTATTGATTATTGTGAAAAATGTTACATAACAAAAGTTTCTTTAAAAATAATTTGCGATAAGTTTTATTTCTTCAAAAATTTTGATAGGACTGATATTTAATGAGATAAATGAGTTTTAAAATTAAAATAACTGCCATCTAGGGTCGTGTAGTGAATTAAAAAACAAATGACTTGGTCTATAAGGGGCCTTGAACAGCAACAATCGAAAGCTATGAAAGATAGCCTACAGATAATGTTTCTGTGTTTGTATGAAGTAATATCAGAAGCTAAATTAACCGATTTGTATAATTAATTATTAATTCACCATTGGAAAGTGTAGTTCCTCTAGATGGACATAATGCTATAATGTTATTACAGTAACTTCTGAGTGAATCGAGGACAGGTAAGATTAAAATAGCTTCTTATGCACAGAAAACTTGATAGGCTATTCTGTACAATCGTTTCCTGTATTTCCTAAAATAATTTTTATGACCAAATGAGTGTCTCTGGATCAAAATGATCGCATTTTAATTATGCAAATACAATTTAAATTAAGTAACATATTAAACGATTTATCCTTCTATCAAACACGAATGTTCCCTGGATCAAATGTCCTATTTTAATTATGTAATTACTTTATATTTATTTCTAACGGGTGCAGCGGAGCGCACGGGTACGGCTAGTAAATAAATAAAATAAGACCAAGAGAGAGAGAGAGAGAGAAATAACTCGTCCGGCCTTAATTACGGATGGCCACGAGATCGGAAATTAATAGCAAACAAATATAATCAATTAAATATGAATATTGTTATAAAAATAAAATGTAATAATTAAGCACCATTGATTATCAATAATTATAAAATAAAATCTTAGAAGATGACTATAAAATTATACTTATAAATAAAAGATTTTATTTAAAATTAGCGTATCCTTTTTTTTTCGTTGTTGGTAACTCTATAGCATCTATTAGAGGCTTTATGGTTGTGCCAACAGATGGAGTTACTTGTCAACAATGTGACGCTGAAACGTGTGTTCAGGTTACTGCCCAGCGACAGTCCTGATGTATTTTATATTTTGATGATTGGTTAACCCGGCACACTCACAATCACACTCACATTCATACAAATTTCCAGACTCTAGACACCCAGGGAATTTTTCTTCTCACCGAGCGCCGAGCCCGGGAATCAAACCCGGGACCTCCTGAAATATCCTTAATTAAGGCCTTCTGTGTGGTATAAATGAAACTGTATAATATACAGGGAATCTTTAAGAATTTGCGAGATGATTTTTTGAATTTCAAAAGATGGTATTGATAATTGTTTTAAAAAATTATATGTAAATTTTGGTAGAGAACTCCGAGTACCAAAAAATAAACCTGTCACTGACCAATTGAAGAGAGGGATGTTATACTTGGCACTAAGGTAGGGAATACAAGGTTCATAAATGGCCCTCTTTTCCTGATCAACCTGATGAGCTTGGTTTAGATCTCTCTCCATGCGTATAGTTGGATCTATGATAATAGCCTTTTGTTGTTGCCTGTTTATTGCTATTATATCCGCTCTTCTGTGAGAGTCGTCTTCAGAAATGCAGTGGACCTCTTCATGAACTTCCCAACTAATCTAGTTCTTAATAAAAATAAATGAATTATTAAACCCATTTCCTTCAAAAATCATGTAACCAAAAAAAGACTTAAATTTCACTTTAATGAATTTTTAAACGATAAAAAATTATGTGAAACTCCTATATTCGAAGTAAAATCATGAAATTTAGAGCTTAATGTTTAAAGAGTGCAGGGAAAAACCTTGATAAGTCATGTTTTACTGTTTTACAGGAAAGCAAGTTAAAAGTTTCAAGACCCATTAGGCTCTATATTCCATTCTTAGGGTTATCGTTGTTCAAATTTCTTTGGACTAATGGGGTAGTTATTCTGTACAGTTAAACTACACTAACTGAGCTATTACATGACAACTAAGACATAAAATCGATAGTTTTGGACTTATCACGTTTCCCCCCGTGTGCTCTTCATTTGTGAAAAACAAGAACGAATTTAAACTTGATTTTATTTAAAATTGTCGAGGGTGAAAATCTGCATAATAAAATCCGCTGTCTCCACATGATTCATGCACGCTTAAACCAGTGATTTCGCTTCAAAAATAAGAAACCAGAAATATTATGTAGTACAACTGACCCCTTTTTAGCAACACTGACAGAAAAGTATCCTTCTGTTTGTCGTGAAATCTTCGTCTCCACTTATCATACTACTTGAATGCTTTTATTCTGACATTATAGAAGTGGTTAGAATACCGAACCGGTAATCAGGCTGAAAGTGACAATGTGTTTCGAGTGACAGTACAAAACTGAGAAAAAAGCCGCTAACCCAGGGCTCGTGAGTGCGCGCTGCAACCAGCATATCAACTTGCGTAAGTTTGACCAGTCTACTTTGTATCTGAAGATTTTGAAATTTATTGAATATGCTCAGCTTGTGGTATTGGCAAGGTTTGAAGGGGCCTGCGGTAATTTCGTGTCATGATAAGTTATATTATTTATTGGAAAGGTTCTTCGTTACAAGCGCGCACACCTCCTAGACTGCAGCATCTGTAATGAAGGTAACAACAGTAGCTAGTAATCTACGAGGCGTGTTCTTAAAGTAAGTTCCGTTTTCAATTATAGCCGTCACATCGCTGCAATCGTTATTTTGCGCACGCATATTTTCTTCTTCAATCTTCAGACAAGCAGTGCATGCAGTTTCAGAGCTTCAGTCCGTGTGTGGGGTTAGTTATGATCAGTTGAAATGTTTAAAGTGATCGAGCACCCCGCCGACTGTGAGATGCGCTCTGTTATCCATTTCTTGAATGCGAGAAACATCAAACCAGCTGACATTCATCGTCAACTTTGTGAGGTGTATGGTGATGATGCCATTAGTGATGGAATGGTCAGGAGATGGGTTAGGAAGTTCAAAGAGGGTCGCGTCTCTGTGCATGACGAGCAGCATACCGGTCGGCCATCTTTGGTCAATGACAATTTGGTGCGTGCTGTCGATGAAAAAAATCATGAGGACAGGAACAAATTGACCATCCCTCCTACAGCCCAGATTTGGTTCCGAGTGACTTTCATCTCTTCCAGCACCTCAAGAAGTTCCTCGGTGGTCAACGTTTTGATGGTGACGACACCCAAAATCTCATCTCGAAATTTGGCTGGGAACAAATTGACCATCCCTTCTACAGCCCGGATTTGGTTCCGAGTGACTTTCATCTCTTCCTGCACCTCAAGAAGTTCCTCGGTGGTCAACGTTTTGATGGCGACGACACCCAAAATCTCATCTCGAAATTTGGCTGGGAACAAATTGACCATCCCCCCTACAGCCCGGATTTGGTTCCGAGTGACTTTCATCTCTTCCTGCACCTCAAGAAGTTCCTCGGTGGTCAACGTTTTGATGGCGACGACACCCAAAATCTCATCTCGAAATTTGGCTGGGAACAAATTGACCATCCCCCCTACAGCCCGGATTTGGTTCCGAGTGACTTTCATCTCTTCCTGCACCTCAAGAAGTTCCTCGGTGGTCAACGTTTTGATGGCGACGACACCCAAAATCTCATCTCGAAATTTGGCTGGGAACAAATTGACCATCCCCCCTACAGCCCGGATTTGGTTCCGAGTGACTTTCATCTCTTCCAGCACCTCAAGAAGTTCCTCGGTGGTCAACGTTTTGATGGTGACGACACCCAAAATCTCATCTCGAAATTTGGCTGGGAACAAATTGACCATCCCCCCTACAGCCCGGATTTGGTTCCGAGTGACTTTCATCTCTTCCTGCACCTCAAGAAGTTCCTCGGTGGTCAACGTTTTGATGGCGATGAAGTGAAAACAGCAGTGCGGGTGTGGTTCGCATCGCAATTCTACAATGAGGGGATAGAAAGACTTGTGCCACGACTCGATAAATGCCTCAATAATGGTGGAGATTATGTTGAGAAGTAATTGAAGTGTGGGGAATATAATGCAATAAAAATGGTTTGTAAATATATTCCCGTTTACTTACAACATCCTTTTGGAACTTACTTTAAGAACACGCCTCGTATTTTAACTTTGAATATTGTCATGAGGAGAGAATTCTAAAGGACTAAATTTGTAAAGCAACATTTTTCAAAATAGGTGTTATAGGTGTCTTCTTCTTATTCTTCTTGCTATCACGTAGGGCTGGTGTCCTGTCACGGTCTCACCCATCGTTTTAGCGGACGGCCCAAAGGTCTTGTTCCTAAAGGGCGATAATTCAGTGCTTGACATGGTATCCTTGTCCTAGACATCCTGAGTATATGAGATTTCCATTTGTCTATAATTTTGAATGTTCTCTAAAATTGGGTGAATATTTAATTCTTTCAAAATATACAAATGTTTCTTCTTGTCTAATCTAGTATAGCCAGCAGTTCTTCTTAAAAACTTCATTTCATTGACAGTGATTCGCTGTTCATCACATTTACGTATGGTCCAAGCTTCACTTCCATACATGACAACAGGTCTGCCTATGTTTTATAGGCTTTAATTCTTGTGTGTTTTTGGACAAGAGAAGGTTTGAAAATGTTATTAATGGTATTCATTGCTTACTTACTTACTGGCTTTTAAGGAACCCGGAGGTTCATTGCCGCCCTCACATAAGACCGCCATTGGTCCCTATCCTGAGCAAGATTAATCCATTCTCTATCATCATATCCCACCTCCCTCAAATCCATTTTAATATTATCTTCCCATCTACGTCTCGGCCTCCCTAAAGGTATTTTCCCCTCCGGCCTCCCAACTAACACTCTATATGCATTTCTGGATTCGCTCATACGTGCTACTTGCCCTGCCCATCTCAAACGTCTGGATTTAATGTTCCTAATTATGTCAGGTGAAGAATACAATGCGTGCAGTTCTGCGTTGTGTAACTTTCTCCATTCCCCTGTAACTTCATCCCTCTTAGCACCAAATATTTTCCTAAGCACCTTATTCTCAAACACCCTTAATCTCTGTTCCTCTCTCAAAGTGAGAGTCCAAGTTAGTTAAAGTAATTCAGTTTTGTAGAAATATCTTTCTCTTGTTCATAGTTCAAAATGATAACCGAAATATTTCAAACATGAGACCTGTTCTACAGGTTTATTATAAAGGCAAATTTTGCTGCGAAGATGATTTTTTCCGATGAATCCCCATTACTTTAGTTTTATTAATTGAAATGTCCATCCCGTATTCCTCAGAAATGGGTTGTATTTGGAAATAGAACGTTGGAGGCCATCTTCAAAATCTGCTAATAATATTACATCATCTGCAAACAGTAATATATAACTTTAAATTTCTATTGATGTTCAAATTACCATGTTTTGTTCTTTGGCAGTTTCTAATCATATGATCCACACACACACACACACACACACACACACACACACACACACACACACACACATACATACATAAACACATATAATGGGAGTAGGCTACAACCTTGTCGAACACCTTGATTAATTGATTTTCACTCAGTTTCATTGTTTCCAGTGCATACTGAAATACTGTTAATAGGCTATTATCCCTCAAATAGATATTTGTAGGCACTTTAAAACATGGACAGGCGCTTTTAAATTACCTAAATGGATTTTTGATCAAATTCCTTAACGTATGTACTCCGGAATAAAGTACGCAAAAAAGGGCCCTGTAGTACGAGCTCTATATGATAAAATGATTGGTGTATTACCTTAACCCTGGCACCTCAAAACAGAGGCTCGATCCCCGTTAGCCAGCCAAAGTCGTCGTTAAACATAATGTGTTTGGCCCCAAAGTAATATTGTGTGTTCGGTGGAATTTTGAAGGTGCGATTCACCGGCAATTTGTTCTAAATGGACGTGCAGTCGATGTGGATCTTTATTCTCAACAGCTAGAACGAGTTCATGAAGTTTTGATACAAAGGTACCCGGCATTAGTTAATCTAAATAGAATTCTCTTACGACAGGACAATGAGAGACCCTATACCGCTTGAACAACATGATTAAGATCCAGGAATTGGAAGGAATAGAACTGCTACCACACCCGGCATGTAACCCTCCCTAATCTTGCTTCACATACCATCTGTTTGGAACCATGGCTCACATTCTGCGAAACATGAAAGCCGTTAAAATGAGAATCGCCGAATTCTTGGCAAAAAAACAGGTACCTTCGCGGGATAACAAACCTTGGTAAAAGGTGGCTCAGACCACAGAATCTGATGGCATTAACATTGAAGATTAAATTAATTACTTGTCACAATACACTGGAACCAAAATCCGACATTACAAATGAGACAGCATCATTAAATTAGCGTCCACATCGCTTTGTGTCCACGGGCACTCATTTTATGAGTGGATTTTGTCCACGCTCAGTATCTGCCAGTTATTTCATTGGAGAAGTATGCAAATGTTAGCCGTATCAATGCCAGATTATTTGAAGCACTTGCGTCAAAGTTACATAAACGAGAAAATGTTTTCTGCAATATTGGTTGTTGACTACTCATGGTCAATTGATATAGCAGGCATTCTTTGCTGTTATGTTACATGTCTCGGGGAGGACGGGGCAACAGGGAGAGATTTTGTGAGCTACAAGTATCACCTTGTCACTAGCGAACCGGAGTTCGATTCCGGGCAGATTGTGTGAGACATGTGACGGGGAAGGTTTGAGTTTTTTGGAGCATCCTCGCCACAATGTCACCTGATCGTCTCTGGATTCAAAAGGCGCATTGAATTAGGAATTAAAACTCCTTTGTCAGTTGTTGCAGAATTGATTTCTGAAATCTAATCATCCCGCCACGGACGTGTAACTCTGTGACGTGTTGCGTCATCGCATTCCAGCCTCGTTGATAACATGGAGGAGGTGATGGATGGTGCGCCTCTCTGGTCCAGCAGGAAGTTCGTCTCTGGACTGAACAGAGTTGAGCTATACTTATTCATCCACTAAACTACTCCTAATTACATTATTATTATTATTATTATTATTATTATTATTATTATTATTATTATTATTATTATTATCATCATCATCATCATCATCATCATCATCATCGGTCGACCTAGTTGGCGAGTTGGTATAGCGCTGGCCTTCTATGCCCAAGGTTACGGGTTCGATCCCGGGCCAGGTCGATGGCATTTAAGTGTGCTTAAATGCTGCGACAGGCTCATGTCAGTAGATTTACTGGCATGTAAAAGAAATCCTGCGGGACAAAATTCCAGCACATCCGGCGACGCTGATATAACCTCTGCAGTTGAGAGCGTCGCTAATAAACCATAACATTTAACATTCATCATCATCATCATCATCATCATCATCATCGTCATCATCATCATCATCAGAGCAACCGTAACAAATATAAATGACACTCGAGAAAAAATTAAACGCAGAATAAATATAGGAAATGCATGTTATTATTCGGTTGAGAAGCTTTTATCATCCAGTCTGCTGTCAAAAAATCTGAAAGTTAGAATTTATAAAACAGTTATATTACCGGTTGTTCTGTATGGTTGTGAAACTTGGACTCTCACTTTGAGAGAGGAACAGAGATTAAGAGTGTTTGAGAATAAGGTTCTTAGGAAAATATTTGGGGCTAAGAGGGATGAAGTTACAGGAGAATGGAGAAAGTTACACAACACAGAACTGCACGCATTGTATTCTTCACCTGACATAATTAGGAACATTAAATCCAGACGTTTGAGATGGGCAGGGCATGTAGAACGTATGGGCGAATCCAGAAATGTATATAAAGTGTTAGTTGGGAGACCTGAGAGAAAAAGTCCGAGACGTAGATGGAGGATAATATTAAAATGGATTTGAGGGAGGTGGGATATGATCATAGAGATTGCATTAATCTTGCTCGGCATAGGGACCGATGGCGGGCTTATGTGAGGGCGGAAATGAACCTCCGTGTTCTCTAAAATCCATTTGTAAGTATTATTATTATTATTATTATTATTATTATTATTATTATTATTATCATTATTATCAATATAGGCTAGTAGGTATGAAAGTAATCGTGTGCAACAGGAGTGGATTTTTGGAGAAGGACCCTAGGAAATGGCGGGAAGAAAAGATAAGGAATAGTACTGTTCGGCCGGGTAGCTCAGTTGGTAGAGCAGCTGGCTACGGACTGGAAGGTCCGGGGTTCGATCCCAGGTGGTGACAGGATTTTTTCTCGTTGCCAAACTTTCAGAACGGCCCCGAGGTTCACTCAGCCTCCTATAAAATTGAGTACCGGGTCTTTCCCGGGGTAAAAGGCGGTCAGAGCGTGGTGCCGACCACACCACCTCATTCTAGTGCCGAGGTCATGGAAAGCATGGGGCTCTACCTCCATGCCCCCCAAGTGCCTTCATGGCATGTTACGGGGACAGTTTTGGACAACAAGAAAAAGATAATAATGGGAAATAGAGGAAGTGCGTAGGAGGGCAGACCGAGAGAGAGTTCGGGGCAGAAGAAGATATCAGATGATAGACAAAATTAAGATATATGGATCATATGGGGAGACAAAAAGGAAGGCACAAAATAGGAAAGACTGGAGAATGCTGAATTTGCAATGAAAGACGTGCCCTTGGGCAGAACATTATGAATGAATGAATGAATGATTGAATGAATGACTGAGTGAATGAATGACTGAATGAATGACTGAATGAATGATTGAATGAATGACTGAATGAATGATTGAATGACTGAATGACTGATTGAATTAATGAATGAATGACTGAATGAATGAATGAATGAATGAATTATTGATTGAATTAATGAATGATTGAATGAATGACTGAATGAATTAATTAATGATTGAATGACAATGAATGACTGAATGAATGAATGATTTATTGAATTAATGAATGATTGAATGAATGAATGAATGAATGAATGATTGAATGAATGATTTAATGACTGAATGAATGAATGATTTAATGACTGAATGAATGTCTGACTGAATGAATGAATGACTGAATGAATGAATGATTGATTGAATTAATGAATGATTGAATGACTGAATGAATGATTGAATGAATGAATGACTGATTGAATTAATGAATGATTGAATGAATGACTGAATGAGTGAATGAATGACTGAATGAGTGAATGAATGACTGAATGATTGATTGATTGAATTAATGACTGAATGAGTGAATGAATGAATGATTGATTGAATTAATGAATGATTGAATGAATGACTGAATGAATGATTGATTGAATTAATGAATGATTGAATGAATGACTGAATGAATGATTGATTGATTGAATTAATGAATGATTGAATGAATGACTGAATGAATGAATGACTGAATGAATGAAGAGGCCGTTTATAACAGGAATGTATGGGGATGTGAAGGGAAAGCATTCTGTTACTGAGAATGCCTTACTAGTGCTAATGCAGAATATTTTATATTTAGTGATAGGCTGGCCAGATTTTGAGAGGATTATTCAGGGACATTTTTAACGTAATAAGTATAACAAACTTGTACAGTGGTCCCAATAAAGAATGGTCAGAGTCTTGTTCGGCCCAAGATCGGTTTAACCCTTTGCAGCACAAATTAATTTTTTATGTTTTTCATATCATGGATCATAACAAAGCTTCAATCATTTTTTGTCAAAATTTCAACTCTGCACACAATTTCGAAACACAGATGGCACCTCTATGTATACTCGAGAGGTGGTTCCTTGGCGGAATATCCGTGCCATAAAATTTAGAAAGAAAGAAAACGGTGGTTCTTCTGAACAACCACTATGCTGCAAAGGGTTAAGTCGCATTTGCCGCATTTTGCTACTCGACTTCTAAAAGTGCAACAAACTTTCAACGCAAATATGCAAAAATGCGAGAACCACATTGGACTTCCGAAACGAAGATGGTAAAGGAGAAAATGAAATCAGAGATGTGTTTGAACTAATCTGAATTTAAATGAAATGCTGATAGAATAGACAGTGTTCGAAAAGCTATTGATCAATAGATGTTCAGGAATGGATTTCAAATAATTGGTACAATTCATGTTAGTTAACAAGTTAAGTGGACAATTTCTTCTACTTAATTTTTACAATTCCATCGAATACTGTAAATATTGTGAGCTAGGATTTAGTAAAAACTGGAATTAGAAACCGCCTTTCAGTAACAATAAATCTGGAAGGGCCTACTAGTAAAGAATTTCTATGTTTAGAGTGCCCATAAAATAACGTATTTTAATGTGATGTAAATTCAGCAGTAATTTATTTTAAACATACCTACGTCTATACTTACATAACTACGGTATGCGCCAAAACAAACAGCACTGGAATATCGCTCTTCTGCTGTCCACGTTTCCCTAGCAACCAAGTATTTATTTATTGTATATTATAATAGTTTGACATGTTGTGAATTCAGCGTTGTGTTGATTTCTGCAATTATGGTTCTCACAACAGAGGAGAAGGTGTTTATTGTGGAGCATCATTTCCGGTCATACGGAGTGGGGCGTCAGAATGAGCCGATCTTGCGTCACGTTAAAGAGCAGCACCAGGAGCGACTTAACAATACTGCGCCAAATAACAACAGTGTTAGCTGTCGTCGTGAAGTTACGTCGTACGGGATCAGTCTTACGTAGCCTTGCATGTTATAATGACTTATCTTGATTTTCAGAGTATGTTTGTAATTTCAGTACTCTGTATGACCGGAAATAATGCTTTCTCCTAATCCTCCATGCATAAATCTTTCAACCAACGTGATACCGTGGAAATCAAAGGATGAAGCTGTAATAGTAATATGCGTTACAAGAGCGGTATGTTGATGTTTTCATGTTCGAGGAAAAGATTGAAAAAGTGAAACGTAGTTGAGCTTTTTTAATTTCCGAGAACATGAAAACAAACATACCGCTCGTGTATCGTACATTATTTTGTGCGAAGATCGTTTATTACATACCTGAAAGACGAATTTCTAATTAGTTGCAATGAAATCTCCATCTCCATCTTGGTTTCTGTTCAATGACGGCAACTTTTAAAAACTAAAATATCTATCTTCAACATTGTTGCTATAAAATGTTTTCTGTGTTTACTATATTACAGCAGGCCGTGATATACGTCTGTCTTTTTTTCCCCCAGTCTATAAATGCGAACTACCTCAAAATCTGTGCTTCAGTGGCTGGTCATGATAATATCTTTGAAAAATATTGGAGTGCAAGAGGTCAAATGACTTTATTGTCAAACGCCTGGCATTAGAAGACAACAACAACAACATAAATGCGAACTTAAAACAAACGGTAAAGCTATGTAATGATTTATTTTTCATTTTAATATTTTAACAATATTATTTATATAACATATTGCAGCAATAACATCGGCATCTGGAATCTTGTTGATTTTTTCACGGCTTCCTTAAGGGGAGGTTGTAAGCCCTATCCTCGCCGTGTTAAATTTAGCAACTTCAGGTACACTTATCTCAGAAACTATTCAATCTATATCTATGAAAATTTGCACACCTGTAGTTGTGATCTTCCTTAACCTACCGACTTTTTCTTAATTTATTAGTTCAGCTAAAAACCAAAAAATGTTAATTTTGATCCAAATCAGCTTACAACCTCCCCTTAATGTTACCTGCATTACAAATGCAGTAACTTTAGTGGAGTTGTAGAGTTTACTTAATTTTTGCAAATATTTAAAAACAATAATTAACATTGCAATTTAGGTGAAATTGCAGTGATAAGTTTCCAATTTATAATTATTACTATGTTAAAGGTCTCTAAAAATAATATGTTAAAAGCCTAAAGCAGTAAAATGAATGTCGCGCTTAAGCGGTAAGAAGAGGGAAATTGTTATGTGTGTTACGTTGGGAATACTGAATGTGGTATTTCACACTTACCGCGTATTGGTTTTGTGCGGAAAACAAGCAAATACGCACGATCTCGTACAAAATATCTTGGAGTGCTCTTAGATCGCCGTCTGTCATGGAAACATCACATCAACAACAAACTTAAATTGGCCTACTCAGGACTCGCTAAATTATATCCGCTCCTCAACAAGAAATCATCTCTAAAGCTACAAAATCGCATGCTACTTCACACATCTCTATTACGACCTCTACTGCTTTACGCCTGTCCTGTCTGGGGAGGAGCTGCAATAAGTGAAATTAAACACATCCAGTCATTTCAAAAATAAAGTCCTACGAATTTCACTCAGTTCTCCTTGGTTTGTCCGTAACAGCCAACTACACAGAGAAACTGGTATCGGCTATCCAACAGTTTATTCATTCACAAACTAAGAAGTTCTATAACAACCTAGAAAATGTTCCAGGCGCCATCCACTACTCTCTCGGAAGGAAGTCCACATTTCCCACCAGAATCAAGAGCCGACTTCCAATGGACCTCATATTATAATCAAAATGTATTGTAAATTTTATTAGTAACAACAATGTAATTTATTCGTCACAACAATAATTCCTTTCTGCAATTCACCTTAAACGCTCTCGTCAACAATTGGATCTTCACTCAACACAGTATTCGTTATAGCACTCCACCGACGACAATGACAATTTACTTGGACTATTACGCACAACAATGAACTGTTAATCTTAACTAATATTTACAAAGCACTATTTACAAATCAGAACTATCAGTTCTCAGTTCGCAGTTCTTCTATCTCAGTCACTCGAGTTCACAGTATCTCGAACCACAGACCTTCAGAGACAGTTCACTGTATTCGAACTCGGGTCCCTCCAACTGCGGTCCACTGCACTCGAACTCAGGTCCCTCCAACTGCGATCCACTGCACTCGAACTCAGGCCTTCGGACGCTGACGCAGATGCGGACGCACACTCGAGTCGAACTCCGGCACACAAGTCTGGCTTGCTTGCTCTGGCTTACTCACTGACTGAATAACTGAAAACTCTGAAAACTGCTGTCGTTCCTTCGCGTCCGTAATTTATAACCACAGCGACGTAGCCTCGAAGGTTCCACGCGTCTCTAGAGATGGCATTCCAGAAAAAGCCAGAGGCCTCTCCTCTCTACCAGCACCAGATGCGCGCGCACTCTCGCTCCACTCTCTCGCCGCGTTGGCCCTTTCCCCTCTTCGCCGCGCGCCATCACAAAGTGCTCCGCGCGATCTTCTCTCTTGCGGGACGCTGGTCGTGAGTTCGAATCTCACGTCGCTGTCACAATATCATCACACCAACCTATGTAAATAATTACTTATTAACAATTATTTTTGTTCATTGAAGAGCCCAATCTAGGCTGCCCTCAATTCAGTGTCATGTATTGTATTTATATTTTATTTAGAAATGATCTGTATAGCGCTAAATTCGCTGATCGATCAATAAATTGTTTAAAAAAATGCTTTCTCTGTGGTGAGAACCATAATTGCACAAATCAACACAACACTGAATTCACAATATGTCGAACTATTGTATACAATAAATAAATCCTTGGTTGCTAGGGAAACGTAGACAGCAGAAAAGCGATATTTCAGTGCTGTTTGATTCGGCTCATACTGTATCTAGAGTGCGGTGAGATGGGTTGAAAGTAATAAGAAGCAATTATATAACTTTTTGCTCCTGTAAACCTTAGTAATTCTATATTTATGTACAATTATTATTTAGGATATTGCACAAGCTTTTCGCAATTTGCACAAATATAATTTTTCACTTGTGAATTTTTGCGACATTTATTCACTTCCAGTCCACACCTGTGGAGTAACGGTCAGCGCGTCTGGCCGCGAAACCAGGTGGCTCGGGTTCGATTCCCGGTCGGGACAAGTTACCTGGTTGAGGTTTTTCCCGTGGTTTTCCCTCAACCCAATACGAGCAAATGCTGGGTAACTTTCGGTGCTGGACCCCGGACTCATTTCATCGGCATTATCATCTTCATCTCATTCAGACGCTAAATAACCTAAGACGTTGATAAAGCGTCGTAAAAACCTACTTAATTTATTCACTTCCTAGCTTCAGGCCTGGTTGTAACGCACTGTTCACGCGCTGTCCTTTCAAAGCGAGACAGGTGTGTGGCCTCCTAATCGATAATCGAGGGTGAATTGAATGTTCGCCACTCGGGTGACTTCACAACGCCGTCTGTGAATAGAAGGAACTTCGGTCTGACATACAGGAGACTGGGGTTCAATCTCTTCGTTCCATTCTATCGTAAATGACTTCATGTCATTTTTTTTATGTGTGGCACATTATGAAAAGAAGACAGTTTTAAGAACAACTTTAGAACCAAGTTACACTGGTGAAGTCTCCTGAAAGACAAGGATCATCTCCTGACATGTCTGTACATATTAAAACGCTTTCGAGGGACTGGCCGTGTGCACCCCTGCGACCACCCCCTATCAATAATGGCAACTAATTCAGAATGCCTGGAATGTCCTGACAGAAAGGCCATTTAGTTTAAAATACGCTATGGTCCATGCCCCGGAGATAGGAAGATGTCATCCAATGAGACGGAAGGTGAACTTTCTATTAAAACTGTGTTTTTTATGCTAGTGTGATTTTTTTAATGTTAATTTTTATTTTTATTCCAGTCGTATAATATAATACTTTATTTTCTATCAAAGTTATTAATATTATATATTTTCTTGTATAAAATAATACTTTCGTTCTTAGTGTCCTATGTAAGTGCCTGCATTTAATATTAGAACGTGCATTACCTTAGTTATAATGCCTTAAAAATCCTGCAGTTGTGTTCCAAAACTTCGTCCGTGGATAAAGATAAAAAAAACGTGTTTACGTTAGCCTAGTTTAAACACGTGTTATTTCTCTGTTTAATGACGTAAATTAAATCGAATTAAGTTGTAGTCTCTACCATCATATCCCACCTCCCTCAAATCCATTTTAATATTATCTTCCATCTACGTCTCGGCCTTTTTCTCTCAGGTCTCCCAACTAACACTTTATATACATTTCTGGATTCGCCCATACGTGCTACATGCCCTGCCCATCTCAAACGTCTGGATTTAATGTTCCTAATTATGTCAGGTGAAGAATACAATGCTTGCAGTTCTGTGTTGTGTAACTTTCTCCATTCTCCTGTAACTTCATCCCTCTTAGCCCCAAATATTTTCCTAAGAACCTTATTCTCAAACACTCTTAGCCTCTATTCCTCTCTAAAAAGTGAGTCCAAGTTCCAAAACCATATATAACAGCCGGTAATATAACTGTTTTATAAATTCTAACTTTCAGCTTTTTTGAGAGCAGACTGGATGACAAAAGCTTCTCAACCGAATAATAACAGGCATTTCCCATATTTATTCTGTGTTTAATTTCCTCCCGAGTGCCATTTATATTTGTTACTATAGTAACAAGCTATAGTTTGACAACTTCAAGTGAAACCCCGTAAAACACGCCAACTTCTGGAATCTCTCTCTTTCTTTCTCCTCTCTCCCTCGCTCCTCGTCATTCAGTCACCAATCACCACGTAAATATCTGAGAGGGTGTGTGTGGGCATCGCGACCAATAGAAGAACCACTCTCCAGTATTGCCACAATAACGGATTCTTCATTTTTGCCTCGACTGTCGGCTAGGAAGGTTCCATTATGCTAGCATTGCAGGCAACTAGTCAACCTTTTAATGCTTTTGTTAGCAGGTTTGACACTCTGTGAGTGGGCCTGCAAGTACATAGTGCATGGTGCTCTCTCCCTTCCCCCCGTGCTTTCTCACTTGCTCCTCCCCAAGACAGCCAGCGCTCATGTAGTACTCGGTCAGGGTTTCAGTTCGGTTTGTCAGTCTATAGCTTTGTGATTTTACCTGCTTTGGTAGTATCTGGTGACAGTTGGCAGTATTGAAAAGACAGCCCATATTAGCTTTCTAGGAACTAATGTTACGTGAACCACTATAATTTGTGGTTTTTGTTTTTTAAATGTTTGGTGGGCACTATTTTCAAAACTGTCCCAAAGCCATGAGTTCAGTTTTGGCGGCTTGTAATCATCCCAACTTCCAAAGTCTTGTTCCAGTAATTTTATTAGTGATGGTTTTTCAGAATCCACTAAATATATATATATATATATATATATATATATATATATATATATATATATATATGTCTCGTGACCAGAATATTGTACGAAATGGAAATATAAAAATTGGAGAGTTATCCTTCGAAGAGGTGGAAAAATTCAAATGTCTTGGAGCAACAGTAACAAATATAAATGACACTCGGGAGGAAATTAAACGCAGAATAAATATGGGAAATGCCTGTTATTATTCGGTTGAGAAGCCCTTATCATCCAGTCTGCTGTCCAAAAATCTGAAAGTTAGAATTTATAAAACAGTTATATTACCGGTTGTTCTGTATGGTTGTGAAACTTGGACTCTCACTCTGAGAGAGGAACATAGGTTAAGGGTGTTTGAGAATAAGGTTCTTAGGAAAATATTTGGGGCTAAGCGGGATGAAGTTGCAGGAGAATGGAGAAAGTTACACAACGCAGAACTGCACGCATTGTATTCTTCACCTGACATAATTAGGAACTTAAAATCCAGACGTTTGAGATGGGCATGGCATGTAGCACGTATGGGCGAATCCAGAAATGCATATAGAGTGTTAGTTGGGAGACCGGAGGGAAAAAGACCTTTAGGAAGGCCGAGACGTAGATGGGAGGGTAATATTAAAATGGATTTGAGGGAGGTGGGGTATGATGATAGAGACTGGCTTAATCTTGCACAGGATAGGAACCGATGGCGGGCTTATGTGAGGGCGGCAATGAACCTTCGGGTTCCTTAAAAGCCATTTGTAAGTAAGTATATATATATATATATATATATATATATACATACATACATATATATACTCAAATTAATTATAATTGATTGAATTAAATTAGCTCATAAATTAAGTTACTACTTTACCTTATAGGTTCATCTAAATTTAAATAAATATGTAGTCTACTAGTCGTTAAAACTTAACTGAAGAATATTGCTGGAGAACCTTTTAAGTGTAGTGTAAATATTCGTAATTTAAATATGTATTGTATTGATTAAGGCTGGTTGAGTGGAAGAGAAAGCCTTATGGCTTTAACTCTGCCAGCGAAAATAAAACATTATTATTATTACTATTATTATTATTATTATTATTATTATTATTATTATTACTATTATTACTATTATTATTATTAGTATTATTATTATTATTATTATTATTATTATTATTATTATTATTATTAAATATTTCATGTATCCAGAGTTTAAAGACCTGGTCTGTGACTGCTGCTGTTTTAAATATTTGGTATTTATTTCTTGACTTCGTCAGATGGATCACACGCTAAATAATTAGCCGTTTTTATCTGTCCTAGTTTCTGTATTACCATGCAAGGTCCTTGCCCACAGAAAACAATGTTTAAGTCCGAGGAGGTTTTTTTCTTGTGCATTATACATAGCGCTTCGTCATATCTCTTTTATTAAGGATGTAATAGCATGGTTATACCCCATGTCCAAGGTGAAGTCACTTATTACTTAGAGACAGGCAAAGTATGGAATTTCGTATGCTAAACCATTCCTGCTAGCAGATTGAGAACAAGGATTTTCAGAATTCACTGTGTCTGCAAGCAATTATTAACGACAGAAAACCGTATTTCATAATATGTTGGTAAAATTTTCGTAGTTCATAAATGCTGGGAACACTGGACTAAATGACGAAAAATGTCAAATACTTACTATTGAAAATAAATTGTTAGTAGCTTTAAATAATAAAATTAGATTTATCGCGCCTTTTGTGCTAAACCATGCACCTTGTCGTGTAGCTTACATGATATTCAGAAGACATACAAATCAAAGAATTTATTTTCTACCGTCGTTTATATTTTTTCTCATTGCACTGCAGTAGATCAGTAGAAATCGCTGTACACAGACAGACTAGTACTAAAATTATTATATTTCATGTACATCATTCCCAGTTAAATTGACTCGTAGATACTGAATATGAACAAAATCCGTCCAATAGTTTAGTAGAAATCGCTGTACACAGACAGACTTGTACTAAAATTATTATATTTAATGTACATCATTCCCTGATAAATTGACTCGTAGATACTGAATATGAACAAAATCCGTCCAATAGTTTAGTAGAAATCGCTGTACACAGACAGACTTGTACTAAAATTATTATATTTCATGTACATCATTCCCTGATAAATTGACTCGTAGATACTGAATATGAACAAAATCCGTCCAATAGTTTAGTAGAAATCGCTGTACACAGACAGACTAGTACTAAAATTATTATATTTCATGTACATCATTCCCTGATAAATTGACTCGTAGATACTGAATATGAACAAAATCCGTCCAATAGTTTAGTAGAAATCGCTGTACACAGACAGACTTGTACTAAAATTATTATATTTCATGTACATCATTCCCTGATAAATTGACTCGTAGATACTGAATATGAACAAAATCCGTCCAATAGTTTAGTAGAAATCGCTGTACACAGACAGACTAGTACTAAAATTATTATATTTCATGTACATCATTCCCTGATAAATTGACTCGTAGATACTGAATATGAACAAAATCCGTCCAATAGTTTAGTAGAAATCGCTGTACACAGACAGACTAGTACTAAAATTATTATATTTCATGTACATCATTCCCTGATAAATTGACTCGTAGATACTGAATATGAACAAAATCCGTCCAATAGTTTAGTAGAAATCGCTGTACACAGACAGACTAGTACTAAAATTATTATATTTCATGTACATCATTCCCTGATAAATTGACTCGTAGATACTGAATATGAACAAAATCCGTCCAATAGTTTAGTAGAAATCGCTGTACACAGACAGACTAGTACTAAAATTATTATATTTCATGTACATCATTCCCTGATAAATTGACTCGTAGATACTGAATATGAACAAAATCCGACCAATAGTTTAGTAGAAATCGCTGTACACAGACAGACTAGTACTAAAATTATTATATTTCATGTACATCATTCCCTGATAAATTGACTCGTAGATACTGAACATGAACAAAATCCGACCAATAGTTGTAATAGGTATTCTTCAGAAATAGATTCCTTTTATTTAATCCACCTTTACGACAAATGTACCTAGTTCATTGGTTCATTCGAGTATTCATTCTTTTTTTTTTTCACATATTAATATACACTTCAAAGGATTTATTCAATTCTTCTACTGTTCATTAATAAAATTTGTTCATTCAATCATTTGTTTGTTCATTAAGTTTTTCTTTACATATTAATGCTATATATATACTCAAAGGTTCATTCAGCTATTCTGTCTTGCATTAAATTTTCCGTCTCATATTATTAACTGAACAACACTGAAATATTTTCACTGAGTATAGAGGCGTACTGCACAAGAAACTAGAGGTAGGGGACCCATGGTCTACGGCAGTGATGTCAGTTGATGCCCATAGGAACAAGCGCGCGCTTTAGAGCTCAGGAGAGCCTGAGCGCTTTACAGCGGAAAGGAAAGAGACAGACGAAAGAGGTGGTATATGCCGCTTGGTCGAGCTATATTCAGGGATGGCCAGCACTGATTCAATGGATAAAGGGAAGAGAACTTATTAAAACTGTATCCATGGTAATTTTTAGATTTGGCTGAGAAGTATAAGTGCATTATAAGAATGTAAGTTTTAATTTTAATGCTCATTTTTCACAAGTTTGATTTTTTAATTCAAAAGAAATATTATCTCAACTTATTTTTATAGAAAAGTGAAATTTTCAGGTATAGGCCTATTTATTTAGTAGCCTTACAGAATGTTTTCGTAAATCTAATATACCGTATATACGTATTACTGAAGATAGTGTATTGAAAATTTTGAAAATATTCGCATGGAAATTGTTTGTAAGGAAATGAATTAACAAAGCAACTACTGTTACATCATAACCAAAAGATACGTGCCCATGTGTTGTAAAAATGTCAGCTCTATAGCTTCAGCATATTTCGAGAAAATAATTTAATATTCTGATGATAGGAAGTTGCTCACAAATATCACCTTAAAAGCATAATGCGATAAGAGTTTTGTTATGTAATATTAGTTACACTTAAAACATATACAGCACCTAGGTAACTTTGCTTTGTACTGTAATATTGTTTTGATTAGTTTATTGATTACTTTTATAAGGCTAAAAGTACCATCAATATCAATTCCAATTTATCATGTCATACTCAATCTTTTTTTTTGGGGATATCACTTTCTTTATGAATGATGTGTGTCATCCATTTGGTACAGTATAGTTGTACTATGGAATTTAAGTGAATATTCCTTCTTAACTCTCTATTATGTTATTAAGATTTAAAACACAAGTGCAATATTAAGAAATTGGTGTTAGTACTTTTGTTTTACAGACAATATAGATAATATCAAATAACGACATAAAATTTCACGTTCCGTTTGAAGTTTGTGCACCACTGTTTTCTTAATCCAACAGGTTGCTTATTCATACACACAACCCTTCCTCTTTCCATACTTACCGCTTGCTGCCCGCGCACGACGTCAAGGTCAGAAAAATGCGCTTGCTTTGACATCACTGATCTACGGATTCAATTTCCCATGTTGTGGCATAAAATTCTCCAGAGGATATGCAAGCCACTGAACTCTACTATTTGAAATTATACGGAACAATAGCGGAATTTGCATTCTACAGACAATAAGCTTACGAATAAGAAACTGAAATTCCATAAACAAAGATGCAATGAAATGAAAATGAAAGTGAAGTGCTCATAAATTGCTGAACTGGCGACCTCCAGCAGCAAGACAGACGACGCAGATAAGATTCTCGTGCGCTATCAGAGATTCCTGGCATATCAGGAGTAAATTCACAGACTATGATTATTATAGATATCTCGCAACGTTGGGAAAAAAGACCGGAGTTCTGGTTACAACACTAAAGCAGTGACGTGCGATCTGCGATTAGTATGTAAATTATGAAAACGCTGTTGATGAGTTATTGGCAGGTAGTCCGGTTTCTGTAGGAAGGTGTGAAGTCATTCTAATGGAAATTACAACTCTATTTCACTTCACTGTTGACTGATGAGTACAAAATTGTAATAAACTGTAATGGCCTCTACCATAGACTTTTGTGCGAGATCGTGCGTATTTGCTTGTTTTCCGCACAGAACCAATACGCGGTAAGTGTGAAATACCACATTCAGTATTCCCAACGTAACACACATAACAATTTCCCTCTTCTTACCGCTTAAGCGCCATATTCATTTTACTGCTTTAGGCTTTTAACATATTATTTTTAGAGACGTTTAACATAGTAATAATTATAAATTGGAAACTTACCACTGCAATTTCACCTAAATTGCAATGTTAATTATTGTTTTTAAATATTTGCAAAAATTAAGTAAACTCTACAACACCACAAAAGTTACTGCATTTGTAATGCAAGTAACTTTAAGGAAGCCGTGAAAAAATCAACAAGATTCAGGACGCCGATGTTATTACTGCAATATGTTATATAAATAATATTGTTAAAATATTAAAATAAAAAATAAATCATTACATAACCTTACCGTTTGTTTTAAGTTCGCATTTATAGACTGGGGGGGGGGGGAGACAGACGTATATCACGGCCTGCTGGAATATAGTAAACACAGAAAACATTTTATAACAACAATGTTGAAGATAGGTATATTTGTTTTCCAAAGTTGCCGTCATTGAACAAAAACCAAGATGGAGATTTCATTGCAACTAATTAGAAATTCGTCTTTCAGGTATGTAATAAACGATCTTCGCACAAAATAATGTACGATACACGAGCGTATGTTTGTTTTCATGTTCTCGGAAATTAAAAAAGCTCAACTACGTTTCGCTTTTTCAATCTTTTCCTCGAACATGAAAACGTCAACATACCGCTCTTGTAACGCATATTACTATTACGTCAGTGGCGATTCCTCCATGAAGGATATGAGGATGATCCTACAGTTTAATTTCGTGTCTCTGAGGATAGAAAACATTTCAATTATAGATTTTGATTTTTAATTTGTCCCGACGTAATAATTTTCTTCACACTTCCAGTTTCTGTCGTGAGTTGTCACCACTGCACATCTCAGACCTTAGACCGAGGAACCATCCACATATCTTACAGCAAACGGTTTTTTCTAGCAGTGAAGTTACGGACAGGGAAGGGTGCGGAGGTCAGGTTATGGCTTGACTTTAACCGCGTTTGAGGATGTGACCGTGTATCCTAATACTACGACCCTTCTTTCTGAGTGGTGGAGACCCTGTCAGAGACTACAATACGTATTTTCAAGTAGGCCTACCCTTGCAGCCTCCTTAAATGCAATTCATTGGTAATTTTAAAAGATCGGAATAAACGAAATAGTATATAATTTAAAATGATATAATATAAAAAATAAAATGAATAAAAGCCGAAATTACATAAAAATAGATAAAATAAGATATAATAAACACAAGAATTAACAGGACTTTCAGATGACAGCATAGCCGAAACAATATCTGAAGTTGTATTTGATCATTTTTACTTGAAATAACTGAGGAGTAGATATGGGATAGATAGATAGATAGATAGATAGATAGATAGATAGATAGATAGATAGATAGATAGATAGATAGATAGATAGATAGATAGATAGATAGATAGATAGATAGATAGATAGATAGATAGATAGATAGATAGATAGATAGATAGATAGATAGATAGATAGATAGATAGATAGATAGATAGATAGATAGATGATAGATGATAGATGATAGATGATAGATGATAGATAGATAGATAGATAGATAGATAGATAGATAGATAGATAGATAGATAGATAGATAGATAGATAGATAGATAGATAGATAGATAGATAGATAGATAGATAGATAGATAGATAGATAGATAGATAGATAGATAGTCTGCCGATCGGTTAATAGGTTGATGGATAATTGGGGTTCTACTGTAGAATGTTATGTTTTATTTATCGACTCTCGCAACTGCAGAGGTTATATCAGCGTCGCCGGATGTGCCGGAATTTTGACCCGGAGGAGTTCTTTTACATGCCAGTAAATCTACTGACATGAACCTGTCGCATTTAAGCACACTTAAATGCCATCGACCTGGCCCGGGATCGAACCCGCAACCTGGGGCATAGAAGGCCAGCGCTATACCAACTGCGCCAACCAGGCCGACTCTACTGTAGATCAAGCTGAACCACGAACTACTTGCACGAGACTGAAAGGCCCCCTCCCATTTCAATTCGTTAATTCTTTGTTTTTTTTACATAGATTCCTTATGGAAATGTTAAATCTGTAGAAAACACACGGTAGCATTATTAAGAGGACGCGCAATCCATGTATGTTAAATAAAATTAACATTTTCTCAAGATCTATTGTTCTCAGGTCCCTAAAATGATTACAGTTCGTAAATCTACGTGTGCTGAGTATTCTGAAATTTGTCTCTTTTTATGTTATTTCTTGTTTGATAAAAATTCCATTTTCATCAGTTTTAAAATTCCATTTTTTATCAACAGTAATCTCACTAGAGGTTTTGATTTATCTAGAGAAAATCAAAACTCGAGTGGGATTTAATTGACTATTACACGATTAGAAGAAAGTATGTAAAGATTAGAAGTAACAAAGTACTCCAATACAATAAAATATTAATTGACTTACGAAAATACAACTGTCTTCAAATGTATTATTGTACCATCTCAACATTACAAATATTACGCTAGATGCATGCTAGATGGCAGTAGTGAGCAATGCCTTCTCGTCGAGAAGTTCTCGATCTATTATACACGATGGCAATGTTACTAGTCAAGAAGGCTTTGTTGATTCAGTTTCATTTTTATTATTAACACAGTTGCATTCCACTTCAATTATCCGAATCCCAGTAATCAACGTCACTTGACAGATGATTTTCAATAAATCTTAGTATTAAACAATCTCTGATACGTGACTATCCATAATATCATATAGCAGAAGCTATAACATAACCTAACTAATATACACAAGTGTTAGAAAAGTTTTAATTAACGACGATGACATAAAAATAAACATGAATAACTTTAAAAGGAATAATTATTGAATGTACAATTTTCAAATTTGAATGTAGTTGGTGGTTCAATTGATGTTATATTGGACGTGTGCGTAATAGAAGTGGAACTCGTTGATTTAGGCCTACATGGTGTATTCAACTTATTCAGGATTTCCGAATGGTGCTCTTCATTTATTTGTAAATCGGATTTCAGAATATGCATAGGTATGATAAGTGATTTTTATTGATTCTTGTTCTTGAATGCCAATGCAAGTCATATTTGAAACTGCTGTGCATCGACTGGAGGGGTTTGTAATTATATATATATATATATATATATGACGTCCAGACCAGCGCAGTTTCAAATGTTGGCAAACAAAGAAACAAATGCTAGGGACGCTATAAAATTAAACAAATGCTAGGGACGCGATAAAATTGTGCGATAAGCAGCCATGATTGGTTGAAATACGTCCTTTCGTACAGTTTTATTGGTCAAAAGTAGTATGATGTAGTAAGAGTGTAATAGTCAGTTTTAAAAATGTTATAAGAAATAGTTTTAACAAAAAGACGTCGACCTGGTTGGCGAGTTGGTATAGCGCTGGCCTTCTATGCCCAAGGTTGCGGGTTCGATCCCGGGCCAGGTCGATGGCATTTAAGTGTGCTTAAATTCGATAGGCTCATGTCAGTAGCATGTAAAAGAACTCCTGCGGGACAAAATTCCGGCACATCCGGCGACGCTGATATAACCTCTGCAGTTGCGAGCGTCGTTAAATAAGACATAGCATTAACAAAAGACAACTTCACAATGCTGAGGACATGTAGATTTACAAACTGTAAAAATGTCAGGGACGTGAGTGTAGTAAATCCTGAGGAAATATCCCTTTTATTTAACATAGGAGTTCCGTGTCCCTCGAGTGTGAACAGTGCGTGCTGTGCCGGTCTGCCAGCTCCGCGAACTGCCCGGGCGCACGTCGAGTTCCGCCGTGTGTCTCCAGGGTTCGGACTGTCTTGACGACTCTCTCCCGCACGCCGCCCGGTGGCGCCGCGCTGCGGACAGCTCGAGAACCGCGGTCGCCTCGCAGATCCGTTGCGGCGGGTCCGGGATTCGAGTCGCGCGACGTGGCAACACGGTCAATAAATCCGCCGTCGCGCCGGTTGAGCAACTCCGCAGCACGTGGTCGCGTACTACAGGGTGTTCGACGAGCCGTTGACCTCCGCGCTGCGGCGAAAATAGCCCGCCTTGGCGCTCGTCAGTGAGAGCCCTGCCGCAGACATGGACAGACGCCGCAACTCCCAGTTCCAGCGCAAGGTGTCCATCCGCATCGGTGAGGAGCAGTGTTGCCACAGTTCAACGCACACCGTCGTCAGTTGCTCTTGGGAAATCAGGTTTTTTTCTTGCTGCAGGTACCGGTACGTGCGTGGTTAGGTTAGCGTCTGTTAGCTGTTGGAAACCTTGTCATTGTTTGTCTACGTACTTTTCTTGAATTCAGACATGCGCACCTTCTGCTTCACTCCTACGCACGGTGATAGAAGTACCGTAACAGGCGAATGGGAACGTGTTACAAATTTGCAAGAAAGAAAGGTCAGGCACCATTAGTGACAGTTCCCCCTGTACAGCATTACGAAGACTGTCTGCACTCATGTCCTGACCGGCACAAGAAGGTGCAATGTCACCAAATCAGTGTGTCGATCAAGTTCAGCTATGAATTTAGGGCGAATGTCCCCCGGATTCCAGGTTATCCCCCACCCCTCAGAGATTTCAGACTTTTCTAACTAAAAAATATAATTTATTCATGACCATAACGAAAAATATGCCTTTACTAAATACTTTTGCGTTTGTAAAGTAGGCTTTTATTCAACATTACTTTATTCCACTAGTGAGATAAAGACTTTACCTCACAGTTTGAACTTTATCTCACAGTTCATTAATATGTTCCTAGTACCCGGGCACACACGTATACTTTTCCATTCAACTATTACTCAAGAAGTTAATATGTTAGTTACTAGATGTCACTACCTCTACTTCTTTGTTACCATTTCTTAAATATACATACACTCAATCTCCTTCTCTTTTCTCTATCTGCTACGTCGTAATTTGTACATTACATCCATATCTAATATGCATCTTTTTAAAATTTAGTAATAATTTACCTTTTGGGATGCGAGGAGACTTGAACCTGCGAAGTTGGGTTTATAGGATTTTAAAACAACACGCGTTAGCCAACTGAGCTAAACAGACACGATGATTAATTAAGTTTTAATATTCCTCTTAAGTTTACAGAAATAAACTGTGAAATTATTTTAATCACATTAGTCCCGTGAACACTTCTAAATAATCCCTGAATCTTCAAAAAGACGAAAATACACGTTTAAAGTGAAAAAAATATATATTAAAATTATATCATTAATTATAATTTGTTATTTATCCAACGCCTTAGGTACCATTATTTACTAATCATGGCCTCCTACATCATGACCTACCTAGTACACGTATTGATTCTAAAATCAATGCCATTGTATGTGATAACATGAGGACTTATTTTCAACATATTTTCTTTTATAAAACATAATTTTTCGTTATGGTTATGGATAAAATTACGTATGGTACTTGTGAGCGTGATCTTTATTGCACTTACCTCACAAGTACCATAAATAACTATTATACAATATTATATTTTAATTTGGTATCATTTTCCAGTAACAAATAGAATTCTGTTATGTAGGTTTTCAAGTAGGTAGTTGTTTTCTTGACGGTCGGGACTTTTTTTTTCTTTATTAATGTAGAAGGTTTTGGCGACAATTTGCATACCTGAGTTTACCGGCCGACCTTGATTGGTTGAAATTTAAATCATCTGAATTTTCAGTCTTGATTATGACAGTTTAGTAAGGTGTGCTATGTTTTTATTAGCGTAGTTTTTACTGTTAGTTTTCTTTAGCAAATATAATAATTTTAGTCATAGCATATACAGTAAATGTAAATATAAATATTTCAGTGTACGATGATAAAAAAAAAACATTGTTTACTTTTCTTAAACACAAGAAATGTATTGAGGAGTCAATGTAAAGTGCATTCGTTTCATTTAATGAAGAAAATTCTCAATTCACTTTAAGTGAAAGTGGAATCTGTGAACCGGTAATCCCATCTGTATGGTACCTTCATCTAGTGCTGTTAGTGGTGAGTCAATGAATAAAACGGTTGGACGCAAAATCTAAAATCATAGTGAATGAAAAACTGTAGTCTAAATATAATTGGTTGTATTTCGATCGTAATGTGGGTGGTGCATTTTGTTAACTGCGTCAAATGCATTTAAAAGTGACATCAAAGCTCTTCAAAAAAAAAAAAAAACAGGTGGATATTTTTAACAGTGCCTTTTAAACTTTAGAAAAGATGCTGGAAGGTACGAATTATTGTTTCTTCTACTTTCGGTTCCACGTCCCGCCGGCATAATATAAATTTGATGTTGAAATGAAACTGAGAGGTGAGATGACTGTACAAATATACATAATCTGGAAAAGTGAATAAGCGAGTTTTCGTAATGTCGGGGATCAGTGATAGGTTAGGTTTGGTTTGTTTACGCTTTTTTATACCTTGGTTATGCGCTCTTTGGTAGATAGTACACAAATAGAATTATCCTAGACGGAAGAAAGGAGTGATATTCCAATATTTGTCATACAACTGAGTTATGTGACGATTTCGTGTGAAAATGTCTGAGAAAATCATTGGTCGGATATTATAAGAAACGAAGTTTTTTGGAACGCGTGGGATGAGTTTACAGCTTTCGCAGTGATCAAATCGTTTTCTGTTATTTAAGTTTTTTTTTTTCTGTCGTGTGTTGTGCGTAGCGGGATCGAAGATTCACACAGATATTCATGTGGGTGTATGTGAGAGAAAATAGAATTTAAATTACTGTTACTGACAGGGCACGCACCCTTTTGTCTCCAACCCTAACTTGCTTACTTACTGGCTTTTAAGGAACTCGAAGGTTCGTTGCCGCTCTCACATAAGCCCGCCATCGGTCCCTATCCTGTGCAAGATTAATCCAGTCTCTACCATCATATCCCACCTCCCTCAAATCCATTTTAATATTACCTTCCCATCTACGTCTCGCCTCCCCAAAGGCCTTTTTCCCTCTGGCCTCCCAACTAACACTCTATATGCATTTCTGGATTCGCCCATACGTGCTACATGTCCTGCCCATCTCAAACGTCTGGATTTAATGTTCCTAATTATGTCAGGTGAAGAATACAATGCGTGCAGTTCTGTGTTGTGTAACTTTCTCCATTCTCCTGTAACTTCATCCCTTTTAGCCTCAAATATTTTCCTAAGCACCTTATTCTCAAACATCCTTAATCTCTGTTCCTCTCTCAAAGTGAGAGTCCAAGTTTCACAACCATAAAGAACAACCGGTAATACAAGTGTTTTATAAATTCTAACTTTCAGATTTTTGGACAGCAGACTGGATGATAAAAGCTTCTCAACCGAATAATAACAGGCATTTCCCATATTTATTCTGCGTTTAATTTCCTCCCGAGTGTCATTTATATTTGTTACTGTTGCTCCCAGGTATTTGAATTTTTCCACCTCTTCAAAGGATAAATCTCCAATTTTTATATTTCCATTTCGTACAATACTCTGGTCACGAGACATAATCATATACTTTGTCTTTTCGGGATTTTCTTCCAAATCTATCTCTTTACTTGCTTCAAGTAAAATTCCCGTGTTTTCCCTAATCGTTTGTGGATTTTTTCCTAACATGTTGACGTCATCCGCATAGACACTCCACCCTAACACCGCGCAAATATTGAAATTTGAGGTTAAAACTTGTTTCAGAATCATTTCCAACCCAACATATTGTTTTAATCTTATTCCAGTGTTACCTAATTCGTGTTTGGCATCTAACGGTGATTAAATGGAAGAAGAATCGTATGTCAGTCAGTGCCTTTAAGGCATCTTCACAAGGAAGGAACGTGATCTGCCCACTCAAATCTCCCTCCCTAAATTAAACTGCCTTGTAGCCCATGGTAGGCAATCGTGTGTGTCCTGTTTGTTTTACAGTTGATTTACGTGATCAATTATATCATCTTCTCATAAGATCTTATGTAAACAAATGAGTGGCGCGGTAAAAACATCACGTGATTGGTGGGGCGGCGTGCACATGTGTTGTGGTTAACATGAATGAAGTAGAGCGGCTGTATTGTGCAACGAGAGCCGAAATATCCACGGCTGAAAAAAAGCGACGCCGATCGTCTGTTACGCCAGATGTGACATCAGTTATGTTCTATAATTATGACCCAGTGCCGTACGTGGAAGTGTCACAGTCTGCTTTATTCGCTATTGTTAGGAAGCGTGTTTTTCGGTGATTTAGGCGTTGTTGCTGCCACTGTTTCGGTGATTATTTCGTGAAATAAGCTGTCAAGTGTTTTATAGCCCTGCAACAAACATTTCAAAGTGCGCAGAACCCAAGAGCTGTTACCGGTCGTACAGGAGTGGGGATTAAGAATTGTTGCCAGACTAGCAACACTAAAATCCTCCCACGTAACAACCCATTTCCACACTTGACTTAAGAATACATGTCTGTGCATTATAATGATGTTCATTAATGTACTGTACTTGAATAGCTTTCTGCATCCAATACTGGTTTAGTGTCCCTCCGGTATTCACACTTTTATTATCGCTAGTACTTTTAGAATATATGATTATGTCTCGTGACCAGAATATTGTATGAAATGGAACTATAAAAATTGGAGATTTATCCTTCGAAGAGGTGGAAAAATTCAAATATCTTGACACTCGGGAGGAAATTAAACGCAGAAATGGGAAATGTCTGTTATTATTCGGTTGAGAAGCTTTTGTCATCTAGTCTTCTGTCAAAAAATCTGAAAGTTAGAATTTATAAAACAGTTATATTACCGGTTGTTCTGTATGGTTGTGAAACTTGGACTCTCACTTTGAGAGAGGAACAGAGATTAAGGGTGTTTGAGAATAAGGTTCTTAGGAAAATATTTGGGGCTAAGAGGGATGAAGTTACAGGAGAATGGAGAAAGTTACACAACGCAGAACTGCACGCATTGTATTCTTCACCTGACATAATTAGGAACATTAAATCCAGACGTTTGAGATGGGCAGGCCATGTAGCACGTATGGGCGAATCCAGAAATGCATATAGAGTGTTACTTGGGAGGCCGGAGGGAAAAAGACCTTTGGGGAGGCCGAGACGTAGATGGGAAGATAATATTAAAATGGATTTGAGGGAGGTGGGATATGATGGTAGAGACTGGATTAATCTTGCTCAGGATAGGGACCGATGGCGGGCTTATGTGAGGGCGGCAATGAACCTCCGGGTTCCTTAAACGCCAGTAAGTAAGTACTTTTAGAAATAGGCCTGTCTTTCATTGTATAGAAGATGTTTATTTACGATCTTAGTAATAAAAACAGTCTTATACTCACACAGCCAATAGCTCGTAAGTTTTGTGTAAATTCCTTATTAATAATCACTATAATACATACGTCGTGTACAACAATACAACTGTTATAGAACTATGTTATAGTTTCGTCAGTATTTTATTACGGAAGGTAACGCTACGGAAGGTAACGCAATAACTGAGATTCTATATTGCATCCGATAGTGTGCACTAGTGTGCCGCGCAAAGTGTCGATGGTACACTGACGTTCAAAGATATCTGATCCTACTAATTGATAGTGATCGATAATTTGTTGGTGTAAGCACAGTTTAGTATATACAGTTGCGAAGCTCAATACTTACTAAATATGCAAACATAGACAGTTGAAATATGCATCCATAGATAGTTGCTAGCCATCAGGATCGCTACTATCGCCTCATCACAGAGACTTTCCCTAGCAGACGATAAAATGTATTGTATTATTGATATCGCGTTCTTTTGAAAAATAAACACCTTCCTTCCACTATTGAAATATGAAATACACAATGTTTATATATTATTTTCATGAAGTATATATTATATTTTATAAACTCACCTTCCTGGATCTTTCGGAAGAAGGATAACTCTGACCTCTTTTTCTTAGAATTTATAGTGCTACAAACGTCTCCTTGTCCCATATTATTATTCAAATTATTGTATTGTAGCCATTTACAGTTATTACAACCGATAACGAAAATTTCACAGTTTACACAACTTTTCACAACAATGCGAAATACGGCACAGTCAATGCCTTTTCGATCTAGACCAGGCCGTAATGTTTGTTCGGGTTTTCTATTTCAGTGTATGGAGCTCAGTGAAATATTATATTATAACTTTATTGCGTATCATAACTAAGTTTTATTTAGTGTAATGTGTCCGTAAGTTCCCTTTACTTCTTGTTGCATAATATGTTGCAGAAATAATTACAAAACTGTGTTATTTTAATGTGAAGAGAATTTTACATCTTAACATAATCTTTTCGCATCAACATTTTAAGTTTAGAATGGAAGCTATTTTGAGGTTTAATAAAAGAGAATTTATATTGTGATTTAATATAGCACATCTACCTTCCTTAATAAAGACAGAAAATTTATCATACCACTCCTATGAAATTAGTGTACGTACGATTGTTACTTAGTCTCTTAGGTAGTAGATAAATACAATAATTCAGTACTCAATTGTAGTATTAAAATACAGACAAATTGAATGTGCGGAGTATCATACATGACATTATGCTTAATTATAATGTATAATTGCGAATTTAGGAATATAAGTTAAATATAGTAAACATAACCTATAATATTTCCATGTGAATGGCAGGGCATTGGAGACCACTAAAATTAGACAGAAAGGGGCAACTGGGACAGTAAACATAACCTATAATTTCAACATATCTAAATATCCGTGCGGTGCAACTGAAAATTATTGAATCGTGCATAAATGAATATATGTACAATAATTTCGCAATATTTAATCGAAATAAAGGCAGGTATTACACATACGAACAACGTAATTTTCACACCAAAAATAATATTTCATCTTAACTCGCAAGTGATTTATGTCTGAAGTGTCTCATAATCATTGTTTTAAATTTTATTAATGGAATTACACTACATTTTAGAGAAATATATGTTACTCTTTATGCATTCCAACTAACATATCGTTGAAACGCCGCTCTTCGTGATCGGGTTGAGCGAGTTACATGGTCTGCCTTACGGCCTGTATTAGATCACGATGGCTGTGGCACAGTCTATTGTTCCTAGTACTCACAACGCTCCAAGCGGCTAGCAACTATCGCGAGAAATGCAAAAAATCATCCCAAGCTTCGCAACTGTATATACTAAACTGTGGTGTAAGCACAGTCTACTATATACAGTCGCGAAGCTCAATATGTAGTAAAAATGCAAACATGGTATTTGCTCACCACTAGGATCGCTACTATCGCCTCATCATCGCAGATCTCTCTCCTAGCAGGCGACAAAATATGTTACACTTTCGTTGTCGTGTTCTTTTGGAAAAATTAACACCTTCCTTCCATTATTGAAATACTAAATGCATAAAGTTAATTTATTATTTTAATGAAGTATATTAAATTCCACCATAAACTCGAAGATACCTGCAAGAAATAAGTTAATATAATTTTTGTTTGTGCAAAACGAACTGAAATTTACTATAATAGCTTCACTCATTCAAGATTACAGCGATAATTAACTATGAAACCGATAAATATTAATTTGCATTTCTCTTTACAACAATAATAATGACAATATGAATTAATGGAGTAACTTACGTGTACCGGTACTTGTAGTGTAGGCTTACGTAGTTAACAAAGCGGGATGAGGTTAAGCAATAATAATCACACCAGAATTGGAAATAAAACGTGATCAATAAATTTTATTGTAACAGACTTTTTCTACGTCTCTAGTAAAGCAACAAATAAAAATAACAACAAAATTAACAGCTATAATTAAAAACATATCCTTTGAAGAAAAAAGTAGGCCTAAGCAATAATAATCCCACCAGAATTGAAAATAAAACGTGATCAATAAATTTCATTAAAACAAAATTAATTTTTCTACGTCTTTAGTAAAATAACACATAAAAATAATAACAAAATTAATAGCTACAATTAAAAATATATCCTCTGAAAAAAGTAGACCTAACCTTTATTTCTCTGGAAATTTAGCAGCCTAAGTGACAGAACTTTAACCGGTATCTAATGTCCTTTCGGTTAGACTGAAACATTTCATTGTGAAATTTAAGGATATAATGTATTCTAACAGTCACAAAGAACTTCAAATTAACAGTTTTGTTTCTCGACAGTATTCTTGTCGAAACCCAGGAAACTTTCTGAATCTTTCGGAAATCGGAAAAAGGATAACTCTGGCCTCTTTCTCTTACTGTTGCTACAGTTTATAGCACTACAAACGTCTCCTCCTTGTCCCATATTATTATTCCAATTATTATATTTTAGCCATTAACATTTTCATTACAACCAATAACGAACATTTCACAAGCATCAATGTGAAATACGCAACGAGCTAGCACTCGATAGAAATACGACACAGTCCAAAGTCGACCATGGACAGTCTATTGTTTCTAGTTGCTAACCGCTTGGAGCGCTTTATCACGAGATTTGCAAAAAAAACACCTCAAGCTTCGCGACTGTATATAGTAGACTGTGGTGTGTGACTTCTTTAGTTATTACTTCTATGAATAGACGGCGAAGATAATAGTCAGTGTTGCCAATGGTACATAAAAAATATACCCTCATTATAGAATTCAATTTTTCATACCACTCTGTTGATTGTAAAACAACACTGGGTTTAGCTGCAAACCGCTGATATTGTCAATTATGAAATACATAAAATTAGTATTATCCTCATTCCATACGGCACAACGCTTGGTCGCTCTGAGTTGCTTGTCTTGCATCTTGATCATAATAATAATTATATCCGTCAGCAGGCTTAAGATAAGATATGTAATCCCAAAGTTATTGATTGCTGTCAGCTTACTGGTGATAACACATCAGTATTACAAAGTATACTCATATTATTGTGAGGGGTGATAGAAGTTATCCCTGGCAGGGATGTTAATATGAATTTATGAAAGGGGGATAACTTTCCAACGGGGGAATCCCCCATCCCCTCGTTAATTCGCACCCTGCTGACTTATCCCGTAGTTGGGAAGTTCGCTTACACGATCATAAAATCGTAGGTCGGATGTCTTTGAACGCCAGTGTACAACTGGGCCTGATCGATTATCATGCCATATTTTGAACAAAGAATACACCTACAGCCATATTCTAATTATTCTGTGTTCTTTGTTTTGTTCTTCTATAGTTACGATGCAACCATCATCATAAAATGACAATCGATATAAAAACTTAAAACTGAAGAGTCCACTGCAAGAATGATGGATGTCACTTTCTTGTCGAAAATGAACCAAGACTGTCAATGCATAGCTTAAGACATATAGAATGTACATAGAGAGTTATATGGCATTAACACTGATAGTCATTGTCCAGTAATGATCGGAAATCACAGTTAAGCTTTGAGCGCTAAGCATTTCAAACTTTCAGTTGCTTCTCCTGAGAAATGCATTCGAAATGGCATCCATTGTTCTTGCAGTGGACTCTTCAACTCTTATCAAAAAGTTTTAATTTATTCAATTAGGTACTAGTGCAATCAGTAAATAATTAACCTTTGGCGAAATTTCATGCCTAAACCACACGCTAGACTCTAGAGGCCCCGTAGCCCTCGCTATGAACATCTTCATTTCGCCCTTGATACATAAATTACTATTTTGTGTTGTGCATCATTGTTTACGTAAATAAAACAAATGAAAATGAACATGGCACATAAACATTATTAAAAAAAAACAAAATGTAAGTAAGGTTCGATATCATTTAATTCCCTAGATTACGTACATATTTCTTTAATTGTATTTAAGGGGAGAGGATGGTAATTTTTAAAACTTTTTTCCTATTTGGTGTAAAATATTAATTTTTTGTATGTAGAGAGCTCATGGCTGTAGCAACTCAACAAAATATAAATATTTTGAATAAATGATTTGGGAGCCAGGTTTGAAAAAAAAATGTACCCAATGGAGGATTTTACTAAACGCGATATATCTAAGCCATTTTTAAAGATAAATTCAAACACTATGTTACAATTTATTTGTAAAAGAACGCTCTACAAACTGTCTGTAACAGAATTTTGATATTAGTTCCTACATTTGTAAAATAAACAATTAAAATTTAATAACAATTTTTTTTATTTTCTTTCTTGCAACAGAGAGACTTATTTTTAAAATGAAATCAATTAGGGAAATTCCGTTACAGAGAAAAGTTTCCTAATAGTCTAGAGAATGTGTATTCTAATTTTCATTCATATATCTTTAATAGTTCAAAAATTATATCGATTTTTGTCTGGCTATGTAGCAAAAAAAAAATAAAGTTCCAGAAACAGCAATCAAAGGGGGTGTGATTTAATAATCCAGAGCGCAGGAACTTTAAAAATGGCGTCTCAACATCCAATAAGGGCACAGATACCCACAAAATGTTATACAATGTATTCCACACACATCACAGAGTATTTTGAAGAAAAATTTGGTTTTGAAAAAAAAATGAAGTTCCGGAAACAACAAACAAAGGGCGGTGTGATTTAAAAATTATACAATGTATTCTACACATATCACAGAGTATTTTAAGGAAAAAAATTGTTTTTTGAAAATTTACTCATTTTTCACCAAAAATACCATCCTCTTCCCTTAAGTGACATATTGATTTTACTGCTTTAGGCCTTTACATATTATTTTTTAGAGACGTTCAGTATAGTAATAATTATAAATTGGAAACTTACCAGTGCAATTTCACCTAAATTGCACTGTTAATTATTGTTTTTAAATATTTGCAAAAATTAAGTAAACTCTACAACTCCACTAAAGTTACTGCATTCGTGATGCAAGTAACATTAAGGAAGCCGTGAAAAAATCAACGAGATTCCAGACTCATCATAGACTGGGGGAAAAAAAGACAGACGTATATCACGGCCTGCTGGAGTATAGTAAACACAGAAAACATTTTAAAGCAACAATGTTGAAGATAGATATTTTTGTTTTGCAAATTTGCCGTCATTGAACAGAAACCAAGATGGAGATTCCATTGCAACTAATTAGAAATTTCTCTTTCAGGTATGTAATAAACGATCTTCGCACAAAATAATGTACGATACACGAGCGGTATGTTTTCTTTCAATTCTTGGAATTAAAAAAGCTCAACTACGTTTCACTTTTTCAAACTTTTCCTCGAACATGAAAACTTCAACATACCGCTCTTGTAACGCATATTACTATTGTGCTGTGCGTCATTGTTTACGTAAATAAAACAAATGAAAATGAATATGGCACATAAGCATTATTAAAAAAAATGTAAGTAAGGTTCCATATCATTTAATTTCCTAAATTACATACATAATTTCTTTAATTGTATTTAAATTTCTCTTTCTGAAATGTCCTGTCGTAGTTTTCGTTCGCCTCGTCTGTTTTCAGATGTCGTTAAAGTCCTTGGAAGTTGCATTCTACACTCAGGGAGTATTTCTGTATTCCCGTACCATTTCTCTCATTCTTTACTTATTTCATAATCATGACAATTTGATACGCTGCTATAGACATCTAACAGAACACAGCGTACCATACTATTCTTCGCAGTCCTTACGTCATCTTTGTTGAATGGATCCCTTTCATAGGCTTACCAGATAAAAAAAAGTAAAGCAGAGCGTTTTATCTGAAAAAAAAAACAGGACACATGATAACATGACACGTCACGTGGTGCTTATTTTCAGTAGTGTATGGTACAATAAGTGTTCGTATACAGAATTCGAAATAATGAAATTTAATTCACTATTAGATGTTATACATTAGTAATATACGTTACAAGAGCGGTATGTTGACGTTTTCATGTTCGAGGAAAAGATTGAAAAAGCGAAACGTAGTTGAGCTTTTTTAATTTCCGAGAACATGAAAACAAACATACCGCTCGTGTATCGTACATTATTTTGTGCGAAGATCGTTTATTACATACCCGAAAGACGAATTTCTAATTAGTTGCAATGAAATCTCCATGTTGGTTTCTGTTTAATGACGGCAACTTCGGAAAACCAAAATATCTTTCTTTAGCATTGTTGCTATAAAATGTTTTCTGTGTTTACTATATTCCAGCAGGCCGTGATATACGTCTGTCTTCCCCCCCCCCCCAGTCTATAAATGCGAACTTAAAACAAACGGTAAGGTTATGTAATGATTTATTTTTCATTTTAATATTTTAGCCATATTATTTATATAACATATTGCAGTAATAACATCGGCATCTGGAATCTTGTTGATTTTTACATGGCTTCCTTAATGTTACTTGTATCAGGAATGCAATAAGTTTCGTGGAGTAGTAGACTTTACTTAATTTTTGCAAATACTTAAAAACAATAATTAACATTGCAATTTAGGTGAAATTGCAGTGGTAAGTTTCCAATTTATAATTATTACTATGTTAAACGTCTCTAAAAATAATATGTTAAATGCCTAAAGCAGTAAAATGAATGTCGCGCTTAAGCGGTAAGAAGAGGGAAATTGTTATGTGTGTTACGTTGGGAATACTGACTATGGTATTTCACACTTACCGCGTATTGGTTCTGTGCGGAAAACAAGCAAATACGCACGATCTCGCACAAAAGTTTATACCTTGTTTAATTTCCTGATTGTTGGTACTTATTTAGCGGCCAATTTGTTTCAGGAAGAAACGTTGTTTTTTTCACCAGTTAAATATGTACTTGTGGAAATTCACATAATATAGATGTCTTCAATTAAATTTTAGGAACATAATTCCATTCTAATAGACTCCAGACACAGATGCTTTCTCTCTTTGGTCCACTGAAAAAGAAAAGCAGGACGGTTTTTTTTATTTTGTATAATGCCGGCTGGACAAAGCAGGACATGTGCGGCGAAATCCGGACGTCTTGTATTAATAACCCTCCTTTCACACATCAGGGTACGCACACGTAGAACGCTGGGAAGTCTGCGTTTGCTTGCACTTATAGGTCAGGAGCTGAGATCTGGCTCGAGAGGGGAAAGAATGGGCAATCAAAAAGAGAGTTTATTTCATGACGGCCTATTGTGGACACACAGAAAACTGGAGACTATCACCAGTTTAAATAATTTCGAGGGAAAAATTGTTCCGGGGTCGGGCATCGAACCCGGGACCTTTGGTTAAACGTACCGACGCTCTCCCACTGAGCTACCCGGGAACTCTACCCGACACCGATCCAATTTTTCCCTCTATATCCACAGACCTCAAAGTGGGCTGACAACCGTCAAGCAACCAACTTCGAGTGCACACTAAATCCGTGTGACTTGAATTGTGGTTTTCTGTTACGTAAAGTGACGTGTATTATGCAAATCAAGATTTCAGGTATAACTCCCTGTAAAGTTGATTTGAATAATTTCGAGGGAAAAATTGTTCCGGGGCCGGGCATCGAACCCTGGTCGGTGTCTGGTAGAGTTCCCGGGTAGCTCAGTGGAGAGCGTTGGTACGTTTAACCAAAGGTCCCGGGTTCGATGCCCGGCCCCGGAACAATTTTTCCCTCGAAATTATTCAAATTAACTTTACAGGGAGTTATTCCTGAAAGCTTAATTTGCATATCACCAGTTTACTTTTCATAGTGAAAGATGTCTTCTTCGAATGAGGACAATTAAATTCTCCAGAATTAAAATTAAACGCTAGAGAAAACTTGAATTCAATTTTTATTTCAAAGCTGATGTCCTCCCAACATTTTTAGATGTTTTCTATTTGAATGTTGTTTGACTCTTTCATCCCATATCCCCTTCTTCTATATATAAGAGCTATCAACTGGTCACTCTCAATGACGATCATATCGTGGAATTAAGTGAAAAGAAAATAATATTACAAATGAAGAAAAACAACCATTGTCGAGTTGACTGCCAGCAACTGAAAGCTGGAAATGTTTCAAACATCCTTGTGAAGGTACACTGGGGTTCAAAGATATCTGACCTACGATTTTATTATCCTGTAAGCGAGCGAACTTTCCAACCACGGGATAAGTCAGAACCAAAGATATAAAATATTGACAAACTTTGAAACAGTTCCGCTAGTTCTGAATATGGGCTGTTAAAAATGTGTCGGGGAAAATTATTATGTAGATTAAGCATAAATTGTTATCATACTTGACAATATCAGCGGCTACAAGCTAAACTCAGTGTTGTTTTACAATCAGTAAAGTGGGATGAATTCTATAATGCGGGTATATTTATGTACGATTGGCAACAATGACTATTATCGTCGCCATCTATTCATGTGTGTATTTATTCACACTGCAATGGGTATATACCCGGTGGCAGTGGTAACTAATTACACTCAATAATGACAATAATAAACTTATTAATTAAAAATACAATTAATAATAATACTAATAATTAATACTACTACTACTACTAATAATAATAATAATAATAACAACAACAACAACAACAACAACAACAACAACAGGGAATATACTAAATTCAATGAAACGATCACTTAAAATAACATTTGAAATATTCTAATTTGTATCTTAAAACTAAGATCGAACTAAAACCCACGAGTATGATATGTTCATATCTGCACAAGTACCTTTCAACACTACACTCATTTCGCTGTCAACTCACTCACTGCACTGGAACTACGACACATTTCACTGATTCTATCCTGATTTCACTAACACTTCAAAAACATTTCACTGTTCAAATACTTTGCACTGCCACTATAAACTATAAAGCTTCACTGACAGGAACACGTTTCACTTACACAGCACACTTTACTGACACGACATACTTCTTCACTGATACAACACACTTCACTGACACAACATAATTCTTCACTGATACAACATTTCAATAACATATCATTTACACCCTTTAACTACTGTGTATAATTACCGTCTATTAGTAAGGTCCTTAAGCCTATTTTTAAATGCATTTTTGGTTGTTGGTAAAGCCTTTAGTAAGTCTGCAGGTAAAGCATTCCAGTCCCTGATAGTACGATTGAGAAAAGAAAACTTTCCAGTGTTCGTCCTCTGTCTTCTTTCCCTCAATTTATATGAGTGGTCGTTCCTTGAAGAGTAATTTGGCGGCTGCAACCTATTTTTTATTTCTCTCCAGGCAGGCTCACCTCTGTATGTTTTGAACAGTGCGCATAATCGAATTCGCGTTCTCCTGTCCGTGAGTGTGTCCCATTTTAATGGTGAATTACTACGACAGCACTTGAGAGCCCGTTTTTGAATCTTTTCCAGTGTCTTAATATGTTCTAATCTGTAAGGATCCCAACATGCAGCACCATATTCCATTACTGGACGTACTAGTGATTTATATGCGATCTCTTTGGATTTATCAGAACCTTTTCTTAGTACCCTCATCACAAAGTGTAACGCTCTCCATGCCTTTCCCGCTGTGTCTGTAACGTGTTCCCCCCAGCCGAGATCGCTGCTAAATGTCATAGAAGTAGTAACTAAAGAAACCACGCTTACACCAATAAATTATCGATCACTATCGATTAGTAAGGTCAGATATCTTTGAACGTCAGTAAAGCGACATTCAGTCCCAATTGTCGCATTCTTCTTCTGCATACCCTTACACCGGGCTCCTGTTGGAGGAAGGTCTTGTCCGTATCGTTGCACTTGACGCTGGTGTGCTTGCTGTCGCAGGAGAGCGCGCCAACTATGTGAACAGCCCGCACGTGATCGCCATGGTGGGGCTGCCTGCGCGCGGCAAGACGTACATCTCCAAGAAGCTGTCGCGCTACCTCAACTGGATCGGCATCAACACGAAGGTGTTCAACCTGGGCGAGTACCGGCGGCACGCCACCAGCGCCTACAAGAGCCACGAGTTCTTCCGGCCCGACAACCGCGAGGCCATGGCGATCCGCACGCAGTGCGCCATGGAGGCGCTGCACGACGTGTGCGCGTGGCTGGAGAGCGGCGGCGAGGTGGCCGTGTTCGACGCCACCAACTCCACGTGGGAGCGGCGCCAGATGATCCGCGAGATCGTGGTGGACAAGATGGGCTTCAAGCTGTTCTTCGTGGAGTCGGTGTGCGACGACCCGCAGATCATCGAGCAGAACATCATGGAGGTGAAGGTGAACAGCCCCGACTACAAGAACATGAACACGGAGGCGGCGCTGCGAGACTTCCTGCAGCGCATCCAGCACTACCAGGAGCGCTACACGGCGCTGGACGAGCGGCGCGAGGGCGAGCTCAGCTTCATGAAGATCTACAACACGGGCGAGAAGGTGGTGGTGCACAAGCACGAGGGCCACATCCAGAGCCGCATCGTGTACTACCTCATGAACATCCACATCACGCCGCGCACCATCTACCTCACGCGCCACGGCGAGAGCGACATGAACGTGGCGGGCCGCATCGGCGGCGACTCCGACCTGTCCGCGCGGGGGCGGCAGTACGCCGCCGCCCTGGCCGCCTACATCCAGCAGCAGGACATCGCGGGCCTGCGCGTGTGGACGTCCTGGCTGCGCCGCACCATCCAAACCGTGGCGGGCGTGCCGGCGCCGCAGGAGCGCTGGAAGGCGCTCAACGAGATCGACGCCGGCATCTGCGAGGAGATGACGTACGAGGAGATCGCCGAGAAGTACCCCGAGGACTTCGCGGCGCGCGACCAGAGCAAGTTCACGTACCGCTACCCGCGCGGCGAGAGCTACGAGGACCTGGTGGCGCGCCTGGAGCCCGTCATCATGGAGCTGGAGCGCCAGGGCAACGTGCTAGTGGTGAGCCACCAGGCGGTGCTGCGCTGCCTGCTGGCCTACTTCCTGGACAAGTCGGCGGACGAGCTGCCCTACCTGTTCGTGCCGCTGCACACCATCATCAAGCTGACGCCCGTGGCGTACGGCTGCAAGGTGGAGCACATCAAGCTGCCCATCGACTGCGTCGACACGCACCGCCCCAAGCCCAAGGTACGTGAAATGGGAGGAGGTACGCGAAAACACGTCCTTGTAAGGGAGCTGAGAAAAACGCGAAAACACGTCCTTGTAAGGGAGTTCGGAGCTGAGAAAAACGCGAAAACACGTCCTTGTAAGGGAGTTGAGAAAAACGCGAAAACACGTCCTTGTAAGGGAGTTGAGAAAAACGCGAAAACACGTTCTTGTAAGGGAGTTGACAAAAACGCGAAAACACGTCCTTGTAAGGGAGTTGAGAAAAACGCGAAAACACGTCCTTGTAAGGGAGTTGAGAAAAACGCGAAAACACGTTCTTGTAAGGGAGTTGACAAAAACGCGAAAACACGTCCTTGTAAGGGAGTTGAGAAAAACGCGAAAACACGTCCTTGTAAGGGAGTTGAGAAAAACGCGAAAACACGTCCTTGTAAGGGAGTTGAGAAAAACGCGAAAACACGTCCTTGTAAGGGAGTTGAGAAAACGCGAAAACACGTCCTTGTAAGGGAGTTGAGAAAAACGCGAAAACACGTCCTTGTAAGGGAGTTGAGAAAAACGCGAAAACACGTCCTTGTAAGGAAGCTGAGAAAAACGCGAAAACACGTCCTTGTAAGGGAGCTGAAAAAACGCGAAAACACGTCCTTGTAAGGGAGCTGAGAAAAACGCGAAAACACGTCCTTGTAAGGGAGCTGAGAAAAACGCGAAAACACGTCCTTGTAAGGGAGCTGAGAAAAACCCGAAAACACGTCCTTGTAAGGGAGTTCGGAGCTGAGAAAAACTGAATATGTGAGCTCCAAGGCTGTTGGCCACTTGTCTCGTTCCCAGTATTGCTGCTCAACTTTAGGTAATTAGATAATTTTGATGGGGAAATGCCAAAAAAACGGACGTAATCTAATAGCTATCTGCACAGGAATAGTGACAATAGCATCACACCGACACGAAATATCGGGATGATGCAAAACTTTTGTTGATGACTGTAGTATACACAGCTTAACTACTGACGTGAAGAGTTGCGATGGGTGAGAAAGGGTTGAAGGTGTGTGCGATATGCCTTACATATATTCTATTTTATTTCTCAGTAACTGACGGTTGAGTTTCAAATTCCTTATTTTGGTCGTGGGCGGCAGAGTACCGAAAGCAAAGCGGAAGATACCTGGTTGCCTTCAGTCCAATGCTCTAGTCGCTGCTTGCCTGAGAATTTACATGCTTTTGCTCACAGATTAGTACAACCTCTTGCTATCTATCTTACCCCTCACTATGAACTGTGACGTTTTCATCACGCTGTCGTGTGCAACATTACTAACACAGCATAGTAGCCCATATTACTACCAAACGAACCAACATTTTCACTGAGTAATGGAATTCCTATCCCTTCTCGATCAGTTAGCGCGATTTTTTTGTCGTACACTAGCTAAAACGAAAGTTTGTCAAAATTTATTTTTTATTTTAATCTCTAACTTTAAAATCAGGCATTCTGTAATTCCGTCAAAGAATTGTCGGAAAGCGGGAAAATTTCCTCAAAATTGGGACAGTCTCTACAAAATCGGAACAAGTGACAATCCTGTTCGAACTTCGTCACTTGTAACTTGCGCTGTCCAGCACCATAAATAAGTAGTTGACGAAGATCCGCGGCCGATTACAAATGAGGGTTTCTGTATCTTAACCTTCTTTCTCTCGTACGCTTTAAATGCTCCTTCCACTTCGTTTTGCTTTGATCATTTCTAAAATTCTTCTTATGAATTTTAATTTCTTTAGGCTACTAAATTTGCAAGTATTACATGAAAGTAAAGAAATTTAACTGTCTTCAAATTTACACAAGCTGTTTGAATAGCTCAAGAAATTATATAGTAGTGGTGGTAATTGGAGTAGTAGTAGTATATTATTTAACGACGTTTCTAATTGCAGAGCTTAATGTGAACAAAAATTGACCGAGAAATTTTTCCCGGAGCCCTTCTATATGGGACGGGACTTTTTTACATACCGTAAATCTACGACACGGCATTCAGGGCTTTACTTTCTTCCCCGAGGAGGCAGTGCTAAGCATTTCATTGTCTTCAGCCGGGTTTGAACTTGGATTCAGCAGGTAGCATGTTAAGCAGGGAGATCATCGAGAACGACCTCAAGAAAAATCCATCGTAGTCTCATCTTCCTTGGTTTCATACGCTTAGGCCTTCATTTGACCTCACGGAAAGAAATCCAAGTGGCAATGTTCGTCATTTCTGTGTCAATTATGGAATGAGATTCAACTTGGTTCCGTAGCATGTCAAGACTAGCACGTGAAACTGCAAGATTCTCTTGTCTAAACTCGGATGTAACTATATCGAGCTAAATTGATGTCAATCAATAGAGACGACTTTTTTTTTATAATGCTGTATATTCCTCGTAAACACTTTGTACTATATACAGAGTTAGTTAAAAGTCCCGCACCACCTAAATAACTTCTGAAGCATGTGATTCAGTGATATGAAACTTGGTATGTGAGGATAACCATATACTAAGAACGCAATAATGGTATTACCGAGTTTTCTAATTCCGGTTTAACCGGAAGTAACTCCAACTGTCTTATTTTAAATGGAACACCCAATATATTTTATTTTTGAATAGTACTCATTAAGAGCTTTTCAAAAATCACCCACACTCGAGACTTCTGTTCAAATTCAGTGTTGCTAAGTCAAGAAAACAGAAAAGTGTATCGAATATTAAAATAATAAAATACTCCTTCCGTAACAAAAACAAAACAAAGCTAGCTCACCTTCTAAATTATGTGTTCAAATTGGTAGCCCTCAGCTGCTTTACAATGTGTCACTCGATCATAGAAACCATTTAAGGAATTATTTAACCAGGCTTTAGGAATATCTTGCACCACTTCCATTTTTATTTAGCAACACTGAATTTGTACAGAAGTATCAAGTGTGGGTAATTTTTGAAAAGCTCTTAATGAGCTTTATTAAAAAATAAGAAATATATATTGGGTGTTCCATTTAAAATAAGAGAGTTGGAGTTACTTCCGGTTAAGCCGGAAGTAGAAAAAACTCGGTAATACCATTATTGAGTTCTTAGTATATGGTTATCCCCACATACCAAGTTTCATGTCACTGAATCACATGCTTCAAAAGTTATTTAGATGGTGCGGGACTTTTAACTAACCCTGTATATCGTATTGAAGGATCTCCGGAGAGATTGAAAGGGTAAAATTTCTCACTTCAAATTGAGTGGAAATTGAGTCTTTCCGTTGTACATACAAGGATTCGGTATGCATATGTTGTTAGTGTGCGTATGTAGGATTCACCAGTCGTGTTTGTTGAAGCCTTTCCTGTTATTACGCAACCTCGTGCGAGACAAACACTACCCGCTGCGAATGTTCAGCTGACGTGACGGTGGAGTACAAGGTGCATCTGAACGCTACGCTTAAACCTTGGAATAATTAACATTGTGTTGCGACTTGGAAGAACCCTGCAACAGCTGCCACAGGACAGGTGGCGTCGGCAGGATTGGTCATAGCGCGCACATATTGCGAGATTGTCCGCAAATTTGCCATCATTACTACCTGACATTTGCCTTCTAGTTGAGGAAATCTCGGGAAAAAAAATCCAACCAGGTATCGAACTCACGCAATCCAGGATGATTCTCAACGCCCGAGACTACGCAAGGCACAAGCTCAATGGCTCAGTAATGCTGAATCATATTTGAAGTCGCTGCATTTCTATCTTTGAAATGCCTTAATTGTTCTTTCATCGAAAATAGGGTATCCCTTGCTTTTCTGTTGAACAGTCATGCCTGGTGCAGAGCTGCAAACTTACGGATTTTCCCTCCTTATTAGAGGAGTAAGATCAAAAGGAAAATTATTACGGAAAAACAATATTATGTGTATGTATTTATTCACACTGCAAATGGGTATATACCCGGTGGCAGTGGTAACTAATTACACTCAATAATGACAATTAATAATAAACACAACTAATAAAAAAACAATAATTATTAATAGTAATAATAATAATAATAATGAGCATCCTAAATTAAAATGAAGCATGGTCACTTAAACTAATATTTAAAGTAAATCTAATTTGTATCTTAACCCTAAGCTCGAACTAAGACCCACGAGTCTGACAGGTTCATATCTGCACAAGTACCTTTCGGCACTACACTTATGGTGGAAGACAAAAATATAATACTGTAATACATTCCGCAGGTATAAAAGAAGAGAAAATATGACAACAGTGATAGTGATAGTGATAGATTTATTGATATTACTTACTTACTGGCTTTTAAGGAACCCGGAGGTTCATTGCCGCCCTCACATAAGCCCTCCATTGGTCCCTATCCTGAGCAAGATTAAACCAGTCTCTACCATCATATCCCACCTCCCTCAAATCCATTTTAATATTATCTTCCCACCTACGTTTCGGCCTCCCCAAAGGTCTTTTTCCCTCCGGCCTCCCAACTAACACTCTATATGCATTTCTGGATTCGCCCATACGTGTTACATGTCCTGCCCATCTCAAACGTCTGGATTTAATGTTCCTAATTATGTCAGGTGAAGAATACAATGCGTGCAGTTCTGTGTTGTGTAACTTTCTCCATTCTCCTGTAACTTCATCCCTCTTAGCCCCAAATATTTTCCTAAGAACCTTATTCTCAAACACCCTTAATCTCTGTTCCTCTCTCAAAGTGAGAGTCCAAGTTTCACAACCATACAGAACAACCGGTAATATAACTGTTTTATAAATTCTAACTTTCAGATTTTTTGACAGAAGACTAGATGACAAAAGGTTCTCAACGGAATAATAACAGGCATTTCCCAGTTCACAAAAGTACAAAGTGAATTAATGTAGATGGTGCTAAGGAAGTGTAACAAAATAACTTGTTAAAGTTTCCGTTGTGTAAATTGTGAATCATAAATTTCTGAATTCGTCCCTCCATTTCGATGTGAGCGCTTCAAAGAGTCTTGTTTGTGGATTTTAAGTTGGTCCTTGAGAAGGTCTCGCACTCAACTTCCGGTTTCACCAACGTTCGTCAGGTCTTGCTAAGCGTACGTCAACTCTACAGGCGTCAACTGTCTTCAGAGTTCGTTAAAACAAGAACCGTTCATCAATATCACTCAACAATTGATGACCTCAATGTAACGGTCTCTCAGTTCATGTAGAGAATATTTAATAAGGTCATAGGTGCATTGGCTATTTCGGGAACCAAAATGAACATCAGAATAGGAGAAACTATTGTCTATTCTAAGGAAAAAGTTGAAGAGCGCTTAGGGAAATTAAGAATGGTGAGGCAACAAAAGTTGGATTAATGAAATGGCTGGGTAGACAAGAAGGAAATTCTGTCATTATGAAACCAAATACATGAGAAAGGAATGGCCTGAAGATTTCACGGAGACAGTGTTGCTGCCGATACCGAAGAAAAACTATTCTAAGAAATGTAATGACTTAAGGCTCATTCTCAATAAAAATTAAACATAACGTAAGCCTTAACTTAACGTTCCAGTAAAATCAAGAAGTCATACCATCATTCACGATGGGAACATAAACACAACAGCAAACATACTTGGTAACCATGGAAACATAACAACGACGCCATTTCCTCATATTCTGTCGTATACTTCAGCGCTCCACGATTGTGTTCTGTTTGCAAATCACGTAAGCATAAGCATGAAAGTTTGGAGTTTGCAAACTTTCATGTTAACGTTTTACGGTAATGTTTATGTCAATGCTTATGTGAATCATTGTGAATGATCCCATTTGGTAGCCTGGCCGCAAACTTCTGTGTTTATGTTACGGTTATGTTTAATTTTCATTGTGAATGGGTCTTTAGGGATATCAGCCTGATATCGCACTTGGCGAATATTCTCCTGCGAATACTGAATCGACGTTCATATTTTAAGATGGAAGAAGAGCAGTTTGGCTTCAGGAAGGGAAAAGGTACGAGAGATGCAATTGGACTGCTGCGAACAATCGGCGAAAGATACCTAGAGAAGAATAAAGATATGTATATAGTATTTGAGGACCTAGAAAAGGCTTATGACAGAGTGGATGGCAATAAACTGATGAGAATCCTAAAGAAAATTGGTATGGATTGGAAAGAGAGGAGGCTGTTCAGGATAGGAGAACATCTACTTGGAAGATTTATTGAACATTTTCAGAACACGAGAGGAGTGATAGTAGGAGGAAGAAGAATAAATAAAAAATAAAATTAGCTAATGATATGGCGTTGGTAGCAGAAGAGGAGATGATACTAAGGGATATGCTACTGGAGCTAAATGACAGCTGTGAGCAGTATGGGATGAAGATAAATGCCAACAAGACGAAGACCATGGTCATAGGAAGAAAATATGCAGGGTTAGGTTAGATTTATTGGCTAAACCAGTTTCGTGTGTGGTTTATTCTCTCAAATTATAACATTTAAACTCAATTTAATATGGGGGGAAAAGTTGGATCCAATGCTGTGGTCTCCATTGTCTAACGTTTTTAGACTATTTCTCTCAATTTACTGTCCTTTGCAAAGTGGAGACCCTTCAGGAATGGCACCCACTTCGTAACCCAGTGCCACGCCTCTGACAAAATATAATAATAATAATAATAATAATAATAATAATAATAATAATAATAATAATAATAATAATAATAATAATACGATCCAGTATTAAACTGTTGGTCAGTAAAAAGGAGCATCTTCTGCGGACCTCTGGAAAAAGAACTAAGGAATAATAATAATAATAATAATAATAATAATAATAATAATAATAATAATACGATCCAGTATTAAACTGTTGGTCAGTAAAAAGGAGCATCTTCTGCGGACCTCTGGAAAAAGAACTAAGGAATAATAATAATAATAATAATAATAATAATAATAATAATAATAATACGATCCAGTATTAAACTGTTGGTCGATAAAAAGGTGCGTCTTCTGCGGACCTCTGGAAAAAGAACTGAGGAAGAGACTAGCGAAGTGCTTTGTTTGGAGCGTGGCATTGTATGGAGCAGAAACATGAACGTTACGACGAAGTGAAGTGAAACGACTAGAAACATTTGAAATGTGAATCTGGAGAAGAATGGAGCGTGTGAAATGGACAGACAATAAGAAACGAAGCTGTGTTGGAAAGAGTGGGTGAAGAAAGAATGATGCTGAAACTGATCAGGAAGAGGAAAAGGAATTGGTTGGGTCACTGGCTGAGAAGAAACTGCCTACTGAAGGATGCACTGGAAGGAATGGTGAATGGGAGAAGAGTTCGGGGCAGAAGAAGATATCAGATGATAGACGACATTAAGATATATGGATCATATGAGGAGACAAAGAGGAAGGCAGAAAATAGGAAAGACTGGAGAATGCTGGGTTTGCAGCAATGAATGAATGGTCGATGCGATCTTCTTACTATACGAATTCAGGCAATTTCTTTGTAGCTGCAGAGGACATGCTATTTCCAAGATTAGAAAAATCGTTCAGTACGTACTTAAATCTAGTGTACAGAGACATAATTAGAACGGAAATGAGTTGGACACACCCATAGCCTTATTTGGACAATGACTCACAACTTGTACGCAGATGCCCTAAGGACAAATTTAATAATAAATTGAATGAGGTGGTGAATGTCATGAAAAATAAGACACAGGCAACTCCAACTTCTATAATGATTCAACATAGACAACAATGGAATAACTATTTCACTCATGTAACAGTGCACCGAAGGAATCTAAGAATCTTGAGTTGTGATCCTTTGCTACAAGAACTGTGACATAGGCTAGTAGGCCTAACAGAAATGACAGTTGTTTGAACTTGTATAAATTATTGCAGGGCTATTGAGGAGTCCTTTCGTGAATTCAGCTCAGGGAAAGGAGAAAAGACATTTTTGGATCAATGAAATTATTAAAAATCATGCAAATCAGTATATTATTATTATTATGATTACCATCATCATCAGTATTATTATTATCAGTACTATTAACATTATTATTATTACCATTATCATTATCATCAGTATTATTAACATTATTATCATTATTATTATCATCATGATCAGTATTATTATTAACATTATTATTATTATTATCACCATTATCATTATTATTATTGTCAGTATTATTATTATCACCATTATTATTATTTTATTATCATCATCATCAGTATTATTATTAACATTATTGTTATCACCATTATTATTATTATCATCATCAGTATTATTATTAACATTATTATTATCACCATTATTATTATTATCATCATCAGTATTATTATTAACATTATTATTATCACCATTATTATTATTATTATTATCATCATATCAGTATTATTATTAACATTATTGTTATCACCATTATTATTATCACCATTATTATTATCATCATCAGTATTATTAACATTATTATTATTATCACCATTATCATTATTATCATCATCACTATTATTATTAACATTATTATTATTATCATCATCATCATCATCATCATTATTTCGTCTCGTGACCGGAACATTGTACGAAATGAAAATTAAAAAAAAAAAAAAAAAAAAAAATGGAAATTTATCCTTCGAAGAGGTGAAAAAATTCAAATATCTTGGAGCAACAGTAACAAATATAAATGACACTCGGGAGGAAATTAAACGCAGAATAAATATGGGAAATGCGTGTTATTATTCGGTTGAGAAGCTTTTGTCATCCAGTCTGCTGTCAAAAAATGTGAAAGTTAGAATTTATAAAACAGTTATATTACCGGTTGTTCTTTATGGTTGTGAAACTTGGAGTCTCACTTTGATAGAGGAACAGAAGTTAAGGGTGTTTGAGAATAAGGTGCTTAGGAAAATATTTGGGGCTAAGAGGGATGAAGTTACAGGAGAATGGAGAAAGTCACACAACGCAGAACTGCACGCATTGTATTCTTCACCTGACATAATTAGGAACATTAAATCCAGACGTTTGAGATGGGCAGGGCATGTAGCACGTATGGGCGAATCCAGAAATGCATATAGATTGTTAGTTGGGAGACCAGAGGGAAAAAGACCTTTAGGGAGACTGAGACGTAGATGGGAGGATAATATTAAAATGGATTTGAGGAAAGTGGGATATGATGGTAGAGACTGGATTAATCTTGCTCAAGATAGGGACCAATGGCGGGCTTATGTGAGGGCGGCAATGAACCTCCGGGTTCCTTAAAAACCATAAGCAGGGAACGGATTTATATGGACTAAAAATATATGAAATATGTAAATATATATGTAGTTATTTTTACCAAAATATGGAATTAAATATGGATTTTTACCAAAATATGGAATTAAATATGGACTTAAAATTATAAAAAATGACTATGTACGTTAAATATTGGTACATTTTAATCAAACTAAACAAAAAATATAATGGACGTACCTTATCTTCCAATGTAGTTTCAACAAAACACAATTTTTATTGTCTGTTACCATAACAATAGGTTACAAACATTTCTTTCAAGTGCTGAAAAGTGAATCTTCTTCTATTGTCTCTGAGGATAGATTTATACTGACTAAAAGAGCGTTCGACGTCACAAGAAGTAACTGGTACATAATTCAATTTCACAATGTCTGCTGGGGATAAGTCCAAGTTAATCTTCACTGTTGATTCACCACTCATCACAGCAACAACCTTTTGTAGTTCTTCATATCCAGGGTTTTTTGAAAGTACAGTGTCCACCTTAGCTCTTACTGCATCTGCAACTTTACCTCTACCACGATTCAGTTGTTCCACAGTACTATTTATAATTTCAAAACTTTCAGATAGTGAAAGGTGCCTATTTTGGAGACTTTTGAGCGTTTTTATGATGCATGAAAATGTATGCTGAATGTGAGCTAAGTCATTCTTCACACTTATGTCACAGGTAACTGTTTTCGCAGTATCAATTGAGACTGCATCTTCAGAGTCCAATGCAAGGAGAACATTGTTAATAGAGTCTATATGTTCGGCATAATATTCAACTGCTTCTAGCCATGTACCCCATCTAGTTAAAATTGGCTTTGGTGGCAATGGAATTTCAGGGTACATTTCTTTCAACACGTTAACTCTACTGGGAGCTTTGAGAAATACTTTTTCACTGATGAAATCAACAAATCTACTTTAGGGAAATTGTCTCTGACCACTTCTGCCACACGATGAAATGCATGCGCCACACAAGTAAAATGAGTCAATTTAGGATATACAACAGATAATGCTTGTCCAGCTTTGACCATATAAGGGGCAGCATCGCTAATAAAGAATAACACATTATCGTACATAATACCCTTTGGCCACAGGATACCCATAGCTTCGTTGAACAGTTTAACTATAGTTTTGTTATTGCACTTTTCTAGAACATCACAATGTAAAAGAATTCGTTCAGAATATTGTTCACTTAACAAACCGATAACTACATTACCAACAAGTCTACCTTCTTTGTCGGGAGTCTCATCAATGGAAACCCAAATTGAACTATCTTTAATTTCATCTCTTATCTTCTGTATTGTCTCATCGTAGATGGATGGAGCATACGTCTTCCTAAGTGTTGACTCATCCGGGATTGTATGTTGAGTATATTTTTCAAGGAATTCCCTGAAGACCTTATTCTTTAGTTTGTAGAGAGGAATATCAGCAGAGATGAGAGAACGGCACAGGTCGATGTTAAACTCAGATCTTACATTCGATGTTGTTGGTTGTGTTAAAAACAATTGTCTCTGCTTGGAATTTAGTTGTTTGTTGGCCTGATGTTTACTAGTTGTAATGTGTTGTTGCACCAGGAACTTTTGTGTAGATGATACTGCACACTGACACAAATTACAAAATAATATTTTATTGTCAGTTGATAAACCATCTTCTTTAAATTCTGAAATGTAACTTGTTAGTTTTGATTTTAAATTGACTGAATGACGTACTTTTGGCATATTTACCGTCTTTATAGTATGATTTACAAAACTGAACCTATGTGTACTCTGACTGGCATTTAACTGTTGAGCTGCACAACTGAAGTCTGTTAAAAATTTTAAATTAAATTAATACAGTTTTGTAACTTACTTTCCCATTGTTGATAGGACTGCTAATTTTCAAATAACTCTGATGTTAAAGGGATTACTGAACATGTGTTTAAATCTCTATTGTTGAAATGTATTTTTAAAAGTTAATGGAATTTTGTTTTGTTTTATTGTTAAACCTAATATAATATGGACTGTTTTATATGAAATATGGAAAATATATGGAAATTAACGAAAATATGTACTAAACTCTAAAATATGGAAAATAAAAGTAGGATTTTTCAACCCTACACATTGTGAAACATAAAGATAATGCAAAATATAAATTATATTAGCTTTATAAGTAAATATGTATTTACATATAAATCCTTTCCCTGGCCATAAGTATTATTACTACTACTACTACTATTACTACTACTACTGCTACTGCTGCTACTACTACTAATACTACTACTACTACTACTACTACTAATACTACTACTGCTACTGCTACCACCAATACCACTACCACTGCCACTACCACCTACCACCACCACTACCACCGCCACCGCTGCCACCACTACTAATACTACTACTACCACTGCCACCGCTGCCACTACTACTAATACTACCACCACTACCACCACCACCACTGCCACTACCACTGCTGCCGCTGCCACTACCACCAATACTACTACAACTACTACTACTGCTAATACTACTACTACTACTACTACTAATACTACTACTACTACTACTACTGCTACTGCTGCTACTACTACTAATACTACTACTACTACTACTAATACTACTACTACTACTACTACTACTACTACTACTACTACTACTACTACTACCACCGCTGCTAAGCCGTGCGTCATAACTTCTGATTCTACTTCAAAAGATCAATATTGACATTGAGAATTTAATGGTTAAGGCGGGGAAGGTGGGTTCACATTTTGTCTCGAAATATTGCGACGCCACTAATGATCTTGTGTCGTAAATAACAAACTGCCCTCTCGAAAATGAGGCACGTGAGGATCACAAGGGTGGCGAAGATCAAGATGTTTTGCTTGCACTCATACCTCGAGAAGTGCCAGAGTATGTTCTGTTGACGGACCGAGTCCAAGAGCGGCGGCTGGCCTTCACTTGAGAATGTAGTGGCGGACTCCGTACTTGCGCTGAGCATTGTAGAAGCATTGTAGTAGACAGAGTACACATCCTGTTCACAAGGCTGCATAGCTTTTTTCTTCTTCATGTTTGTTTTTGCTGGCGTAAGAAATAGTCGGTGAAACTTCGATGTGCTCCCATACCACACACGGAGAGAAGACATATTTAATATTTAAATCGTTGAGAATAACCTCAAATGTATTATTGATCTTGGGTTCGTGTTACACAACTCCATATGCCTCTACGTGCCTCAGCTTATTTAAAATCGGTTTCAGGATGGCTACTGTGGGCCAGACCGCAAATCTAGCTGCACAAAATTAATAAATTCTTTCCTATGTAACAGATGTTATGGAATTTGTGTATACCTACTAGTTACAGGTATATTTGGGTACAAACTCTGATTACGTTTGTATAAGAGTAACTGCCCCTTTATAGGGAGAGCATTTAGATAAAATTAACAACTTCTCTCCTGTCTAACAGATTTTATTAAACCTTGTACAGGAGTTACAGGTAGCATGTGTTTTTGGGTACAAACTTTTATTACTTTGCATAAGAGAAACTACCTTTTTATAGGAGGAGCATTTAGATAAAATTAATACCTTCTCTCTTATCTAACAGGTTTTATTAAATCTTGTACAGGAATTACAGGTAGCATATATTTTTTGGGTAAAAAATTTGAGTACTTTGTATAAGAGAAACTACCTTTTTATAGGAGGAGCATTTAGATAAAATTAATACCTTCCTTCTTATCTAACAGGTTTTATTAAATCTTGTACAGGAATTACAGGTAGCATATATTTTTGGGTACATATTTTGATTACTTTGTATAAGAGAAACTACCTTTTTATAGGAGGAGCATTTAGATAAAATTAATACCTTCCTTCTTATCTAACAGGTTTTATTAAATCTTGTACAGGAATTACAGGTAGCATATATTTTTTGGGTACATATTTTGATTACTTTGTATAAGAGAAACTACCTTTTTATAGGAGGAGCATTTAGATAAAATTAATACCTTCCTTCTTATCTAACAGGTTTTATTAAATCTTGTACAGGAATTACAGGTAGCATATATTTTTGGGTACATATTTTGATTACTTTGTATAAGAGAAACTACCTTTTTATAGGAGGAGCATTTAGATAAAATTAATACCTTCCTTCTTATCTAACAGGTTTTATTAAATCTTGTACAGGAATTACAGGTAGCATATATTTTTGGGTACATATTTTGATTACTTTGTATAAGAGAAACTACCTTTTTATAGGAGGAGCATTTAGATAAAATTAATGCCTTCCTTCTTATCTAACAGGTTTTATTAAATCTTGTACAGGAATTACAGGTAGCATATATTTTTGGGTACATATTTTGAGGAAACTACCTTTTATAGGAATTATCAGGTAGCATATATTTTTTTGGGTACATATTTTGATTACTTTGTATAAGAGAAACTACCTTTTTATAGGAGGAGCATTTAGATAAAATTAATGCCTTCCTTCTTATCTAACAGGTTTTATTAAATCTTGTACAGGAATTACAGGTAGCATATATTTTTGGGTACATATTTTGATTACTTTGTATAAGAGAAACTACCTTTTTTATAGGAGGAGCATTTAGATAAAATTAATACCTTCCTTCTTATCTAACAGGTTTTATTAAATCTTGTACAGGAATTACAGGTAGCATATATTTTTGGGTACATATTTTGATTACTTTGTATAAGAGAAACTACCTTTTTATAGGAGGAGCATTTAGATAAAATTAATAAATTCTCTCCTATGTAACAGATTTTATGAAACTTTGTTCAGACGTTACAGGTAACATATCGTCACCCTCATGTCAAAACCATTAATGTGCATTTTCTTAGTTCTGGGAAAACAACTTAACGATTAAAATGAAGTTTTCCTGAATTTATAAGGGCATTTGAAACTTTTCAATTTTTTTTTTTTCCAGAATTAAGAAAATGCACATTCATGGTTTTGGCGTGAGGGGGACGATATATTATTGTGTACAAACTCTGTTTACATTAATTGTATACTATCTGTAACTTCTGTACTGAGTTTCATAAAAATCTATTAGATAGGAGAGAAGGTATTAATTTTGTCCAGCTAGATTTGCGTTCTGACCGACTGTACGTCGTTAAGATCGTTACAAATGGCTGATCTACCTTTATTGATGAAGAATTGTCATGAAACGCCCTCCCCGGTGTTCGATTACCAGACGGCGACAGAACAGATCTTATCAAATATATCGTTCTCCACCAGCAGTGGAAACGATCGAAATATATCCCGTCTAAGCAATCCGCCACTGCGCCTAATTCAATGCAAGTAGGCCTGATAGTTTGCTTGTCTGCGTGGTGTAGAGCGTCTTGCCTTGGAGTAGCAATACAGAATGTCCACTGGTTCGAATCCTCTTGGGGGAAGAAATTATATCGTGAAATGCCGCACAGTGTATGGGAACGGTGCACACTCAGCGTCGTGATGAATTTAGGGCATGATCATCGTGTGACACATATTACCTCCGTACTAGTTTGATGATCGTTCAGCTTTCCTGACACATGTGGACGTGAGGTCAGCAGTCGGCTGGTCGGTCTTGACCCTCCGTGGGTTGTCGCGCTAAGGATTGAATTGGTATATGGCATGCCATGTGTCTTGTCTGTGTTTGTATTGTGTCTGTCCATCCGTCTGTGTGTAATTTTCCCACCAAAACTGCTGGACAGAGTTTGTTGGTTTTCAGTACCCTGTGTGGGAGTCGATTAAACGATATTCTGCAGTCAATAACCAACCTAACCCACAACGTTATGAAACGGAGCCGACTAGCAGATTTTTTCCTGCCTTCATTGCACATTTAAATGAATATTATACAGAGTGTTGTGAAGAGCCATGTAACACGTACAGTGTGGACCTCAATAATAATTACCTGAACTCAAGAACTGCTTCAGAATAGTTTCTGATCATGATGAATTTACTTGTGGAAAGTCAGGGTCATTTACAAGATAGAGCAGGAGTGTCTTAAGTACGAAAGTTCATTTACTCGCAGACGCTGTATGCTAAGGACGCCCAGATATACAGGGTGACTCAGGAGGAATGTGAAATACTTCAAGATAATGTAGTATGGCTCGTCATTCACCCTTATGAAGCCAGTTGTGTAGACTAATTTACCGACAGAGTCGTTGTCCAGGGTGCTAGTCTACGCTACACCCGAAATGACAGATGATGATGGAGATTTGTTGGAATGCTACAGGGGAACCGGAGCTCCCGGAGAAAATCCCTGTTTTATCTGAACCTCGTGCTTGTCCAACAAAAGTTATAAATCGGGTGTAGGCCTACGCTGGGGATCGAATATGGGACTACAAAATTATAAATTCAGCACTCCAGCTGCTAGACTACCATGGCGGCTAATCTTAAAATTTTTGAACTCGATAAAGAAACTCCGGCGCTACTTTTTAGGCGCCATGATAACTTGGCGCCTGGGATTTGTTTACCCCTGACTACAATCATTTTCTAGAATTTAATATTCTAATGTCATCGTCTAAGAAATCTCTCACTGCAATTATTAATTTATTTTTCCATATTTAAGATTACTCTGTCTCAAAAGAATTGCTGTCAATTTACCCCTAAGTGCCAGATCAAAACAAAAATCGTTGTAAATTTTAAATTTATATATTCCTACTGTATAGTAGTCATAAAACAAATTGTTAATAATAGTAATATACGCAGGGGATCGAATATGGAACTATAGAATTATAAATTTAGCGCTGTAGCCGCTACACTACCATGGCAGCTAATCTTAAAATTTTTGAACTCGATAAAGGAACTCAGGCGCTACATAAAAATTTTTAGGCGCCATGATAACTTGGCGCCTGGGATTTGTTTACCCCTGACTACAATCATTTTCTATAATTTAGTATTCTAATGTCATCGTCTAAGAAATCTCTCACTGCAATTATTAATTTATTTTTCCCTATTTAAGATTACTCTGTCTCAAAACAATTGCTGTCAATTTACCCCTAAGTGCCAGATAAAAAATAATCATCGTAAATTTTAAATTTATATATTTCTAAAACAAATTGTATTATATACATCTTAATTTCAATTCAGGAATCCGCCCCTGAGCACGAGTTCTATTATTTCATTGGTGAAATAAAATTTTATCTGTGTATACTATATTTTATGTTACAAGTATTAGCTGGTTAAAATAAAAAAGGGCAACAACTCAAAAATATGTCTGCAAAAACAAACATCTAAGTAAAATTCCGGGTTCATTGCAATTACTCCAGATTCTATTAATGATGTTTCATATGTACTATAAGTTTTAAATTAATGGAGAAAGTTACACAACACAGAACTGCACGCATTGTATTCTTCACCTGACATAATTAGGAACATTAAATCCAGACGTTTGAGATGGGCAGGGCATGTAGCACGTATGGGTGAATCCAGAAATGCATATAGAGTGTTAGTTGGGAGGCTGGAGGGAAACATACCTTTAGGGAGGCCGAGACGTAGATGGGAAGATAATATTAAAATGGATTTGAGGGAGGTGGGATATGATGGTAGAGACTGGATTAATCTTGCTCAGGATAGGGACCAATGGCGGGCTTATGTGAGGGCGGCAATGAACCTTCGGGTTCCTTAAGAGCCAGTAAGTAAGTAAGTAAGTATAATTTTTAAATTAGAGTGATGAATTGGATTTTTCACATCAACATAAAACTTTAAAATTCAGTTATCTTAAAACTTTTAAATTTTGAGTTGTTTCTCTTTAGAACTGTGCCGTCGCTATCATCGTCCATACCATAGCCCGGTTTAAGTTCACGATTCAGCGTGCTGTACTTGTACAAGAGCGCGGCTGTTCGGTGAAAAAATCACTCACAGTATAGTAGTGGTAAGCACAATAAGCCTCAGGCTGCAGTACAAGGCTTCGGGTCCGTCCTCCGTAAAAAGAAAATGCAGAGCCCGAGGGAGGAGGGCTGAGTCCCCCCTTTGCCTCCCTAAAGGGCGCCCATGCCCTATGCCGATTATTTGCTAAGCAACTGATGTGGAAATAGGTTTAAGAACCAGAGAGAGATATGAACTGAGGCTAATAGTGTTTATGTAATCAGCTGTTTGTTGCACTGGTTGCAGGACGAGGAGGCGCCGAGTGACCCAGACGAGCCACACTAACCCGCATGACATCCGTGTCTACACTGCATGCGCACCAGCTTGTCCGTGTAGCTTGATGTAGACTAGACAGCTTTCTATGTTCGTATTTTATTTATTAAGAGGCTGGGTAAGCAGTAGACAGTTTTGCGCAGGACTGCATTGTTATATTTCTGTAAAACTAAAAATGTGTTTCAGAATATAGGAAATTATAAAACACAACATTAATTTTATTTCATTTAAGGGGAGTTGGTTGCTAAGCAACGCGAAAGTTATGAAAATGCAGGCCTAACTACATTTTGTTTTGTCATAGCTTAGGTTATAATGCAACTGCATGGCATTTGTTTGGGTTATTATATCTTATGTCTAGTTTTAAATAAATATACATATAGAAGTCCTGACACATTGTTTTACTTTTTGGACAAAATTAATAACACATTAAACTTCCTTTAATAATTACAGTACCTTCACATGTATTGGTACAATTTTATCTCCTCCTACATTTCAGTTTTCAAAGAAATTTTAATTCCGTAGTCTTAGGAGTAGCAGAAAGTATATTTGTCAGAAAGACTAGGGTTCATTTAAATATCACCGTTTTGGGGCATATTTAGAAATTGTTTTGAATTCATGCGTAATTTAATATCATTAAAATACGTGAAAATTAATATCTAAGGAACTAATGAATGAAACTTGATACTGTTACTGAAATGTGCAGATACAACAAATCCGCAGAATTTGAAAGAAATTAATCAAAAGCTTTAAAAGTTTCAAAACTCAGTCCCAGTGTCCCTTGAACGTGAAAAAAAAAAGCACATTATAGTTTTCAGTGACTCATAATAACAAAAAAAAAAAAATAATAATTTCAAGGTAGTGAATAAAACATAAAAAAAGTTTCATGTAAATTCACGAGTTACCTTTGAGTAAAAATAGTAGAAAACATGGTTGGTTAAAATAAGTTAAAAACACTTTGGTCACTGTTTTCCGAAGTTCTTAATTTGTTCACGATTTCACAGTCATGAAATTTCTGGATCACCGCTTATCATCAAGTCAAGATCAAGGCCATTGTTTTTTGTAAGGAGTTGCCCTCTGTGAGTTTCCGGGATCCGATAGTACAAACTGTGATAACAGACACAATAATGTGGGCTCTGACCTCAGTTTGTGTACTTGTACAATTTAGATTTAAGCACTCATGAAGCTATATGTGCATCATTCTGATCAGTCTCACCTGAAGTCCGCTGTCTAGCTGTTTTGTGTAATAATTTATGTATTACATCAATGACTCCTTAACATTGTAAACGTGTAGCTAGGGTGCTTCACTTGTAAAATAAGTACATAACACATACTGTCTTATTTATTATGTAGTTTTGAAGACGTGTATCGGGTTTTGTACAAAATTTATCCTGGAACAAACATATTTTTACTGAAATAAAAGTTGGAACTATTACAAACAGCAAGCTTACGTTGATTTATGTTGGCGAGTAACTCTGTGGCAAATGTCTGCATGATACTAACTTAACCAGATTGCTTTAAGCTCTGCAACTTTTGTGCTAACAAGCAAACATTCCCATGGGGGCAGTTAAAAAATTTAGTTTGTTTTTTTTCTTCCACCATGTTAGTAATGTCAAAACAAGTGCTTGTACAAATTTTGGCCACTCGAGAGCAATTACGAGGGCAGCCCAGAAAGTAAATTTGCCTGGGACCGTTTACAGAAAGAACATACAATTTCATGGAAAGATTTATTGGAATCGATACAGCAATTGTTGCACTATATTTCAACACATTCCCCACCGGAATTGAGACATCTGTCATACCATGAGATCAACTTTTGTATCCCTGTGTCGTAGAAGTCTTCCACTGGGATCAGAACCAGTGTGTGACAGCCATCTGCACCTCTCTATTGATTCCACGGTGTGACAAATGTCTCATTTCTGGTGGGAATTATGTTGAAATATGCCGTAACATTTGCTGTATCTGTTCCAATATATATTTCCATGAAATTGTGTGTTCTTCCTGTAAACAGGCCGGTAAATTTACTTTCTGAACAGCTCTCATAATTGTATATATTATATATTATGTACCGATGTACTAGAGGGAACCCAAGAGTTGGAACTCAATCAGAGACAATTCTGTCCGACGTCGGGATTGTATCCGGTGTGGCTCAGTGGATAAAGCATCAGCACGTAGAGCTGAAAACCCGGGTTCAAGTCCCGGCGCCGGAGAGAATTTTTCTCCATTCCATTACTCTTTCATCATATGATGACGCAGAATATCTGCATGGAAATATCATATGTACTTCGGTACATTGAAATAATATATGATATGCGTAAATCACGAAGTGATTTAAGACGGCGCTTATTCCGTCGGATCCCGGCCAACTAGTCACTCATAACGAGTGCACCTCAGCACATGTGTGGACTTCGGTCCTATGTTCATAGACATCTATGACGTAGTGCAGAGGGCGGCCACTAGAGGGAACCCAAGAGTTGGAACTCAATCAGAGACAATTCTGTCCGATGTTGGGATTGTATCCGGTGTGGCTTTGTGGATAAAGCATCAGCACGTAGAGCTGAAAACCCGGGTTCAAGTCCCGGCGCCGAAGAGAATTTTTCTCCGTTCCATTACTCTTTCATCGTCTCATAATTGTGCTTGAGTGGCCAAAATGTGTATAACCACTTGGTTTGACATTATTAACATGATGGAAGAAAAAGAACTAACTTTATCTACCCTCATGAGAGTGTTTGCTTGTAAGATGTCTGGACTCTAGCATAAAACATTGCAGCTCAGTGTTTTTTTATTACTTACAAGGAAAACTGTCACGTGGTACTAACAAGATCCTCCTTCACAACTTACCGGTAGAATTGTTTAACAGATGTTTGATGTCACCATACAATACCAGCCCCTAAATTAAGCTTTGTTTAGAGCATAATTGTGGCAAAATATGTTTCTTTCTATTTTCCAACCACATGAAATCAAGTTTTTGTGACTTTGCGAAAGCATTTACAGGATCATATAGATCCTTGTAGATCTGTTGAAAGCAGTCGTTCAAAGTAGCCAAGCATAATGGTTCGTACAGCATCTGTGAAATTAAATAGCACACAGTTGCTGATCCCGAAATATCCTCAGGAACGAAATCTTACTCGATTTGAAATCATGTAGGGTTGTCAGGTTTTTATCAGAAAAAAAAAAAATTGCTTTGATCAGCTCAGGATAGGGTTGCCAACTTTTTTTTTTGAAGAAAATATAGGAGATTAAGGAAACGAAAAAATTTCACATATAAAATAGACAAATTATTTGGTTCAGTTACAAAAAACAACAACTTTATTCTACACTTCAGCACCTAGGCTTAAATTAAGAGTATTCTGAAACAGATTTTATCTCACGTAATAGTTGAAGTCGACTGCAGTTTGTCTGATTTGATTAAATGTGCCGTGCTCATGTTTTGAACATCTGTCAATTTTTTCATGAGGTGAAACACCCCCTTGGTATACGTAGAACAAAACTAGCTGGTTTCTCCAAATTTATAACATTAACATGGTTCTATTTTAAACGGGTGAGCACTAAAACCCATTCTTGGCAAGCACTACTTTCTATGAAGACTGCACATTTTAATGCATCTCTTGAACAACAAAACTCATCATATAAACAATCATCATTCACGGCAATATCAAATTTTTACATTATGCAAAAATAAGGGAGAAAAATGCTTGAAAAAAAGAAAAATACAGGACCCAGGAGTCTGTTAAAAATTAGGGGCAAATACGGGAGAGTTGGCAACCCTAATACTGATGTAGACTGTTGGCCAGTGCACTGCAGAGCTTCCTCTGCTCACTGTTGAGCCCGAGGTTTGCAGGTTCGAACCGCATTACATTTTTATGACCAATAACTGTGTAGTTGGAAGCACCATTAAATAAAATACTGTACCCCACTACTACTGCTGTGACTTTTAGTAGTACTGTTACTATTTTTACATTAATGTCTTCTCTGAAATCACGATTTGTGCTTTTTCAACATATTCAGTACACTCATACGACTATACACATGCAAAGAATTTCTTCTTAAATTTCTGTAATTTTGATCGGGACTGTAGTAACAGATACAGAAAAACCTCATTACCCAGATTTATACAAAATGTCATATTGATCATTATAATCATAATCATTGTCACCTTCACAAAAGGGTGGCCAGATGGTCCGCCATAGCAAACGAATATCTCTGTCAAACATTTCAGAAGTCACACTAGTTTTTATTTCCGTAGCATTTCATAGAGATATTTGTGCATTCTTGTAACACGTTGTATACAGTGATGTTTGTGTTTATTCATTGTGTGTACATAGACTGGATGTGTAATTGCATCGCATCTGTTGTGTAGTGTATCCAGCTGTTCTGAAAAATCCCATCATCCATGCTGTCTGTAAATCTTGACAAGTCTCGATAAAAAAAAAAGCCAGATTGCACTGTTCTAAAGTCTCCCATAGTGTTCTTTGGTCACGTGGTTTTAAACTTCGTTGGTTTGGAAAGCATATTTGCTTCCTCAACTATAATTACGTAGATAATTGTTTTTTGCAGCTCCGTATTGTATTGTATATATTTACATTCCATGGTATTTGTACATAGCTTCACAACTAGAATATGGAACAAGTCAAAAAAATTTAATAGTACTACAAAGTCTTAATTATAGTCACAGTCTAGTTGAAATATATACAGAAGAGTTTTACAATATACTAGTACAACACAAGGGGTTAGTATCTATACCTAATAGAAGACAGAAATATTCATGCAGTCATTGTTGAAAGTCATAAATTCATCTATAGAATAGAAGGCGTGAGAAATTAGGTACTTCTTTAATTTGGCCCTAAATAATCTTATGTTTTGAGTTTCATTTTTTATATCGATAGGGAGGCTATTAAAAATTTTTACTGCCATATAACGCACTCCTTTTTGATAGCACGATAGACTTGCTGATGGAGTATGAAAGTCATTTCTTTGACGTGTATTTATGCTATGAACTGTTGAATTAGTTACAAAGTTTTCACGATTACGTACGAGGAAGATTATTAATGAAAAAAATATACTGACAAGCCGTGGACATTATTTGTACTTTTTTTAAGTGGTCCTACACGATTCCCTAGATATGACACCTACTATTATTCTAATTACTCTTTTTTGTAGTAGGAATATACTGTTACTATCTGTAGAATTTCCCCAGAATATTATTCCAGAAGTCATTACCAAATGGAAGTATGCAAAATATATTGTTTTTAAGATATTGATATTCACTATCTCTTGCATAGATCTAATAGCAAAACATGCTGAATTTAGTTTCAGGGTAATTTATTTAATATGATAACTGACAGCCCAGATATTTGAAGTCATTTATTCGTACTTGCCACATTATTATCTGTTATAACCTTGCTTTTATGGATCATTGTGTTTTGTGACAGAAATCTCATAACAAATCCTTCTAAAGTGATGTTGATAAGGTGTACGTTCCCTTCTATGAATACATTATCATTTCCTAATAGTGATTTATTCAGCCTGTATTGAAATCTCTTTACCGGTACTAAATATTTCATTTTATAAAATTAATCTAGAAGCCTAAATTAGTTCTTTGAGTTTATGAATAAAATTTAATCATCTAAAGCACATTAAATGTGGAGGGTTAAATACCCTAACCTAAATCCGAAAGACATTTGGGGCTGGTTCATGGATGTTACCAACACATTTTATTCTGTCCACTTATTTTCGGGTGTAAAAATTTTTTCGCAAAATTTCATTGTTTGCAGTACATATCTCTTTCATGCTTGGACTACCCATCACAAGAAGTAGACTTACTAGACCCAAGATCTGTTGTGCCTACACTCAGTCCGCTGTCTTCACCCCTCTCGCTGGTCTTTGTATGCATTACAAACATACAGGGTGATCCGTTTTGGTATGGATAAAATAAAAACACCGTAAAACATTTACTGCTGAACTTTGTTTGTTGAAACTTTGTGCATACAACACTGAAAGATGGGAGATTCCTCAGAGCTCAACATGACCCTCATTGTGCACCCTGCACAACTCATAACAGTGATGCAATTCAACCCATGTCCGTTGTAACATAAGAGGGGTGATTTGTTGAAAAGCTTGAGTAATTTTTACTCTCAGATCATCAATGTTCCTGGGTTTCTGTGAATAGACAAGGTCTTTAACAAAATCCCACACGAGGAAGTCAGGAGGGGTTAGGTCTGGGGAGTTTGGGGACCAAGCCAAGAGATAGCTGCTTCTCGTACTGGGTTTCGCCCGCGACCTCCTGCATGTTTTTTAACATAGAACCTGTTTCTACAAATGTTCGATATCACAACATTATGGAATCGTATTTAGGTACATTACACACACCATACTCACGTCGAAATTCCCTTTGCACTCTTTTAACACTCTCAAATTTAGCATACCAAAGAACACATTGTGCCCGCTGTTGATTTGTAGTAGCCATTTTAATCATCTACGATTTTCATTTGTCCTTTCAGATTATGCATTGTTGATTGTCATATATGGAAACTCCCATCTTTTAATCATAATATAACCAGCAGGAAATTTTTCCTACTATCATAATAGCTTTACAATAATAAATTAATATTATCCATACCCAAACGGATCAGACTGTATTACCCATTTTCTGTAAGCGGCCAACAGACTTTCGATTGTTTTTTCCTTCTTCGATATTGAGACTTCAGAATTGCAATCCATCGCCACTTGGTGGAGCTGTGATAGTTTTAACTTATTTGACTGCATGTGATGTTGCTCAAAACTCACTCGAGCTTGCATCTTGCTGTGTGTCTCTACTTTCAAGCATGAAAATGATTCGCGATGTCCCGTGTATGTTTTTGGTTGGTTAAGATTCCAGTCAAGCTATTCCAGTTGCTTGGTTTGATTCCTACACTCACAAGGGAAGGGTTTCGGTTCGAACAGGAATTTTTGGTTAAAAATTTGTACATAGGCTTACCTCACAATGGTGATGAAGACCGTAAAAGCATTCATTTGTGTAACTCTCCGTTTGGTTGGTATTGGTCAATACACTTCTTCAAAAATGTACATGAGGATTCTCTATAAAATGCATGAAACAGCATGGAGCAGGGCAATAAGCACAACACGCAGAAGCAACACCTGAACAATCTTCTGAACCACACTCCAGTGCTGAACAATCAAATGCCACCTGAATTACATTTTTGAAGTCCCAGACTTGTTCAGGATTCACGTAACCAGCTGACTGCCAGGAATACTGAAGCATAGGGCGGTACACTGGAGCAGACAACTGGTTATGAACAGAGTGCATTTTCATTATAAACACTCGATTTCCCAAGTTAAGTTCTGGATTCTCAGCAAGAGTCCTTATGCAATCTGTTATCCTCCGAGCATATATTTTGTATTGTCTAAGGAAATAGATATTCAGAGGCTGGATATATTTAGTTTTTTAGGTGGAATGATCATACATTCTATGCCCTAGCCTTGAAATGATTCATTTAGTCTATAAAGGTTGTGTCTTTGTGCGCATTGAATGACTCTCACAACAGTATATACTTTTGATTAGCTGCAATATTTTCAGACAGAACGTCAGAGAAAGATGTTCTTAAATGCGCTTTAGACATTTACCACTCGCACTAGCTTCTAGGCTAGGCTAGGCGTACGGGTAAGCTGTCCCATCCCCTTAACTTGTGCAGTGCTCTCCCCACCCCTCAACTTGTACAGTGCTCTGACAGACAAACCACACATTACACAAACGAATGCTTTTGGGAGCTTTACAGAGATGTAAAGATGGGCCTGTATACAAATTTTGGATACGAAATTCCTGTTCGAGCCGAAACCCTTCCCTTGTCAGCATGCTGTGTGAGTGTTTTGGCTTGCAAAGTGGACTGTCTGTTGAAGAATGTTATTACCATGTTTACCCATTCCTGCTGTTGCTCCAAATGTTCTTGAAGAATTCTGTTGCTCTTTTTCCCATTCTTGTTCTTGCTCCAATTGTTCTTGACTCAAAATAATGTGTGAAGGTTTTTGACTATTATATAATATTCATCCAGAAACTGAATTCTGTCATGGCAGTAATGTATTACTTATTTGATTGGTAGTGAAGGTAAGCATTTAATATTTCTTTGGGACTGGCTATTTTGAAGTTTCTTTGACTGTTGTATGCACAGTCATATTTTAGAATGACTCCTCACACATGATTGTGACGTCATCATCATCCAGCATAGCATTGGACCCAGTGATCCGTTGAGGCCTTTGTGGATTCTTGCCAATGTTCCAAGGTCTTCCCAGAGATTTCTTGCCTTTTGGTCGGCAACGCTGTTCACTATTAGTCATCCTCTCTGCACTACTTCCATAACCATCCTTGGTGTTTACCATTTATTACATACTAGCCATACCCGTGCGCTCCGCTGCACCTGTTAGAAATAAATATAAAGTAATTACATAATTAAAATAGGACGTTTGATCCAGGGAACATTCGTGTTTGATAGAAGGATAAATCGTTTAATATGTTACTTAATTTAAATTGTATTTAAATAATTAAAATGCGATCATTTTGGTCCAGAGAGCACTCATTTGGTGCAATGACAATTCCTTTAACATGTTTCTTAATTGTTATTACATGCAACCATAGTTTAATGAAGATTGACATATCATTTAGTTTTAATGCGTATACTTTATATTACTTGCTATATGTTTCAGAAGTTACTGTAATAACATTGTAGAATTATGTCCATCTAGAGAAACTACACTTTTCAATGGTGAAATAATAATTAAACAATTAATTAGCTTCCGATATTACTTCATACAAACACAGAAACATTCTAGCTTTCGATTTTTGTTGTCCAAGGCCCCTTATAGACGAAGTCATTTGTTTTTATTTCAATACAGCGCCTTAGATGGCGTTGTTATTGTAATTTTGAAACTCATTTATCTCATTAAATATCAGTCCTATCAAACTTTTGTATAGAATAAAACTTATCGGAATTTATTTTTAAAGAAACTTTTGTTATGTAATATTTTTCACGAAAATCAATAATAAGCGAGATATTTCGAGTTCTTTAATTCAGGCCTTTTATAACCCCCCTTTTAAATAAAGTATTTTGAATGCCATATAGCCTATAATCTAAGTTACAACGAACTTAATTTATATTCCAATTCTCATATAAATCAGTTCAGCCATTATCGCGTGAAAAGGTAACAAACATACAGACAGACATACAAACAGAAATTTCAAAAATGCGATTTTCGGTTTCAGGGTGATTAATTATATATGTTAGGACCAATTATTTTTGGAAAATCGAAAATTACCAGAAAAATTTCGGCTACAGATTTATTATTAGTATAGATAGAGCTACATGTGTGTAGGAGGTCTGGTTTGTCTAAAGTCACTTTATTACATTTAAAGCTAAATGTATGTATGTATATAGAAAGTCTAGTTCTAAAGACACTACATGTACGGCAAGTTTACTTAAATATATACCATCTGATAAAGCTTAACAGAAAGATAATCTTTCAATGGCACACTGTGGATTATCTGGTAATGGAACTGCTGACGATCTTGCTAAGAAGGGAAGTAATATCTTACAAAGCCCCATGTCATCTTTATCATTTAATCAGTTAAAAGATTAATCAGCTTAAAATATCAATCTCCGTTCATCATTCATCTACTGTTCTACCCAAGGGCAGGTCTTTCACTGCAAACCCAGCTTTCTCTAATCTTTCCTATTTTCTGCCTTCCTCCTTGTCTCCTCATGTGATCCATATATCTTAATGTCGTCTATCATCTGATATCTTCTTCTGTCCCGAACTCTTCTCCCGTTCACCATTCCTTCCAGTGCATCCTTCAGTAGGCAGTTTCTTCTCAGCCAGTGACCCAACCAATTCCTTTTCCTCTTCCTGATCAGTTTCAGCATCATTCTTTCTTCACCCACTCTTTCCAACACAGCTTCGTTTCTTATTCTGTCTGTCCATTTCACACGTTCCATTCTTCTCCATATCCACATTTGAAATGCTTCTCTTCACTTCGTCGTAATGTCCATGTCTCTGTCTCATACAATGCCACACTCCATACGAAGCACTTCACTACTCTCTCCCTTAGTTCTTTCTCCAGAGGTCCGCAGAAGATAAATATGTATGTATGTATTTATTCACACTGCAATGGGTATATACCAGTGGCAGTGGTAACTAATTACACTCAATAATGACAATAATAAACTTTTAAAAATACAATTAATAATAATACTAATAATTAATACTAACAATAATTATTAATAATAATAATAATAATAATAATAATAATAATAATAATAATAACAACAGGAAATATCCTAAATTAAATGAAGCACAATCACTTAAAATAACATTTAAAATAAATCTAATTTGTATCTTAAAACTAAGATCGAACTAAAACCCACGAGTATGATATGTTCATATCTGCACAAGTACCTTTCCACATTACACTCATTTCGCTGTCAACTCACTCACTGCACTGGAACTACGACACATTTCACTGATTCTATCCTGATTTCACTAACACTTCAAAAACATTTCACTGTTCAAATACTTTGCACTGCCACTATAAACTATAAAGCTTCACTGACAGGAACACGTTTCACTTACACAACACACTTCCCTGATACAACACACTTCCCTTTTTCTATTAAAAGCTTCCTTTGCCATTGCTATCCTCCTTTTGACTTCCTGGCAGCAGCTCATGTTACTGCTTATAGTACACCCCAAGTATTTGAAGCTGTCCACTTGCTCTACTGCCTCATTTAGGATTCGCAAGTTTACCTTCTTCGTCTTATTTGCATTTATCTTCATCCCATACTGCTCACAGCTGTCATTTAGCTCCAGTAATATCAATATATATCATCATTTTCCACGATGTTTCAGATAATAAAAGATGGAAGTGTCTCAGTGTACAATAAAGTACAATAATTCTTGATTATCCAAGGAAAGATACAATTTGTCAAAGCACTTGAACAAAATTGGAATTATTTCTTCACACTTTGTCCATTGTACAGTCTTCAGGAAGGAATGGATCAGAATCGTCTTCAGCTATGTCCAGTCCTTTGCTCTAAACCCGTTGTGTGTGAGTAACAATAGAGTTATTGTCAAGAACTCAACATTATTAACAATAACTTTTTCCAAAGTCAGTTCATGTCCCAATTGTACCTAGTGCTGATTTCACCTGTTCGTGGCTTTGGACCTGCTATGGACTTGCTTGACAATGATTGTTCGGCTAAATTTTAGACCCCCTGCAAGTCCCGAAAGACAGAAAGCAGGACCAATGACACGGAAGGAACTTCTCGGATCAGGTTTTGAGGCTCATGTTCTGTTTGTATCCAGATCCCGGGCACCCTGGAAGACAAATTCAAACGAGAGAAGTCTGCGGCAATTGTGATGGAGAACCACCACGGCAGCTCCTGATGGCGGTGGCACGGGCTGGAGGCAACTCGGTGGTTCCCTAGTTCAGACCCGTGTGCTGCGTCCAAGATCTTCCTCGGTGCGGGCGGGCGGCTGGCTGCACTTCGTCTTGATATATTTTTCTAAGATTTACACTGGAGGAAGGCAAAGTACCTGATTGTGCAGTGGAGGGCATCTTGAGCGCGACGTGACAGTTTTCCTTTGTTCTTAGTAATCTCTATTGTTGTTGTTGTTACTATTATTATTATTTTATTATTATTATTATTATCATTATTGCCATTACTATTATTATCATTATATGTACGTGCGTGCATGTTTTAGAGGAACCTGACGACTATAACGCAGACAGGAGAGCCAGCTCTGAGAGCACACTGTCCATATCCTTTTGTAAGACTGGATTTTGGTGTTTACTCAATAAAATGGATATATATATATTTACATGTTGATGTTTCACAATTACACTGCACCTGCTTCTACGAGGCCTGTCTAAAAAGTATCCGACCTTAAATTTTCCCGCGCAAAGTAGTGATTCTAAGGCGGCGCCACTGTGCACGGTGGAAGGAGGAACCGTAATGCGCATGCTTGAATTTTTTCACCGCATTCGCTTGTGCCAGTCACTGGCTGGTGGTCGCCAAGTAAGGTGCTGTTCTAAGTGTTTGTCGGATTTAGTTTTCTCGCAAGATGACTGAACGAATTGAGCAAAGATACTGCATCAAATTTTGTCAAACGCTTGGTGATTCTCAAAGTCAAACAATTCGTAAGATTCAGCAGGTATTTGGGGAAGATGCGATGGGTGTAACACAAATTAAGGAGTGGTTCAACCGATTCAAACATGGCCGCACATCAGCGGAGAGTGAGCAGCGTTGTGGCAGGCCCCAAACTGCTCGGAGTGCAGCTGTTGTTGAGAGGGTGCGAAATTTGGTGATGGCAGATCATCGTTTGACCGTGCGGGAGATTGCCGAAGAGGTTGGAGTGAGTAAAAATTCTGCACATGCAATTTTGCGTGATGATTTGAACATGAACCGAGTGGCTGCGAAATTTGTGCCCAAGTTGTTGTCCCCGGAACAAAAAGACCTCCATCGTGACGTTGCACAGGACCTTCTGGACACCACCAACACTCATCCTGGGTTTCTGAACACCGTGATAACTGGAGATGAGTCATGGGTGTACGGGTACGACCCAGGAACAAAAAGACAGTCGTCGCAATGGAAGCATCCCGAGTCTCCAAGGCCGAAGAAAGCGCGGCAGGTGCGAAGCAAAATCAAGGTGATGCTGACTGTTTTCTTTGATGTCCGTGGAATTGTGCATCACGAATACGCACCGGAAGGACAAACGGTGACAAAGGAGTACTATCACGATGTTCTCCGGCGACTCCGTGATGCAGTTCGGCGCGAAAGACCAGACATGTGGACGGCGAACAACTGGCACTTGCATCACGACAACGCCCCCGCACATTCATCCCAATTGATCCACACTTTCTTGGCCAAACATGGAATTACAACCGTTCGCCAACCTCCCTACTCTCCAGACCTGGCTCCTTGCGACTTCTGGTTGTTTCCAAAATTGAAGACACCACTGAAAGGATCCCGTTTTGAGAGTAGAGAAGAGGTAATGGGGAACGCGACGACGGAGCTGAACACCATTCCAAAAGAAGACTTCCAGAGGTGTTTCCGGCAGTGGAAGGATCGGTGGGCTAAGTGTGTGCAAGCACAAGGGGATTAGGGTCCCAACCCCGTCAGGTATTTGAAATATTTTTTCTGGCTAAAGGTCGGATACTTTTTAGACAGACCTCGTATGCAATCTTTGGCCTCAGTGCATATCTCTGCAGAGGTGCCAACTTTTACAGATTGACCGTAATTACTAAGGAGCGGATTTCTATATGATTAATAGTTATTTATGGTACTTGTGAGGTAAGTGCATCTTTATCGCGCGAATGGAAAGATTTAAATTACACGAGCGCAATAAAGATCACGCTCACAAGCACCATACGAAATTTTATCCATGACCATAACGAAAAATTATGTTTTATAAAAGAAAATATGTTGAAAATAAGTCCTCATGTAATCACATATCATGGCATGGATTTTAGAATCGATACGTGTACTAGGTAGGTCATGATGTAGGAGGCCATGATTAGTGAAGAATGGTATCTAAGGCGTTGGATAAATAACAAATTATAATTAATTATATAATTTTAATATATATTTTTTTCATTTTAAACGTGTATTTTCGTCTTTTTGAAGTTTCAGGGATTATTTAGAAGTGTTCACAGGACTAATGTGATTAAAATAATTTCACATTTTACTTCTGTAAACTTAAGAGGAATATTAAAACGTAATTAATCATCTTGTCTGTTTAGCTCAGTTGGCTAACGCATGTTATTTTAAAATCCTATAAACCCAACTTCGCAGGTTCAAGTCTCCTCGCATCCCAAAAGGTAAATTATTACAAGATTTAAAAAAAAAAAAATACGTGTTAGATATGGATGTAATGCACAAATTACGGCGTAGTAGATAGAGAAAAGAGAAGGAGATTGAGTGTATGTATATTTAAGAAATGGTAATAAAGAAGTAGAGGTAGTGACATCTAGTAACTAATATATTAACTTCTTGAGTAATAGTTGAATGGAAAAGTATACGTGTGTGCCCGGGTCCTAGGAACATACTAATGAATTGTGAGATAAAGTTCATACTGTGAGGTAAAGTCTTTATCTCACTAGTGGAATAAAGTAATGTTGAATAAAAGCCTACTTTACAAACGCAAAAGTATTTAGTAAAGGCATGCTTTTCGTTATGGTCATGGATAAATATTATTTTTGGGTGTGATAAAACACAATTAACAAAGTTAAAAATTCCGAATATGAAGTTTCAGGTTTAAAACCCGAATTTTATTTCACATAAAAACACATATTTTCACAAAAAAAATTATGTAAATACATATTTTCAGGAAATCTATTATAAACACGTAAATCTTGGAGTTTTTTTACTTAAATAATTTTTTACGAGAACTTTTAAGCATTTTAAAACTAAATCAATTATGTCACTCAGAAGTGCGTTATCTTTTTAAGAATTCTTGGTTGCTTCGAGTTTCTAAGCGCTGTGTGGTGTATCCGTGATCCATTTTTGTAATAGTATCGCCTCAAGTTCTGAGAACTGCTAGGCAGCATATCAGTGTTATTATTAGAGAATAAATTAACATGGACAAGGAGGAGAGATCTTGCAACACATAATTAGGAATGTTTATTGTTGCTGAAGATGATTTCATTCCACGCTTTGTTTGTGAAACACAACAGATAAGAGCTCGGGTATGAACATTATTTAATTTAAACAAATCTCTCGCTGATGTCTATCAAGTAAGGCAATACATCTTGTTGTGATTCCCTGTTATCGGGCTTCGTCAATCGATATCCTTCAAGATATACTGAAAGATGGTTGTTTAAAAACGATTTGGCTTTCCTATTAGCAAATCTAATCAATTTGTGTGACACCATAAAAAAACTCGAAACATCCAAAAACCTGTTGTCTGAAAGAGGGAGGTGCGTGCCTTGGAAATTAAACTAGACTCGCTACGAGGTTCAGAAGCACAATTACTAAGGGACAAATTCCAAAATGCGTTTGGGAAAAACAGTGGATATAAAAAAATGTGTAAGGTTGCTCAAGTATTGGAGGATGTGCCTGTAGGTGAAATTGACGGTGTTTGTGTTTGTGACATTCCTGTCTTTAAATATGCACGTCTGATGTCCTGTGATGTGGAAAGATCGTTTTCACAGTATAAGTCGTTGTTCAGAGATAATCGGCATGCATTTGTGATGGAGAATTTGGAGATGATCTTTGTTGTTCACTGCAATTCTCGGCCAACTACTAGCACTCAAGTGTGGTTGGTGAGTAACTAGTAACTTTTTTTCCAGCTAAGTAAGGTATTTTTGTCATATTTAAAACAAATATTTTTTTTGTTTTTAGCAAATATTTTTCTGTTTTAGCAAATATTTTCGTACTTTTTAGCACATAAAAAATAAATATATTTAAATTTTTAGCACATAAAAATCCGCTCCCTAGTAATTATTATGGATTCCGCCCCCCCCAGTACGAAGTTACGGTCGAAGGGAAAATTATTGCTGACAAATAATGTTATTGTTATTGAAAAAAAAAAATTATCTTTTAATTTATTTCACAGCTAGAAAACTATAAAACCTATGTCAACACTGGTTGTTTCTATGTTATTGCAAGTTATCTTGAACTTTCTGAGCGGGACAGAGGGGCAGAGGGAAGGAAGCGCACAATGTGGGTGGAGTCAACTGAGTTGTTTGCGCATGCTCCGCAGCATAATCTCTTGTCAAGAAACATTGAACTATTTCCTTCACTGTGTACCAGTAGTGTTACCATGGAGCAGCAGCCACTGGGTAGTAATTATGGTGAAATCACACCACCGCGGAGAAAAAGTAACGCTGTTATCCACAGTGGAGAAAGAGAAATTATTGCAAATATAATTAAATGTTGTGAGGAGGAAAAATTAAACAAATGTTTGCTGGAACCTCTTGATAAGGAATATGAGAGCGCGGCTAAATACTCTGGCAAAATATTAGTTCCGTGAAGAGAATTAAGAATAATATTGAATTACAACCGAATGAACCTCACACTACTCCGGGAAAGAATAGGTATGTAATGTTTAGAAATTATTGCTATAATAGTTATGTACAATAGTGTGTGTACTGTGAGCGACATAATGAATTACTGTTGCAAGTTATTATTTTGTTACAGTTCCGCAAAACATATCATTTCATTCCAGAATTAGACTTGTGTAAAGTTGAAGTGGACGACTTGATCAACATGTTATTCGGGATACAATCGAAGAATTCTATCGTGTTCAGAAAGTAGTACCTACGATTAAGAAGATAATTCCCAATGGATGATGCCATTGACGAAATAATTAATTAATTTTTAACCAAGCAATGAAGACGATGACGATGATGGCAGCAATGATGGAATATGGATTGTGTATAATTGTAAATTAATGTAAATTAAAATAATAAGTCTGTAAAATATTGTTATAAGAATATGTACATATCAGCTGTTTGTCTTTAGAGACAATATTAGATACCCTCCACAAAACTGGCTTCATTTATACACTGACGGATCCTTGATCTCCAGAGAACAAGGTGCCGGTGCAGGTGTTACGTGCTGTCTCTTCTCACTTTATAGATCTCTTGGATATGGAGCAACAAGTTTTGATGGAGAAATCATTGCAATAAGTGAAAGTCTCAGGAATCTTCTATGCCACATCAATAAATTTAAAAATGCAGTTATATTGTCAGACTCCAAAGCAGCAATTCTATCAATAGTCTCTAAACACACACCTTCATATCAAACAGCAGAAATAACTAAAATGCTCTCTCAATTATTATCACTCAATGAAAGAATTGTATTCCAATGGATACCATCCCATTGTGGAATCCTGGGAAACGAGAATGCGGATGCTTTAGCAAAGAAGGGCAGCACTGCTACTTACAGACCTGTTACTAAATCTACGTATTACTCTGTGAAGAGATTTATTAAATCTACATACTTAGACTTCAACAAACAAAATTTGATAATACAATCCCAAGGGAAAAAATGGAACTCTCTGCATCAAAATCCACAGTTAATTCCCGATTTACCACGAAAATCGTCTGTAGCTGCATTTAGATTGGCAACAGGCCATGATTGTTTGGCCAAACACCTGCATAGAATTGGAATATATCAGTCCCCTAACTGCCCATTGTGCAACTCAAACCAAGAAATGGATTCGGAACACCTCAAAATCTGTGCTTCAGTGGCTGGTCATGATAATATCTTTGAAAAATATTGGAGTGCAAGAGGTCGAATGACTTTATTGTCAAACGCCTGGCATTAGAAAACAACAACAGCTGTAGGTGTAAGTCATGTAGGCCTATATAATGTATAGCAATAGCTGTAGTAACTCCGCCATTGCCGGTCCCCAGCCCGGATGAGAGAGGAGTGTACACACGATTATATTTAAATACTTACTGATCACAGGCTAATTAAAACCTGCTACGAAACCATGTTCTCCTCTCAAAACCGGAGTGTCGTGAGATGATGATGTCTGTATTGAACCAAGTTCTTTTACAGTAGAGAGCCTAAGGTAAAAGAACCAACGTTTTCTGAAAAGAGTCACGTTACCCGAGGGAGGGGCATTCTTGCCGTGCCGTTACACTGATGAGTACATGCCGTACCGAGCAGTTCGAAAGACAGACTTAGGGGATGTAAGGTTCAAGATAACTTGCAATAACAGTAATTCTGTGCACAACATTTGGTAGTGGAGCTGGCATTCAAAACGCAACTTGTCCACCATAAAAGATTTTTCAGGAATGGCGAAAAACATTTTAATACCACGCTATGCAACAAATTATTTGCTTTTATGTTATAATGTATTGTTTTGTGTTCAGAAATCTGTTGTATATGTATAAAATGAAATTATGATTATTTTTGGTGATTTATAATGAAATATAACCTGAAAATGTTACTTTCTGTAAGAATTGTTTGGACAATTTGACTGTCGCACAAAACTTCATGTGGAGAATGTAGAAACCATCCTTAGTTTGCAGGTATTTTGGTGATGCTCATATGTGATCATGTGTGGTATGTGTAAGCAGAAAAATGAAAGTAACAAAAAGTTTTATATTAAACATAATATAAATGGCTCATTTGCAAAATTTGTATAACAAATGGACGATTGAGAACGTCAAAATTAAAGTACTATTTAGTGCATATTCTGCATGTATTAATGTAGTGCAATGTTTCTGCCATAGTAATCAGCCACTGTACACTCACCTTGCTTTACAGCACTGTTTTGAATGATGTAACAGACATGACGGAGTAACAGATCTGACAGGTAACAGACATGACAAAGCAAACATAAGCATGCACTAACCTAAAATTTTTTTGCTTAAAAATCTTCAAAATAGCAACTTAACTACTGCACACGTGCACTGTTGTGTCCTCTTGATCTTGATTTTATATGTTGTTATTTGTGAAAAACAAAACACAAACAGATCTGACAGAGTAAAAATGCATGCTTAGACTAAAACATAAAGCAAGAGTATGACACACAAACTCGCCAAATCAAAATGGGTGAACATAGCAGTACAATCAAAATGGCTCTTTGTGCATCATCTTGGTTTGTGCTGACATCTGTGGGATTTCTTTTTCAACTGTGTATCCATAGGAACAGAATGGTGTAACAGACCTGACTGACTTACTGGACTAGAGTAATTATGCAATAATATTTAAGGAAATATAAACTCAGACATAAATGAATAAGTTTTGATAATATGAAATGTTTCTTTGATTTTTTTCTCAATTACATTATTAAACAAACCTTTATCTGGACATAATCATGCTCCATTTTAAAAACTTAACTAGTATGGACATAGCATTTTAGCTGTTACTATGACAATTTTATTTTATTCTCGTGAAATATTTCACACGAAGGAAATAATTCTTGTGATGTTTACTACATTAGTATTGAAACTACTCACTGTTAGGAATTTATAACTCTATCGTTATAAATGCAATAATGGGAAGGGTAAGAATTGATGGGCGTCATTTGTTATACAAATTCTGCAAGTGACCCAAATACATTTAATTGACAATTTATTTCACGAAATAGTAGCAGATTTAACACCGAAACCACCCATTTAGTTTCACCAAAAAAATACTGTCCCTAGTAATTATGTACGATATTGTTCAGATCTGACTTTTTTTTTTTAATGACGGGGGCAGGGGAGGGTGAATGAGCTGGGATTATGGATAACCCACTACTCAAAGTTGGCACCTCTGTTTCTGTAACATTAACACAGCCCTGAAATCTTAACCAGTTTCAGAGACACTGATAGCCCATTTTGACGGCTTTCTGTCCCTAGGTTTTGTAGTAACAAAGAATTGATATCTGACTTTGAGGCTGGTTGAATCACGTTCACAGGTCAAATGCCAGGCCTGTCCTAGCCCTGAAACCTGCACTTCGCTATTCCATCCAAGGATCCCATCCTGAGGATACAGTCCCCTGTCACGATATAAGCCTATCCTCTCCAGGTTCGAGACTTGTTTGGTGGTTTTGCTTGCGAGTGTTTCAGTCATGCTGTTGCCAGAGACAACGCTACGGAGAAATGAAGCTTTCCAATTCACTTTGATCAACCCAGGCCCTCGTGTGGTTTCCTCTGGGAGGAAAGTTAAGCTATGGGTTCACTGTCGTACATTTATGGCACATAAAGAACCCCCTTCTTGATAGAGGACCCTGGGCGCCTACATTGAATTTTTATGCCAGATAACTTAAGCAATTGAAAGCATAATAAAAACGAAATATTATTACAACTGCGAGGTTTCAATGGTCTTCAACTGTCACAATATGGCGGCATTATCAGGTATTATCTACAGATGTAATGGTTTGAGTGTGCTGTAATGCCCAGAATATGAAATGAAGCAAAGAATGCTGCTTTAATTTGATCTGAACTTTTGTTATTAAGTGTTTGTATTCACCTCAAAGCGTACCGTTCCAGTATTGCTTCCTTATACAGTATGAGCATACTTACTTACTTACTGGCTTTTAAGAAACCCGGAGGTTCATTGCCGCCCTCACATAAGCCCGCCATCAGTCCCTATCCTGAGCAAGATTAATTCAGTCCCTACCATCATATCCCACCTTCCTCAAATCTATTTTAATATTATCCTCCCATCTACATCAAGATCTTTTTCCCTCATGTCTTCCAACTAACACTATATGCATTTCTGGATTTACCCATACGTGCTACATGCCCTGCCCATCTCAAATGTCTGAATTTAATGTTCCTAATTATGTCAGGTGAAGTACAGTTCTGTGTTGTGTAACTTTCTCCATTCTCCTGTAACTTCATCCCTCTTAGCCCCAAATAGTTTCCTAAGCACCTTATTCTCAAACACCCTTAACCTCTGTTCCTTTCTCAACCATAAAGAACAACCGGTAATATAACTGTTTTATAAATTCTAACTTTCAGATTTTTTGACAACAGACTGGATGATAAAAGCTTCTCAACCGAATAATAACAGGCATTTCTCATATTTATTCTGGGTTTAATTTCCTCCCGAGTGCCATTTATATTTGTTACTGTTGCTCCAAGATATTTGAATTTTTCCACCTCTTCAAAGGATAAATTTCCAATTTTTATATTTCCATTTCGTACTATGTTCTGGTCACGAGACATAATCATATACTTTCTCTTTTCGGAATTTACTTGCAAACCTATCTCTTTACTTGCTTCAAGTAAAATTCCCGTGTTTTCCCTAATTGTTTGTAGATTTTCTCCTAACATATTCATGTCATCCGCATAGACAAGCAGCTGATGTAACCCGTTTCTAATACAAGCTAATTTTACGATTAAATTATCCTTTATTTGCTCATGCAACTGAGAATTCATTATCACTGTGTATCTTTGCTGTAACCTTAAAAATGAAAACCAATAGCAATGAATGTTGTTTGAATTTGAGACTATGTTGCTATGTTTAAAGAACCCTTGTGAAGAGGGTCTTTGGGGTGGGGTCAGAGAGTGTGATTGGCATGTATTTGTGTACTTGACACTCCATAAATACAGAATCAACTTTTGAAATGTTTTTCCTTACAGAATCGAAGCATTAAGAAGTTTCGGATATAAGAGTTAGCAACTTTCAAAAAAGTGTGGCGAAGTAGGTATAAATGGCAATCTTGCCAGAAGTTGAATGTTGGGCAGTGTTTATAGAGCGTCCTCAGACAGCTGGAGAAATAAACTTATTTGCAACTTTGAAACTCTTCTGTCATGTGATGTTGACTATTACAGGTAAGTTGCTGTCTTGTTTTTTATAGAGTTCATCCATACATCATCCTTAGAACAACTGTTTTCCCTTTTAGTTCTTATTTTCTTATGATTACATCCATGTTAATAAACTGATTGATTTCAATTATTTGTGACACATTGTTTATATACCCTATTTTAATTCAGTTTTACATACCATGTAGTTTTTTTGATGCTGAATATACGATGTCATGCCAACTCAGTCTATCAGAACAAGTATTTTTCCAATTAAATTTAAAAAGGCAATTATTTTAGACTGAAATATTTACTGAAATAGTTTTAAGAGTCCTGCATGAAAGGTGCACTTTGAACATCTCTAATGAAAACAATATTAAGCATTGAATGTAATTATTTTTTGTTTTTCTTTCAGGAAATCAACAATGAAGTCAAGATGTTGTTAGTGATTCAGAAGAGGATACTGACTCAGAAAACAGCCATGAAGATATTTAAGTTGATTTGGCCAAAAATCATGCAGTGGTGAATCAACTAGACCTGCTACTGAAAGTTTTGACACTATTTATAAATAAAACATATGAATCATTTTCTCACAGTCCAGCGTTATGGAGTAATGGTTAGCACGTTTGACCGTGAAACTAGTGGGCCTGGGTTCATATCCTGGTTTTACAAGGTTTTTTTTTTTCCTGGGGTTTTTCCTCATCCCATTAAGCACAAATGCTGAGTAACTTTTGGCACTGAACCCTGAACTCATTTCATTTCATTCAGATGCTAGATAACCATAGCAGTTGATAAAACATCGTAAAATAATCAACTTAAAAAATCTTCTCACAAGAAAAAGTCTTAAGTTATTTTTTCCAAGGCCGTGACTAAATGTCGGTTTCTAGGTTACCAAAAGCAGGAGAGAAATGTAACATTTTCTCCCTAGGAAGACAATGTAGTACTTCTGTCCCTGATATACGTTCTGTGCATGTTTTACAGCGATCTAACCTTAATTTATAATGTACTAATTACCTTAACCAACAAATACATGTTGTCATCCGCTTTCGACAAGAAAGTTTGAATATCATCCCTGGACAATGCTTTAGATTTTTTTGCAAGATATCCAACTGAATTTCTCTTTAACAATGCAATAAGTTTTCCATATTTACTAATATTAATGTTGTCATTCAGTGGTGCCAACTTCTATTCCTTCGTTCTTCTATTCCTTCATACCTGTCGTCTCGCTTCACTTACCTTTCTTCCCACCACAATCTGAACACACGCTCTCGCCATGAAACAATACTAACAATACCATCCCATCGCACCTCCTCATACTCATCTTCTTTCACAATAGCCCTGCCAAGACTCTGGAATTCGCTACCTGCTAGCATCAGGGACTGTCGAAATAAAATTGAATTCAAACGAAAACTTACTAGACACTTGGTCAGTAATTGATTACTTGTAAATATTTTCTTTAATCTATCACAAAATATTTCAATATTCAGTAATTTCATCACTATACAATTTTGTTATTCTAGATTTAATTTGTAATTCAGTAAATATAAAATATTCTTTGTTTCTCTATGATAAATTATCTAGCTTTAATTATTCAGGTAATCTTTTCGTACTTTGATTTTATTGTAATTGTAAATTTAATACTAACTGTAATATTATTTGTAATTGTAATTGTAAATTTAATACTAATTGTAATTTTATTGTTGATATTGTAGTTGGAATCTCCTGGTAGAGGGGCAGAGAAGGCCTGACGGCCTTATCTCTACCAAGTTAAATAAATAAATACTACTAAATACTACTAATACTATATGAGCCCACCCAATAATTTGTCGTCATATTAATTTATTATTATTATTATTATTATTATTATTATTATTATTATTATTATCTGGGTTGTGAAATATCTTATCAAAATGAAAAAGATGTGAACAAGAAAATTACCAAATTTACACAAATTCTAAGAATAATAAACAATACATTAAAAGCTAAATTAGTACAAAAATCTACACGAATAAAAATATATAATACACTAGCATTACCCTCCCTTCTATACGGAAGCGAGATTTGAACATAAACGAAAAAAGACATGAACAGAATCAAAGCAACGGAAATGAAATTTTTCAGGAGGACAGCAGGATATACTCTTTTAGACCGAAAAAGGAATGAAGAAATTTTAGAACAATTAGAAGTAGAGTCAGTAGAAGAAAAAATCAGCAGATACAAATTCAATTGGCTAGATCATGTAGAATCCCAAAAATTATTATGCAGTATAAACCTAGAGGACATCGTCGACCAGGAAGACCTTTTAGAAGACTGCTAGATGGGGCCGAAACAGGTCTACAGAGGCCTAATTCGTGAAGGATGATGATGATGATTATTATTATTATTATTATTTTCTTCATCATCATCATCATCATTTCCTTTTCCATTCTTTTCCTGGCTTAGTTACCACATGAGTGTCATTTATGAGATACAAACCTGTCTTCGGACAGTTGACTAAACAAGAACATGATATGCGATGGTTGCTTATTGAAATCAGTAAATTACAATAAGTAAAATTACAATAAGTAAGGATGTATTGTTGGTGTGCAATTTATCCACCTCTCGTAGTGCCACATAAGGATAAGCTGAAAAGTTGGATTTAGAGATGTTTGTGACGAATTTATAGGAAGAAATACATCTGCATCACTCCGTGCTACATAATAGTGAGTCCACTTTCGTATTATCAATTTATGGTTAGAAAGAATTCAAGTCCCCAAGTTAAAATGTTTATATAATTGTAACGTTCTATTTAATTTCTAAAAATCGATAATAAAAACAGCTACACACAAGATAATGCGGAGATTTTCTTTTTTGTATATACGTAGTTACTAGTATGAAGGAACAAATTGGTATTCACATAAAATCCGAAAGAATGTTACCTACAAGTAAATGCAACATAGCCCCTGGACCTTATACTAACTACTGTCTTCGCGCTACGAGTTGGCGCGTGGAGTAGATAGGCAGGACGGGGGAACTTTACTCTACACTCTGACCTGAAAACTTCGTCCACTTACTTGGCTACACGGGAACGGAGTCAGACATAAAAGATTCCGCATCTTCGGTGCTGTCGCTATGACTGTCATTATCACATTTTTCAAAATTTCTGGAGTATGATCTGTCCATGATAATTGTGTGTTTGTGTTCCAGCCGTGTATATTAATTCGAATCTCTCAACAAAGCCATCAGCCCCACCGCCCCCATCCTGATGGATAACAATGAGTGTTCTGGACACATTTACGGTAGTCAAAACTCCCGTAACATTTTTATCGTGCCAGAACTTGGGAAACGTTAAATTGGTAGGCCTATCTATCCGCATTTCGTCCAGATACAAAATCGGTTTTTCCACTTTCCTAAGCTTTCTTATTTTCTGTAGATATCTTCACGTATTCTAATTTACAGTGTTTTCCTCAAATTTTTTTTGCTGCACACTTCTCCACCTGAAATCCTTTTTCTTCAGTATTCGTCTTAATGTTGTCTTTCATTTCAAATCGATTTTCTCTTGTAAAAGGGTAGACGTTTGTTGCAGCTTGGTACTATTTTTTTTCTTGTTATTTAACGACACTGTAATAACTACTAGCTTCTTCATTGTCGATTGAATTGATGATGGCGAGATGGTATTTGGCGAAATGAAACCAAAGATTCGCCATAGATTACCTGACATTCGCCTACCGCTTGGGAAAACCTCGGAAAAAACCCAACCAGGTAGTCAGCGCAAATGGGAATCGAACTCACTCCCGAGCACAACTGCAGATCAGCAGGCAAACGCGCTACCTCCTCAGCTACGCCGGTGGTCCTCTTTCTTTTTCAAATAAAAATTCTGAATTATATCTTTTTTGTCAATCTCCCGTCGAAGTCATCTACATTTGCGTTTCGGTAGTCTGGACGTTTACATTTTTTTTCTCCCTCAGGCGTCGACAACGCACTCTCTTCTGTGCAGTCTTTCATTTCATTCCTTATACGCTGTATTGTTCTTGTGGATAGATTAGAGTACTTTTCTACCTTTGCTGTAGGTTTCGTAAGAGGAATGCAAAGGCACTGTTGTTCTTTTTCTTGATCACAGAATTATTTTGCACTTCTAATAATATTCCTTTCTTCGCTATAGATTGTCAATCCTTGTTTCCTCTTTGTCGACATATTTACAATAAACAAAAAACTGCTATAAACCTAAATAACAGTATACAATAACATAAATTCTATTAACTATATTATTATCAATACTATTAACACGAAAAGCAAAGGATAACTAAAGCAATACAAGATTTGCGGTATACTGAAAACAATTGTCTTGTTGAAACTAATAAAACACTACAGTAAAACCCCACTATTATCAATTGTCTTGTTGAAACTAATAAAACACTACAGTAAAAACCCCACTATTATCAATTGTCTTGTTGAAACTAATAAAACACTACAGTAAAACCCCACTATTATCAATTGTCTTGTTGAAACTAATAAAACACTACAGTAAAAACCCCACTATTATCAATTGTCTTGTTGAAACTAATAAAACACTACAATAAAAACCCCACTATTATCAATTGTCTTGTTGAAACTAATAAAACACTACAGTAAAACCCCACTATTATCAATTGTCTTGTTGAAACTAATAAAACACTACAGTAAAACCCCACTATTATCAATTGTCTTGTTGAAACTAATAAAACACTACAGTAAACCCCACTATTATCAATTGTCTTGTTGAAACTAATAAAACACTACAGTAAAACCCCACTATTATCAATTGTCTTGTTGAAACTAATAAAACACTACAGTAAAACCCCACTATTATCAATTGTCTTGTTGAAACTAATAAAACACTACAGTAAAACCCCACTATTATCAATTGTCTTGTTGAAACTAATAAAACACTACAGTAAAACCCCACTATTATCAATTGTCTTGTTGAAACTAATAAAACACTACAGTAAAACCCCACTATTATCAATTGTCTTGTTGAAACTAATAAAACACTAAAACAGTAAAAATAAAACCCAGTAAAACCCCACTATTATCAATTGTCTTGTTGAAACTAATAAAACACTACAGTAAAACCCACTATTATCAATTGTCTTGTTGAAACTAATAAAACACTACAGTAAAACCCCACTATTATCAATTGTCTTGTTGAAACCCTACAGTAAAACCCCTATTATCAATTGTCTTGTTGAAACTAATAAAACACTACAGTAAAAACCCCACTATTATCAATTGTCTTGTTGAAACTAATAAAACACTACAGTAAAACCCCACTATTATCAATTGTCTTGTTGAAACTAATAAAACACTACAGTAAAACCCCACTATTATCAATTGTCTTGTTGAAACTAATAAAACACTACAGTAAAAACCCCACTATTATCAATTGTCTTGTTGAAACTAATAAAACACTACAATAAAAACCCCACTATTATCAATTGTCTTGTTGAAACTAATAAAACACTACAGTAAAAAACCCCACTATTATCAATTGTCTTGTTGAAACTAATAAAACACTACAGTAAAACCCCACTATTATCAATTGTCTTGTTGAAACTAATAAAACACTACAGTAAAACCCCACTATTATCAATTGTCTTGTTGAAACTAATAAAACACTACAGTAAAAACCCCACTATTATCAATTGTCTTGTTGAAACTAATAAAACACTACAATAAAAACCCCACTATTATCAATTGTCTTGTTGAAACTAATAAAACACTACAGTAAAACCCCACTATTATCAATTGTCTTGTTGAAACTAATAAAACACTACAGTAAAACCCCACTATTATCAATTGTCTTGTTGAAACTAATAAAACACTACAGTAAAACCCCACTATTATCAATTGTCTTGTTGAAACTAATAAAACACTACAGTAAAACCCCACTATTATCAATTGTCTTGTTGAAACTAATAAAACACTACAGTAAAACCCCACTATTATCAATTGTCTTGTTGAAACTAATAAAACACTACCCCACTATTATCAATTGTAAAAATAAAACCCAGTAAAACCCCACTATTATCAATTGTCTTGTTGAAACTAATAAAACACTACAGTAAAACCCCACTATTATCAATTGTCTTGTTGAAACTAATAAAACACTACAGTAAAAACCCCACTATTATCAATTGTCTTGTTGAAACTAATAAAACACTACAGTAAAACCCCACTATTATCAATTGTCTTGTTGAAACTAATAAAACACTACAGTAAAACCCCACTATTATCAATTGTCTTGTTGAAACTAATAAAACACTACAGTAAAACCCCACTATTATCAATTGTCTTGTTGAAACTAATAAAACACTACAGTAAAACCCCACTATTATCAATTGTCTTGTTGAAACTAATAAAACACTACAGTAAAACCCCACTATTATCAATTGTCTTGTTGAAACTAATAAAACACTACAGTAAAACCCCACTATTATCAATTGTCTTGTTGAAACTAATAAAACACTACAGTAAAACCCCACTATTATCAATTGTCTTGTTGAAACTAATAAAACACTACAGTAAAACCCCACTATTATCAATTGTCTTGTTGAAACTAATAAAACACTACAGTAAAAACCCCACTATTATCAATTGTCTTGTTGAAACTAATAAAACACTACAGTAAAACCCCACTATTATCAATTGTCTTGTTGAAACTAATAAAACACTACAATAAAAACCCCACTATTATCAATTGTCTTGTTGAAACTAATAAAACACTACAGTAAAACCCCACTATTATCAATTGTCTTGTTGAAACTAATAAAACACTACAGTAAAACCCCACTATTATCAATTGTCTTGTTGAAACTAATAAAACACTACAGTAAAACCCCACTATTATCAATTGTCTTGTTGAAACTAATAAAACACTACAGTAAAAACCCCACTATTATCAATTGTCTTGTTGAAACTAATAAAACACTACAATAAAAACCCCACTATTATCAATTAAAAATAAAACCCCAAAACCCATTATCAATTGTCTTGTTGAAACTAATAAAACACTACAGTAAAACCCCACTATTATCAATTGTCTTGTTGAAACTAATAAAACACTACAGTAAAACCCCACTATTATCAATTGTCTTGTTGAAACTAATAAAACACTACAGTAAAACCCCACTATTATCAATTGTCTTGTTGAAACTAATAAAACACTACAGTAAAACCCCACTATTATCAATTGTCTTGTTGAAACTAATAAAACCCCACTATTATCACAGTAAAACCCCAAACCCTACTATTATCAATTGTCTTGTTGAAACTAATAAAACACTACAGTAAAACCCCACTATTATCAATTGTCTTGTTGAAACTAATAAAACACTACAGTAAAACCCCACTATTATCAATTGTCTTGTTGAAACTAATAAAACACTACAGTAAAACCCCACTATTATCAATTGTCTTGTTGAAACTAATAAAACACTACAGTAAAACCCCACTATTATCAATTGTCTTGTTGAAACTAATAAAACACTACAGTAAAACCCCACTATTATCAATTGTCTTGTTGAAACTAATAAAACACTACAGTAAAACCCCACTATTATCAATTGTCTTGTTGAAACTAATAAAACACTACAGTAAAACCCCACTATTATCAATTGTCTTGTTGAAACTAATAAAACACTACAGTAAAACCCCACTATTATCAATTGTCTTGTTGAAACTAATAAAACACTACAGTAAAAACCCCACTATTATCAATTGTCTTGTTGAAACTAATAAAACACTAACCCCACTATTATCAATTGTCTTGTTGAAACTAATAAAACACTACAGTAAAACCCCACTATTATCAATTGTCTTGTTGAAACTAATAAAACACTACAGTAAAACCCCACTATTATCAATTGTCTTGTTGAAACTAATAAAACACTACAGTAAAACCCCACTATTATCAATTGTCTTGTTGAAACTAATAAAACACTACAGTAAAACCCCACTATTATCAATTGTCTTGTTGAAACTAATAAAACACTACAGTAAAACCCCACTATTATCAATTGTCTTGTTGAAACTAATAAAACACTACAGTAAAACCCCACTATTATCAATTGTCTTGTTGAAACTAATAAAACACTACAGTAAAACCCCACTATTATCAATTGTCTTGTTGAAACTAATAAAACACTACAGTAAAACCCCACTATTATTTTCACAAAGTCGCAAAGACTCATAGACACGTGCAGCAGATGTTTGTGAAACAGGAATATTGCAGCGAACAGCGCTGTGCGCATGCGCGACTGTTTCCCCTCCGCCCCGTCTAAGTACTTGAGCCGCCTTCTCCTGGCGTGACAACAGTACGTAGGTACATTACAAAAACGTTCTTAGATCTCCATTTTGTTATTTTTAGCATTCTACAGTATATTGTACAGGCCTGTACTATCCGTAGTCACATCAATATTACGAAAAATAATATCATTAAAGGGCGGATTTATGAGATTCTTTTGGGAAATTATGATCAAGTGTTTGAGCCCACTCAATGTTTTAAAAAGTTGGCACCACTGTTATCATTTACCATTAAGGGAACCAGGTAGTGATTAGAGGTCAAAAATCCGATTTCTTATTTTGTGTTTTAAAAAAGTACAAAACTTGCTCTTTAAAAAATATAAATACTCTGGGAGGTATTTCTGGAGGTAAGCCCTTTAAATAACCTCTTTAAATTTGACTGTGCATGTAATTCATATATCCTTCTGTTTTTTAAATGCAGTTTTCCATAAGTTGACATTTTTCAAACGTAAGTGCACTTTTCTCTGAAACTACTGAATTAATTTACATAAACTTTTTACAGTGTTTTCTGCAGCTTGTGCACTACATAGTAAACCTACGTGTTTAAGAATATCGCAGATATAACACGAGAAAAAATACATCGAAAAAAATTGCAAAATTAAATAAAGTTCAATATTTTTCTGTTTCACTAGGGGTGAAATATTTAACTAAATTTTGCTTTAGTATTTATAATGCACATTACTATATAACTTTAAAAAATGCAAGGTATATGAGTGAAGATTGTAGCAAGTAATGTGCACCTGAAGAATGAGGTACATTTAACAAAGTCGGAAAACAGGTTATCAGTTAGGGCCTTTCTTTTGCACTTGGATACGAAACTAATTAGTTGTCTTTTATACCACTGAATTCAGAATGATTGATTGTATCATATGGCAATTTTTATTCCACTCTGAGCACTAAAAGCTTAGAAATATTGAACTAAATTTTTGTACTGAAATTTTTTAATCGCACAGGCATCACTACCCAGTTCCCTTAAATAAGATGTTAACATAAAATATTGTGCCCATATTGTAGAAGACTTGTATTTCATCGCTATTTCCGTGAAATACACCAACAAGACATTTTCTGAATGCATTTTTACATTCTTCAGTAAACACCAGTCTTTAAAACGAATGTATGCACCTTCGTATAACCTTCTGGATTTTTTCTGCAGTAAACCAGAAACTGTCTCACTAGCAGCATACATTATTTCTTTTGGCTCTTCAAAACTATTCATTTTGCATTGCATATACAAATCCTAACAATATAAAGAGAAGAACGTTGCTGTGACATTTCCTTTGCATCAGTGCACATGCCTTCAATAAAAATATCTCAAACTTCAAAAAAAGAAAAAGAAAATGTTGTTGTTTTCTAATGCCAGGCGTTTGACAATAAAGTCATTTGACCTCTTGCACTCCAATATTTTTCAAAGATATTATCATGGCCAGCCACTGAAGCACAGATTTTGAGGTGTTCCGAATCCATTTCTTGGTTTGAGTTGCACAATGGGCAGTTAGGGGACTGATATATTCCAATTCTATGCAGGTGTTTGGCCAAACAATCATGGCCTGTTGCCAATCTAAATGCAGCTATAGACGATTTTCGTGGTAAATCGGGAATCAACTGTTGATTTTGATGCAGAGAGTTCCATTTTTTCCCTTGAGATTATGTTATCAAATTTTGTTTGTTGAAGTCTAAGTATGTAGATTTAATAAATCTCTTCACAGAGTAATACGTAGATTTAGTAACAGGTCTGTAAGTAGCAGTGCTGCCCTTCTTTGCTAAAGCATCCGCATTCTCGTTTCCCAGGATTCCACAATGGGATGGTATCCATTGGAATACAATTCTTTTATTGAGTGATATTAATTGAGAGAGCATTTTAGTTATTTCTGCTGTTTGATACGAAGGTGTGTGTTTAGAGACGATTGATAGAATAGCTGCTTTGGAGTCTGACAATATAACTGCATTCTTAAATTTATTGATGTGGCATAGAAGATTCCTGGGACTTTCACTTATTGCAATGATTTCACCATCATAACTTGTTCCATATGCAAGAGATCTATAAAGTGAGAAGAGACAGCATGTAACACCTGCACCAGCATCTAGTCGTGGCCTTGGAAAAAAATCCCTCGGACTCCAATTAAGTACCTCGCTGAAAATCATGCGTTTCTCTCCCTTAATGTATAATATACTATTCTTCTGACTGAGTGAATAAACTTGTTGTTTCGCTGTTGCTGGCTAAAAATTTCTCCTTGACTAGTTTCTTCAAAATGTTTAAATGGTTTGTTGAAGAAAATTTGCTTTTTGTTCAGCTGTGCAGTTGGAGGAAGAGGCCACCAAGCTGTGATCACAAAGACATGCAGACTGGAAACTTCTGAAGAAACTTTTGGAAGGTACTGGAAAACAAAACATTAGACTGATGATGAAACATTTCTTAAGATCACGGAAAGAAAAAGAGGTTGACGTTATTTTCATTTGACTGAAAGACAAGCAATTGTTCTAATGAACTGTAAAAATGAATATACATTGTAGAAACAATAATCTTTTGTAGACAGCAGGAAGTACCAACGACTCTGATGCTCTTTGACTGGAATACCACAGATTATAACATTATGTTCACCACAGAGTAAGACCATGGGATTGTTGTTATCCACACATATATTGAGCACCAATGTTATCGCAATTAGATCTCTCCCCGGTAGAAGCCTTAGCAATACCCATTGCAGGAGATGCAATGAGCATGAAACGTTACCCCACGTGCTAGGTTTCTGCCCTCAGACATAACACAGTCCGCACAATAATTGCTAACAGATTAAGGGAACATGGTGAATACGAAGTATGTGGGGAAGTTCAATGGAAGGATCTACACGGCGTGCTGACATCATAATAATTGACCGAGATTAAAAAAACTGGTCTGATTCTTGACCCCACTGTAAGGTTCGAAATTAATGAAGATCAACCAAAGCAGGTACATGAACAGAAACGCGCTATTTACCTTCCATGCTGTGATGATCTCAGTCATAAATATAATATTCAAGATTGGAATGTCATTGGACTTATGTTTGGTATGCGAGGAACAATTTCCAAATTTACATTGGAGATCCTCAGAAAATTAAAGGTTCCTGATAAGACTCTTCAGGCAATTGCGTCAACCATTTTGAAATCTTCATTGAACATCATCAATCACCATCTCTATTCATCTTTATAATATTCAATGTATATTATTTATTTTCAATAAATTTTTATCGTTTTGATAGCTACCACATCTTGTCGCAGAATATTCTTTTTTAAAATTTCATTATGTATTTTTTTTAATTAATTTACATTTTCTTTTTTGTTCATTTGAATTGATTACGATGCCGATATTTTAAATCCAAGATTTGGACGACTATCATTTCGATGATATTCTTATAAATACAACAGATTGTTTTTCTCTAATAGCTGACGCGATACAAGAAAGAAAGAACAGCTGGAAACTGAAGTTCTCATTATTTGGAAGAAGAAGTATTAAATTCACTTCAGCTTGCATCAACTATTACAGCCTGTCACAGCAGGGTAAAGATTTAGGGGTGAAGAAAAACATTGATCAGAGGTACGACAGTGCTGCCACATGAGCAGAAGATTCCAGAAGTCTGATCAGTAATTTCCGAGCAATATCCCAAAACACGGAATTTGTATTAGCTAGCTTATTATTCATTCTTATAAAATCTCCATGAAATTACCTTGTAACTGTCAAATCATTTATCAACTTGTCCCAGTTTTCTTTTCAAAGAGATACAAGCCTCAAAACTATAGTACATAGGTTGGATAAAAAGTAATGACAACACTGCTGTCACGTGACAATGGTGCGTTTGAGAGCTGCCAGCTGTATGGGCATGAACAAGGACTGTTAGATGAGTTAGTGCAGCCAGCGGCGACAGTACTCTTTCAATCTACTGCAGTGTGTAGAACGTTGACTTTGATAGGGATAGTGCGAGCGCCCTAAGACCACGTTTACAAAACTAGAGCAACGTTCCTGGATCAAACTTGAAGTGACACGAGGTCGTAGTGCACAAGAATGTTTTCAGGGACTGCGTGAAGCATGTGCCGATGCAGCTTGCCATATCGCACAGTGGCATGATGGGTTAAAGCTTTCTGGGAAGACAGGGATGCCGTTCAGGACGACCCCGCATGGAGGACACCATAGTTCAACTCCTTGCTTCCCTGTTGAATCCACCGTAATCACCCGATATGATCCATGCGATTACGATCTTTTCACCAAAGTGAAAGAACCACTGCGAGGGACCCGGTACAATACCAGAGATGAACTTATCCGTGCTATAGGATGGTCAATACGGAACATCAACAAAGATGGTCGCGCTGATGGTGTACGACGCCTTCCAAACATTTGGCAAAAGGTAATAAATAAGGGGGGGGGCGACTATATAGAAGGTACGTAAATGTTGTACCCCTGTGAATAAAGCCATGTCAGAAATATCGAACTGTTGCCATTACTTTTTATCCAACCTTAGTACAATGAAGTCAGCATGCGAGCCACTACAGTATTATTGGGTTGTGTGGGACAGGATGGATGCAAAAACATCAGTCAGTGGCTTGATTTGTTGAAATGTATTCGCCAGTTGTGCAAATTATTCAGATTTTGCAGAACAGTTTGTCTGGCACTAAACACGCTGTCGTTATCTTGCAGTGCCCACTGTGTCCTGATCTTGCTCAGTGCTGCGAACATGTTACATTATAATTCAGACATTACGAGAAGTGAGAGAGAATCCTAAACACTTTGATAAAATCTATTATATACAGACGTGGGCAAATTATTAGCAAAATTGAAGATTTTTATTATAGACTATATTTTTACAAAATACGATTCTTCAATTTAGACTACTGTTGACACTTTTGTGTATTTCCAAATTATTAGCAAAAGTGAAGATTTATATTGTATATTTTTCAAAATTTAACTCCTCAATTTGGACTACAATTGATATTTTTGCATATTTACAAATTATTAGCAAAACTGAAGGTTTTTATTGTATACTTTTTAAAAATTCGATTCTTTAATTTGGACTACAGTTGACATTTTGGATATTTCCAAATTATTAGCAAACCTGAAGATTTTTGTTTAATATTTTTACAGAATTTTACTCTTCAATGCAGTTGACATTTTTGCTAATTTACAAATTATTAGCAAACCTGAAGATTTTTATTATATATTTTTATAAAACTTGACTCTTCAATTTAAACTACAGTTGACATTTTTGCATATTTCTGTCTACTGTAATGATGGAAATATCCAAAATTGTCAACTGTAGTCTAAATTGAAAACTCAAATTTTGTAAACAGAATTATCATAAAAATCGTCAATTTTGTTAATAATTTGTCCACGTCTGTATATTATATATATATATATATATATATATATATATATATATATATTTTTTTTCTCCGTTCCATCACTCTTTCATCATATGATGACGCAGAAGATCTGCATGGAAATATCATATGTACTTCAGTACATCAAAATATATATGATATGCGTAATAAATCACTTTGTGATTTAAGACGTCGCCCATACCGTCGGATCCCGGCCAACCAGTCACTCATTCGAGTGCACCTCAACACATGTATGGACTTCGGTCCTGCGTTCATAGACATCTATGATGTAGTGGAGAGGGCAGCCACTAGAGGGAACCCAAGAGATGGAGCTTAATCTGAGACGATTCTAACCGGCGTCGGGGTTGTATCCGGCATGGCTTAGTGGATAAAGCATCAGCACGTAGAGCTGAAAACCCGGGTTCAAATCCCGGCGCCGGAGAGAATTTTTCTCTGTTCCATCACTCTTTCATCAAAATCCATTATGTCACAGAGAAACTGGTTTGTGATTTTGGAGCAGGAGTAAAGAAGCTGAGGACAACTAGTTGACAAACAGGTCGAGAAAATACACCAGCTGCAAAGAGTGTTGTAAAACAGATCTTTACCTCTTAATCATAATAATCATAATCATTTATTGCATCCACTGATCACATACATGATATGGGACATATCATATTACAAACTAATAATTAATTACATAATATACATAAAGTAATAACTATAATTAAATGCAACACAAATTCAAATATACAAAACTTGGAACTTGATTGAAGAAAAACTACAGGTCGGTTGATTTCGGCTACAAGTCCCGTTTGCAGTATGTCTTGAAGTCAGGAGTCAATTTCAACCATCGCGTCCTTCATGAGAAGACATCCTTCTCGAAGCCAGGATCTGGAAAAGAGGAAGTAAAATTTTTTGAAGTAAGGCGTTCTTTTTCTATTCAGTTATGACAGTTTTCAATAAATTCGTTCATACTGTAAAAGCAGTTTTTGATTAAAATTTTATAAAGAGTTTTCTTAAATTTCTGATGTGCAGATATATCTTTAAGATAATTTGGTAGGCTATTGTACATAAGAAGACCAGCATGAATGAAACTGTTTTTATATAGAGTTTTGTTAAAACTTTTAATAAAAATATTATTTTTATTTCTTGTATTGTGCTGGTGTGTGTCTGAATTTGTAGGAAAGCTATACAAATTATATTTGATAAAATTTAAGGTTTCGTAAATATAAATACAGGGTGATGGCAAGATATGTAATTTTTTGAAGAATGGTCTGCAGCTGGTAGTTTGAGACACTTGATCTTTATAACAGAATTGAACTCTTGATTTTCAGACTACAATATGTTACATTGCAGTTGTCATTTCTTCTTCCAAGGAAATATAATAATATTAATTGTGAGTGATTGGAGCAGTGTTTCAAAATATGTAACAAATTGGTGGTATTTTTTATTATTATTATTTTTTAGCAGAATTGCATATGTGAAGAAATAACAAACAATTTCTAAAGTCGAGAGGCCAAGGATTGCATTGTACTTTGCCAGCTGCCAAACATTGTACAAAATGGACACGTCAATAAATTTAATTACAAGAAAATTCTTGAAGTGAGTAAAAGCATTTGAATACAAATAGTGCTTTAAGACCAACTTAAAATTATTTGTATTATAAACTTGTGATATGTTAGATGGTAATTTGTGTACAATGAATAAAGAAAGATTTAATTCTTCCAGCTTCTCTCAATCAAGGACTGCCAAAAGACAAAGCATACTAAATAAATGACAGTAATACAATTTTGAAAATGATGATATGAAAGTAAGTTGTGAAAGTTATAATCAGGGAACGGATTTATATGGACTAAAAATATATGAAATATGTAAATATATATGTAGTTATTTTTACCAAAATATGGAATTAAATATGGATTTTTACCAAAATATGGAATTAAATATGGACTTAAAATTATAAAAAAATGACTATGTACGTTAAATATTGGTACATTTTAATCAAACTAAACAAAAATATAATGGACGTACCTTATCTTCCAATGTAGTTTCAACAAAACACAATTTTTATTGTCTGTTACCATAACAATAGGTTACAAACATTTCTTTCAAGTGCTGAAAAGTGAATCTTCTTCTATTGTCTCTGAGGATAGATTTATACTGACTAAAAGAGCGTTCGACGTCACAAGAAGTAACTGGTACATAATTCAATTTCACAATGTCTGCTGGGGATAAGTCCAAGTTAATCTTCACTGTTGATTCACCACTCATCACAGCAACAACCTTTTGTAGTTCTTCATATCCAGGGTTTTTGAAAGTACAGTGTCCACCTTAGCTCTTACTGCATCTGCAACTTTACCTCTACCACGATTCAGTTGTTCCACAGTACTATTTATAATTTCAAAACTTTCAGATAGTGAAAGGTGCCTATTTTGGAGACTTTTGAGCGTTTTTATGATGCATGAAAATGTATGCTGAATGTGAGCTAAGTCATTCTTCACACTTATGTCACAGGTAACTGTTTTCGCAGTATCAATTGAGACTGCATCTTCAGAGTCCAATGCAAGGAGAACATTGTTAATAGAGTCTATATGTTCGGCTTCTAGCCATGTACCCCATCTAGTTAAAATTGGCTTTGGTGGCAATGGAATTTCAGGGTACATTTCTTTCAACACGTTAACTCTACTGGGAGCTTTGAGAAATACTTTTTCACTGATGAAATCAACAAATCTACTTTAGGGAAATTGTCTCTGACCACTTCTGCCACACGATGAAATGCATGCGCCACACAAGTAAAATGAGTCAATTTAGGATATACAACAGATAATGCTTGTCCAGCTTTGACCATATAAGGGCAGCATCGCTAATAAAGAATAACACATTATCGTACATAATACCCTTTGGCCACAGGATACCCATAGCTTCGTTGAACAGTTTAACTATAGTTTTGTTATTGCACTTTTCTAGAACATCACAATGTAAAAGAATTCGTTCAGAATATTGTTCACTTAACAAACCGATAACTACATTACCAACAAGTCTACCTTCTTTGTCGGGAGTCTCATCAATGGAAACCCAAATTGAACTATCTTTAATTTCATCTCTTATCTTCTGTATTGTCTCATCGTAGATGGATGGAGCATACGTCTTCCTAAGTGTTGACTCATCCGGGATTGTATGTTGAGTATATTTTTCAAGGAATTCCTGAAGACCTTATTCTTTAGTTTGTAGAGAGGAATATCAGCAGAGATGAGAGAACGGCACAGGTCGATGTTAAACTCAGATCTTACATTCGATGTTGTTGGTTGTGTTAAAAACAATTGTCTCTGCTTGGAATTTAGTTGTTTGTTGGCCTGATGTTTACTAGTTGTAATGTGTTGTTGCACCAGGAACTTTTGTGTAGATGATACTGCACACTGACACAAATTACAAAATAATATTTTATTGTCAGTTGATAAACCATCTTCTTTAAATTCTGAAATGTAACTTGTTAGTTTTGATTTTAAATTGACTGAATGACGTACTTTTGGCATATTTACCGTCTTTATAGTATGATTTACAAAACTGAACCTATGTGTACTCTGACTGGCATTTAACTGTTGAGCTGCACAACTGAAGTCTGTTAAAAATTTTAAATTAAATTAATACAGTTTTGTAACTTACTTTCCCATTGTTGATAGGACTGCTAATTTTCAAATAACTCTGATGTTAAAGGGATTACTGAACATGTGTTTAAATCTCTATTGTTGAAATGTATTTTTAAAAGTTAATGGAATTTTGTTTTGTTTTATTGTTAAACCTAATATAATATGGACTGTTTTATATGAAATATGGAAAATATATGGAAATTAACGAAAATATGTACTAAACTCTAAAATATGGAAAAATATGGAAAATAAAAGTAGGATTTTCAACCCTACACATTGTGAAACATAAAGATAATGCAAAATATAAATTATATTAGCTTTATAAGTAAATATGTATTTACATATAAATCCTTTCCCTGGTTATAATATAAGCAAAGAGTAGGATATGTGTTATGTCGATTTTCTAAAATTGACCTGGAGCCCTTAAGAACTGAAGTTCTTCTTCTTCTTCTTCTTCTTCTTCTTCTTTTTCTTCTTTTTCTTCTTCTTCGTCTTCTTCTTCTTTTTCTTCTTCTTTTTCTTCTTCTTCTTTTTCTTCTTCTTTTTCTTCTTCTTTTTCTTTTTCTTCTTCTTTTTCTTCTTCTTTTTCGTCTTCTTCTTTTTCTTCTTTTTCTTTTTCTTCTTCTTCGTCTTCTTCTTTTTCTTCTTCGTCTTCTTCTTTTTCTTCTTCTTCCTTTTCTTCTTCTTCTTTTTGTTCTTCTTTTTCTTCATCTTTTTCTTCTTCTTTTTCTTCTTCTTTTTCTTCTTCTTCTTCTTTTTCTTCTTTTTCTTCTTCTTTTTCTTCTTCTTCTTCTTCTTTTTCTTCTTTTTCTTCTTCTTCTTTTTCTTCTTCTTTTTCTTCTTCTTCTTCTTTTTCTTCTTTTTCTTCTTCTTTTTCTTCTTCTTTTTCTTCTTCTTCTTTTTCTTCTTTTTCTTCTTCTTCTTTTTCTTCTTCTTTTTCTTCTTTTTCTTCTTCTTCTTTTTCTTCTTCTTTTTCTTTTTCTTCTTCTTCTTCTTCTTCTTCTTCTTCTTCTTTTTCTTCTTTTTCTTCTTCTTCTTCTTCTTTTTCTTCTTTTTCTTCTTCTTTTTCTTCTTCTTTTTCTTCTTCTTCTTCTTTTTCTTCTTTTTCTTCTTCTTTTTCTTCTTCTTCTTTTTTTCTTCTTTTTCTTCTTCTTTTTCTTCTTCTTTTTCTTTTTCTTCTTCTTCTTTTTCTTCTTCTTTTTCTTCTTCTTCTTTTTCTTCTTCTTTTTCTTCTTCTTCTTTTTCTTCTTTTTCTTCTTCTTTTTCTTCTTCTTTTTCTTCTTCTTCTTCTTCCACATGTTAGACCCGGTGGCCTGTTCCAGTCTCATTTCAGATCTTTTTGCAAATGGATGGTAGTACATGATATGATATATATTTCGTCACAGCACTTCTTTACATGTAATGGTGAACCTCACATTTCTGTATCCAGTGCCACCATTAACATATTATTACAATAACACATTATTTGCAGTACACGTCTACTCAAATACTCGCAATTACACTATGTACCTTTTTTGTTCCTTGGTCAATCTCCCCTACATTTCAATTGCTATTCTCTATTTGATCATTAATCCTAATATATCTAATATTATATACTCCTTTCACACCCCCCTTTTCCTCTAACTACTATTCACTAAAATCTCAATTTCAATTTTTCTCTACAAATTATCATATTGAATTATTTGTCCTATTTGTTCTTTGACCTTTTATTCATTTACTGTTCCAACGTTCAAATGTTAGTACTAATTATATGCTGTCACTTGTTCACTTCTCTAAACCCTTTCTCACCATTTTCTCTCATTCCTATTTGCGCTCACTTCCACTTTCTCACTATTCTGCTTACACCTAATCCTTTATCACTATTCTCACTTCCTATAAATACTTATATTTTATTCTGCACATCTGCTTATACACTTTCTCTCTCCCCTATACTTCTCGATTTTTTCCAGTTTCACTTTACTTGCACTTTTTCATCACATCCCCAGTTATTTTTTGCACATATCAAACATCTCTGCTAAATCCTCAACTGTTGCAAGTTCTGACCTCTCATTACTGTTCGTCTCTGCCTTATTTCTGTCTTTGTCTTCTTTCTATTTATTTCTTCTTCTATTCCTCTTTTATTTTTTCCCCCCACGCTTTCACTTTCACATACTAGATTTCCACTGACACTCACACCCTTATTCTTTTCTCTATTTCCTTCCCTATCACTTCCCGACTCTTGGTTTCTCTTTTTATCACCCCTCTCCTTTTTTCTAGCGCCCGTGTTGTTTGTTTCGTTATTGTCAGCATTGCTTCTGGAGTGTGCTAACGGACGGTAGTATATGATCTGGCTAGGTATTCCTGAAGCATGCATTTTGAGAACATAAAGTTCTCAAACTCTTTTATAAAATTACCGACCACAAATATGTCCAGTAAGACTTGATATTGGCCATGGACCTTATGTTGTGAAAGACTTGCTAGATTTCCCAATTTCTTTCGGGATTTCCTGAAATTTAGAGAATTTGTGTTAGCATTTCCCACTTCCTGATTTAAGATACCAGTTTCCCACTTTTTCCTCTTCAAGTTGAAAACTTTGTAGAAGTTAAAATTCAGAAGTTTTAATACAGGAGATCTCGGAAATTAATCTGTGGAAGGAAGATGGATGTCTGTGCTCACTGCCATAGAAAATTATACACAATAATTCGAAAAATTTATGGGCACAGTCCTGGCAATTCCTGTAGAACGTGTTTTTCCTATAATGATTCGTGCTCCACTGTTTTAATGAAAACAGAATTGCAAGTTTGTGTCGATGCAAAACTGGATTGTCAAGAATTTATTATTTTTTGTATATATAATGTTTTAAAAAGTTATGTGACATTGTTACGAGATAATAAATCTTCAGATAAATATGAATATTAAATACAGTAAAACTCAAAGAATGAATGGTAGGAAATAATTGTAATTTATTGCAGAATGGAATCCGATATAAACAACAACAATGGCCAAAGCCAACACACCATAACTCAGATCAGAGATGTAACAATAAACAATCAAACTGAAGTAACTTTGAAAATATTTTCTCTTTATGAAACCCATAATTAAATTTCATAAAAATTTAGTTCTTTTCAATTAGTAGAACATTAATTTTATGAATAAACAGTGCGATAAATTTAGAATGTCTAAAATACCAGTTCCCTGATTTTTAGAAAGCCCATCTGGTACTCTATGTTCAGACTCTCCAAAATACCAGGCTGTGCTGGTGAAATACCAGATAGTTGGCAACCCTGTGCTAATTGAAATACTGAATGATTGTTTAGAGACAGAATATTATCACAGTTTAGTATATACAGTCACGAAGCTTGAGTTGTTGAGGGTACTAGAAACAATAGACTGTGCAGGTACTATTTCGCATTGTCTGTGATGAGGTGATAGTAGCGATCCTAGTGGTTAGCAACTATCTATGGATGCATATTTACTACGTATTGAGCTTCGTGACTGTATATACTAAACTGTGATATTGTCACTAGGGGAATTGTCATGTGTCAGCAGGAATGTCAAGAGAGAGGGCTGGCCATATCATAACGAAATTACTTAAAATAAAGAGTATAAGTTTTCATTTTATAGATGACGCATAATCTCGCTGAAGATCAGCAAAGAAAGTGAGTGGAAATCTGTCGTCCATATGAAACACAGTCATGGATTGATACGACATTTCTCAACAGCTTCGTGGCATGTGATGGGACATTTCTATTCCTGGACCCTGAAGCTGTCTTCAGTCATGAAACACGCAGGTAAGATTTGTATCAGTCACCCCCCTACTAAAGTGATTTATCCTCTTCTTTCACAGGGATTATTCTGCAACACTACGTGCTCCAGGGACAAGATGTCGATGGGAATGCTACCCTCCTTAGAAGAGCTTTCAAGAACGCACTGAAAGAAAAGCCATCCCCGGTCCAAGAAAAGTGGCTTCAGCTTCAAGATACAGCAATTGTATCACATTCCTCTTCGTAAAGAGCTTATCATGCCGGCACTATCAGTCTTTGATTCAGACCCACGAGCTTTTGAAACAGCCCTAGTCATTCACAGACTAGTTTTTTCTGCTTAAGTTTAAGGTGCTGGGTTCGTAATGAATCCTCTCCTCTGCAGATGATCCGTGCTGGCATGGGTCAATTCCTAGACTGTGTAAATGTCTGTTTCAAGCCAGAATTTTGCTGCGACTGTTTTTTCCTCTAAAATCTAATATCAGCTCCTGTTTTTACTTTTAAAATTTGGCTGATTCTCGTGAAAATAAGCCTTGTACGTATTAATGTGGAATGGAAAGATGATTGTTAGATGGCTGGCTCTTCTGTGCTAGCACTCACAGCTGTGTTCCTTGCAATTGTTGCAGATTCTTTATCCAAGTATTAGTAATTCCTCTTGATTGGTGATCCAGAATGTTGGGCCCTGGATAAGAAGTAAAGCAGAGGAATAGATATGGGAGAGAGAGAGAGAGAAAGATTGAAGCACAACTTTTAAATTTTTAGCTTTATAAGAAATACACGTTGTATTAGCTTGTTTGAGCATTTTAAGTAATTTTACTTGTTTCTTTCCTCAATTTGTTGCAGGCATTACTACTTACGCTTAGAAATAAATTTAATGTTCATTGTTTGTTACCTACATGTTGCTTTCAATAAAATGAAATAAATCCTGAAGAAAAATAAACATAAAATTGGTTGTAACATTCTTTTAAGAATTACATTGCCTCCACATCTGCTTTTTAGTAATTTCGTTATAATAAATGCTGGTACAATATTAGGAAGGAGTTTATGTGTCAAAGTAGCACAACTAAATAATATTTTCAGTAGGCACATATATCAACAAAATAACAAAACTTCTAAATTTATAGAATCACATTGCAGCTAACAAATAGTAATATACGTTACAAGAGTGGTATGTTGACGTTTTCATGGTCGAGGAAAAGATTGAAAAAGCGAAACGTAGTTGAGCTTTTTTAATTTCCGAGAACATGAAAACAAACATACTGCTCGTGTATCGTACATTATTTTGTGTGAAGATCGTTTATTACATACCTGAAAGACGAATTTCTAATTAGTTGCAATGAAATCTCCATGCTGGTTTCTGTTTAATGACGGCAACTTCGGAAAACCAAAATATCTTTCTTCAACATTGTTGCTATAAAATGTTTTCTGTGTTTACTATACTCCAGCAGGCCGTGATATACGTCTGTCTTTTTTTTCCCCCCCAGTCTATAAATGCGAACTTAAAACAAACGGTAAGGTTATGTAATGATTTATTTTTCATTTTAATATTTTAACAATATTATTTATATAACATATTGCAGTAATAACATCGGCATCTGGAATCTTGTTGATTTTTTTCACGGCTTCCATAATGTTACTTGTATCAGGAATGCAATAAGTTTCGTAGAGTAGTTGACTTTACTTAATTTTTGCAAATATTTAAAAACAATAATTAAAATTGCAATTTAGGTGAAATTGCAGTGGTAAGTTTCCAATTTATAATTATTACTATGTTAAACGTCTCTAAAAATAATATGTTAAAAGCCTAAAGCAGTAAAATGAATGTCGCGCTTAAGCGGTAAGAAGAGGGAAATTGTTATGTGTGTTAGGTTGGGAATACTGAATGTGGTATTTCACACTTACCGCGTATTGGTTCTGTGCGGAAAATAAGCAAATACGCACGATCTCGCACAAAAGTATTTACATATTCCTTATACAGAGTGTTCCTTTGTCAGAAGAGAGCCAATAATTATTGATCCATAGGTTTGTAAAATGAGACTTTACTGAAGCAAAAGCACTGGATAGAGATATCACTTGAAGAGGTCTTGGTTGCAAATATGTTGCCTGTTTTGCAATATTATCGACTTTCTCGTTTCCAGGTATACCACAATGCCTAGGTATCCATTGAAATGTTATTTCCTTTTGGAGTTCTTTTAGTTTACTTAGGTGTTTCTGAATTGGAATAATGCTATGTGCCTATAGATTTGGTACATATTTAATTATATTAAATATAGCCCCCTTGGAGTCGGTAAGTATGCAAATAGATTTTTCAGAAATTTGAGTAAGACACTGAAGAGCGGCATCAATAGCTAGCAATTCAGTGTCAAGACTGGAGGAGGATGAACATGGTATGAAATAACTTTCTTGATATTTTGCTCCTGATGTCCCATTATTAGGATTTAGAGATCCATCTGTATAAATTTGAAGGTGATCCTTATATGTGCTGGAGAGTAGTTCCATGGCATCTAACTTAAGAATGTATGAGGATCATTTTTGGAATGATTTCCTGGAATTTGTATGCTATCTTCTGGAATCATCCATTTCCATGGAGGAATTTCGTTCACAACTGGAGTTTTAGCAATGAGTGTGTCTGTGATATGGATTGGTATTTCTTCTTTTTTTTATTTTATAGAAATTACACAGGATATCATCTGACAGTTTGAAGAATATCTGACATCTGGATGAGGCTTCCAATTTTAAATGTATTTTTAGATCCTTTTGTAATACATAGTGTCTGATTGATTGAATATTACATTCACTTTCTAGGGCAACAGTTTGTGCGGCTTTTGGTACTCCTAGGCATAATCTTAAGGCTGAGTTTTGAAGAACAGAAATTTTTTGTAGATGAGTTGCCGATGTTACTCCCTATAGTATATATTGACTACACCCCAACTCTGGCTACTAGCAGCAGGCATCTATAATGAACACCGATCAAAATACCCCTCATTTCTAGTGAAAAACAACAACTGAATAGACTACAGTGGACTATAGTGGACTTTATGTTGTCAGCAAACAGTTGGGTACATTAAGAAGATTGATTGATTGATTGATTGATTGATTGATTGATTCAGAGTGTTCTGAAAAAAGGGTTGCAATATTTAGAGAGGAGATAGTACACATTAAAACAAGGTATAAAAGTCCTATTAACAGGGTCCTGAAATCAATATCTTCTGAGAAATTAGCAAATGTTTACCACCACTGTGAGAACGGCACACCTGCACCATTTGTCACTGCGTGTTTCGTTTCTTTCCCACAGTAGAAGATATGCTGCTCTAAAAGTGATGGCAAACATTTTGCTCATTTCTCAGATGATGTTAATTTTAGGACCCATGTTACTGTTACAAAAAAAAAAAAACATGGTTCGATTCAACAGATATGAAACTAACTTACCCAACTGGTATAGTAATAATTGAAGATCTAACATTCTGTTGGTGGGTTGTAAGAACGCATTTATTCCTTCGTTAGCCACTAACAGACCAATAAGTTCGAAAGACGTTGCAAGAAACATCTTCAGTGTTATTTGTCCGTTAAAGGATTCAGTAACTTAAGACATCTGATTTCCCTCCTATAATAATATTTATTCCTCCGCCATTAGCCATCTTACGTACATTTTGTGTATTGGCGAGTAGTTTATATATTTTGATTCATCGTAATGTTGCCTATATGAGATTCAGGTGTGCGATATTTTGTATATAGGCCTATATACACGATATTAAAATAATATTGCATATCTATGGCTACAAAGTGGAGAAGTTCAAATATATTGGAGCAACAGTAACAAATATAAATGATACTCGGGAGGAAATTAAACTCAGAATAAATATGGGAAATGCCTGTTATTATTTGGTTGAGAAGCTTTTCTCATCCTGTCTGCTGTCAAAAAATCTGAAAGTTAGAATTTATAAAACAGTTATATTACCGATTGCTCTTTATGGCTGTGAAACTTTGACTTTCACTTTGAGAGAGGAACAGAGGTTAAGGGTGTTTGAGAATAAGGTTCTTAGGAAAATATTTGGGGCTAAGAGGGATGAAGTTACAGGAGAATGGAGAAAGTTACACAACACAGAACTACACGCATTGTATTCTTCACCTGACATAATTAGGAACATAAAATCCAGACGTTTGAGATGGGCAGGGCATGTAGCATGTATGGGTGAATCCAGAAATGCATATAGAGTGTTAGTTGGGAGGCCAGAGGGAAAAAGACCTCTAGGGAGGCCGAGACGTAGATGGGAAGATAATATTAAAATGGATTTGAGGGAGGTGGGATATGATGATTGAGAATGGATTGATCTTACTCAGGATAGGGACCAATGGTGGGCTTATGTGAGAGCAGCAATGAACCTCCGGGTTCCTTAAAAGCCATTTGTAAATAAGTAAGTATGGCTATAAAGTGATACCTCGTATCTGTACATTTGCAAGTAAATAAAAAAACTGTTTTAGAGATTATTTTCTTAAAATAGACAAACTTATATATCTTTCAGCTTTGGAAGATCTTCTGTTCGAGAACAAAATATTACGAGTACACTGTCCAATTTTGTGAACACAATAATAATGTAGTTAATCTAAATAATAATAATAATAATAATAATAATAATAATAATAATGTAGTTAAACTGATTTACCATTTTTGTAGATAGAGATATCTCTTCTTAGCTATCAGTAATTGGATTACTTATTTATTCATTAATTCATAGAATAGCGAAGTTATTATTTATTTCTTTATTACAGACTCTAGTTCATAGTCTGACGACGAGATTATGTGCTCTGTAGTCTGTCTTTTTATTTTCTATAAAATCAATGCACTCGTGCGCTATTTTTAACTAAAACTTTTGTTCTTGATTTCTTTCTGATCTGTATTAGTCATATTGCACATTTTGACAACAATGAAATTAATGCCTCACATCAATCTAGCAGCCGATGTTCACTTTTTATTCATTCATGTCCTATTGCGTCATTTGTGAAATCCAAAGATGATTGGTTAACGATCCAATAACTAGTGGCCCGTTAAATTCCACTTCTGGAACCCAACAATCTACTAACATTAAAGGTCCACTAACTAGTGGAGGAATACATTATTTATAGGTCTGTTTTCTTGCAACCAAGCATAAGTGTGCTAAGTGCCAATTTGTCAAATTTCATTTTATTCAATCTAAGGCAGGATCATCCATATGAGAATATCATACTAAATTTGTCTTTGTCGTAGCTCAGCTGTAAGTGACTCATTTACGCGCCAAAAGACAGTGTTGTAGGTATCTCAACATACATTTCGCAATGTGTTTTTCATCTGTATCTCAAAAAGTTGTTTTTGGCACTTAGCACATTTATTTTATAATGTTAGGTCCTCAATTACTGCAGTGTGGAATCAGTTTACATTTAATAGTACGATCATGAACTGTAACATAGTGTCGTCTGCTTAACCGCCTTGATACAAACAAACAAAGGTATGCTGTATAATACGTAGGGCAAATGGCTTCATTCATTTGTTTCTTACCCAAGAGTTCACAGTGGAAGATAGGCTGCTGTTACACTGATGGTAAACATTTGCTCATTTTTCTCAGAAGATATTAATTTTAGAACCCATGTTTATAGAGCTTTTATTTCTTGTTTTGATGCGTACTATCTCCTCTAAATATTGTAACATTTTTTTTCAGAACATCCTGTATATATATTTTTTTTTTCATTGGTCATTTATTCTTCCTTTTCATGTGTCTTACACACCAAAACCTGTAGGAAAGGTGACGATTATATGGACACTCACACTAGACATCGATACATTTGTGGGCCTCCTCTAGCCTGGGGTCAGCAGGGCATAGAGGCCCCCACTCAGACATACACAGGACAGAACATTAACCTGGGAAAGGTCGCTACATACTGTCTTCCTCCGACGAGTTTAGAGCTGGACCTGAGGTATTCTTGCCATCGGTGCGGGGGGGTTGCAGGTAGATTCTTTTGTTGCTACAGCCAAGCCGAGCCGAGCAGAGTGGGAAGTATTAATCGTCCAAAAATATGCAGTCTTCAGTTTGTAGTAGTGTGTGAATATTTCATATACATATTGTTTACCATGGTCTATATGGTTTTGTTATTAATATATTAAATATATTGTTGCAATTTTTGCTCAAACATCTCCCTGATGTTAGCTATGTTAATATTATATGAATTACTCATATTAAATATTTCACCGTTACAAGTCATTTTTAAGGAAACATGCTGTGGAAAAGTTTTTGGTTTTATTCAATTGGAATTTTAGAATATGTGTGATTGGTATCGTGAAAAACAGATTCCTATAATGTCATTCGAAAATCATTTGTTGGTGATATCTTAAAATACAAATCAAGTAGTTTTACTTCTCAAGTGAGTTCAGCAGTACAGTATATTTAAATTGATTACTTTACTAATTTAATTCAATTCTACTAATCACTAAATTTTATAGTATGATTCTTCTTTTCATTTATATTATTGTAGTTGTATTATGATTTTTCTTTTTATTTATTTTATTGTATTTATATTTCTGGTGGTGTGATGGCCTTAACTTCACCGGAATAAATAAATAAATAATAAATAAAATTTTCTACAATACTTTCCTTCTCTGAACACGTAAGTACGAATGGTTGTATCTCTATCTCGCCAAAAATACGTTAGAAAACTAATAGGCATACTGCTCTCGTAAATTGGGCGAATGTTTTCAGTATGATTGTACTTCCTTCCAGACTGCCGCTGTCACTGTCCCCTCCCACTCCAGTACTGCGCTAGACTAGTCGGAACCGCATTCCTCTCAGCACTAAACTCCTCAGAGTATGACAGTAGTGTTGTTTTGGCTGTCTCACTTTGCTAAGGTTAGTGCTGCATTGGATTTTTCCTGTTATAACTTTTGAAAGGGTTGAAATAGCGAGGTGAAATAACAACACGTGTTTTGTAAGACTTCGGGCTTTCTTTTGATGTGTCATAATGTACAATTTCTTTGAAAAGAATGTTCTTATCTGCTTTAACACTTCCCAGATGTATTTATGTTCAGCTAGATTTTGCACTGCAGAGTACATCCGTCTTTATTTTATTTTATGAAAGGGTAAGTTGTCTGTGAAATACCTGCATTCAAGGAAAGGTTTAGGAACTTTTAAATGATAACCTATAATAGGATTAGAAGGCCATTGCTTTAAAAAAACATGACAGCAATATTATTCCATCATAACTAAGCTGCTGGTCAGACAGGTACCCACTTTTGCCCATCCCAGTATACAACTTCCCGTTATTCTTCCCGGCTGTATGAGTGTGAGCCGTAGGTGTCGCTAGTGTAGAGTTGCCAGATTTTGAGTTGAGGAAATAAGGAACATCTTTCATCCAGGTTCGGTTTCTTAGAAGAAAACATAGATTATATAAGAAGGGAATTCATTCATTCATAGTTTTCTGCCCAAATGCAGGTCTTTCACTGCAAACCCAGCATTCTCCAACCTTTCTTATTTTCTGTCTTCCTCTTAGTCTCCTCATATGATCCATATATCTTAATGTCGTCTATCATCTGATATCTTCTTCTGCCCCGAACTCTTCTCCCGTTCACCATTCCTTCCAGTGCATCCTTCAGGAGGCAGTTTCTTCACAGTCAGTTATCCAAACAATGTATAACATATTAATTAATACTTACTTACTTACTGGCTTTTAAGGATCCGGGAGGTTCATTGCCGCCCTCACATAAGCCCGCCATTGGTCCCTATCCTGAGCAAGATTAATCCAATCTCTATCATCATATCCCACCTCCCTCAAATCCATTTTAATATTATCCTCCCATCTACGTCTCGGCCTCCCTAGAGGTCTTTTTCCCTCCGGCCTCCCAACTAACACTCTACATACATTTCTGGATTCGCCCATACGTGCTACATGCCCTGCCCATCTCAAACGTCTGGATTTAACGTTCGTAATTATGTCAGGTGAAGAATACAATGCGTGCAGTTCTGTGTTGTGTAACTTTCTCCATTGTCCTGTAACTTCATCCCTCTTAGCCCCAAATATTTTCCTAAGCACGTTATTCTCAAACACCCTTAACCTATGTTCTTCTCTCAAAGTGAGAGTCCAAGTTTCACAACCATAAAGAACAACCGGTAATATAACTGTTTTATAAATACTAACTTTCATATTTTTTGACAGCAGACTGGATGACAAAAGTTTCTCAACCGAATAATAACAGGCATTTCCCATATTTATTCTGCGTTTAATTTCCTCCCGAGTATCATTTATATTTGTTACTGTTGCTCCAAGATATTTGAACTTCTCCACCTCTTCAAAAAATAAATCTCCAATTTTTATATTTCCATTTCGTACAATATTCTCGTCACGAGACATAATCATATACTTTGTCTTTTCGGGATTTACTTCCAAACCCATCTCTTTACTTGCTTCCAGTAAAATTCCCGTGTTTTCCCTAATCGTTTGTGGATTTTCTCCTAACATATTCACGTCATCCGCATAGACAAGCAGCTGATGTAACCCGTTCAATTCCAAACCCTCTCTGTTATCCTGGACTTTCCTAATGACATACTCTAGAGCAAAGTTAAAAAGTAAAGGTGATAGTGCATCTCCTTGCTTTAGCCACAATCAATATTATTATTACGCCATATAATTATATTGTGAACTTAACATATTGCTACATTTAAACCTGTATTTGCCACTTGAATATGCCGTATTTAACTATTTATTTATATAACAAAATCTTCCACAATAACTGCTGTGTTTACATCAACGGCAACTATTGTACTTGGCTTCTCTTCTGCTTAGGGATATACAAACTTGACTTGTATCCTGTTGTTCCTAGTGGAACATAGGGCAGCAGTGAAGTTCCTCCAGCGTACTCTGTTGCCAGCCATCCGTTTCACCTCTTTCAGCTTTCCCCACATCTCTACTTCCTCCTCTATCGATCGTTTCCATGTCCTCCTAGGCCTTGTGGGTTCCAATCATCGCAGTCTTCTCAATAGCTCCATCTGGCTTGCTCAGCGTGTGGCCTGTCCAATTCCATTTTCTTTGTTTTATGAGGGAACATATTTGTGATTGGTTAGTTCTTCTCCACAGTTCATTTGCTATTGTTTCCCGCCATCTTATATTAGAATACGCCTCAGGCATCTGTTGACGAACGTCTGTATCTTTCTGTTTATTACATCCGTAATTTTCCATGTTTCACATCCATAGAGGAGGACTGATTTACATTTGTGTTAAACAGTCTGAGGTTTGTCTTCAGTGAGATGTTATTATTCCCCTAGCCCCGTGATGTTAACTGATGCCCACAGGAGCAAGCGCGCGCTTTAGAGCCCAGGAGAGCCTGAGCACTTTACAGCGGAAAGGAAAGAGACAAACAAACGAAGTGGTATATGCCACTTGGTCGAGCTATATTCAGAGATGGCCAGCACTGATTCAATTTTTTTATTGGGTTATTTTACGACGCTGTATCAACAACTAGGTTATTTAGCGTCTGAATGATATTAAGGTGATAATGCCGGTGAAATGAATCCGGGGTCCAGCACCGAAAGTTACCCAGCATTTGCTCGTATTGGGTTGAGGGAAAACCCCGGAAAAAACCTCAACCAGGTAACTTGCCCCCACCGGCATTTGAACCTGGGCCACCTAGTTTCGCAGCGAGACACGCTGACCGTTACTCCACAGATGTTGACCTGATTCAATAGATAAAGGGAAGAGAACTTATGAAAACTGTATCCATGTTAATTTTTAGATTTGTCTGAGAAGTATAAGTGCATTATAAGAATGTAAGTTTTAATTTTAATGTTCTTTTTTCATAAGTTTGCTTTTTTATTCAAAAGGGATATTTTCTCAACTTTTTTACAGAAAAGTGAAATTTTCAGATATGTTTGTTTAGTAGCCTTACAGGTACTAAAACAATGTTTTCGTAAATCTAATACATCGTAAATATGTATTACTGAAGATAGTGTATTAAAATGTTTGAAAATATTCGCATGGAAAATGTTTGTAAGGAAATGAATTAACAAAGCAAATACTGTTACATCATAAGCAAAAGATATGCGCCTATGTGTTGGTAAAACGTCAGCTCTATAGCTTCAGCAGATTTCGAGATAATTTAATATTCTGATAACAGACACTTGCGCACCAATATCACCTAAAAGCATAATGCGATAAGAGTTTTATTATGTAATATTAGTTACAGCTAAAACATATACCTAGACAACTTTGCTTTGTACTATAATATTGTTTTCATTACTTTTATAAGGCTAAAGATACCATCAATATCAATTTCAACTTATCAGTGTCTTTCTTTGGGACAACACTTTCTTTATGAATGATGTGTTTAATTCACTTAGTACAGTATAGTTGTAGTTATTATGGAATTTATGTGAATATTCCTTCTTTACTCTTTATTATTTTATTAACGTTTAAAACACAACTGCAATATTAGGCTAAGAAATAGGTGTTAGTACTTTTGTTTTACAGACAATATAGATAATATTAAACAGAAAGAAGCCATATAAAAATAACGACACAAAATTTCACGTTCCGTTTGAAGTTTGTGCACCACTGTTTTCTTAATCCAACAGGCTGCTTATTCCTCCTAGCATACCTAGCGCCTAATGCCCGCGCACGACGTCAAGGTCAGAAAAATGCGCTTGCTTTGACATCGCTGCCCTAGCCTATATGGGATATGGCTGTACAAATGCTCCAGTTGCTAGCCGAATAACTACATCTTTTCACATTTTCCGCTCCACTTGTTTTTGTAACCACACTTCCCAGGTATAGAAAAGTATCAACTTCTTCTATTTCAATATCATTTACTGCCAGTTTATTTTTATGATTACAATTTACCCTCATCTGGGGATATACAAAACTTCTCGTAAAATTGGAGTAACGGTCAGCGCGTCTGGCCGCGAAACCAGGTGGCCCGGGTTCGAATCCCGGTCGGGGCAAGTTACCTGGTTCAGGTTTTTCCGGTGTTTTCCCTCAACCCAATACTAGCAAATGCTGGGCAACTTTCGGTATTGGACCCCGGACTCATTTCACCGGCATTATCACCTTCATTTCATTCAGACGCTAAATAACCTAGCTGTTGATAAAGCGTTGTAAAATAACCCAATAAAATTAAAATTAAAAACTTCTTAACTTGACTATAGCTTTCATCATTGTTGAATTATACAAAGTTCATTTTTATAACATTTGGAGTAGGGCCTATTCCATTTTTTTCATCCCTCCATTTTGTAGTCATTACTGAAAATAGTCACCGTAAATGGGGAAAAAACTTAGCAAGAACTTTATTACAAATATAATATTTTTCAGTTTTCGTATCTATAAAATACATCAATTTTTCTGGTTCAAGACTCGCACCGTACGCGGAATAAAAAGAGCTAAAACCGTACATCTGGCAACCCTGTGCTAGTGTCGTCAAGCGTACACCACTTAGTTCGTCAGAGACCACCCAGAGTGCACCAGAAGCGGTGGGACTACATTATTACCCATTCACTCTTTTTTCCATCTGCGCAAAATACATCTAAGCTTCGTCTGTGAACATCACCTTTCCCAGTGATACATTGGAACATTTACACACAATATTTCTGTGCAAACTGTAGACTTTTTTTTTGACAATTGGCGTGAAATGACTGAAATATATATATTCGATCTACAAGGAGAGAACAGTTGTAACGTTTTGACATGAGAGGTTTACTGTGACGTCACGCGTGGTGCCATGGAACGGAACGGTGAAAATCGGAGTGAGACAAGTGGCCACCAGGCTTGGAGCTCACGTGGATTCTTCCTCACAGTCCCAGTTTCCCCGTGAGGACGCGTGATTGCGTCTATTTTCATTATTTTTCAATTAAGCTTAAACTTAATGCAAATATGCTCCCTATTTGTTTACTTACCCTTAGTAAAGAGTTTGAGTAATAAACTTCACTACACACACACTCCGAAAGATTGTGCATTTTGATGGGTGCGCATACTAAACTTACTCAGTGAAAACTGATGTGTCCCGTATGTTTTTCGACTATGTCTGGGAACCCTACCTAAACCCTGTAGTTTCTGCCCCTAGGGCGCATGTTTGAAGAAGCTGCACAGATATTTGTATGCACTCGTCGCTGTGACGTAAGTTCAGATGCTGTGCATTTCCTTCGGGCCATTAAAGCAAATTGCATGGAATTCTTCCAAGCCACTCAAAGATGTAATGAAGATTCATGTTATTGGCTGTGGACGCAGCACGTTGCTTAAGAAAAAACTCAAGTGATTATCCCGTGAATTATAACACGAAGTGAAACCACATTTCTTATTTTATGCAAATACGTAGCTACAAACTGAACAGTACGCTTATCTGCAGCCTATAAATAGATACACCAATTTAATAACTTTGATAAAAAGATAATGCAGCTAATGTAGAAGAAAGAAATATACAATTTTTAGTAAACAAGAAGTTTCCGAATTTCTAAAGAAGCTGATGGTGGGTTCTTATTTATGAAACTGTCGGTAGTTATTGGATTAGCTGCCTTTGGTAGAAGAGATGGACTGGAAAATGTGAAGCACGAAGCGCAGGGTTCAAATAAGTGTAGGCCTGCGTAAGTACCGTTGTGGATAAAATCCTACACATAGCATCTCCGGGTCCTATGCCTCAGATTTACGCCACATAAAATAATCCTGTTTTTGATGGAGGGATGCAAGCAAAATTTTGTCGGCCATTTTTCGCTCCAATAGAAATTTGCATAGATACGGAATTAAAAATGGGCAAGTCTTGGTATTAGTCCTCTATGTAGGCAACAAGTTTCGCAAGATTGTCCAGAAATAGCATACATTTAGGCGCTCTTGTTCACTGTACATGCGCTGAAACTTACTGTTTCTGGGTCTGTTAGTAAAATTAAGTTGTATCTCTGTTAAACTTAGTAAAATTAAGTGGCCTAAATTTTGTTTCTGGGTCTGTTAGTAAAATTAAGTGGCCCAAGTGTTGTTTCTGGGTCTGTTAATAAAATTAAGTGGCCCAAGTGTTGTTTCTGGGTCTGTTAGTAAAATTAAGTGGCCTAAATTTTGTTTCTGGGTCTGTTAGTAAAATTAAGTGGCCCAAGTGTTGTTTCTGGGTCTGTTAGTAAAATTAAGTGGCCTAAGTTTTGTTTCTGGGTCTGTTAGTAAAATTAAGTGGTTTCTGGGTCTGTTAAAAATTAAGTGGCCCAAATGTTTCTGGGTCTGTTAGTAAAATTAAGTGGCCCAATTTTGTTTCTGGGTCTGTTAGTAAAATTAGTAAAATGGCCCAAATTTTGTTTCTGGGTCTGTTAGTAAAATTAAGTGGCCCAAGTGTTGTTTCTGGGTCTGTTAGTAAAATTAAGTGGCCTAAATTTTGTTTCTGGGTCTGTTAGTAAAATTAAGTGGCCCAAGTGTTGTTTCTGGGTCTGTTAGTAAAATTAAGTGGCCCAAATGGTTTCTGGTCTGTTAGTAAAATTAAGTGGCCTAAATTTTGTTTCTGGGTCTGTTAGTAAAATTAAGTGGCCCAAATTTTGTTTCTGGGTCTGTTAGTAAAATTAGTGGCCTAAATTTTGTTTCTGGGTCTGTTAGTAAAATTAGGTGGCCTAAATTTTGTTTCTGGGTCTGTTAGTAAAATTAGGTGGCCTAAATTTTGTTTCTGGGTCTGTTAGTAAAATTAGGTGGCCTAAATTTTGTTTCTGGGTCTGTTAGTAAAATTAGGTGGCCTAAATTTTGTTTCTGGGTCTGTTAGTAAAATTAGATGGCCTAAATTTTGTTTCTGGGTCTGTTAGTAAAATTAGTGGCCTAAATTTTGTTTCTGGGTCTGTTAGTAAAATTAGATGGCCTAAATTTTGTTTCTGGGTCTGTTAAAAATTATGGCCTAAATTTTGTTTCTGGGTCTGTTAGTAAAATTAGGTGGCCTAAATTTTGTTTCTGGGTCTGTTAGTAAAATTAGTGGCCTAAATTTTGTTTCTGGGTCTGTTAGTAAAATTAGATGGCCTAAATTTTGTTTCTGGGTCTGTTAGTAAAATTAGATGGCCCAAATTTTGTTTCTGGGTCTGTTAGTAAAATTAGATGGCCTAAATTTTGGGTCTGTTTCTGGGTCTGTTAGTAAAATTAGGTGGCCTAAATTTTGTTTCTGGGTCTGTTAGTAAAATTAGTTTCTGGCCCTAAATTTTGTTTCTGGGTCTGTTAAAAATTAGGTGGCCTAAATTTTGTTTCTGGGTCTGTTAGTAAAATTAGGTGGCCTAAATTTTGTTTCTGGGTCTGTTAGTAAAATTAGGTGGCCTAAATTTTGTTTCTGGGTCTGTTAGTAAAATTAGGTGGCCTAAATTTTGTTTCTGGGTCTGTTAGTAAAATTAGGTGGCCTAAATTTTGTTTCTGGGTCTGTTAGTAAAATTAGGTGGCCTAAATTTTGTTTCTGGGTCTGTTAGTAAAATTAGGTGGCCTAAATTTTGTTTCTGGGTCTGTTAGTAAAATTAGGTGGCCTAAATTTTGTTTCTGGGTCTGTTAGTAAAATTAGGTGGCCTAAATTTTGTTTCTGGGTCTGTTAGTAAAATTAGGGCCTTTTAGGGTCTGTTAAAAATTAGGTGGCCTAAATTTTGTTTCTGGGTCTGTTAGTAAAATTAGGTGGCCCAAATTTTGTTTCTGGGTCTGTTAGTAAAATTAGGTGGCCTAAATTTTGTTTCTGGGTCTGTTAGTAAAATTAGGTGGCCTAAATTTTGTTTCTGGGTCTGTTAGTAAAATTAGGTGGCCTAAATTTTGTTTCTGGGTCTGTTAGTAAAATTAGGTGGCCTAAATTTTGTTTCTGGGTCTGTTAGTAAAATTAGATGGCACAAATTTTGTTTCTGGGTCTGTTAGTAAAATTAGGTGGCCTAAATTTTGTTTCTGGGTCTGTTAGTAAAATTAGATGGCTAAATTTTGTTTCTGGGTCTGTTAGTAAAATTAGGTGGCCTAAATTTTGTTTCTGTCTGTTAGTAAAATTAGGTGGCCTAAATTTTGTTTCTGGGTCTGTTAGTAAAATTAGGTGGCCTAAATTTTGTTTCTGGGTCTGTTAGTAAAATTAGGTGGCCTAAATTTTGTTTCTGGGTCTGTTAGTAAAATTAGGTGGCCTAAATTTTGTTTCTGGGTCTGTTAGTAAAATTAGGTGGCCTAAATTTTGTTTCTGGGTCTGTTAGTAAAATTAGATGGCTCAAATTTTGTTTCTGGGTCTGTTAGTAAAATTAAGTGGCCTAAATTTTGTTTCTTTTTAGTAAAATTAGTGGCCTAAATTTTGTTTCTGGGTCTGTTAGTAAAATTAGGTGGCCTAAATTTTGTTTCTGGGTCTGTTAGTAAAATTAGGTGGCCTAAATTTTGTTTCTGGGTCTGTTAGTAAAATTAGATGGCCTGTTTCTGGGTCTGTTAGTAAAATTAGGTGGCCTAAATTTTGTTTCTGGGTCTGTTAGTAAAATTAGATGGCTCAAATTTTGTTTCTGGGTCTGTTAGTAAAATTAGATGGCCCAAATTTTGTTTCTGGGTCTGTTAGTAAAATTAAGTGGCCTAAATTTTGTTTCTGGGTCTGTTAGTAAAATTAGGTGGCCTAAATTTTGTAAAATTAGGTGGCCTAAATTTTGTTTCTGGTAAAATTAGGTGGCCTAAATTTTGTTTCTGGGTCTAGTAGTAAAATTAGGTGGCCCAAATTTTGTTTCTGGGTCTGTTAGTAAAATTAGGTGGCCCAAATTTTGTTTCTGGGTCTGTTAGTAAAATTAGGTGGCCCAAATTTTGTTTCTGGGTCTGTTAGTAAAATTAGGTGGCCTAAATTTTGTTTCTGGGTCTGTTAGTAAAATTAGGTGGCCTAAAAATTAGGTTTTGTTTCTGGGTCTGCTAGTAAAATTAGGTGGCCTAAATTTTGCTTCTGGGTCTGTTAGTAAAATTAGGTGGCCTAAATTTTGTTTCTGGGTCTGTTAGTAAAATTAGTAAATTAGGTGGCCTAAATTTTGTTTCTGGGTCTGTTAAAAATTTGGCTGTTTCTGGGTCTGTTAGTAAAATTAGGTTAAATTTTGGTGGCCTAAATTTTGTTTCTGGTAAAATTAGATGGCACTTTTGTTAGTAAAATTAGGTGGCCCAAATTTTGTTTCTGGGTCTGTTAGGTGTTTCTGCCTAAATTTTGTTTCTGGGTCTGTTAGTAAAAAATTAGGTGGCCTAAATTTTGTTTCTGCTGTTAAAAATTTTGTTTCTGGGTCTGTTAGTAAAATTAGATGGCTTTTGTTTCTGGGTCTGTTAAAAAATTTTGTTTCTGGGTCTGTTAAAAATTAAAATTTTGGGTGGCCCAAAAATTAGATTGTTTCTGGGTCTGTTAATTTGGGTGGCCTAAATTTTGTTTCTGGGTCTGTTAGTAAAATTGGGTGGCCCAAATTTTGTTTCTGGGTCTGTGCGTAGAGCGTGTGGATTTGCCCCCTTCCTCGTGTGATAAATGACAGCTTTCTTCTGCCGTCCCATGGCTGTTATTTAAACCTGTTCCATTGGAGGAAACGATAATGTGACATTATTGGGATAAGGTCCAGATGTTGAAGAGTTGCTTTCTCATTGTAGAAGCAAGCAGAGTTCTGAGGTGGCCTGCATCGGCCCGCCCAGCGTCACATTGTTGCGTTGTTCGACAAGCGAAGCGACGGAATTCAGCGATGCTTTTCAGAAGCCGCATTTGTTTTGGGCACCCCTCAAGAGCCCTGCATCTGTTGCCGTGCGATAGTGTTCTTAGAATAGCACTTTTATTGTTATTAGTTCGACCCGCAGGCTGCGAGTCGATTGGGTTCGGTGCCGGAGACCGGTAATTCTGCAAAGTTGCAGTGCAGCATCGAACACCAACCGTCCTCAGCAAAGAGCGTCTGGGGATGAACACTTACTCCCTAGCATGATTAGGCCTAGTGGGTCTGAAGCAAGCCAGTGAAGGTGACAATACCATCATTAATGTCATCTACAAGAAGAAAAATGCGGCAACGTCAATTCATATGCGTGCTGATTTGACGCCCAGAGGCAGGAAACTTCCTAGGGAAGATAGGCTTTCATTTAATGTGTATATAATAATTATGTACTATAAAGTATTGAAGAGAATTCTGTACACCAAAACAAACATATTTTGTCATATAAACATATATCCGATACTGCATTGTTATCAAAATATGGAAACATTGCGTTATTTCAAAGCTAGTCTACCAATTACCCGTGGCTAAAATCGGAACTAACAGTCGGTGTTGTTTTGTCGTTAAAAAGAGATGTAGGATTCATAGTTGGCCATGTCTCGTAGTTAGTGATGTTTTGTTGATTCATGATGTTGAGTATTGTAATTGAGATTAGTGCTAGTTTTATTTTACTGAATTACATAATAATATAAGCCTAACAGTTGACACTAGTGAAATGAACTTCATTTACGGTGAAGTAAGAAACAATTCTGCTGCTGCTGCTCGTATCTATGCAGAACATTTTCGTGCCCGACGACACCCAACTTCAAAGTCAGGTTTGAAGTTTTTTTTTTTAATGAGGAAATTTTGGCATTGGTCGGTTCATTTGTAACTGTTCTTCAAACATTAGAAACTGCTAGGACATTCACAAAGAAAGCTTTTTTTTTACAAATATATTTGATCTTTACTAATTTAAAGAGTAATATACCCTACATCATTCAGCAACAGTTGAGAATCTTGCACCAATTAGTTACTCATTCATTTTCAACTTTAATACTGAAAATGTAAGATTTTTTTTTTTTTGAGAAACTTACAAATTCTCTATAAAGACTAACAGTCATCATATAAATACCGAAATTGCACTAAAAATAACTAGTCTTTCTTATTGTTAATCAACAGTTAAAAACATTGTTATAGTTTCTCTAATAATTTAAGATCAAGGCAGCATTTTATAAGAATTATAACACAGTCTAGTATATACACTCACGAAGCTCAATACGTAGTAAATATGCATCCATAGATAGTTGCTAACCATTAGGATCGCTAATATCGCCTCATCACAGACAATGCGAAATAGTCCAGCACAGTCTATTGTTCCTAGCACCCTCACAACTCAAGCTTCGTGACTGTATAGACTAGACTGTGATTATAAGGTGCCCCTAAACTTTCTGGCAACACTGTATTATTATTATTATTATTATTATTATTATTATTATTATTATTATTATTATTATTATTATTATTGCACAGATGCAATATAGGGGCCAATCTCCTTATTGGTTGAATGGTATGAATACTACTATCGATATGTATTGTTGATATAATCGACATAAAATATGTTGCCAACTTCTAAATTAACAGTCAGTTTTATATTGTTGACTTGTAGCTTACTTCAAAATGGAAAGAACGGCAGTAATCTATACTAATAATAAATCTGTAGCCGAAATTTTTCTGGTAATTTTCGATTTTCCAAAAATAATTGGTGCTAACATATACAATTAACCACCCTGAAACCGAAAATCGCTTTTTTGAAATTTTTGTCTGTCTGTCTGTCTGTCTGTCTGTATGTTTGTTACCTTTTCACGCGATAATGGATGAACGAATTTCGATGAAAATTGGAATATAAATTAAGTTCGTTGTAACTTAGATTTTAGGCTATATGGCATTCAAAATACATTATTTAAAAGGGGGGTGTAAGGGGGCCTGAATTAAATAAATCGAAATATCTCGCTTATTATTGCTTTTTGTGAAAAATGTTACATAACAAAAGTTTCTTTAAAAATAATTTCCGATAAGTTTTATTCCTTGAAAATTTTGATAGGACTGATATTTAATGAGATAAATGAGTTTTAAAATTAAAATAACTGCAATCTAAGGCCGTGTAATGAATTAAAAAACAAATGACTTCGTCTATAAGGGGCCTTGGACAGCAACAATCGAAAGCTATGAAAGATAGCCTATAGATAATGTTTCTGTATTTGTATGAAGTAATATCAGAAGCTAAATTAACCGATTTGTATAATTAATTATTATTTCACCATTGGAAAGTGTAGTTTCTCTAGATGGACATAATGCTATAATGTTATTACAGTAACTTCTGAGTGAATCGAGGACAGGTAAGATTAAAATAGCTTCTTATGCACAGAAAACTTCATAGGCTATTCTGTACATTCGTTTCCTGTATTTCCTAAAATAATTTTTATGACCATATGAGTGGTCTCTGGATCAAAATGATCGCATTTTAATTATGCAAATACAATTTAAATTAAGTAACATAATAAACGATTTATCCTTATATCAAACACGAATGTTCCCTGGATCAAATGTCCTATTTTAATTATGTAATTACTTTATATTTATTTCTAACTGGTGCAGCGGAGCGCATGGGTACGGCTAGTAGTAAAATATATTTTCCCTGGACCAAAAATATAATACAAAGTGACTAAAATCACATCAGTAATAACAAACTGTATATTTTTTATTTAATTTTTTTAATTTGGTAGCATTTAATGCTTATCGAATATCGAAGGCTAAAAACGCTAATCTAACCATTACTTCCGCTGACCTTTTTTTGCGCATAATGTGTGATGGGTGGCCCCTATAATGCATCTGTTCTATTATTATTATTATTATTATTATTATTATTATTATTATTATTATTATTATTATTATTATTATTATTATTATTGACTATATAGTTTGTTTTGCATTGCTTTGCAGCAGAGAACTTTAAAGTTACGTATATTTATCTAGTATGGGCTATCGAGAAGAATCTAGAATTACACTTGAAAGACTTCAGTGGACGGACTCATTGCAATTGTGGTTCAGAAAGTGAGACAGGCTTTGTTAGGACAATCTTTCTTTTATTTTGGCATACATTTCACACGCAGCTTTCGTTTTAGAGCTCGTATTCCTGTTTTGAATAAGTTTCTTCCGTTTAAATGTCCTCCTCTACATGACATGGGATCGCTCCGTGGAGAACACGAAATAATCGAATTCGCCACGCCACGTCGCCCGTTGGCCTACGCTTGTGTCCTAAAGAAGAAACCTGCTTCCTGGCCCACTGCCGCCAGCTCTACCAGTTCTGGGTGTGATTATGAGCCGTTGTAGAACAACTGAATAATAATGTGAACTGGCGAGGGCGGAAGCAGTGGCGTTATGTCGGAAATGGCGTCGTTGCTTTCTGGGTAAATTGCTGAGCAAAGAGGATGCGTGTCACAAAATCCACCGTCAAAACTACGTGCAGAGCCAGCTTCCTTTGCGGCTTTTCTGGCTGTGAACTTATCATAATTATATTTAACCTAAGGAGGAAAATGTTAGAATAAATCTATAAAGAATGAAGAAGGTCTACAACCAAGAAACATCAGAAATAAAAATAGGTGAACTTTGCTAAAATCGACATGCTGATTTCAAATATGTAATTAGTTTTTCTGTTTGAGGTATAGTTTTGGAGATGATTCATATTTATATATAATTTTCAGAAAAAAGTTAGCCTATTAAAAATAAGGATACAATGGCTTTTATTTTTCGAAGTTTAAAATTCTCCATCTTGAATCTTGCGTACACTACTTTTAACACTTAAATATAAATGATTGATTAAATGCCAAAAACTCAACACACTAGAACAATACGAAATATACAGACACACTAACACACACCCTAATCAAATTCTCAACACACAGATCAATTTCAGAACGCACACACTGTTTGACTCCACTTTTCAACACGCAAACGCACCCCTACGACAGGTAGCGATGTCGAGATGACGCCGAGATCTAGTAGGCTCTGATGATGGTGTATAGTATACGTCGAAACAGCTGTAAGCCACACGTGCTTATACAGGGACATCACTTTATTTTTACCAACATTTCTAACATTAACCTGGCTATACTCGGAAACACTGTTGCCCCCTTCCATTACAGGAGTTTGATGTTACTAGTGCAATATGTAAACAAATCATTTTACTAGGTATAGGAGGAGAGAAAAGTAGTGTATCCATTTATATTGTAGGGAAATACGATATTACGATTTTCAGTTTGATTATCACTTTTACGGAATTTATCAAAATACAGTAGAGTAGTAACATTTTTTTTTTTCAAAAACTCAACTTTTCAGGCGGCTATGTTCGTTATGTAATGTCTACTTTATTTAGCATATTAATTATTGGTGTTAACATAGAATATAGAGAGTGCACTTAAATTGAGGGGGTCATAAGTAAAGGGCTGTAAGTGCACTTAAGTTACTTTTGAGAAAATGGGGTTTAAATATTTAAGCTTTCGTAAAATCGGTGAAATTTTTATTTAAATTTTAATGTTTGATGCGATTAAAATATCCCTTTGCCACTAAAATTTTAGATACTTTAGCTTACACTGGATGCACTTAATTCATGTTATTACAAATGTCACTAGCATTCCTTTGCTTCTAGCCACCTCAATTAAAAATAAGCTAATCTGAATTTTTAAACAAGTTGCTGAAAATGGTTGCCGTTCATTACAATGCAGGCTTCAATTCAGTACGCATATTATTAAAAACATTTTGAAGCATATTCTCTGAAATTGAATTTATCGTTTCTTGAATATAATTTTTTGGTACGATATTATTAATATAGGTTCTTTCTTCTATAGAAAACGCAACCATATTTATGAAACACACTATACACTGCAGTGTTTACTTCACTGCTTGAAGACTTCGAATGCAACAGCGGCCGTAAGTTTGTGAGTCTGACGGGAGCAAGGACATTAGTGAAGGGGTGGGAGTAAAGTACATTCAGAAATGCAGATACAATAAAAATGCAAGTAAAAATAAAATGATGTCCCTGTATAATTAACACTAGTAAGTTTGCCATTTAATCAGTCATTTTTTAAATTCTCACAATAATTCTGCAATGCCTAAAGATTTTTCTGGTGGTCGCTATTGACTCCTCCCCCAAGTTGTCTCCGGTAGGTCGCTAAAGTTTCTTTACAGTTGACGGTCCAATAGTATTTTGCGATGACGTTAACGGCCTCTTCAAGCAGCTGAAACAGGACCTTTCTGCCACTGACTGCAGACTTTTCATTGATTCCTCAGCGTGAAGTTTGAAAGCAGTTCTGCTGCATGATGGGAATACAAAACCTTCTAGTCCGATAGGCCATTCTGTTCACTTGAAGCAGACTTATGACAACGTGAAAGTATTGTAAATTTTTTTAGTTACAACAGTGTAATTTATTCGTCACAACAATAATTCCTTTCTACAATTCACCTTAAACGCTGTCGTCAACAATTGGATCTTCACTCAACACAGTATTCGTTATAGCACTCCACCGACGACAATGACAATTTACTTGGACTATTACGCACAACAATGAACTGTTAATCTTAACTAATATTTACAAAGCACTATTTACAAATCAGAACTACCAGTTCTCAGTTCACAGTTCTTCAATCTCAGTCACTCGAGTTCACGGTATCTCGAACCACAGACCTTCAGAGACAGTTCACTGTACTCGAACTCGGATCCCTCCAACTGCGGTCCACTGCACTCGAACTCAGGTCCCTCCAACTGCGGTCCACTGCACTCGAACTCAGGCCTTCGGATGCTGACGCAGATGCGGACGCACACTCGAGTCGAACTCCGGTTTGCTTGACTGGCTTGCTTGCTCTGGCTTGCTCACTGACTGAATAACTGAAAAACTGCTGTCGTTCCTTCGCGTCCGTAATTTATAACCACAGCGACGTAGCCTCGAAAGTTCCACGCGTCTCTAGAGATGGCACTCCAGAGAAATCCAGAGCCCTCTCCTCTCTACCAGCACCAGATGCGCGCGCAAACTCGTCGCGTTGACGTAATACACCCTCTCTCTTCTCTCCACCGCGCGACGTCACTCAATGTTCCGTGGAGCCTGTGCGATCTGCTTTCTTGCGGGACGCTGGTCGTGAGTTCGAATCTCACGTCGCTGTCACAGTATTCTTGGACGCCATACAATATAATATTCACCAGTGGAGTACTTGCGGAGATTTGAAAATCATGGGGATCCTCATGGTAATGCAAGGAGGCTTCCTATACCTTTGGGATAACCGTGCTACAAGTACACATTTTGAGAAACGAGATTGGGAACTGAGGAACGTGTATGAACCAGAAAGACAGTGTTCAGAATGTGCCTTTAGTGAATCCGGATTAGTACATTATGCAACGAGCCTATAATGGTAGTAATTAAGACGCGAGTATGTTTGTTTATGAAACGAGCGCAAGCGAGTTTCGTAATATTCATACGAGCGTCTTAATTACCATTATAGGCAAGTTTCATACGACTTTTTATGCTCGACCATATTTCTAACTTGAAATTATTTATAAGTATTCATGTTATTTGAAATTATTCATAAGCGTTCATGTTATGGTTATGTAAGTGTGGAGCGGAACTGACCTGAATTGTGAGATGTGCGCAGACGCGAAAATATTGATTTTTTCCGAGGCACGAATGTCATTGACCTTGATATAATCTGGAGAATAACATGAACATTAGTCTTGATATAACCTGGAAATTGATTTAGAATTGAAAAACGAGATGACAAATTGAATTTATTTGAATAGTATTTACAATTAACGCTAATTATTATAGTAACAGAACATAACCTTCTGCGACAGTATTGGATTTCCAGCCTCCGTGACTTTTCGCTAATTGTCTTTCGATTGCATATCCGAGAATAATCGATACTTGCGGTTTTATAATGGTACAATCAGTACAATGGAGATTTCTCATTGGCTGAACAACTGAATTATAATGAATAGGTGTACTTTAATGAGGTGCATTAAAGGGCTACTACCAGGTGTATAATTACTACATTTCGGCATGGTCGAGCATAAAATATATTTCTCTCTCCCCTCTATATTAACCCCTTCAGTCCTGAATTTATATAACAAAAATTGAAAAAAAAAAAAACTGGTCACATAATCATTCTGGGTATCGAAAATTCTCAAATCAAGTCTTCACAGAAAATAAAAATTTGGGGACAATTTTGACCCCTGGGGCCCCAAAATTTTAAATTTTATTTTTAATTTAGGTATAGAAATGTTTCAAAAAGTAATATTCTCCATTTCTTTCACATTGAATTCTTCAAAATATTTAAAAGTATCGAAGACATTCCAAAAAAGAAAAAAAAAAACAATGTACACCATAATGTACATCAAGCCTGAATGGGTTAAATTGAGTTTTAAAGGTAAGACGAAGACAAATTCAGGAGATTCAAGTATTTGTGTGAAAAATTTCCCAAGATTTCATCAGCAAAATTAAAAGAAGTCATTTTCGTGGGGCCACAAATACGAGAGATCATGAAAGAGAATGCATTTGTAGAAACTTGGGAAAGTTTTGTTTGGGTCTGTAAAAATTTCTTGGCCAAAATAAATCTTCTGATTACAAAGAAGGCGTGGAAAAACTTTTGAGCTGTTACAAAGAAATGGGATGTCGCATGTCACAAAGCTGCACTTCCTACATTGTCACTTGGATTTTTCCCCACAAAATCCAGGTGCAATCAGTGATGAACAAGGTGAGGTTTCACTGAGATATCAAGACAATGAAGCAAAGATATCAGGAATTTTGGAATGACTCCATGATGACAGACTTTTGCTGGATGCTGTACCGAGAAAGTCCAAGCCAGAAACATTGCAAAAAGCCAAAATCATTTCATTTTTAACATGTGGATGTGTGACATACTGTGATTAACTGTAATTATGTCAGTCTGGTAAAAATCTTCTTTTATGTCTTACAAGGAATTTCCATTTCAAACAATTTCCTAAATGTTTCAACTTTTGTTATACAGTGTACTAAAATAGTACATTATGCAACGAGCCTATAATGATAATATTTAAGACGCGAGTATGTTTGTTTATGAAACGAGCGCAAGCGAGTTTCATAATTTTCATACGAGCGTCTTAATTACCATTATAGGCAAGTTTCATACGACTTTGTATGCTCGACCATATTTCTAACTTGAAATTATTCATAAGTATTCATGTTATGGTTATGTAAGTGAAGAGCGGAAGTAACCTTCTAAATTGTGAGATGTGCGCAGACGTGAAAATATTGATTTTTTCCGAGGCACGAATGTCATTGACCTTGATATAATCTAGAGAATAACATGAACATTAATATTGATATAACCTAGAAATTGATTTAGAATTGAAAAACGAGATGACAAATTGAATTTATTTGAATATTATTTACAATTAACGCTAATTATTATAGTAACAGAACATAACCTTCTGTGACAGTATTGGATTTCCAGCCTCCGTGACATTTCCCTAGTTGTCTTTCGATTGCATATCCGAGAATAATCGATACTTGCGGTTTCATAATGGTACAATGGTGATTTCTCATTGGCTGAACAACTGAAGTATAATGAATAGGTGTACTTTAATAAGGTGCATTAAAGGGCTGCTACCAGGTGTATAATTACTACATTTCGGCATGGTCGAGCATAAAAACTATACCTGACAGAAAAACTAAGAACATTTTCAAAATCAGTGTACTGAAGTGGTGTAGAAAAGTATGTTTTCATCTCCGATGATTAAAAAAGTTTGATTTTGTAGACCAGTGATATCAAATGGTATTCGAGAAGAATTATCGTGAAATGTAGAGGATTAAGTATTATGCGGGTGAAAAGCTTCTATCATCTAATCTACTTTTGTTTTACATGTTGATCATCGTTGGAGTTATTTATGAGTATGACTCCCATTGTTGCACACATCGTGGCGCCACAGATATTACCGCTAGTCGTGGAAATCAAGACAGGATGATGGTGGGTTACAGCAGCTTTCCCGCTTGCAGAAATTTCGATAGCTGCCGCATCATGTCTTTCCTAGAACTATCGCGCCGAAGGCCTTCTCTAAACATGATGGGAAACCCTTGCTTCCTCACAGCTCTCATTTTAAGCAAGTCATCCCGCTCAACCCCCTCTTTGCCCCCCTAGCTCGATGTACCAACCGACGAAGCATGCCATCCATCTTTGCCTTTTTATTTTGTTCTTTAACGGTGCTACATCAACTACTAGATTATTTAGCCTTAATGGAATTGATGATAGCGAGATGGTAGATGTATTTGGCGAAAGGAGGCTGAGAATTCACTATAAATTACCTGACATTCGCCTTACAATCTCGGAAAACCTAAAAAAAAAAACTAGAAATGAGCGGGGGCTACCGATGCTGAGCTGTAGATTCTATATTCAACTGGTATTGGAGAAAAATTGGGAGTATAAGGGTACAGTACATCACTTATTCATAGATTTAAAAAAGGCATAAGAGAGAAGTTTTACATGTTATTCTTATTGAATTTTGTATTCCCAAGAAACTAGTTCGATTAATTAAGATGTGTCTCAGTGAAACATACAGCAGAGTCCGTATAGGCCAGCTTATGTCTGATGCTTTTCCAATTCACTGCGGGCTAAAGCAGGGAGATGCACTATACCTTTACTTTTTAACTTCGCTCTAGAATATGCCATTAGGAAAGTCCAGGATAACAGAGAGGGTTTGGAATTGAACGGGTTACATCAGCTGCTTGTCTATGCGGATGACGTGAATATGTTAGGAGAAAATCCACAAACGATTAGGAAAAACACGAAAATTTTACTGGAAGCAAGTAAAGAGATAGGTTTGGAAGTAAATCCCGAATAGACAAAGTATATGATTATGTCTCGTGACCATAATATTGTACGAAATGGACATTTATCCTTTGAAGAAATACAAAAATTCAAATATCTTGGAGCAACAGTAACAAATATAAATGACACTCGGGAGGAAATTAAACGCAGAATAAATATGGGAAATGCCTGTTATTATTCGGTTGAGAAGTTTTTCTCATCCAGTCTGCTCTCGAAAAAGCTGAAAGTTAGAATTATAAAACAGTTATATTACCGGTTATTCTGTATGGTTGTGAAACTTGGACTGTCACTTTGAGAGAGGAACAGAGATTAAGGGTGTTTGAGAATAAGATGCTTAGGTAAATATTTGTGGCTAAGAAGGATGAAGTTACAGGAGAATGGAGAAAGTTACACAACACAGAACTGCACGCATTGTATTCTTCACCTGACATAATTAGGAACATTAAATCCAGACGTTTGAGATGGGCAGGGCATATAGCACGTATGGGTGAATCCAGAAATGTATATAGAGTGTTAGTTGTGAGGCCAGAGGGAGAAATACCTTTAGGGAGGCCGAGACGTAGATGAGAGGATAATGTTAAAAGCATGTATCTTTCCAATCCGGCATTTTCCTTTATGACTAAGGGAAATCATGAAAAACCCCGTCTGATTGGTCGACCACGGGGTTTGAACCCGGGACCTCCCGAATGCGTGTCTCAATCGCTACCGTCTGAGCCAACTCGCTCGGTTGTATATCATTGTTTATGCAAATAAAAAATGAGGTACCCTACATAAATACTATTTTAAGAAACACTGGAAACAAATATGGGTAAATTATGAGCCATTCCGTGACACCTTTTACAATAACTCAGCTCCAGTAAGCTCTATTGTGAAATGTTTATTTATTATGGACTGTATGGTCCAGTAAAACACTCATCTTTAACACAAAACTCTTAAATGTTATGTTCTGTGAGCAAAAGTAAACTTAAGTGTATAAAATTAGAGTATTTTATGTGGACCAAATAAAGTTGCAATAATCAAGTTATACAATATTTCGACAGAATGTCAAGTTTCCTGTGTGTAAAGATCTATTTTCATCTTACCTCAGTCCTCATATGTAGCATTACATCCATCTAGAGAAACTGCAAATTTCAAATAGTGAAGGAATTATCTAAATCTGTTAATTATTAGCTTCTGAGATTACTTCATACAAACACACAAAAATATATTCTCTGTATATTAATATTGATAAACGTCAAGGCCGTCTTAAATAGACGGAGTCATTTGTTTTAATTTCATTATAGCCATCGATGTCGTTCCTGCAATAACTCCTATATGACATCGATTTTCAGATTTTCGCTCTATTAAATAACTTAAGTAGTGATATAGAAAATAATACAATCTCCTTCTTTCGAAAATGTAAGAATTCACGATCTCCTATGTACCACTGCCATAGAATGAATAAATCTGTTTCATCTTTCTACTGAAAAATTATATATTTTGCACATAGGAGTTACCGAACAACGACGCTATAATCTGAGGCGGCGTTGAAAATATATTGTATTGTTATTTTAAAACTCTTGTATATCCTTAAATATCAGTCCTATCAAAATTTTTCAAAGAATAAAACTTATCGGAAATCATTTTTAAAGAAACTTTTGTTATGTAACATTTTCCACAAAAATCAATAATAAGCGAGATATTTCGATTTATTTAATTCAGGCCCCCTTATAACCCCCCTTTTAAATAATGTATTTTGAATGCCATATAGCCTAAAATCTAAGTTACAACGAACTTAATTTATATTCCAATTTTCATCGAAATCCGTTTAGCCATTATCGCGTGAAAAGGTAACAAACATCCAGACAGACAGACATACAAACAAAAATTAAAAAAAAAAAAAAAAAGCGATTTTCGGTCTCAGGATGATTAATTATACACGTTAACACCAATTATTTTTGGAAAAGCGAAAATTACCAGAAAAATTTCGGTTACAGATTTTTTTTTTGCTAGGTTATTTTACGACGCTTTATCAACAGCGTTGGTTATTTAGCGTCTGAATGAGATGAATGTGATAATGCCGGTGAAATGAGTCCGGGGGTCCAGCACCGAAAGTTACCCAGCATTTGCTCATATTGGGTTGAGGGAAAACCCCGGAAAAAACCTCAACCAGGTAACTTGCCCCGACCGGGAATCGAACCCGGGCCACCTGGTTTCGCGGCCAGACGTGGTTACAGATTTATTATTATTATTATTATTATTATTATTATTATTATCATTATTATTGTTATTATTATATTTGATACTGAAACTGATGAAGAGAAAAAGGAATTGGTTGGGTCACTAGCTGAGAAGAAACTGCCTACTCAAGGATGCACTGGAAGGAATGGTGAACGGGAGAAGAGTTCGGGGCAGAAGAAGATATCAGATGATAGACGTCATTAAGATATTATATAGATGATATCCGGAGACTAAGACGATGGCAGAAAATAGGAAAGATTGGAGAAAGCTGCCTTTGGGCTTCAACCAAGGATTAGGCCCTATTTTCTAGATGTACCAGCAACTTTTAAAATAGTTGTTTATATTATAAACGTACCAGTATGTAGGGCCTATTTGTAAAATTCTACATGTGCCGTTTCAAAATTATGGGGCACTGGAATTATGGTAGTCAGTGTGTGAGCTTGAAGTCTGATTTAGAAATTGAGACTTCGGGACAAATAAGCGTCCCGGAAGTAAATCATGTAAAATCCGGGACAATTTTCAGATTTCCGGGACGTTTGGTGATCGTGCCTTAAGGGATCACGAGAGGTCGCTGGAGACTTTCATCATCATCATCATGATGATCACTACCACTAACATCAGATGAGCACGTGGTACTGACAGACAAGCAGGGCCAGGGACCACGTGCCAGGTTGTGGGTGTGGCATGTTTTGTGGACCGCTGTCATTCAGGATTTCGGACCATCTTCGCATTCCTCCTGATTGGACGCTACGTCACAACATGGCCGAGCCGCAGTCACGTGTTTGTGTTTGGTGACGTTCTCCTTCCGCAGGGATGAGGGCACCAGGAGTTGCCGCGCAAGTTCCCCCCCTCCCGCGCCCAGGGGCGTCCAGAGCGGCCCGGCCGCGCTGCGACTCGCACGGGGGACGCCACGCGTGGCCCTTGCGCGCGCGCTGGGCAGCCCTGCGGCGTGGCTTGGCTCGAACCTGTCGGATGAAGGTCAGGCTGGGCGCTCAGTGTGATGTGAGATGCCCGTCAGCGAGGAGGGCACGCTGCCCATGGCCAACGGGGAGTCTCCGGAGAAGACGGAGCGCGCGCCCTGCCTGGACCACGACGCCGCCCCCGCCGCCCCGCAGAACAGGGCGCAGCGCCTGGAGGACGCGGTGCGCCGGCGCACGGGCCTCACCAGGCTCGGCATCGTGGCGGCCGCCGCGACGCTGATCGTGCTGCTGATCCTGCTGATAGTGGTGGTGGCGCTCGCCGCCTCGTGGCCCAGCACCCCGCACAGCAGGCTGTTCCCCGTGTGCGCGCGCCCCGCCTGCCTGCACGCGTCCGCCCAGGTCAGTGAATCAATGATTTTGGAGGGGTGCTTCACCCCAACCGAGGGTTGACTGACAGTGCTGCCAACATTCCAGGTCGCACCCACACAACGGCCGTGTCCTACTTCGGCAGAAAAGTAAATCCGCCTTTCTATGTGCGGACCGAAGCCAAGCCCCCAGACTGGAATCATGACGTTCACTATTATTATTATTATTATTATTATTATTATTATTATTATTATTATTCCGTACGTAGATGAAATTATTGGGGATCATCAGTGCGGTTTTCGGCGCAATAGGTCGACTATTGATCAGATTTTTTGTATTCGACAGATAATGGAGAAAAAATGGGAGTATAAGGGTACAGTACATCAGTTATTCATAGATTTCAAAAAGGCATATGACTCGGTTAAGAGGGAAGCATTATATGACGTTCTTATTGAATTTGGTATTCCCAAGAAACTAGTTCGATTAATTAAAATGTGTCTCAGTGAAACGTACAGCAGAGTTCGTATAGGTCAGTTTCTATCTGATGCTTTTCCAATTCACTGCGGGCTAAAGCAAGGAGATGCACTATCACCTTTACTTTTTAACTTTGCTCTAGAATATGCCATTAGGAAAGTCCAGGATAAGAGAGAGGGTTTGGAATTGAACGGGTTACATCAGCTGCTTGTCTATGCGGATGACATGAATATGTTAGGAGAAAATCCACAAACTATTAGGGAACATACGAGAATTTTACTGGAAACAAGTAGAGAGATAGGTTTGGAAGTAAATCCCGAAAAGACAAAGTATATGATTATGTCTCGTGACGAGAATATTGTACGAAATGGAAATATAAAAATTGGAAATTTATCCTTTCAAGAGGTGGAGAAGTTCAAATATCTGGGAGCAACAGTAATAAATATAAATGATACTCGGGAGGAAATTAAACACAGAATAAATATAGGAAATGCCTGTTATTATTCGGTTGAGAAACTTTTATCATCTAGTCTGCTGTCGAAAAATCTGAAAGTTAGAATTTATAAAACAGTTATATTACCGGTTGTTCTTTATGGTTGTGAAACTTGGACTCTTACTTTGAGAGAGGAACAGAGACTACGGGTGTTTGAGAATAAGATTCTTACGAAAATATTTGGGGCTAAGAGGAATGAAGTTACAGGAGAATGAAGAAAGTTACACAACACAGAAGTGCACGCATTGTATTCTTCACCTGACATAATTAGGAACATTAAATCCAGACGTTTGAGATGGGCAGGGCATGTAGCACGTATGGGCGAATCCAGAAATGCATATGGAGTGTTAGTTGGGAGACCGGAGGGAAAAAGACCTTTAGGGAGGCCGAGACGTAGATGGGAGGATAATATTAAAATGGATTTGAGGGAGGTGGGGTATGATGATAGAGACTGGATTAATCTTGCACAGGATAGGGACCGATGGCGGGCTTATGTGAGGGCGGCAATGAACCTTTGGGTTCCTTAAAAGCCATTTGTAAGTAAGTAAGTAAGTATTCCAGAAAAACCATACCAAAGACCAAAATGTTTACCGGTAATGAAAAGTAACCAGAAAGTAACTAATTTAAGCAATTGAGGACCGTTTTTGCAATACTTGCTAACTGAAAAAAAAACTAACTTTTACAGGAGAGACAAAACATTATAGTAAGCAAATTTTGCTGTACCTATTACTTATAGCAGAAAGCAAGTTTTGAAAAAACGATCACACTTTGACACAAAATACAATGAAGAGAAATAACCCAATTTTACTAAGACGCTTTGAACATCATGTAGAGGCCTGCCTTATGTTAACGAATCCATCAAAATCTCAATTTTGCAAATTTTGCAGTTAGCAAGTTTTGCAAAAACGGTCCTCAATTGGAAAATATCGAATTTAAAAGACTCGAATCATTGTGGGTATCGATAATACACATATCGTTTTTTTAGTCATTTAATCTTGCTTAAGAGGGAATTGAAACAGTTTCAGTTGCAAAAACAAATGAAGAGTACGGGGGAAAATATGAATGTTAAGAGTGATAATGAACTAATTCAGTATATTAATGCAAAATTTATTGCAGGTTCTGTTGAATATTAAGAAAAGAATGATTATCCGTGCTGATAATTCTTGTTTTTATCTGGTTTGATAACAACACTAAAGTCTGTAGTAATCTATTGAATTAGCACTGACATCACACTTAACAGCATTGTGACATTCATCTTTTTTTGCCGTGTAGGCCTACTCTTTAATTGTTATAGCAAGAAACAACTGAGCAGTGGAATTCGATTGAAACGAAAATCAGAGAACTTAATAAACAAGTCTGGTGACAGATCGTAAGATGACTGAAATGTGATTTTTTTTTTTCATCATTAATTAATAAGTTGTAGTCACTATAAAGTAACTAAGTTTTGTTTCACATTTTAAGTAGACACTCTGAATACGCACAATATTTTCGTTTGCTTCACTGACTTCTGTGAGATGTATATACTGATAAATACGTGGTTTTACTTTGAAGCCATAAATACTTTCAACGTAAAAATCGTTTGATGCTTAGTTGCAGGGGCGTACATAAGGGAGGGGGTTACCGAGTTTGAACCCCCCCTTGAACTTTTTTTTTAATTACATATTTAGATTTGAGTAGCCTATATTTATTTCCATAATCGTTTTTTCTTCTCTAATTTTTCACTGTTAGAGTAACAAAATCTACATCGACATAAGGCATATTCCTATTACCCCTTCAATATATTCATCATGCCAGTTTCATTCTTCATCCTTGATGAGTTCCATGTTTCATTATTGTGTTTAATTAAATTTATTTCTTCCATGGATTTTCCTGGTATATAAAGTAAAGCGTCTTACCCATCATATAGAAATAATTGTTGACTATATATATATACACACATATATATTATTATTGTGTAAGTGTAATAATGACAGAAGCTTTCTTTAGCATACAAAATGAAACAAGTTAAAATTGGTTTAAAACTGGAAGGCTGTGGAAAGAATTACTTTTCAAAGATTTTATAAGGATATTCATCAATATGTTCTGTTAGAATACAGTATAATATTAATAGGCCTACGGTAAATATACAATAAGATAATAATAATGATAATAATAATAATAATAATAATAATAATAATAATAATAATAATAATAATACGTTTGAGATGGGCAGGGCATGTAGCACGTATGGGCGAATCCAGAAATGCATATAGAGTGTTAGTTGGGAGGCCGGAGGGAAAAAGACCTTTAGGGAGGCCGAGACGTAGATGGGAAGATAATATTAAAATGGATTTGAGGGAGGTGGGATATGATGATAGAGACTGGATTAATCTTGCTCAGGATAGGGACCAATGGCGGGCTTATGTGAGGGCGGCAATGAACCTCCGGGTTCCTTAAAAACCAGTAAGTAATAATAATAATAATAATAATAATAATAATAATAATAATAATAATAATAATCTATATTAATAATAAATCTGTAGCCAAAATGTTTCTGTTAATTTTCGCTTTTCCAAAAATAATTGGTAATAACAATTAAGAAACATGTTAAAGTAATTGTCATTGCACCAAATGAGTGTCTCTGGATCAAAATGATCGCATTTTAATATTTTAAATATAATTTAAATTAAATAACATATTAAACGATTTATCCTTCTATCAAACACGAATGTTCCCTGGATCAAACGTCCTATTTTAATTATGTAATTACTTTATATTTATTTCTAGTGGGTGCAGCGGAGCGCACGGGTACGGCTAGTAATAATAATAATAATAATAATAATAATAATAATAATAATAATAATAATAACAATATACAAAATTTAAAATACCGATAATATATTGTAAACAGTTTTAATAATAACCTCCCTTGACAAAATTCTGCGTACGCCACTGCTTGCTTGTATATTCCAACGTATTGTAGCCTCCCCTCCCCAGTTATTACTACTACCAACATAACATACCAGTCGAAGTGGACAATTACTCTAGCATTATGTTGTGAACCTGTTGATTGTCACATTTGCAACAGCGGTGGAAAACAAAATTGTGAATTCTTTGGTGTATGGAAAGAATACATATAAGCATGACTTGTATGTACACAAGCGCAAATTCAACATGGCTGCAGCGTATTCTTTACTGTATTTGCCTTACCATTCATCAAACATCACCAGTTTTATAAAATAAATAAACATCTTAAATACTCTCTCAAGCTAATGAAAGAGCCGAGAGCATTGTGGTCCTTTTAAAGTGGAATATTGTGAAGTGCAGTGTAGGCGTGACGAAACGTAAAAAAGAAAGAACTGGCTGCAAAAAAAGACAAGACGAACGAACAGACTTTCCTGCTGGTGTATCTCCGTGTACAGTTAATGCGGTGGTGCTAATAATCACTGGCATAAAGAGGCCTGCTAATGAGCCACGCAACAATGCAGACAGTTCACTTGGGCAGAAAGAATGCCAAGGAGAGTTGGACGCCACCTGGAAGAATTGAGAGGGGAAGACTGCGATACTGTGAGTGAGGGGACAGTAGACGAGGGGCGGTGTAGATGGGGAGGAACGAACAAAAAGATCCAGGGACGAAGTGGATCCTGTGCCGGAAGATGCAAATACGTCATAAAACCGGAGGGAATGTACAGTACATGATACGTAAGAGTGGCCGCAACGGCCAGTAGTTATATGGTGCGCTGTTGTAAAAGTGTGGGGAATATCACAACAAATCTAGCGGGAACGGATCGCGACTTGATACGTGAACATAGGAAAAACAACAGGACGTTATAGCTTGAACGTAGGAAAAACAACAGGACGTTATAGCTTGAACGTAGGAAAAACAACAGGACGTTATAGCTTGAACGTAGGAAAAACAACAGGACGTTATAGCTTGAACGTAGGAAAAACAACAGGACGTTATAGCTTGAACGTAGGAAAAACAACAGGACGTTATAGCTTGAACATAGGAAAGAACAACAGGACGTTATAGCTTGAACATAGGAAAGAGCAACAGGACGTTATAGCTTGAACATAGGAAAGAGCAACAGGATGTTATAGCTTGAACATAGGAAAGAACAACAGGACGTTATAGCTTGAACATAGGAAAGAGCAACAGGATGTTATAGCTTGAACATAGAAAAGAACAACAGGACGTTATAGCTTGAACATAGGAAAGAGCAACAGGACGTTATAGCTTGAACATAGGAAAGAACAACAGGATGTTATAGCTTGAACATAGGAAAGAACAACAGGATGTTATAGCTTGAACATAGGAAAGAACAACAGGACGTTATAGCTTGAACATAGGAAAGAGCAACAGGATGTTATAGCTTGAACATAGAAAAGAACAACAGGACGTTATAGCTTGAACATAGGAAAGAGCAACAGGATGTTATAGCTTGAACATAGGAAAGAACAACAGGATGTTATAGCTTGAACATAGGAAAGAACAACAGGACGTTATAGCTTGAACATAGGAAAGAGCAACAGGATGTTATAGCTTGAACATAGAAAAGAACAACAGGACGTTATAGCTTGAACATAGGAAAGAGCAACAGGACGTTATAGCTTGAACATAGAAAAGAACAACAGGACGTTATAGCTTGAACATAGGAAAGAACAGCAGGACGTTATATCTTGAACATAGGAAAGAACAACAGGACGTTATATCTTGAACATAGGAAAGAACAACAGGACGTTATATCTTGAACATAGGAAAGAACAACAGGACGTTATATCTTGAACATAGGAAAGAACAACAGGACGTTATAGCTTGAACATAGGAAAGAACAACAGGACGTTATATCTTGAACATAGGAAAGAACAACAGGACGTTATATCTTGAACATAGGAAAGAACAACAGGACGTTATAGCTTGAACATAGGAAAGAACAACAGGACGTTATAGCTTGAACATAGGAAAGAACAACAGGACGTTATATCTTGAACATAGGAAAGAACAACAGGACGTTATATCTTGAACATAGGAAAGAACAACAGGACGTTATATCTTGAACATAGGAAAGAACAACAGGACGTTATATCTTGAACATAAGAAAGAACAACAGGACGTTATAGCTTGAACATAGGAAAGAACAACAGGACGTTATATCTTGAACATAGGAAAGAACAACAGGACGTTATATCTTGAACATAGGAAAGAACAACAGGACGTTATAGCTTGAACATAGGAAAGAACAACAGGACGTTATATCTTGAACATAGGAAAGAACAACAGGACGTTATAGCTTGAACATAGGAAAGAACAACAGGACGTTATATCTTGAACAAAGGAAAGAACAACAGGGCGTTATAGCTTGAACAAAGGAAAGAACAACAGGACGTTATAGCTTGAACATAGGAAAAACAACATAGCTTATGTACGAAACTACGCGAAAGTGCATATGGGGCCCCCGCTGTTGCAAATGTGACAATCACGGCCGAGAGGAATTGCAAATGTCTGTAAAACGCCTGGATATTTTTTGATCTATGCACAATCCCCTCTATAAACAAAAACAAAATATCTACACCGTGTATTGAAAAGAAGAGGAGAAATAAGAAAACGAGATTATAGACGCGGATAATGTAATCTGTTTCTGTATATTGTAAATTATCTATTAATATATTCGCGGAAATAGTCTTATACAAATATCACTAGCATTCTCATCTTGTCGATATTCACTAAATGAAAGGTTCTAGTTCAAAATAGAATGTTATAACCTCAGATATTTGTTCTATTTTGCTGTTTCACTAATCATAATTTCTGAAGCTATTGTCAAACGTTTACACATGACTTTAATATTGCAGGAGGGCAAGATCATGCCGACCAATGAAATACATTGTTAGCAACTTAATACTTATTGAATAGTATTATAATAATTATGTTATCTTTTTTATTTGTTTATTTATTTATTTATATTCGCGAAACAATCTTATTGAAATATAACTTGCGTGCTCGCAAGTTATCGACAAGATAAGAACTCTTGTATTATTGTGACTATTTCGTTTATATGACGTCATTCCATTTTTGGCCAATGAAGTGTAATGAAATTTTGAATTCCAACCAATTACAGTCATACATCGCGATAATTTCTGCAGCTCGATTTATCACTATCAATTTATCGCACGGTCGTTCTTTTGTTTAGTCAGTGTCGCCAACTGTTGTCCACGTAAATCGATGAGCATGAATCCATTGTACTAAATAAAGTGCGAAATCCTACTTCCACATCTACATCTTCATCTTCTAATTCCATGTCCATTGTATCTAAAGAAAATGACACTCCTTCATAACAATTGTTCATTTAATTAATGTATTAATCAGGTTATTTGTAATTATACTATAAAATGTTTAAATTAAATTATGATTTCAGCAGATAATGAAAACATATTTCTGTTATAATAACAAAAGAAAAGCGCAGTACATGTAATTAACATTTTTAAACCTGTTTTTCGCTTTTCTCAATTGGCATTACTGGATAACGTTCAATTTCTTTATTGCAGTAATCGTTATTCATCTATTTCGACTTCACAATGTCTGAATAGGTTAAGTATTCATAAATATACAATTATTAACATTTTGTGAGCGAATTTTAGGGATATATCATTTACATTTGTATTGTATTCACGAAATAGTCCTTGTAAACGTCACTCGAGGCCTGAGATTTCCTAAATCGGCAAATATCAGACCTCTTGTGACATTATTATAGATAGTTCTGCGCATGTAAGAAGAATTATTACGGATTCCTTATCCCACAGACATGTACTGATTTAAGCCTCTAAGGAGGAGTCATTAGGCCTACTGAACGTTCAAGAAATATCTATATATATAATTTGAACTGGTAATGGAAATTACGGGAAAACGGCTGAACGGATTTTAATAAATGGCCCCTCATTTTGAAGCTTGGAACCCAAAGTTTTTCGAAAAAGTAGTAGTTTTCAGTGAAATGTCAATTTTCCTACATAATTTTCCTATTTTCCAAAATCCATCTGTTGTCAGTTTTGAGAACTAATTTTATCGAATCACGGCCGACTTGATTGACTTTCAGAACAAAACACACACTACAATAAACAATAGGCTATTACACGAAGGCCATGACCTGCAGGATTGCCGACATATTTAGAGCTCAATTCAATTTGTTATTAAAAACTGATTCTGAAGCGTATAGTAATTTTCTGAGTACAGCTGTGTATTGGATATTCAAATCTACGAAACTTGAGGTGGTTTGATGACATTATTACCATTATAAATTAAATATTATTATAGTTAATATCATGATGCATCTATTTTTCATTAATTGTACATAATATTTATGCTATATTGATGACATGAAAGTGAAACGTTTTGTGGTTATGTAAGTAAATGTAGAGAATATCTTAATTTAGATTTTCATTTCTATAATTTACTGAGTGGCTGCTATATATAATTACAAAACTTAAGATAATAATATTGTTATTAAAAATCAAATATTTTTATACTTATTAACCCAGTGGGGTTGGGTCTTTTTCATATACTTAATGGCTGTGTAGTGTAGATATTGATATGTGTCATTGTCTTCAGTATTGGCTCGAGAGAGCGCAAAAATTACAGTTCCTAAGGAAAGATCAAAAGGTATTACTTACCGATAAAATAAGAGGCCTAGAAAATTTTGTAGTCTCCAGATCATTTCAGCAAGATCTCTTAGTAGGATAAAATGGTTTTATGCTTTACTTTTCAAGTTCTACATGCAGCAGCTATACGAAAATGCTATTGTTCGAAAGCTTAGCAAACCTGACATTATTTTAACTTTTGCCTACAATCCACAATGACCTGAAATAGCTACTGCTATCGTCCTGACATTGATACTTGCGTTTTCGCGTTGAAACTCAAAAACTGAAGTTGGATAAGTTCAAGAAAAAGTATTTGGCCTAAAAAAATCCATTCAGAGGGAGTATGTTTTATTATTATGGAAGCAAATAACTATCAAAAAGAAAGTATTCTTCATTGAAAATAAATCTGAAAAATTTTTATTTGAACGTCTAACGAACTTAGTTTGCAGCATTATTTGCTGCACAAGCCACTAGTTAATTTATAATCGTACGTACACACTCATTATACAGTATGTAAGGAATACTGGGATATCGTTCATGTAAGAATGAAAATGCGCAGTTTTAAGAACGGGGAATAAAAAAGGCAAGCTTGCTGGCCGGATGAGATGTGGCAACTGCAGACGGGCGGCATTCCGCTGCATCACGACCAGCTGAGACGTAGCGATGCGGCTTGCTGACTTGGCTCGCTGCAGTTGGGACTCAAACCCGGTGTTGTGTGGTGCGTCGCATTCGCATGCAAATTCGCCAGCTGAGTCCAGCTGGCAGGCAGGCTCGCCCTTTGTGAGCAATCTCTGCAGCAGCTGCAACGTGCAGTGGCGGACTGGCAGCTAGCGACACTGTGGCTGGAGACAGAGAAATATTATCTTAGTCCACGCGTGCTTACAACCACCAGAGATGTCCGTTGTAGGCCACTTAACGTTAATTATTTTACATATATCAAAATATAATTAATTATGTTTACGTGTTGGGATCCCTATAGAATATATCAGATAAATTCCTTAGAAAGAATCCAGTATACTTCAGCTAAATTTGTTAAAGGTAGAAGAGAAGATGGAAACGATACGATAAAAGAACTTAAATGGGAAACTTTGGAAAACAGACGTAGGAAAACTAGAATAACATCATTGTATAGAGCACATCTAGGTCAGAAAGCATGGGTAGACATAACGGCTCGGTTAGAAAAGCCAACGTACTATGGTAGGAACGATCATGATTTTAAAATCAAATGTAGGAAACAGAAAACGGATGTAGGTAAATTCTCATTTTTAAATAGAACTATAAATGATTGGAATGACCTACCTGCAGCGGTCTTTGAGGGCTGTCCTTCCTTAAGGAGATTCAAGAATAATTTAAAGAGGTGTGTATAAAGTGAAAATTAAAATTAAGGTGACATTCAACATTTAATTTTTTAAGGTGACATGTATTTATCTAGCCTTACGAGTTACTTCCTTGGTTTGAATTGTAAATTATTTAAAAATAGCGTGTAAGAGGGCCTTAGACTAGAAATGTTTAGTTTAAATGTAGTTCTGTTTATAAGTATGCATAAGGGTGTAATTATTTGATTATTTGAACTGTTGTATCAGTGAAGCGAGGTGAGTCAGTGAAGTTATGGTTTTACAGTGCAGTGAACAGTTCCGATCAGTGATAATTTATAGCGCCAATGAAATGTGTTCTATAGTGTCAGTGAAATGTGTGCCAAAGTGTCAGTGAAATGCGTCATAGTGCCACTACAGTGAGTGAGATGAGAGTAAAGTGAAAGACTATTGAAACTTATGTAGGACCTATACATTATTATGTAGGTTGTGTTGTAAAATTAGGTATTTTATTTTATGTTTTATTATTATTGTGTTAAATTGTATTGCGTATTCTTATTGTATTGTGTATAAAATTGTATATGTGTTGTAAATTGTATTGTGTATTGTAGATTTTATTGTGTATTGGTTATCATTTTATTGTGTATTGTTAATATTGTGTATACCACTGCCACCGGGTGCTTGCCCACTTGCAGTGTAAATAAATACATACATACATGTATTCCGTCTAATGGCTTAAGCGTTGATTACATATGAAAGAAAACACAGATGTGTTACATCTTATTTAGTCTTAATACTAACGTTTTCGCCCTTTGTAGGGCATCTTCAGGTAGGAGATATAACAGATATCATCTAATAGTAATATGCGTTACAAGAGCGGTATGTTGATGTTTTCATGTTCGAGGAAAAGATTGAAAAAAGCGAAACGTAGTTGAGCTTTTTTAATTTCCGAGAACATGAAAACAAACATACCGCTCGTGTATCGTACATTATTTTGTGCGAAGATCGTTTATTACATACCTGAAAGAGGAATTTCTAATTAGTTACAATGAAATCTCCATCTTGGTTTCTGTTCAATGACGGCAACTTTGGAAAACAAATATATCTATCTTCAACATTGTTCCTATAAAATGTTTTCTGTGTTTACTATACTGCAGCAGGCCGTGATATACGTCTGTCTTTTTTTCCCCCCAGTCTATGATGAGTCTGGAATCTTGTTGATTTTTTCACGGCTTCCTTAATGTTACTTGCATTACAAATGCAGTAACTTTAGTGGTGTTGTAGAGTTTACTTAATTTTTGCAAATATTTAAAAACAATAATTAACAGTGCAATTTAGGTGAAATTGCAGTGGTAAGTTTCCAATTTATAATTATTACTATATTGAACGTCTTTAAAAATAATATGTTAAAAGCCTAAAGCAGTAAAATGAATATGACGCTTAAGCGGTAAGAAGAGGGAAATTGTTATGTGTGTTACGTTGGGAATACTGAATGCGGTATTTCACACTTACCACGTATTGGTTTCGTGCGGAAACCAAGCAAATACGCACGATCTCGCACAAAATAAATTACAAAACCTTTGCTTTACATTTGGATATGACATAGTGACTATATTAATCATCCAAAACAACATTAAAAAGATCATGTCAGATATTAAAAACAAATTAAAACGACGTAAGTTTGCACAGCTATGAAATATACGTGATGTTGGCATACAAAGTAGATCTCAATACATTGGTGTCCTAAATATATTGTACTGTTTATTCAATTAAACTGATTACATGTACAACAAACACATCCCTTCATTTCAACAACCTGTGTACGGTGATGATTTAGATTTTTCGCATGATTTTGTAAGTAAATTCATACCTTCATATGGCATTTGCAATATATTTCTCTATTTCACCTATCATAGATGTACGTTTATTTTTCAGATACTTGAGCACAGAACACGTAACAAGAATTTTATTCGCTCCAACGAAATCAGTTCATATTTGCTTTTACGACTCTACATTTAATAATATCAGATTTCTAGCAATTTATTGATTTCACTATGATCAGCACATTGATTTCCACTCTCTGTATGCTTCTCTGTTCACTTTCAACAAGTTATTGGCAACAGTACAATATATTTAGGACACCAATGTATTGAGACCTACTTTGTATGCCAACATCACGTATATTTCATAGCTATGCAAACTTACGTCGTTTTAATTTGTTTTTAATATCTGACATGATCTTTTTAATGTTGTTTTGGATGATTAGTATTGTGAATTTTATTAGTAACAACAATGTAATTTATTCGTCACAACAATAATTCTTTTCTACAATTCACCTTAAACGCTCTCGTCAACAATTGGATCTTCACTCAACACAGTATTCGTTATAGCACTCCACCGATGACAATGACAGTTTACTTGGACTATTACGCACAACAATGAACTGTTAATCTTAACTAATATTTACAAAGCACTATTTACAAATCAGAACTACCAGTTCTCAGTTCACAGTTCTTCTATCTCAGTCACTCGAGTTCACAGTATCTCGAACCACAGACCTTCAGAGACAGTTCACTGTACTCGAACTCGGGTCCCTCCAACTGCGGTCCACTGCACTCGAACTCAGGTCCCTCCAACTGCGGTCCACTGCACTCGAACTCAGGCCTTCGGATGCTGACGCAGATGCGGACGCACACTCGAGTCGAACTCCGGCTGGCTTGCTTGCTCTGGCTTTCTCACTGACTGAATAACTGAAAACTCTAAAACTGAAACTCTGCTCTAGTTCGCTGGCGCTTCTTCTTTTATAGCAAAATCATAGTTGCGAGAACCTTCTACAGGTGTGTAGAGAATTATCTCGATATCTCTACATCAACAGACTTCTGGAATAGTCGAGAAGGTCGTTCCACATTCACTGCGTTAAGTAGCAGCTGCGCGCGCAGACTCGTTGCGTTGACGTAATACACCCTCTCTCTTCTCTCCACCGCGCGACGTCACTCAATGTTCCGTGGAGCCTGTGCGATCTGCTTTCTTGCGGGACGCTGGTCGTGAGTTCGATTCTCACGTCGCTGTCACAATATTGTCACTATGTCATATTTTTACTCTAGTTATGTCATTTTCAAATGTAAAGCAAAGTTTTTGTAATTGATTTTAGATGATATCTGTTATATCTCGTACCTGAAGATGCCCTACAAAGGGCGAAAACGTTAGTATTAAGACTAAATAAGATGTAACATATCAGTGTTTTCTTTCATATGTAATCAACGCTTAAGCCATAAGACGGAATAAATAATTAATTATATTTTGATATATGTTATTAACACGAGGCTTAGCTGACTATTTCTCAACATGAATTGTAAATTGTTAATTATTTTGCTTATGACGTAGCAGTTTGTTCCGTAATCTGGCCTAGTACTCTCAGTTCGTGTTGTTTCGAATTATAGCTCTGTATTGCCTAGGATCCTCGGTAAGCTGCTTCTACACGATCAGATTTTCGTCAAATTCAACGCTTCTCAAACATGTAAAAAAAAAAACTAAAATCCTGGCATTCCTAGTACCACAACCTACAAGAGTAAAATTAATAATAGATACAACAGTTGAACAAGTAAAATCCTTTACCTGGCCTGCTTTATATCATATGGGAAAAGCAATGAAATTGAAGAAAAATTAAAAAAAAATTGAATTACTTCTGTGGAACAATACGCCGAACACCGAGCGAGTTGGCTCAAACGGTAGCGTTTGAGAAGCCCCGAGTTCAAACCCCTGGCCGACCAATCTGACTGGGGTTTTTCATGGTTTCCTTCAGTTACAAAGGCAAATGCTGGATTGGAAATTTACATGCCATGATTCATCACCGCCTCAATCACCAATATCATAAACATTAATCAAATTTATAATCAGTTACATCAACGCATCTACAACGCACAACAGACAACAGGAACTTACCTACAATAAAGGCTCTTTCACAATGAAAATTAAACATAACGTAAGCGTTAATTTAAGAATATAAACGTTACGGTAAAAATCAAGAAGTCATACCATCATTCACATGGGAACATAAACATAACAGCAAACATACTTGGTAACCATGGAAACATAACAACGACGCCATTTCCTCATATTCTGTCGTATACTTCAGCGCTCCACGATTGTGTTCTGTTTGCAAATCACGTAAGCATAAGCATGGAAGTATGGAGTTTGCAAACTTCCATGTTAACGTCTTACGGTAATGTTTATGTCAATGCTTATGTGAATCATTGTGAATGATCCCATTTGGTAGCCTGGGCGCAAACTTCTGTGTTTATGTTACGGTTATGTTTAATTTTCATTGTGAATGGGCCTTAAGTTTTTAACCACGGCCTACTGGTATACCCACAGATCCTAACACACGATACGCTCACAGATGTTAAAGCGTGTATAGGCTTAATAAACTTGACAAAAAAAAAAAAAAAAACGCCGAACACTAAGAAAAAAAAGTTCGAAAATAGACCCTGATCAAATTTCATGAAGTATAATGGTAATTCCTATACTGTTATATGGCAGTGGAAGTTGGGTCTAACAGATCAAGGAAAGAGAATTGAGACTTGGGGAAATGAAGTTCCTTAATATGTAGCTGGATATACTCGCTTCATAAAGACAAAGTGAATATAAGAGCTGAATTAAACATTGAAAATATTGTACAGCTTATAAAACAATATCAAAAGAATAACATTGGAAGGACCATAGCCATAGAATGCGTCTAGCAAGAGCTGTCATGAATTATAATCCAAAAGAGAAAAGGCTGGTAGGAAGGCCAAATAAATATATGGCGAGATTAATTTTAGAGGAGGCAGAACGGGTCAAAGGTTAAAGCCCTGCGGAAGAAGAAGAAAAAGAACAAGAAGGAAAAGCTGATGATGATGATGATGATGATGATGATGATGATGATGATGATGATGATGATGATGATGATGGAGAGGAATATTAAAGCCTGTTGGAAAGTCTAGTTCTTATTTTTCTGTGATGTTAAATAGACGTGTTACGTAACGAAAAATAGAATAACCAGCAAAGAGCCTTCGGCGGTTTGTGCACGGCGAACAGTAATGTGAGCATTGCAAGCATTATTGGTGGACTGCAGAATCGCACTGTGGATTTCCGTGCATGGATTTGGTCTTTATTGAAAGCAAACTTTTGGCCAACAACATAAATAAGCATAGCGAAAATGAGAGGGATATTATAAGCCATAAGATGGGTGGTTTGGCAACACTGCTACAGAACGTAGATTCATTATACAGTACTTTTCTTGGAATTTGTATTGATGTCAGTTTCAGGCGGACTGAAAGTTTCAAAATGATTCAATTTGCGTTTCATAACCGCTTCACACAGCATTTCGCAGTCGTATTGCGTTTTCCTCAAAATTTCCTGGATGTCTCACACTTGTTCACGGAAGATCGGAGTATGATGTAGGCCTATTTGCTCATGATGCAACAATTAAAGGAAATGTATGAGAATGTTATACATAATATGAACGTTACGTCATGGACTGGCTGCTTTCAAAGTCAAATTACGGATTTGAAAGTAAAATGTATGAATTATTTACGTCAAATCGGGACAGTATTTCGCATCGAATAACATTCTTTGGGAAACTAGGCTTTGTAACAGAGATCCAGGAATATGCGACACGTATTTGCTTTTAAGCTGGTTGTCTGTTTGATCATGGCTTTCAATTGTCTTTTTGGACACAGAGTTGCCAACCGATTCTTAAGAACCCGCAATGAAACTACAGAAGTACTCGCTAACTTGCTATATTGTCTGTAGTAATGCCACTCGAGGTCTGAGATCTGCCGATAAATCCACGAGCTAAGCGAACGAGTGGATTTATCTGGGAAATCTCAGACCTCGAGTGGCATTTATTAGGACTATTTCGTGAATAAAATAAAAATGTAAATAATATATCCCTAAAATTCGATTACAAAATGTTAATAATTGTATATTTACGAATACTTAACTTATATATATATAAATTACAGACATCAGCTCAAAGAATTTGAGTGACCACAAGGGTCCTGAATACAATAAACATGTACAATATAATGTGATGTGATACATTAAAGAAAAAAGAAAGTTAATTGTTGAAGGCAAATATAAGTGGATTAATTGAAATAGAGATGATGATGTAATATTTGGAGAGAATCCTTGATAATATTTATAAGGACAGACATTACATAATCAAAAGGAATGTGAAGTTCCTTAAGACATTGTGAAGTTGAAATAGATGAATATCGATTACTGCAATAATGAAATTCGATGTTATTATTCAGTAATGCCAATTGCGAAAAGCGAAATACAGGTTTAACAATGTTAATTACATGTACTGCACTTTTCTCTTATTATTATAACATAAATACATTTTCATTATCTGCCGAAATCATAATTTAGTTAAAAATTTTATAATATAATTACAGTAACCTGATTAATACGTTAATTAAATGAAGAATTGTTGAAAACGCAGTTATCAAATCTGAATGAAGGAGTTTTCTTCAGATAGCCTACACTGGACATGGAATTAGAACATGAAGATGTAGATGTGGAAGTATAATTTCGCACTTTATTTAGTACTTCATCGTTACATTGCTCATTACACCGAGAACTAAGAACTGTGTAATATGTGTGGAGACAGCTATATCTCACTGTAGTGTGTAACAGGACTAAAGCTGCATCTACACAGTTCAATTTTCCATGCGTCTATACAGGCAATCTGGGAAGAATATTGAAATAATCAAGTTTAAAACGTACGTTCAATCCTAAATCATATTTACATATATGATCTAGGGTTCAATTAAGATGCATGAAGGTTTTGTGTCTGCGTGGTGCGCCGTAAACGTCGTCTTCACTGCGTAAATATATTAATATGAAATATCAATCTTGCATTCATTGCTTGAATGCGATAAATTGATAGCGATAAATCTAGCTGCAGAAATTATCGCGATGTTTGACTGTGATTGGTTGCAATTCAAAATTTCATTACATTTCATTGGTCGAAAATGGAATGACGTCATATAAACGAAATAGTCAATGTAAAATGAACATTTTACCGCTGTGAGTGTTAAAATGCCCGCTAAATTCCTATGTCAGTAACACAAATTTTACCCGCTAAACTGACACTCAAAAAATGCAGGCCAGCGGGAAAACTGCTGAATTGGCAACATTCAATATGCTGCTGAAGTCTTCTCAGGTTTGTCTTTGTTCGCTATGACAATGTTTCTCAAACTTTTTTCATCCCGGAAACCCTTTAATCCATTTTCTTTATTTTGCTATTATTATTATTATTATTATTATTATTATTATTATTATTATTATTATTATACATTAAATTTTAGTGAGTGTAACTGCATAGCGTACATTGTTAAAATCATGTATTTTTAATTTCGTTAAAATTACATATTTGATATATGTTACTATATCGTAATCATTACTATGAAAAGTTATAAGAATTAAATAAATAAGTAAATAAATAAATAATCATCTTTATGCTCGACCATGCCGAAATGTAGTAATTATACACCTGGTAGCAGTACTTTAATGCATGTCATTAAAGTACACCTATTCATTAAAGTTCAGGTTTTCGATTATTCTCGGATATCCAATCGAAAGATAACGAGGGAAACGTCACGGAGGCTGAAAATCCAATACTGTCGTAGAAGGTTATGTTCTGTTACTATAATAATTAGCGTTAATTGTAAATAATATTGAAATAAATTTAATTTGTCATCTCGTTTCTCAATTCTAAATCAATTTCCAGGTTATACATTCTCTGCATTACATCAAGGTCAATTACATTATTGTTCCTCGGAAAAAATCAATACTTTCGCGTCTGCGCACATCTCACCATTTCGAGCTATGAACAAGGTCACTTCCGATCTTCTGTCAGATACAAATAAAATTAATATTTCTGAATAATTTCAAGTTAGAAATATGGTCGAGCATATTTTACCACTGCCACCGGGTGCTTGCCCACTTGCAGTGTAAATAAATACATACATACATACATAAAAAGTCGTATGAAACTTGCCTATAATGGTAATTAAGACGCTCGTATGAAAATTATGAAACTCGCTTGCGCTCGTTTTATAAACAAACATACTTGCGTCTTAATTACTATCATTATAGGCGCGTTGCATAATGTACTATTATGATACAGAATTTATAATATTACTAGTATTTAATAATTAACAAGCATTTGAAAGCTATTTTCTGAATTTCTAATTCTGTTGAATGAGATGAATGTGTTTGATTTTTAAGCCTGCTGATTACTTTCTTAACATGTTGTTTTATGGCGGATGTAACCTAACTGTTCGTTATTCGGCCAGTGTTGCCAGATGGTAAAAGCAGAATTTCTTCATATTCTGTTCAGAATTCTCTCGCAAAATTAGATTTCTTTTATTAAAAATTCCTCAAACTGCATTTACAAAAACAATGAATAATTTAACATTTCAGTATGTTGTATTGCAACAGCACATCCATTTCATTTGTTATTTATTTTCATTATCTACAGAATATTACATATTTTGTAACCTTGGTTTATGTTTTATGAAGGTTTAATTATAGTTTTTAGTTAACATTCTAAATACAAAAAGTCAACACTGCAGTTTATAATATTAATACGTCATAAACATTTTTTTTTAAAATAGAGATTTTCTTTAATACAAAAGTTTCTCTTCAACTAAATCAATTTGCTATCTTAAAAATAAGTTAAATTCGTGTGTATGTGCCAATTTCTATCAAGAGTTTCATATTCGCGTGCGGAGAAATATGGGTTTGTTAGTGTATATCGTCCAATTGGGAAAATCGTCGTTTCTCGGGCTAAAAATGTGATTTTTGTACAAACGTTAATAAAATCTATAAATTCCAGCCGATTGTGCTAATTCTTTTAGAATACGCGTTAAAATACAGTATTCTATGACTCGTTTCGATTTTCCACCCAAAGAAAATTTTTCTAAAAATTTAGTTTATGCGAGATTTTAAGATTTATAAACGTGAATAAAAATTACAAATCCCATCGGATTTCTGTAATTTCTTAAATTGTTTCTCCAAACATTCCTATCTTGTGCATCTTGTTCTGATAGATTAAAAAAGCGTCATGAACATGATGGATTTATAATCTATGTATACTTACATAGAAAATTATAATAATTAAATGCATTCAGAACATAGTTAAGATTTAAATCTCAGATTAATAAATAAAATTATACTGAAATATTATTCTCGAAAGCAAACGAATATTGTTGACAAGCAAGAAAAAATATAATCAAATTAAACATAAAACAAACTAAAATAGAATATAGGCCTAAGTGGAGTTATGAGTATTCTTCACTCAGCAATTAAATTTAAAAATTTCTCCAAAATATTTCTCTAAAAAATTCCCTAAATTTCCCCAACCTTCACTTGTTTAAATTACCCTATTTTGAAAAGAAATCTTGAAGCACTGTGTTCGATCCTTCATTGCGATGAGAAACGCCCCGTCATTATCACAGACTGTGTTGGTATGGCTATTCTTCTGTACGCTTCTATTTTCAGAGACTTACAATATCTTACTTTTTTCATACACTGTAGTTTATTGACCGTCATAAATTACCGATCGTAAGAAATCGCATGTCTGCGGAATTAAAGCTCTCGTATACTGTATTAATTTCTCTGCCTGTACGTGCCACTGCCGTTCGGTAATAATTATAGCGGAAGCCATATCGCCGATGTCAGTAACCTCTGCCGTTGAAAAAGCCCAATAATGCAAAAAGCGACTTCATCGACTTGGCTGGTAACTTCCTACAAACGTTTGCATCATTTCCTTTGGCATTGGGATGCAGCGTGAAGGGACAAACCCGGTGTTGCGGAAATGCGAGGTATTCTGTTGATGCAAATGACGTTAAGCGGTATTTATGAAGTAAGTAATGCGTGCTCCACAACTAACACGGACAGTGAATCAAAGACGCAAGGTTACAACTGGAGGCAGCAAGGGGAGGAAAACAAGCAGGCTCGTCTGATTTAATGATATGACACAGAGACGACTTAATTGGCTACGGCGAACGGAAGCTCCAAGACTACCTCACACGTCCAGTAGTAGTTCGAAAGGCTGGGAGGGGGGATCACACTTTTTTTCTCTTGTACGAAGGGACCCCAAGGCTTATTGTGTTTACCACGTCTATTCTGTGAATGACTGGATAGCAACTAATGTAATGGTCGCATGATCGTTCACCTCTACTGAGGTATGTGGAGATGAGACCTACAGTCGGTTGGTGGTTTTGGCCCTCTATGGGCTATCGCGTCACGGATTTTTTTAAACACTATTCTTTCATTTCGATCCCTCGCCTAGACAGAATGCGCTCTGGTTCGAGTCCTCATGGGGAAGAAATTTTCTCATGAAATTTCGTCCAGTGTATGGGACCGGTGCCCACCCAACATCGTGATGAACTTGGGGAGCTACGATAAGTAGCGAAATCCGGTTGCGAATTCCAGCTATAACGGCTGGGGGATCATCGTGCTAACCACACGATACCTCCATTCTGGTTGGATGATCGTCCACCTCTGCTTCGGCATGTGGGCGTGAGGCCAGCAGCCGGCTGGTCGGTCTAGGCCCTTCACGGGCTGTAGCGCCACGGATTATTATTATCAGGCTAACCCAAACTACAATATACTGATGTATTTTACATTCCTCCTGAGACACCCTGTATAACAACCAGTAATATAGCAAAGGGTAACGCCTTGGTTTCTAGCTCGTCTTTTATTTTTTTAAGCGTTTATAAAAGTGGAATATTTTAATATTAAGAGTACAGTTGTCACATTTTTTCTTCAGTAGTATTACTCGATTATTAATTTATTCAGTCTCAAAGTGATGTCTCTGTAAGAAAATTTCTATTTGTTACTGTATCTTCACAATTAGATATGATCACGGTATATGAATATATTCAACGATGTATAGTAGTTTGCATTGAAATTCTTTAATGTCCATTCCATTTTGTTTTTATATTGATAGCATCATATACACTTGTAGACTATCTCGTGTTATTTCTCTATCAATTTGTCACACATGGTTCTTCATTTCGATAGAACTCTTTAACTGTGATCTGTGGTGAATTATGGGCAGGTTTTCTACGAATACTTAGTTTCCCGTGCCATTCCTCCACTACAGCCACGCCATCATCTTGTTCTGTGAAAGTGAACCAGTTGAAATCAGAGTAAACACATTCTTACGGACTCAGTCCACGCTATTGAAAACGAAATGGATGAGTCGTTACCATGGCAACAGAGACGACATGATTAGCACAACAAACAATCAACCCGGAAACGGCAGCTGCGCGCACCTGGTGGGCTGCGCCCCGCGATGGAGACCCCTGCGAATGTATCCGTTATCATCTGACGTAAGAGGAGTAACTTAAGGCGTGGTGACGTCATGTCACATGCGTGGCGTGCTGTGATCTGGTCAGCAATATTTTGCAAAAAATATATTCTGGAGTAAAACGGCCAAACACGCCCTGAAATATGCTCTGGGTCCATAGATCTCAGATATCGAAAACAATTGAAGGATTTTTTAAAAAAAGAATCGTAGTCCAAAAAATGCAAATTTGAGATACTAAGCATTTGATGCACGTATTGTAGCGGTCATCTACTGAATTAATTGTTAGGGAGAAAAACCATAGGCCTATGTTCATTCATTCATTCATGCCCAAGGGCTGGTCTTTCACTGCAAACCCAGCTTTCTCAGTCTTTCCTATTTTCTGCCTTCCTCTTTGTCTCCTCATATGATTCATATATCTTAATGTCGTCTATCATCTGATATCTTCTTCTGCCACGAACTCTTCTCCCGTTCACCATTCCTTCCAGTGCATCCTTCAGTAGGCAGTTTCTTCTCAGGCAGTGACCCAGACAATTCCTTTTCCTCTTCCTGATCAGTTTCAGCATCATTCTTTCTTCATCCACTCTTTCCAACACAGCTTCATTTCTTATTCTGTCTGTCCATTTCACACGCTCCATTCTTCTCCATATCCACATTTCAAATGCTTCTCTTCACTTCGTCGTAATGTCCGTGTTTCTTCCCCATACAAAGACCTATGTTACAGGAGTTGAAATTTTCAGTGGTTTTCATAAAACAAGCATAGTCCAAACACTTTTTTTTTGTGAAAACAGTCATTGTCCAGGACGATGGTAGCATTTGTAAATCTGCAGTGTTTGGGAAAAGCGACACAAGTCAGTTTCCACAAACCTTTTCTGATAATTTATTGACAACTTGCACTGGTTTATGTCGATTTGATTTTTTTCTGTATGAATTATTGTAATGGGAGAAATAGTTATGTATTTTTTTCCAAGCGAGCAGATGTTCCGTAAGTTGTCAATAAATTATCAAAAATGTTTGTGGAAACTGACTTGTGTCACTTTTCCCGAGCACTACAGAAATATCCCATTCATATCATCTTGAAACGTACGCGGCAAAAACCATCTCAGAGAAAAATACTTTGGCACGTGAATTGTTGTAATATATTAGTTATGGAGTCATCTTTAGGTGCAGAAGTAACCCCATGGAAGAAACGTAAACTTCGAAAAGGGAGTCCACACCTGTGGAGTAACGGTCAGCGCGTCTGGCTGCGAAACCAGGTGGCCCGGGTTCGAATCCCGGTCGGGGCAAGTTACCTGGTTGAGATTTTTTCCGGGGTTTTCCTCAACCCGGACCCCGGACTCATTTCACCGGCATTATCACCTTCATCTCATTCAGACGCTAAATAACCTAGATGTTGATACAGCGTCGTAAAATAAGACAATAAAATAAAAAATAAATCGAAAAGAGAAGAAACAGGATATAATAAAAAAAAAAAAAAGAAGATTGAAGGAGAGGCACAACAGAGTTTTTTTCTTGAAACCACCATAGCTATCTCAACTTAATTATAATTCTTTACATATTGTATATAGACTGAATGGAATAATATTAGCTCATAAATTAAGTTATTACTTTATCTTAAAGGTTTATCTCAAATTAAATAAACTTGTACTAGTCGTTAAAACTTAGCTGAAGTATATTGCTGGAGAATCATTTAGTGTATTGTAAATATTAATAATTTAAATATGCATGTCTCTATTGTATTGATTAAGGCTGGTTGAGTGGAAGAGAAGGCCTTATGGCCTTAACTCTGCCAGCGAAAATGAAACATTCTATTCTGTTGCCCACAGTTTCCTACATTTGCACATGTATTTCTATAGGGAAATTTAAGTTATAAATGTACTTCAGTTTTCCCAAGTTTCTACAACACCTTAAAACAGTGATGTCAAAGCAAGCGCATTCATCTGACCTTGACGTCGTGCGAGGACATTAAGCGCTAGGTATGCTAGGAGGAATAAGCAGCCTGTTGGATTAAGAAAACAGTGGTGCACAAACTTCAAACGGAACGTGAAATTTTATGTCGTTATTTTTATATGGCTTCTTTCTGTTTATTATTTTCTATATTGTCTTAGCCTAATATTGCAGTTGTGTTTTAAACGTTAATAAAATAATAAAGAGTAAAGAAGGAATATTCACACAAATTCCATAATAACTACAACTATACTGTACTAAGTGAATTAAACACATCATTCATAAAGAAAGTGTTATCCCAAAGAAAGACACTGATAAGTTGAAATTGATATTGATGGTATCTTTACCCTTATAAAAGTAATAAAAACAATATTATAGTACAAAGCAAAGTTGTCTAGGTATATGTTTTAACTGTAACTAATATTACATAATAAAACTCTTATCGCATTATGCTTTTAGGTGATATTGGTGCGCAACTTTCTGTTATCAGAATATTAAATTATCTCGAAATCTGCTGAAGCTATAGAGCTGACGTTTTACCAACACATAGGCACATATCTTTTGTTTGTGATGTAACAGTATTTGCTTTGTTAATTCATTTCCTTACAAACATTTTCCATGCGAATATTTTGAAACAGTTTAATACACTATATTCAGTAATACGTATTTACGATATATTAGATTTACGAAAACATTGTTTTAGTACCTGTAAGGCTACTAAACAAACATATCTGAAAATTTCACTTTTCTGTAAAAAAGTTGAGAATATTGTGATTTTTATTTGTAACAACAATGTAATTTATTCGTCACAACAATAATTCCTTTCTACAATTCACCTTAAACGCTCTCGTCAACAATTGGATCTTCACTCAACACAGTATTCGTTATAGCACTCCACCGACGACAATGACAATTTACTTGGACTATTACGCACAACAATGAACTGTTAATCTTAACTAATATTTACAAAGCACTATTTACAAATCAGAACTACCAGTTCTCAGTTCACAGTTCTTCTATCTCAGTCACTCGAGTTCACGGTATCTCGAACCACAGACCTTCAGAGACAGTTCACTGTACTCGAACTCGGGTCCCTCCAACTGCGGTCCACTGCACTCGAACTCAGGTCCCTCCAACTGCGGTCCACTGCACTCGAACTCAGGCCTTCGGATGCTGACGCAGATGCGGACGCACACTCGAGTCGAACTCCGGCTGGCTTGCTTGCTCTGGCTTTCTCACTGACTGAATAACTGAAAACTCTGAAACTGCTGTCGTTCCTTCGCGACCGTAATTTATAACCACAGCGACGTAGCCTCGAAAATTCGCGAGTCTTCCACTTCGACGGATTTCTGGAATAGTCGGGAAGGTCGTTCCACGCGTCTCTAGAGATGGCACTCCAGAGAAATCCAGAGCCCTCTCCTCTCTACCAGCACCAGATGCGCGCGCAAACTCGTCGCGTTGACGTAATACACCCTCTCTCTTCTCTCCACCGCGCGACGTCACTCAATGTTCCGTGGAGCCTGTGCGATCTGCTTTCTTGCGGGACGCTGGTCGTGAGTTCGATTCTCACGTCGCTGTCACATTGCCCCCTCCTTAGGGCTGCTCGTCCCGGGCAGTCCCTTGGTAGGCTGCTAGTCGGTCCAACGTTTGGGGTCCTCCGGCTGCTCCCTCCTTATGGTGGCGCCACCCCATCCTTGGCTTGGCTGGGCAGCGATACTCGTACTGCGTGGGCGCCATCTTGCTCTTCCCCTTGGCCCTCCAAGGAGAGCTCGCTGGCCACGGGTTGGTCCTCGGCGTCCATCAGGAACACTTCATCCCGACCAAGACGGAGTATACGGCGCCGGACGTCCACCGTCGCATCGAGTAACCGCATGGCGTCGAGTCCCAGGACGACGTCCTCGGTGATGTTGGCGACGAACACCCACATCTCCAGTTTCCTCTTCCCCAAGGTCAGGTCCAGGAAGACCTCTCTCTGGATGGGCAAGCTCTCGCCTGAAGCAGTACGTAGCTCGTATTGGCGCAGCGGCGTCCTCCCAGGTAGGCCACGCACGACGTCTGGTCTGGCGATAGTGAGCATCGCCCCGGTGTCCACCAGTACTCTGCATGGACGGCCTCTTATCCGTCCTTCAGCAATCAGCCCATCGTCGCATCTTCTGTCGACCGGTTTCAGGACGAGCCGAGGGGATGGTGATGATGGCGCCGACGTGCTCCTCCGAGCATCGGCCCCCTCTCTCTCCTGACTGTAGCCAGGTCGGTCGCAACTCCTCCGCAGGTGCCCAGGTTCACCGCAGGACCAGCAGGTGGGCACCCGTCGTCTCCGTTGCTCAGGCGACTGTTGGTTTCTCTCGGTGTCAGCCACCTCTCTCTCCTGCCGGTGGCCGGAGCGGTCGCAGTCCCTCCTTTGGTGTCCCGGTCTGCCGCAGGACCAGCAGGTGGGCGCCCGTCGTTTCCGCCGCTCCGTTGACTGCTGGCGCTCCTCGACGTCGGCCACCTCTCTCTCCTGCCTGTGGCCGGATTGGTCACAGTCCCTTCTCAAGTGTCCCGGTTTGCCACAGGACCAGCAGGTGGGCGCCCGTCGTCTCCGCCGCTCCGTTGACTGCCGCTCGGGTGGCTTCAGTTGGCGCCCCTCGGCATCCGTCGCCGTGACGCTCCTGATCCAGTGCGGTGCTGAGACTCCCGCCGCCGACTTGGCCGCCTCCATCCTGAGGGCCGCCGCCAGAGCTGCGTTGATGGTACGATGCTCTGCCAGGAGTAGCTGTTGTCTGATTTCGGGGTCTCGAACTCCGCTGCCGAAGGTGTAGGCCGCCTCTCCAGCGATGAAGTCATTAGGTAGGCCCCTGAGGTCCTTATGGGCAAGTTGTTCCACCGCCATCCCGAATTCTTGCAGGGACTCTCCTGACTGTTGGACCCTCGTTTTCAGTTGGGTCCTGAATGCTGCCGCAAGTTGATGGTCACCATAACGTCCCTCCAAGGCCGCCATTATCTCAGCGGCTGTCCCGTCTTCTGGAACGCTGTGAAGAATCTCCGACGCCTGTCCCTGAAGCGCGGCCAGCAGCTGAGTGGTTTTCTCTGCTGGCGTCCACCCATTGTGCTCTGCGATGGCCTCGAACTGGCGACGGAATATCGCCCAAGACGTCGTACCGTCGAACTTCGGCGTCTTGACGTTGTGATGTCTGGCTGAAGCCGATGGTTCCGCAGGGGCACTATATGGAGTCCTCAACTCTGTGGCCGCTTCTTGCATGGCACGTCGAACCTCCTCGGCAACTATCTGTTTATGTTCTCTAGCCTGGCGATCCACCAACGCGAGAATGTGCTTGTTTTCCTCAGCGTGTTTATCCATCATCTCACTCGTCTTGTCCAGCAACTCGGTCGTCTGCTCTTGACGACGCTCGAGATCACGGATTTTGCCATCGAAATGGTCTACCTCCTGTCTCAATTCGGTTACTGTCTCGTTTATAGTTGTAAAATTCTTGTTTAGGTTGTAAAGTTCGGCTTTGAGTTCGTCTTTCACGATGGCGACAATTCCATCTACGTGGGCCGAAACGCTTTCAATTTGCGAAGTGACGTCATCTTTCACTCCGCTTATGTCACTTTTCATCTCCGTTTTCACTTCACTTATATCGTTCTTGACCTCACTGATGTGCTTGTTCATTTCGTCTTTCATTTCTGCTTTCATTTCCGCGATGGCTTGCAGGATCTGCTGTAGGTTCTCCATTGTCGATAATGTCCCAATTCTGACACCAGTGTGATTTTTATTTGTAACAACAATGTAATTTATTCGTCACAACAATAATTCCTTTCTACAATTCACCTTAAACGCTCTCGTCAACAAATGGATCTTCACTCAACACAGTATTCGTTATAGCACTCCACCGACGACAATGACAATTTACTTGGACTATTACGCACAACAATGAACTGTTAATCTTAACTAATATTTACAAAGCACTATTTACAAATCAGAACTACCAGTTCTCAGTTCACAGTTCTTCTATCTCAGTCACTCGAGTTCACGGTATCTCGAACCACAGACCTTCAGAGACAGTTCACTGTACTCGAACTCGGGTCCCTCCAACTGCGGTCCACTGCACTCGAACTCAGGTCCCTCCAACTGCGGTCCACTGCACTCGAACTCAGGCCTTCGGATGCTGACGCAGATGCGGACGCACACTCGAGTCGAACTCCGGCTGGCTTGCTTGCTCTGGCTTTCTCACTGACTGAATAACTGAAAACTCTGAAACTGCTGTCGTTCCTTCGCGACCGTAATTTATAACCACAGCGACGTAGCCTCGAAAATTCGCGAGTCTTCCATTTCGACGGATTTCTGGAATAGTCGGGAAGGTCGTTCCACGCGTCTCTAGAGATGGCACTCCAGAGGAATCCAGAGCCCTCTCCTCTCTACCAGCACCAGATGCGCGCGCAAACTCGTCGCGTTGACGTAATACACCCTCTCTCTTCTCTCCACCGCGCGACGTCACTCAATGTTCCGTGGAGCCTGTGCGATCTGCTTTCTTGCGGGACGCTGGTCGTGAGTTCGATTCTCACGTCGCTGTCACAATATATTCCTTTTGATTAAAAAAGCAAACTTGTGAAAAATGAACATTAAAATTAAAACTTGCATTCTTATAATGCACTTATACTTCTCAGACAAATCTAAAAATTACCATGGATACAGTTTTAATAAGTTCTCTTCCCTTTATCTATTGAATCAGTGCTGGCCATCCCTGTATATAGCTGGACCAAGCGGCATACACCACCTCTTTCGTCTGTCTCTTTCCTTTCCGCTGTAAAGCGCTCAGGCTCTCCTGGGCTCTAAAGCGCGCACTTGCTCCTATGGGCATCATTTGACATCACTGCCTTAAGAATGGCATGATTAATTTCATACTTGAAGTGTCAACAACACCCATGGCGGATAGTTTTTTGTTTCTCCTGAAAATTAATGTTTTTGGACCATGATTTTTACCGCATCAATTAGTTTTGCAATTTTCTATTTTGCCCCTTAAGCTGAAGGTTTTCCACAATACCCGCATTGCTGAACTGGGTATGCATGCGAAGAAGTTAATTTCCGTGGTGTCCTATATTCTCCAGATTGCTTCATCATCTCTCCCAGGAATTGCGCGCACGCTAAGTAAATGTGTGATGTGGCAAACACAACATGTTGAAGTAACACATGTTAAACATGATACGCTCTTGTAAATAACCGCTTGAACTCAAAAGCGAATGTAGAAGCGAGATTTGTTCCTCGTGCATACGATATTCTCCTTGGTATGGGTGATCTTCTTCTTCTTCTTCTTCTTCTTCTTCTTCTTCTTCTTCTTCTTCTTCTTCTTCTCCCTTCAAGGATTATGTTCTGAATGCATTTAATTATTATCATTTTCTATGTAAGTATACACAGATTATAAATTCATCACGTTCATGACGCTTTTTTAATCTGTCAGAACAAGATGCACAAGATAGGAATGTTTGGAGAAACTATTTAAGAAATTACAGAAATCCGATGGGATTTGTAATTTTTATTCACGTTTATAAATCTTAAAATCTCGCATGAACTAAATTTTTAGAAAAATTTTGTTTGGGTGGAAAATGGAAACGAGTGATAGAATACTGTATTCTAACGCATATTCTAAAAGAATTAGCACAATCGGTTGGAATTTATAGATTTTATTAACGTTTGTACAAAAATCACATTTTTAGCCCGAGAAACGACGATTTTCCCAATTGGACGATATACACTAACAAACCCATATTTCTCCGCACGCGAATATGAAACTCTTGATAGAAATTGGCACATACACACGAATTTAACTTATTTTTAAGATAGCAAATTGATTTGGTTGAAGAGAAACTTTTGTATTAAAGAAAATCTCTATTTAAAAAAAATGCTTATGACGTATTAATATTATAAACTGCAGTGTTGACTTTTTGTATTTAGAATGTTAACTAAAAACTATAATTAAACCTTCATAAAACATAAACCAAGGTTACAAAATATGTAATATTCTGTAGATAATGAAAATAAATAACAAATGAAATGTATGTGCTGTTGCAATACAACATACTGAAATGTTAAATTATTCATTGTTTTTGTAAATGCAGTTTGAGGAAATTTTAATAAAAGAAATCTAATTTTGCGAGAGAATTCTGAACAGAATATGAAGAAATTCTGCTTTTACCATCTGGCAACACTGGCCGAATAACGAACAGTTAGGTTACATCCGCCATAAAACAACATGTTAAGAGAGTAATCAGCAGGCTTAAAAATCAAACACATTCATCTCATTCAACAGAATTAGAAATTCAGAAAATAGCTTTCAAATGCTTGTTCTTCTTCTTCTTCTTCTTCTTCTTCTTCTTCTTCTTCTTCTTCTCCCTTCAAGGGTTAGGTGATATCACCTGTTCCGGTCTCTATCGTCCAGCCACCTCTTGCGAGGTCTACCCAGATCCCTTTTCCCGATCGGGCGATAATTCATTATCTTCTTTGGTAGCCTATTCTCTGCCATTCTGTCAACATGATCTTTCCATTTTGTTTTATTTTCTTCTACCATGTCGTGTACTGAGAAAATATTGAGATCTGATCTTATTGTTTCATTTTTTATTTTATCGGCTTTAGTGCATATTCTTACGTATCTCATAAATTTCATCTCTGCTGATTGTATACGTGATTCTTCTTTTTTTGTTATTGTCCATGATTCAGAGCCGTATATAAGAGTAGGTACAGCCATAACTTTATAAAATTTCATTTGAGTTTCTTTTCTCGCTTTTCTTCCAATTGTTCCACATATCATCTGAAATCTATTAACTTTCTTCTCAATATCTTCCTCATAATTAAAACTAATATCACATCCTAGATAATTGAAGTGGGATACTTGTTCTAAAATGTTTTCATTTACTAGTATCTTAGATCTAACAGGATTTTTCCCTTTAAAAGCCATTATCTTTGTTTTGTTTGCAGATATAGTTAGATTGTAAAATATTGCGTTTTGGCTTAATCTATACACTGCTCTTTGTAGGTTATCTTCTCTTTCCTGGATAATTATTTGATCATCAGCGTATAGTAAAGTATTTAAAGGTGTGTTAGATTCTATTTTAATCGCAGTCTGTATTTCATCTTTCCACTTCAAAACTAGATCGTCAATATATAAATTGTGATGTTAAATAAATAATTAATCATCATAAAGAATGGGGATGTGAACAGTAAAATATATTACCTTCTTTGCCACCAATACAGACAGTATTAATGGACACTGCTTGTATTTGTAGCTGAGTAGGCAGTTGCTATGGAGACGAATTTTCAGGGGCGACAATTTTTTTAATAAGAACTCTGCATCTTAAGATGGAAGATCGCTATTACTTCTTTCTTAATATGTTGAATTAAGGACTTGGACTATATCTTGGACTATAGTAAGTGATCCAATACTCGATTACGGTAACTTCTGTATTTTTTCGACAATTCGAAAGTTGGTAATTTTTAAACTCATTAGCTAGATACTTTTACTTGAAGCAAGTAAAGCGATAGGTTTGGAAGTAAATCCCGAAAAGACAAAGCATATGATTATGTCTCGTGACCAGAATATTGTACGAAATGGAAATATAAAAATTGGAGAAATTATCCTTCCAGGAGGTGGAAAAATTCAAATATCTTGGAACAACAGTAACAAGACAATCGGGAGGAAATTAAACACAGAATAAATATGGGAAATGCCTGTTATTATTCGGTTGAGAAGATTTTGTCTTCTCTAGTCTGCTGTCTAAAAATCTGAAAGTTAGAATTTATAAAACAGTTATATTACCGGTTGTTCTGTATTGTTGTGAAACTTGGACTCTGGCTCTGAGACAGGAACAGAGATTAAGGGTGTTTGAGAATAAGGTTCTTAGGAAAATATTAGGGGCTAAGAGGGATAAAGTTACAGGAGAATGGAGAAAGTTACACAATACAGAACTGCACGCATTGTATTCTTCACCTGACATAATTAGGAACATTAAATCCAGACGTTTGAGATGGGCAGGGCATGTAGCACGTATGGGCGAATCCAGAAATGCATATAGAGTGTTAGTTGGGAGGCCGGAGGGAAAAAGACCTTTGGGGAGACCGAGACGTAGATGGGAAGATAATATTAAAATGGATTTGACGGAGATGGGATATGATGATAGAGAGTGGATTAATCTTGCTCAGGATAGGGACCGATGGCGGGCTTATGTGAGGGCGGCAATGAACCTTCGGGTTCCTTAAAAGTCATTTGTAAGTAAGTAAGTAAGTAAGCTATAATCTCTTCGCTGTAAGAAAAATCCTATTGTAAACAATAGCACGTGACTGAAGTGAGGCTTCATTGGCCGCTGTTTGGCGCCATAGATTCTCAGTACGTGTTCCCACCTACTGTTGTACATTCTGTTTCAAGTTAAACATTTCCCGTTACTCGTCAAGTAGGCCTAACCTCACTACTATGCATTCGTTTGCTTAGGAAACGTTTACTTTATAATTACTGTAATTAAATTATGACATAACTTATTATATACCTTTAAGACTATTTGTTTCTCTCCGCTTTTGAGAGGGTTTCCACTCTTATGATTAATAACCACACACACCGAGGATGCAGAAGCCATACTATGACAACTACGAGCTCAAGTGACGCCAGCTTGTTACAAGAACAGACTACCGCGGTGTTACTGTTGGTATTCATCCGCGTTCATTGTACATAAAAATATATAAAAATAGTTTTTCTTTTACATAGCATTTTACATATGAGTGAAGTTATATGTTTCATCGTATTTAACAACTAGAATTCAATTTTTTATTTTCAAATAATACAAGATTATGGTTTCCAAATACGAACTATATTTTCCTGCGCCATGTGAGTGTTTCGACTAGGAGCCAATCACGGGTATGACAGCAACGTGCTTATGTTTACATTAGGATTTTTCTTACAGCGAAAACAGTATAGATACCACGCTTTTTACAATTTTGGGCTATGGTATGTCCGCCATTTCTTGTCCGAGTTCAATTTAGACACTGAAAAACTCTACAAATGGAAGCGTGGTTAAATAAAATACCACTACTACTACTAATACTCCACCCCACAGCCGTATTCCAGCACCAGAGTTTTGAGCGTCACTTCTTGTGGTATGTCAGGCAAGCAGCATCTTGTAGCCATGAAACATAAATGAAGTTCTAGTAAAATGTAATTTAAATCACGGCCACAAACTTCAGGCCTTGTAAAAGTAGGAAAACACTGCAGGTAGCCTATGTATAGCTGCAACACAAGTAGTACGTAATAATTAGAGGAATTTACTCTTCCTGTTAACAGACCACAAGATCGTATCGCTCACACATCACTGAGCAAATAGTGGAGACCAGTCCATGATGCCAACAAGCGCGGGCTTTCCGTCGGAATGTGGAAATTTTCACGATTAATTGCTTCACAGTTATATGTTGAAAATAAAAAGCAACAGGCGGATAATCGAAATAATATTAAATATTAGTCATCGTAATAACTGCGTAATAGTTACGTCTAGGCCTAACCTAACAATATTACGTATAATATTATTGTGCGAGATCGTGCGTATTTGCTTGTTTTCGCACAGAACCAATACGCGGTAAGTGTGAAATACCACATTCAGTATTCCCAACGTAACACACATAACAATTTCCCTCTTCTTACCGCTTAAGCGCGACATTCATTTTACTGCTTTAGGCTTTTAACATATTATTTTTAGAGACGTTTAACATAGTAATAATTATAAATTGGAAACTTACCACTGCAATTTCACCTAAATTGCACTGTTAATTATTGTTTTTAAATATTTGCAAAAATTAAGTAAAGTCTACTACTCCACGAAACTTATTGCATTCCTGATACAAGTAACATTAAGGAAGCCGTGAAAAAATCAACAAGATTCCAGATGCCGATGTTATTACTGCAATATGTTATATAAATAATATTGTTAAAATATTAAAATGAAAAATAAATCATTACATAACCTTACCGTTTGTTTTAAGTTCGCATTTATAGACTGGGGGTGGGGAAGACAGACGTATATCACGGCCTGCTGGAGTATAGTAAACACAGAAAACATTTTATAACAACAATGTAGAAGAAAGATATTTTGGTTTTCCGAAGTTGCCGTCATTAAACAGAAACCAACATGGAGATTTCATTGCAACTAATTAGAAATTCGTCTTTCAGGTATGTAATAAACGATCTTCGCACAAAATAATGTACGATATACGAGCGGTATGTTTGTTTTCATGTTCTCGGAAATTAAAAAAAAACTCAACTACGTTTCGCTTTTTCAGTCTTTTCCTCGAACATGAAAACGTCAACATACCGCTCTTGTAACGTATATTACTATAACATTTCTACTTACATTTTGGACTTTTTCTCTTGTGTAGTCGAATTCCCGCACGCTGCCATGTGTATTTCTTGCTTTTTTTACCACAGAAGAAAAAAAGAAATAGTTTATTGTAGTTTAATACCGCCAATAACCTCACAAATAAACAGAAACGATCCAGAATCGCTTGCGTCTGAGCATGACAATTCAGTCTGCACATGCGCAGTAACATTTTCAGCATCGTGTAACAGTTTCCAAAGGTAATACGCCGACTAACGTAGCCACTGATTAATCGGCGTCTCTGAATCCTGTAAAAGTAACCTGGCTATAACCGGGGCTAGTTTAGAACGCTCGTAGCATGGGCTAGCGTGACGTCTATGAATAGGGCCCTGAGCGACTTGCATTCGGGAGGCTTGGGTTCAAATCCCGAGGCCGTCAATATGAGTGTGGGTTTTTTTCTAGGTTCTCGCCAATCGCAAAGGAGGATGCCGGATTGGAATTTAATTTTCATCTACTCGAACGTTCTGTCCCTTGTCCATATATGTATTTGTGTTGTCTTTAGGAGAAGGTCCTTGCGTCGAGCTGTTCCTTCACCAAGGAAGTCCTCCATTGTCCATATATCGTGTCTGATCCAAAGAATTAAACCTCTTCTATAGCCACTAGTTTCTTAAACGCAGAAAGGAAGTTGAAGAAGGATAAAGAAGAGAAAAATAATAATAATTTAATTAGTGACGATAGCTGGTATAATTACTAATTATTACTTTATCAATAATAATAATAATAATAATAATAATAATAATAATAATAATAACAATAATAATAATCTTTGTTTTAACAGGTACCCGACATTAGTTATTAAAAATTCAATTCTCTTGCAACAGGACAATACAACACCCCATACCACTCAAACTATTATTATTATTATTATTATTATTATTATTATTATTATTATTATTATTACTGCAGGCATTGTATTCTTCACCTGACATAATTAGGAACATTAAATCCAGACGTTTGAGATGGGCAGGGCATGTAGCACGTATGGGCGAATCCAGAAATGCATATAGAGTGTTAGTTGGGAGACCGGAGGGAAAAATACCTTTGGGGAGGCCGAGACGTAGATGAGAGGATAATATTAAAATGGATTTGAGGGAGGTGGGATATGATGATAGAGAATGGATTAATCTTGCACAGGATAGGGACCAATGGCGGGCTTATGTGAGGGCGGCAATGAACCTCCGGGTTCCTTAAAAGCCATTTGTAAGTATGTAAGTAAGTAAGTAAGTAAGTAAGTAAGTAAGTAAGTAAGTAACTTAGATTTTAGGCTATATGACATTCAAAATGCTTTATTTGGAAGGGGTTTATAAGGGGGCTTGAATTAAATAAATCGAAATATCTCGCTTATTATTGATTTTTGTAAGAAATGTTACATAACAAAAGTTTCTTTAAAAATGATTTCCGATAAGTTTTTCTCTGTGTACAATTTTGATAGGACTGATATTTAATGAGATAAATGAGTTTTAAAATTAAAATTACTGCCATCTAAGGCCGTGCAATGAAATAAGAAAAAATGACTTCGTCTATAAGGGGCCTTGGACAACAACAATCGAAAGCTATTAAACATAGCCTACAGGGAATGTTTATGTGTTTATATGAAGTAATATCGGATGCCAAATTAACCAATTTGTGTAATTAATTATTATTTTACGATTGGAAAGTGTAGTTTCTCTAGATGGACATAATGCTATAATGTTATTACAGTAACTTCTGAGTGAATCGAGGACAGGTAAGATTAAAATAGCTTCTTATGCACAGAAAACTTGATAGGCTATTTTGTACATTCATTAAACTATGGTTGCATGTAATAACAAGTAAGAAACATGCTAAAGGAATTTTGTCATTGCACAAAATGAGTGGTCTCTACACCAAAATGATCGCATTTTAATTATTTAAATACAATTTAAATTAAGTAACATATTAAACACGAATGTTCCCTGGATCAAATGTCCTATTTTAATTATGTAATTACTTTATATTTATTTCTAACAGGTGCAGCGGAGCGCACGGGTACGGCTAGTAGATAATAATATTCACCGTAAACAATTTATTCCCAAAACCACTCTTCTGCTTGAGACTTAATTGGTTCTACAGCAGTATATCTAGTATGTTGTCCGGGCCCAGGACTTGGTCTCCGAACAGACATCCTCTCCCATGGACACCCGTGATGTCAACGCGTGTTATTTGATTACGAGATGCAAAATGAGGAAGCGGCGACAATGAATTGAATACACAAAAACAATGCTGGCCGCATGGAGAGGGGGGTATGAAGGCCACGGTTCCTTGACTTGCATGCAAAGCAGGTGCTCCCAGCACCAAGCCCCGTGGAACTGCATCACAGGTGTGTTACAAGTGCACAAAATTATCGAGGCGGAGACACGACGACATTAAGTTTAATTGAATCTGCCACTGAAAAAAAAACAACTGAAGGTGACTGTCATTTCCGTGGAGCACTCTGTCCTTAAGAACCATTGTCACAGACCAGAGGAAGAGATGGACTAGTATTGAACAGATTCATTAAAAACTACAGGACATGGACAAGTACCTGTAATCTATGATGCCTATTGTTTGCTGTCATGAAAGACCAAGACTACCCTTCAAAATATTTATTTATTTATTTAATTATTTATATATTTACTTATTTATTTACTTACTTATTTATTCAGTTATTTATTTATTTACTTATTTATTTCCTTACTTATTTATTCAGCTATTTATTTATTTATTTACTTATTTATTTACTTACTTATTTATTTATTTATTTACTTACTTATTTATTCAGTTATTTATTTATTCACTTACTTATTTATTTACTTATTTATTTATTTATTTACTTATTTATTTACTTACTTATTTGTTTATTTACTTATTTATTTACTTACTTATTTATTCAGTTATTTATTTATTTACTTACTTATTTACTTATTTATTTACTTATTTATTTATTTATTTACTTATTTACTTACTTACTTATTTCCTTACTTATTTATTTAGTTATTTATTTACTTATTTATTTACTTACTTATTTACTTATTTATTTACTTATTTATTTATTTTCTTACTTATTTACTTACTTATTTATTTAGTTATTTATTTATTTACTTATTTATTTACTTACTTATTTACATACTTATTTATTTAGTTATTTATTTATTTATTTATTTATTTACTTATTTATTTATTTACTTACTTATTTACTTACTTATTTATTTAGTTATTTATTTATTTATTTACTTACTTATTTATTTATTTACTTACTTATTTATTCAGTTATTTATTTATTCACTTACTTATTTATTTACTTATTTATTTATTTATTTACTTACTTATTTACTTATTTATTTACTTACTTATTTATTCAGTTATTTATTTACTTACTTATTTACTTATTTATTTACTTATTTATTTATTTATTTATTTACTTATTTACTTACTTACTTACTTACTTATTTCCTTTCTTATTTATTTAGTTATTTATTTACTTATTTATTTACTTACTTATTTACTTATTTATTTACTTATTTATTTATTTTCTTACTTATTTACTTACTTATTTATTTAGTTATTTATTTATTTACTTATTTATTTACTTACTTATTTATTTAGTTATTTATTTGTTTATTTATTTATTTACTTATTTATTTATTTACTTACTTATTTATTTAGTTATTTATTTATTTACTTATTTATTTATTTATTTACTTATTTACTCTTTCATTTACTTATTTATTTATTTACTTACTTATTTATTTATTTACTTACTTATTTACTTATTTATTTATTTATTTATTTACTTACTTATTTACTTATTTATTTATTTATTTACTTATTTATTTATTTACTTATTTATTTATTTACTTATTTATTTATTTACTTATTTATTTATTTATTTACTTATTTATTTATTCTGGTGTAGTTAAGGCCATCAGGCCTTCTCTTCCACACCACCAGAAATACAAATAAAATAACAGAAATAAAAAGGAAAAAAAACACTATAAACAAAGTAAAGCCACACAAAATATACACAGGTTGCAGTCAAACAAACTTTAATTGAGTGATTAACGTGCATAGGATGGAAACCCCAAGTGTAGGCTCTGTGCTCCATGAAGACATGCCAGCGGTGTGATATCAGTTGTTTGGAGTCATACTCCGGGGCAGAGTGACCTCTAAAATTTACGGAGTTTGAGGATTGTTTAATGCTGAGGTTAGGAGACAGACAGACGCAGTGAAACTCTGTGGTCGAGGATAACTTGTACGGTTTTTATTTTCATTCTGTTTGCATTTTTTTAGGAAAATTGGTGATTTTACATTAAGTCTACGAAATGATATGCTTGTGGAAACGATGGTGTCATGTTTATACAGAACTGTATAAAAAGTATAATTATTGTGACTATTACACTTTTACTACGTCACACTACTTTTGACCAATAAAACGGTACGAAAGGACGTCTTTCAACCAATCATGGCTGCTTATCGCACAATTTTATCGATTCCCTAACATTTGTTTAATTTTATCGCTTCCTTAGCATTTGTTTATTTTTATCACTACCCTAGCATCAGTTTCTTTGTTTGCCAACATTTCAAACTGCAAATTCTTTAGGTACTATGAAACATGCTTTGAGGCCGTAATTTTTTTCCCGCATAAATAGTCGATTGAAAATGACGGTTTCGTTCAAACGTTTTGGTGAAGATAAGATTAGTGAAATAGAATTTCAGTAAGTCAATTAATATTTTATTGTATTGAGTACTTTATTTCTTCTAATCTTTATATACTTTCTTCTAATCGTGTAATAGTCAATTAAATCCCACTCGAGTTTTGATTTTCTCTATAGATAAATCAAAACCTCTAGTGACATTACTGTTGATAAATCTCTCTCTAGATAAATCAAAACCTCTAGTGAGATTACTGTTGATAAATCTCTCCCTAAATAAATCAAAACCTCTAGTGAGATTACTGTTGATAAATCTCTCCCTAGATAAATCAAAACCTCTAGTGAGATTACTGTTGATAAATCTCTCCCTAGATAAATCAAAACCTCTAGTGAGATTACTGTTGATAAATCTCTCTAGATAAATCAAAACCTCTAGTGAGATTACTGTTGATAAATCTCTCCCTAGATAAATAGAAATCTCTAGTGAGATTACTGTTGATAAATCTCTCCCTATATAAATCAAAACCTCTAGTGAGATTACTGTTGATAAATCTCTCCCTATATAAATCAAAACCTCTAGTGAGATTACTGTTGATAAATCTCTCCCTATATAAATCAAAACCTCTAGTGAGATTACTGTTGATAAATCTCTCCTATATAAATCAAAACCTCTAGTGAGATTACTGTTGATAAATCTCTCCCTATATAAATCAAAACCTCTAGTGAGATTACTGTTGATAAATCTCTCCCTATATAAATCAAAACCTCTAGTGAGATTACTGTTGATAAATCTCTCCCTATATAAATCGAAACCTCTAGTGAGATTACTGTTGATAAATCTCTCTCTATATAAATCAAAACCTCTAGTGAGATTACTGTTGATAAATCTCTCCCTATATAAATCAAAACCTCTAGTGAGATTACTGTTGATAAATCTCTCTCTAGATAAATCAAAACCTCTAGTGAGATTACTGTTGATAAATCTCTCCCTATATAAATCAAAACCTCTAGTGAGATTACTGTTGATAAATCTCTCCCTATATAAATCAAAACCTCTAGTGAGATTACTGTTGATAAATCTCTCCCTATATAAATCGAAACCTCTAGTGAGATTACTGTTGATAAATCTCTCCCTATATAAATCCAAACCTCTAGTGAGATTACTGTTGATAAATCTCTCCCTATATAAATCAAAACCTCTAGTGAGATTACTGTTGATAAATCTCTCTCTAGATAAATCAAAACCTCTAGTGAGATTACTGTTGATAAATGTCTCTCTTGAACGTTGATAAAAGCAACTGATTTGCATGTATATACGGAGCAATCCTATATTGTATCGAAATTTAATAATAATAATAATAATAATAATAATAATAATAATAATAATATAGTCTGACGTTAACTTCCTTTCAGTACAAGGTATTACCACAATGACAGTAATACAATAAGTTAATAACGTATCCCATCGTCTCCGGTTCGATTCCAGCAAAGAAATGAAGTTCTATATTTGATGCTCATGGACTGGTTATAGCCCTTCTCCTGTTGTTATCTTCCTTGCTCAGGGCAAGTTGTGGGCCTTGTCTTGTATTCATACATTGTCTCAAACGGCCGCCATTCGCTCCTGGTAAAGAATGTCTGTTGCTTCATTACACCCAACGAGCGGTAGAACCTGCAGATGAAGGTGGGTGCCGTTCCCACTATCTAGTCCACATCGTGACGTATGTGGTGATGTCGGTCATTTACGCCATTTCAGTGCATGTGGAACTCCAGCATTGGATTAGGCGAGCCACATACAAATCGCTCTTTATTTTGTATACTAAAGTCCGACGTGCTCTTCTGAACACAAATGTGTGTACATCAGCGGTAGCGTTCACGGTCTTCCTCTTGTATGTTACTTATGTCTTGTTTTAATGTGGGATCCGCAAAATCTTCAACACTGATTCTGTTCCAGCGGTGTCTTAAATACAGGGGCCTACTGCAAAATGGGGCTAGCGATTCCGACATGTGTCATAAAATGGTTGTGCATTCAACACTAACACCTTTAAATATAAATAAATAAATAAATAAATAAATAAATAAATAAATAAATAAAACAAGTAACTACGTCAATAAATAAATGAATAAATAAATAAACAAAACAAAACAAGTAACTACGTAAATAAATAAATAGATAAATAAATAAATAAATAAAACAAGTAACTACGTAAATAAATAGATAAATAAATAAATAAAACAAGTAACTACGTAAGTAAATAAATAGATAAATAACTAAATAAATAAATGAATAAATAAATAAACAAAACAAAACAAGTAACTACGTAAATAAATAAATAAACAAAACAAAACAAAACAAGTAACTATGTAAGTAAATAAATAGATAAATAACTAAATGAATAAATAAATAAACAAAACAAAACAAGTAACTACGTAAATAAATAAATGAATAAATAAATAAACAAAACAAAACAAGTAACTACGTAAGTAAATAAATAGATAAATAACTAAATAAATAAAACAAGTAACTACGTAAATAAATAAGTAAATGAATAAATAAATAAACAAAACAAAACAAGTAACTGCGTAAATAAATAAATAAATAATACATACATAGATAGTGTTCTTAATAAGGGCAAACCCTGCATTCTGCAATCTTTCCTATTTTCAGCCTTCCTCTTTGTCTCCTCATATGATCCATATATCTTAATGTTGTCTATCATCTGATATCTTCTTCTCCCCGAACTCTTCTCCCGTTCACCATTCCTTCCAGTGCATCCTTCAGTAGGCAGTTTCTTCTCAGCCAGTGACCCAGCCAATTCCTTTTCCTCTTCCTGATCAGTTTCAGCATCATTCTTTCTTCACCCACTCTTTCCAACACAGCTTCATTTCTTATTCTGTCTGTCCATTTTACACGCTCCATTCTTCTCCATATCCACATTTCAAATGCTTCTATTCGCTTCTCTTCACTTCGTCGTAATGTCCATGTTTCTGCCACCAAACAATACCACACTCCACACAAAGCACTTCACTAGTCTCTTCCTTAGTTCTTTTTCTAGAGGTCCGCAGAAGATGCTCCTTTTTCTATTAAAAGCTTCCTTTGCCATTGCTATCCTCCTTTTGACTTTCTGGCAGCAGCTCATGTTACTGCTTATAGTACACCCCAAGTATTTGAAGCTGTCCACTTGCTCTACTGCCTCATTTAGTATTCGCAAGTTTATCTTCTGTATTTTTCTTCCGACAGAAATAAATAAATACATAAGCATATAAATGAATAAAGAAAAAATAAATAAACAAATAAATAAGTAAACAAACAAACGAGTAAATAAATTAACTAAAATATGTTATTAAATGATGTCAGTATAACCTAACCTATAATGATGCTTGCTTTATTAGCATTTTAACTAAGAAAACATCTAATACCAAAGGTCGCTGCTAGCCAAATAAAATGCAGAGTTTTCTATTCGAATTAAGGATTTACCGTAGAAATTTCACACTTACGGGAAGACTCCAATATAAATCATGAAAATTTGCCAAAATATTTTATCGACTATTTAACTTCTTTAGAATGTATATTTTCATACCCCAAATGGATTTAGTTCAGTTCTGATTACAAATATGTTAAAATGTTTTTTTAATTAAGGAACAAGAGCTTGCATTAAAAAATTCTTCTTTGCAAATTTATAATTACAAAACTAGTAACTTTTGTTCTTAAGTTGGCTCCCTGAAGTTAGTTCTACTAGATGAATGCAGTGGAGGAGAATTTTAATAGTTACGTGTTACATAAATATTCATTTTACTTTCAAATCCATTTTTCCGTAACTTTACTTTTCTTGATTCAACACCAACTTTTTTATGCCAAATATTAATCACTCTGGATGAAATTTTTACTGCAAGTATTTATGAGATAGCTGCATGTTTGTGTGCATATTTTCATGAATTATAGAAAGAATAACATTTTCAAAAATTCAAAAAAATTCTTGAAAGTGAATAAATGAGATATTACATAAAATGAATGCATAGAAATATTTCTTTTATATCTTGTGTATGTAACGAAGGAAAAAAGGGGGCTTAAAAATTGAGATCTACTACTAAAAACTTGTGTTTTAAAATATTTCTAAAAAAATAGAAAAAATAAATAAAAAATCAAAAGCCAAAAATATTTCGGAGTTCAAATTTGGATTTTGTTAGTTCTTTACATAGTTAAGTTAACATGCTTTCAAAATTTGGTTGAAAAAATGTTTAGGTAAAAAGTTATCGTGTCTAGTGGAGTGTCGCCTTGACCTTGCGTTGAAATCTCCTAGAAACAGGAATCACAGTTACACTCATTTTTTGGCTTTTGGCCAATTAAAGAAATGATACTTCTCCATTTGTAATAGTGTATTCTTTTAGCATTAAAACTAAAGAAAAATGGTATTTTACAAACAAATTCAAATTAGTGTAACTCTGAAAATATTGAGAATAGGACCCATATTTATATGACTTTTTGCTCAGAATGTCTTCATAAATGAGCTCCGTAAGTGATGGTAACTCCCTCTGAATCACCCTGTAGATTCTCAGTTCCAGAGAATTTGACGTTCAGTCAAGGCCTGAAGTTAACTTTGTGCAGTATTGGTTCCTACTTACATACAGCGTACGCGAAATTCCAGAATGAAACATGCTACGTGCTGTTGCGTAGGTTCAAGTTTGAATTAATATCCGTTGCTGACTGACTAATCAACATTGAAGCAGAAGAGATCTGTTATGTTTGTTTGCAGCGCAGAGTAAACCTACAGCTTAGCAATACAAATACTTGGCGGAAGGTTTAAGTGGCGATGACGGCCACATGCTACAACCTCGGCGTGTACACAAACACCCGAGCAAATATGCTACATAATAAATAGAGAGGCCATTCATTACAATGTGCTCTATTTGTAGACATCTGCCAATGAATTTAACATTCTTCCTGTTCACTAGTCATCTGTGGTCTCGCGACAACCACCACCACCACCACCACCACCACACCACAACCACCACCCAGCATGGGGATGAATTTAGGGAGCTAGGATAGGTAGCAAAATTCGATTTGGAAATCCAGTTGTAACGGCTAGAAGGTTCATCGTACCGAACTCAGTACTTGGATGATCGTTCACCTCCGCTGAGGCATATGGACATGAGACCAACAGTCGATTTTGGCCTCCGTGGGATGTCGCGTCTCGGATTGATATATCGTTAGTTTATTACTTTTCATTATGGACATAAATATTTTTACTACTATAAGTCCCGTCGCTCTAATTTCCGGCAGCCAATCGCGTTGCAGGTCGGCTACATTTAAACGTGTGCGTCTTGTGATTCGCTGAAGAAGACGTTATTCATTTCTTAAGGTTCGATAAATACTTCATATAATCGCCCGCCATTTTTGGCTCTTTCGTTGGCGTTCGCAGAAAGCACACGAGGACGTTATTTGCCGCTCAATTACCGTGCGTTTGATTTATTATCATAGGAGCTACGACATGATAATGTTTAACGGTGTGGCAAATAGATTCCTCGTATGGTAGCTCGGCAACGAAAGAACAAAAATGGCGAACGATACTAGCTTCCTAGACTTTATAGAGCCTTTACTTCCTAAGACGTAATCAAAGGGGAGGAGTCACGCCGGGAATAACAGCGTCGCCGACTTTCTGTTAGCTGATTCCTGGACATACTTCAAATTTTACATTTGGGACTAAATGGAAGTATTGACACGAAATAACCATGGAAGTGTATAATACTGGTCATCAGTTATAATATTTAATAGCCCCCACAACACAGCACAATGGAAATTTGAAACACTGTAGTGCAAAGGACAACCCTCTGCTCTCAGGCATGTAGTGGTAGAGGCCGGCAAAGTTTAAAAAAAAAAATGATCATTTTGATTTTCGAAAACACACTTTTCTCTACAGAAGGAGAACGAAAGGGCTCAAAGCCCACTAGATAGATAGTATTAACTTTTTAATGAAAAATCATTATTTCCTCTTAGATCTGTATTTCTTTTCACGTTTTTCCTGCAGAAATTATACTAGGATTGTCCTTAAGAAACTGGAAAATTTCAGAATATGATACTCCAAAATTTACTTTTACTTGCAATTCTGCCTTCATCAGATTTTCAGACAGTTTGTTTCAGTTATCTGTCTACATGTACTTACTTACTTACTTACTTACTGGCTTTTAAGGAACCCGGAGGTTCATTGCCGCCCTCACATAAGCCCGCCATTGGTCCCTATCCTGAGCAAGATTAATCCAGTCTCTACCATCATATCCCACCTCCCTCAAATCCAGTTTAATATTATCTTCCCATCTACGTCTCGGCGTCCCCAAAGGTCTTTTCCCCTCCGGCCTCCCAACTAACACTCTATATGCATTTCTGGATTCGCCCATACGTGCTACATGCCCTGCATCTGTCTAGACGTGACCGAGTAAATTGATAATTTTTTCACAGAAGGCATCAGATAATGAAATTGGCTTTACAAATGTTACAGATTTCAGTAATTCGCAGCATATCCACAGACTGTTCATCACAAGCATTTCATTCATAAGCACTTCTTAAGATATAGAGGCCATCAAATCAACCAACTCAGTGGTTTGCAAGGTTTGCTTCGCGGATCCTCCGAGGTTGGTAATATATATTTTAAAATAAATAACATAATTATAAATGCTACCGTTTTTGTCGAAGCGATTTTACAGCATTGTACGCTGCTTTACTTGTAAAAGTTAGTATATCAGGAAGGGTAGATGACCAGATCTCACCCTTGCGTGAACTGATCTTCGAGCTGTTGTAAAAAAGACACGACTTTCTTTCTTCAGTTAAGGTAGTCAATTGTATTGAAAATGTTTGTCTGGTTGGCGAGGGTGGCACATTATCAGCTATAGTCCCGTCGCTCTAATTTCCGGCAGCCAATCACGTTGCAGGTCGTCTACATTTAAACGTGTGCGTCTTGTGATTCGCTGAGGAAGACGTTATTCATTTCTTAAGGTTCGATAAATACTTAATATAATCGCCTGCCATTTTGGCTGTTTCGTTGCCGTTCGCAGAAAGCACACGAAGACGTTATTTGCCGCTCAATTATTTGCTGAATTACAGTGCGTGTGATTTATTATCATAGGAGCTACGACATGATAATGTTTAACGGTGTGGCAAATAGATTCCTCGTATGGTAGCTCGGCAACGAAAGAACAAAAATGGCGAACGATCTGGAGGAACGGGGCGAGGAGGAGTTGGCTGGTGTTTGCCGTTAGGATGGCAAGACGCCATCATCTGTTGTTCGATGACAAAGCAGGTGAAGGCCGTCGGAAGAAGCGCCGTGAAATCTAAGCTGCAATTTGAGAGGTCCCTGTCCTTTCAATTTGCGACTTATTGAGTGACCTCGTATGTTTAATAGACTATTAATATTATCTGAACTAGGGCATACATAATTTATAATAAAGGTGGAATATATATGGGGAAGGGCATATAGGTCCGTGGCCCATTTCTTATAGGGCTCATCCCGACATTTGTCTTACGCCTGAGGAAAACCACGGAATACCTTACGCAGGATGAGTTGTCTCATATAAGAGACTAGCCAATTTGGTTATTATGTAGGAGGTCATGAGCCTTGTTGATTTGTCTCAATTTCGAGACCAGCCATTTGGCTATATGATGGCTCAATTGCGAAGAGGGGGGAGAGATGTAATTGTTAATTAGGGAGATTCATGGGGATATGAGTGCAGGTCCGTGGCCCATTTCTTTTAGGGCTCATCCCGACATTTGTCTTAGCGCCTTAGGAAAACCACGGAAAAACCTTAGGCAGGATGATGGCGAACGATACTACCTACCTAGACTTTATAGAGCCTTCACTTCCTAAGAGGAGGAGTCACGCCGGGAATAACAGCGTCGCGACTCTAGTTGTTACCTGCTTGGTGTGTGTGAATGTTTGCAGTTTTTTCTCTCCAGACCAACAGTGTAAGAATAAGTTTTTGTAATGTGCTCGGAGACTTAAAGTCTTAATTGTAAAATAAATTTGATTGACAGTGTTAATTAGTCAGCAATATATTTTGACATGCATTTTTAAAAAGTTACGAATTTCGTCCATTATTGTGCAGGCGTTCTGCTTGTGCTATTTTTATTGTGAGGTCAGTTTTTATTCATTCAGTACGAGCAGGATTATGTGAGGCGTTCGTGTTAAACTGTGTGTTAATAACCACGTACTTAATAATAATTCAATTTTCTTATTAGGTTTACAGTGTCGTTTCAATAAATCGGTGGCTAATAAAAACAATAAAAATGGCAGTTCTACGAATTCAGAAACCAGTCGATCACCTAACCATGTATCGCACCCCAGTGCTGCTAATTTAAAAACGGGTGAATCAACCAAAGAACGAAAATATGATGAGTCATATTTGGCTCTTGAATTTACGTATACAGGCAATAAAATTGCTCCGGACGCCCTTATGTGCTATGTAACAAAGTGTTAAGTAACAGTTCTTTATTGCTTTCAAAACTGCGTAGACATTTGGAACCAAACCACCCCGAATGTAAGAACAAGAACATACATTTTTCAACGTAAATTTGAAGGATTAAAACAGTGCTAGAATACGTTGGTGAAAAGTGCGAAAACCGAAAGTGAAATTGCTACAGAAAGGTAATACCGGGTGGGCTGTGAAACAAGGAAGCAACACTATTCTTCATTAGCAATTTCAAGGTAACTTTTTATAATTACTGAAAAAATACACGCAATTTATAATTATGGAGGCATATTAAATTCTTTTCTATATTAATCTAGCGATTTAATTTGAGGATCCGTGAATCTTTTTTGGAGTCGAAAGGGATCCGAGATCAAAAAAGTTTGGGAACCACTGATCCAGACGGCACGAAATATCAATTCCTGGACATTAGGACGTTCAGGGCAGGATCAAAATGTTGCCTGGACCAAAGTCCTTTTCTGGGTAGGACGGTCGGCAACCCTATTTACTGCTGAAACATTGTTTGTGTTGTGTCACGTCCCATCTGAAGTATTTGCTACAAGACATGAAGACTTGGACAGCACGATGAATCATGTTCTGCTGTTGCCTGCACAAGAACCTGTGTAGTGTGTAGATCGGGTTTCATCGCCCGGTTGCAGTCCTCTTATCTTCACAAAGTGCTGCGTCAGAAGCGCAGTTAGCAACAAATGAAGTGCGTTTCAAGTTGCAGACATTGTTGACTACAATTCCATATCACATATGTAACAGTAAGCTTTGACTGACCTAGTATATATATATATATATATATATATATATATATATATATATGTGTGTGTGTGTGTATTTATTCACACTGCAATGGGTATATACCCGGTGGCAGTGGTAACTAATTAACTCAATAATGACAATAATAAACTTATTAATTAAAAATACAATTAATAATAATACTGATAATTAATAATAATAATAATAATAATAATAATAATAATAATAATAATAATAATAATAATATTAATAATAACAGGGAATATCCTAAATTAAATGAAGCACGATCACTTAAAATAACATTTAAAGTAAATCTAATTTGTATCTTAACCCTAAGTTCGAACTAAAACCCACGAGTATGATATGTTCATATCTGCACAAGTACCTTTCCGCATTACACTCATTTCGCTGTCAACTCACTCACTGCACTGGAACTACGACACATTTCACTGATTCTATCCTGATTTCACTAACACTTCAAAAACATTTCACTGTTCAAATACTTTGCACTGCCACTATAAACTATAAAGCTTCACTGACAGGAACACGTTTTACTGACACAACACACTTCACTGACACGACACACTTCACTGACACAACATAATTCTTCACTGATACAACACTTCAATAACAAAATATCGTTTACACTCTTTACATACTGTGTATAATTACCATCTAAGTCCTTAAGCCTATTTTTAAATACATTTTTGGTTGTTGGTAAAGCCTTTAGTAAGTCTGCAGGTAAAGCATTCCATCCCTGATAGTACGATTGAGAAAAGAAAACTTTCCAGTGTCCTCAATTTATATGAGTGGTCGTTCCTTGAAGAGTAATTTGGCGGCTGCAACCTATTTTTTATTTCTCTCCAGGCAGGCTCACCTCTGTATGTTTTGAACAGTGCGCATAATCGAATTCGCGTTCTCCTGTCCGTGAGTGCGTCCCATTTTAATGGTGAATTACTACGACAGCACTTGAGAGCCCGTTTTTTAATCTTTTCCAGTGTCTTAATATGTTCTAATCTGTAAGGATCCCAACATGCAGCACCATATTCCATTACTGGACGTATGGTCCTGTAATGACTCCCGCTCAGAGGGGTGGGGATCATAATTTGGATGGCCCAAAAGTCGTGCTAAAGATGTTGCTTTGCTAATTACCCACCATGGAGTGTTGTGTGCTATACGGAACTGTTACCACCGCAATATTGCATCAGTTATTGAATCTCGACCTAATAAATTATGTTGTTGTTGTTGTTGTTTTCTAATGCCAGGCGTTTGACAATAAAGTCATTTGACCTCTTGCACTCCAATATTTTTCAAAGATATTGTCATGGTCAGCCACTGAAGCACAGATTTTGAGGTGTTCCGAATCCATTTCTTGGTTTGAGTTGCACAATGGGCAGTTAGGGGACTGATATATTCCAATTCTATGCAGGTGTTTGGCCAAACAATCATGGCCTGTTGCCAATCTAAATGCAGCTACAGACGATTTTCGTGGTAAATCTGGAATTAACTGTGGATTATGATGCAGAGAGTTCCATTTTTTCCCTTGGGATTGTGTTATCAAATTTTGTTTGTTGAAGTCTAAGTATGTAGATTTAATAAATCTCTTCACAGAGTAATACGTAGATTTAGTAACAGGTCTGTAAGTAGCAGTGCTGCCCTTCTTTGCTAAAGCATCCGCATTCTCGTTTCCCAGGATTCCACAATGGGATGGTATCCATTGGAATACAATTCTTTTATTGAGTGATATTAATTGAGAGAGCATTTTAGTTATTTCTGCTGTTTGAGACGAAGGTGTGTGTTTAGAGACTGTTGATAGAATAGCTGCTTTGGAGTCTGACAATATAACTGCATTCCTAAATTTATTGATGTGGCATAGAAGATTCCTGAGACTTTCACTTATTGCAATGATTTCACCATCAAAAGAAGAGAGTTCAAACTTGAAACAGAGGATAGCCTAATTTTTAGCAGTGAGCGCACAATTGAATGATTGCTATCCTTTTGCATTATTGCTAACTAGCCGTACCCGTGCGCTCCGCTGCACCCGTTAGAAATAAATATAAATTAATTATATAATTAAAATAGGACATTTGATCCAGGGAACATTCGTGTTTGATAGAAGGATAAATCGTTTATTATGTTACTTAATTTAAATTGAATTAAAAAATTAAAATGCGATCATTTTGATCCAGAGACACTCATTTGGTCATAAAAATTATTTTAGGAAATACAGGAAACGAATGTACAGAATAGCCTATCAAGTTTTCTGTGCATAAGAAGCTATTTTAATCTTACCTGTCCTCGATTCACTCAGAAGTTACTGTAATAACATTATAGCATTATGTCCATCTAGAGAAACTACACTTTCAATGGTGAATTAATAATTAATTCTACAAATCGGTTAATTAAGCTTCTGATATTACTTAATACAAACACAGAAACATTATCTGTAGGCTATCTTTCATAGCTTTCGATTGTTGCTGTCCAAGGCCCCTTATAGACGAAGTCATTTGTTTTTTAATTCATTACACGGCCTTAGATGGCAGTTATTTTAATTTTAAAACTCATTTATCTCATTAAATATCAGTCCTATCAAAATTTTTCAAGGAATAAAACTTATCGCAAATTATTTTAAAGAAACTTTTGTTATGTAACATTTTTCACAAAAATCAATAATAAGCGAGATATTTCGATTTATTTCATTCAGGGCCCCTTATAACCCCCCTTTTAAATAATGTATTTTGAATGCCATATAGCCTAAAATCTAAGTTACAACGAACTTAATTTATATTTCAATTTTCATCGAAATCGGTTCAGCCATTATATGTGAAAAGGTAACAAACATACAGACAGACATACAAACAAAAATTTCAAAAAAGCGATTTTCGGTTTCAGGGTGGTTAATTATATATGTTAGGACCAATTATTTTTGGAAAATCGAAAATTACCAGAAAAATTTCGGCTACAGATTTATTATTAGTATAGATATGTAGTAAATACAGTAAATGAAGAAGAAAAATCCTATGAAAAACCCCTTTAAAATTTCAGAATCCCCCTAAGCTTGTCTCCCTGTAATTTCACCTCTAAATTACATATTTCCAGCTACTGACGTAACTCAGGCGGTTCAAGGCACGTCTATCTACCGATGGAACTGCGCTTGGACCTGGGTTCGATTCCCACTTGATCTAGTTATTGCCTGGTAATCTGTGGCGAATCCTCGGCCTCATCTCGGAAGTACCATCTCGCTATCACCAATTCCAGCGATGCTAAATAACCTACGTAGTAGTTTATACAGTGTCGTTAAATAATCAACTAAAAATATCAACCAAAACACAAAAGAGACTTAAAAAACAGTCGGATGAGCAATGTCGTCAGGAGTCAAAACGGATCCTGACACTGTTGGTGGTGATGGATGATGGTGATGTATTGAGCAGTCAAATGGAACAAGATGTATTTGCCTGCCCGCCATTGATGTGTTCCGTCCTTGGCCGGTAGCCAGGAGCGATGCGCAGAATTGAAGTAATTGGTGGTCTGAATATTCATCTGGGAGGTCAGGCGGACTCTACCGAACCACTGACCTCCCGAAAATGTTGAGTTCAGAGGGGCAGTTCATATTCCTTCCGTCCACACATTCAGTGCATCACTGACGACGGACTTTTGTTGAATGTTGCCCATAATTTATTTTGTGACTTCTAAATTTCACAACAGAGAAATTCTGTGTTTTCGTGAATTCTAATGTACTATACATACATCATTTTAATTCATAACTGTAAAGCCTAACTTGTTAATATTAAATCGAAACTGCAGATGGTATTCAGAAGAATGTGGCATGTTAAAATTGTCATTATTATTTTAAAATTCAGTCAACTGAGTTTCCTCAAAGTCAGAACATGTCCGTGATAGACGAGATATTCCCAGAAGAAAGAATTTTCCACATTCCAGCTAGCGCTCTGCACGCATTTTCGGGATTTTTTAAAATATAATAGCTATCAGTTATTATTATCTATTTAAATTTGGGGTGCAATTTGTGTCACAATAACTGACAAATTTCTTATTTATATATTCTACTGATAATAACAGGATTTATTATTATCATAGGCTAAATATAAGCCATTAATAATTATCGATTTCTACTAAACTATTGGACTGATTTTGTTCATATTCAATATCTACGAATCAATTAGAAATAATCAATTTAACTTAGTCTTATTCTAAAGTACTTAACTGGTATTAATTTCCAAACGAATCCAATTCTCTGTAATGACATATTATTATTATTATTCATTACAATTTCAAACAACTCATTGGCGTCATATTGATGTGTGAATCGTTTCGACTATCAATTGCATTGTTGTCTGCAGACTAGGCCTCCTGGAATGAGGAAGCGATTAGTAATCAACGCGAAGGCTGCGCCTTGTTGAACTTTTATTTTAAATCCCAAACATCCCAGCCATGCTCACAATAA
>JAJSOF020000011.1:169339403-169381903 GCA_025594305.2 Periplaneta americana
GGGCACGCAGCGAACCTTAGTGTGGGTTTGGAAATGCGCCTATAGATTGACAAATCGAACTGAAACCCTGACCGAGTTACTACATGAGCGCTGGCTGTCTTGGGGAGGAGCAAGTGAGAAAGCATGGGGGGAAGGGAGAGAGCACTATGCACTATGTACTTGCAGGTCCACTCACAGTTTGTCAAACCTGCTGACAAAAGCATTAAAGGATTGACTAGTTGCCTGCAATGCTAGCATAATGGAACCTTCCTAGCCGACAGTCGAGGCAAAAATGAAGAATCCGTTATTGTGGTAATACTGGAGAGTGGTTCTTCTATTGGTCGCGATGCCCACACACACTCTCTCAGATATTTACGTGGTGATTGGTGACTGAATGACGAGGAGCGAGGGAGAGAGAAGAAAGAAAGAGGGAGATTCCAGAAGTTGGCGTGTTTTACGGGGTTTCACTTGAAGTTGTCAAACTATAGCTTGAGGGTTAGCGCATTAGATCGTGAAAGGTCGTAGTGCTGAGTCGTAGTGTCCCCTCCAGAAATTGCATTCCATTGCACACACTTGAGAGATTTAGCATACACCTTGTCCTTGCATGTGTGAGGAATGCCATTTTTGTACCAGTAAGCCTTTCAGGCTGACGTGCAGGAGGCCTTTAATACTCCTTAAAAACCCCCCTAATCTAACCTAACCTAACCTAAGGGAGAAACTGCAACCTGCTAGCCAGTGGTTGTTCATTGATTGAGTAGTACGTTTAAAAATTACTTCTAATTGTTACGAATTCACAAGTTGATTACGTATTGGATCTGTTTTCATACGGCTGAAAATTTTTAATTCCCAATTTCCGTTGCTTTTACCCTGATTTGTTTTCATCGGGATGTTGCAGGCTTACGTAGAAACATGCGTCTGGGTTTAACTGTATTACGTAGGGAGGGCACACTGTTATAAAATGTAGGTTATCTTGTGATTTGCAGTACGCTTTTATGAGACAACAACGAGATGCTGGTAGTACATCAACTGACAGTAATGTCCCATTGTATTGTGTGTTTTTCTAGGTATAGTGCAAACGGATTTAACATTGCCTTAGGAAACCTATGTATAAAAACAGTGAAGAAATAACTTAATCAGTGGACCATGTTTAGAAATTAGCAGGCTTTGACAATTTGTAAAGCAAGAGAACATCATTTATGGCTGCTAAGTCAAAGCACAGTCTAGTATATACAGTCACGAAGCTCAATACGTAGTAAATATGCATCTATAAATAGTTGCTAACCACTAGGATCGCTAATATCGCCTCACTACAGACAATGCGAAATAGTACCGGCACAGTCTATTGTTCCTAGCACCCTCAGAACTCAAGCTTCGTGACTGTATACTAGACTGTGGTCAAAGTCTGATGTTCTCTTGTTTTACAAATTTGTCAGTGTGCTAATTTCCAAGCATGACTCACTGATTACTTACTTACTGGCTTTTAAGGAACCCTGAGGTTCATTGCCGCCCTCACATAAGCCCGCCATTGGTCCCTATCCTGAGCAAGATTAATCCAGTCTCTATCATTATATCCCACCTCCCTCAAATCCATTTTAATATTATCCTCCCATCTACGTCTCGGCCTCCCCAAAGGCGTTATTCCCTCCGGTCTCCCAACTAACACTCTATATGCATTTATGGATTCGCCTATACGTGCTACATGCCCTGCCCATCTCAAACGTCTGGATTTAATGTTCCTAATTATGTCAGGTGAAGAATACAATGCGTGCAGTTCTGCGTTGTGTAACTTTCTCCATTTTCCTGTAACGTCATCCCTTTTAGCCCCAAATATTTTCCTAAGCACATTATTCTCAAATACCCTTAATCTCTTTTCATCTCTCAAAGTCAGAGTTCAAGTTTCACAACCATACAGAACAACCGGTAATATAACTGTTTTATAAATTCTAGCGTTCAGATTTTTTGACAGCAGACTGGATGATAAAAGCTTCTCAACCGAATAATAATAGGCATTTCCCATATTTATTCTGTGTTTAATTTCCTCCCGAGTGTCATTTATATTTGTTATTGTTGCTCCAAGATATTTCAATTTTTTCACCTCTTCGAAGGATAAATCTCCAATTTTTATATTTCCATTTCGTACAATATTCTCGTCACGAGACATAATCATATACTTTGTCTTTTCGGGATTTACTTCCAAACCTATCTCTTTACTTGCTTCAAGTAAAATTCCCGTGTTTTCCCTAATCTTTTGTGGATTTTCTCCTAACATATTCACGTCATCCGCATAGACAAGCAGCTGATGTAACCCGTTCAATTCCAAACCCTCTCTGTTATCCTGGACTTTCCTAATGGCATATTCTAGAGCAAAGTTAAAAAGCAAAGATGATTGACTCACTGGTTGAGGTTTTTTTTTATTTGTAGAAAAACATACGGAATAACTAATTATAAGGAAGAAGATTGAAAATGGATTAATGAACAACAAAATCTTCGAAACAGAGAGGAAAATAAAATTATTAATCAAAGCGAAATGAAGAAGGAATCAGGCTATTTCATGAAAGCACAGTTATGTGATAATATTAGAAAAGGAAACAACTCTACACGGCACTGCATTTCATGGAACTGCAGCAAGGCTCGGCGTTATTGCCATATAGGCAAGCCTACTGCCGATACACGAACGGAATCAACAATAGAACCAGAACAGGTTCGCCGCTTCCAATCAAGAACTCGTATGTGTCGTACAGCAGCAAGGTTTTGAAACGGCTTGTCTGCATAAACTGGGACAGCACCCAGAGCCAAGAAATCAACTCCAAGCGCAGCTTTTCGCTGACGTTATTTCAACTGCAACTGCGTACACTTTGAATCTTGAATTCCGCCCGGAGTTTCGATGTATCTGCTATACAGTAGATAAGATAGTGCTTCTTGTCAGGTCTCATATTAAAGGTGCTCTAACATGTCAAAAGCTTCACGGGTGTTATCTGCGTACAGATAATAAAGTAACGCATTGTTATTAAGAGTTTAGGCTTACCTATATATAGGGGTGTACGCAAGGGTGGATTTACCAGATTACAACCCCTCCTTGAACTGAAAAAAAAAATGACGTGTCTAGATTTGAGTGTTTTTTTATCCATAACTAGCCGTACCCGTGCGCTCCGCTGCACCCGTTAGAAATAAATATAAAGTAATTACATAATTAAAATAGGACATTTGATCCAGGGAACATTCGTGCTTGATAGAAGGATAGATCGTTTAATATGTTGCTTAATTTAAATTGTGTTTAAATAATTAAAATGCGATCATTTCGGTCCAGAGACACTCATTTGGTGCAATGACAATTCCTTTAACAAGTTTCTGAATTGTTATTACATGCAACCATAGTTTAATGAACATTGACATCATTTAGATTTAATGTGTATATTTTATTTTACTTGTTATAGGTTTCCATTGAATTATGGTAATAACTTAATTTTAACCCTTCTTTTCTACGTACCTATTCAGTAAATGGCGTTTGGCCCACTATGGTTCTGAACCCTTCAAATAACTTAAATTATATTATATTATATTATATTATATTATATTATATTATATTATATTATATTATATTATATTATATTATATTATATTATATTATTATATTATATTATACTATATTATATTATATTATATTATATTATATTATATTATATTATATTATATTATATTATATTATATTATATTATATTATATTATATTATATTATATTATATTATATTATATTATATTACATTGCATTACATTATATTATATCACAAGTTACTGTAATAACATTATAGCATTATGTCCATCTAGAGAAACTACACTTTCCAATGGTGAAATAATAATTAATTATACAAATCGGTTAATTTAGCTTCCGATATAACTTCATATACAAACACAGAAACATTATCTGTAGGCTATCTTTCATAGCTTTCGATTGTTGCTGTCCAAGGCCCCTTATAGACGAAGTCATTTGTTTTTTATTTCATTATACGGCCTTAGATGGCAGTTATTTTAATTTTAAAACTCATTTATCTCATTAAATATCAGTCCTATCAAAATTTTTCAAGGAATGAAACTTATCGCAAATTATTTTTAAAGAAACTTTTGTTATGTAACATTTTTCACAAAAATCAATAATAAGCGAGATATTTCGATTTATTTAATTCAGGCCTCCTTATAACCCCCCTTTTAAATAATGTATTTTGAATGCCATATAGCCTAAAATCTAAGTTACAACGAACTTAATTTATATTCCAATTTTCATCGAAATCCATTCAGCCATTATCGCGTGAAAAGGTAACAAACATACAGACAGACAGACATACAAACAAAAATTTCAAAAAAGCGATTTTCGGTTTCAGGGTGGTTAATTATATATGTTAGGACCAATTATTTTTGAAAAATCGAAAATTACCAGAAAAATTTCGGCTACAGATTTATTATTAGTATAGATTGTTTTCCCTTCTCTAATTTTTCAGTCAGAGTAACAAAATCTACATCGACATAAAATAGTGTCCTCCCACCCTACCTTCAATATAATCCCAGTGCTTGGTGCTGTAGCACGTTCGAATTATAACAATGCTATCTTTATTGTAGAGAGACCTGCCGCCTAGTACAGACCTTGTGATAAAATGAAGCCGACACAGCATGGAATTTGACTTGTGAAATATATTGATAAGGTTGTTTTGACAGTTCTGCTGTGCAGAGGTTAAATATTGTGCATTGTCGATTTTAAACTCATTTTAAGAGCGGTGTCTATTCATTGGTTCGTTAGTTTGATTTCTGACTTTATTGTGAAACGTTCGTTAAACGTTTCGTGAATTTCAGTTCATATTTTTATGTAATATATAATAATATTAATAAATATGCCATAACAAAGTATATGATTATGTCTCGTGACCAGAATATTGTACGAAATGGAAACATAAAAATTGGAGATTTGTCCTTCGAAGAGGTGGAGAAGTTCAAATATCTTGGAGCAACAGTAACAAATATAAATGACACTCGGGAGGAAATTAAACACAGAATAAATATGGGAAATGCCTGTTATTATTCGGTTGAGAAGCTTTTACCATCCATCAGCTGTCAAAAAATCTGAAAGTTAGAATTTATGAAACAGTTACATTACCGGTTGTTGAAAATTTTTTGGGGCTAAGAGGAATGAAGTTACAGGAGAATGGAGAAAGTTACACAACACAGAACTGCACGCATTGTATTCTTCACCTGACATAATTAGGAACATTAAATCCAGACGTTTGATATGGGCAGGGCATGTAGCACGTATGGGCGAATCCAGAAATGCATATAGAGTGTTAGTTGGGAGGCCGGAGGGAAAAAAGACCTTTGGGGAGGCCGAGGCGTACATGGGAAGATAATATTAAAATGGATTTGAGGGAGGTGGGATATGATGATAGAGAATGGATTAATCTTGCTCAGGATAGGGACCGATGGCGGGCTTATGTGAGGGCGACAATGAACCTCCGGGTTCCTTAAAAGTAAGTAAGTAAGTAAATATGCCGTAATATAATAATACACAAAATTTAGAATACCAATAATGTAAATTGTAAACAATTTTAATAATGACGCCCCTTGACAAAATTATGCGTACGTCACTGCCTCTGTTGTACGAGTAGAAAATTAGCTTACAATACCCGGCATTCCGCGGGTTTGCTATTTTGCTAATCAATATTTGATATCCAGTCAAAGCCAAATTAGGCTACCCCACTTTAATTGATGCTTATTCTTTTAATGTTCAGATTCACTAAGATGTCCACACCTGTGGAGTAACGGTCAGCGCGTCTGGCCGCGAAACCAGGTGGCCCGGGTTCGAATCCCGGTCGGGGCAAGTTACCTGGTTGAGGTTTTTTCCGGGGTTTTCCCTCAACCCAATATGGGCAAATGCTGGATAACTTTCGGTGCTGGACCCCGGACTTATTTCACCGGCATTATCACCTACATTTCATTCAGACGCTGAATAACCTAGATGTTGATACAGCGTCGTAAAATAACCCAATAAAAAATCACTAAGATACATTTTGTTTGAATGGTAATGGATGCTAGGAGAAAATTCGTGATAATTTTTATTATGTAAGTCTGACGACCTCCCTATACAAGATTGAACCTGCTCAAAACGTTGGACCTTTCATTAGCGTGTGCTGATTGAGTTGAACTATCCTACGATGTGAAGTTACTGTACACATCCGTAGTTTCGTAGATGTGATCCCAAAATCCAGGTCTCCCTTCCTTATGCTCGTGAATAGGAGATTATAATGATGGTATTATTTACTGTAAAGAAACTGTAAAGCGATTGATAACAGAACACAAGAGGTCGCCGCGCGCCGGTGTTGGGAATCAGACTATAGACTATAATAGTGCACTGTGTATCGCGATCGCCGATGCAGTGTGTGTGGAGTTGCATACCCTCACAGGCTCAGGTGCAACTCTCTTTATAGCCACAGTGTTTTCCAACTTCCAAGTTTATCGTGAGGATCAGTAGTTCATGAAATGCTAATTTGGTCGTCTCTCCAGTGTTGCCAACTAATACCAGATATCACCAAAGAGAGTATAATGACAATGCCATGTCAATCAATCAATCAATCAATCAATCAATCAATCAATCAATCAATCAATCGTTTATTAATGTCATGAGCAACAGTTTGTTGCAATAGACGTAATACATTAAATTACAAGAGATAATATTTGACATAAAATATAAAAACAGATGAATACAACAATACAAATGAAATACAATACTGGTAATAATAATAATAATAATAATAATAATAATAATAATAATAATAATAACAACAATAACCAATACTAATAATAATCGTAATAATAAAGCAATGCAGCTTATAAATTTATAAAATATTTACATTGGAGTCAAAAAATTCACTAATACTTTAGAATGGGTGGTTGATTAACCAGTTATACAGAACAGATTTAAATTGTATAGGGGAGAGTCGGTTAGTATCGGACAGTGCGTTTCTTTCATCTACCACCATATGGTAGTACCTGAATGACATGGTTACGTTTCTCTATGCGACATCTCAGAAACGTAACCATGTCAATCAGGTACTATCATCGTGTGGTAGATGAAAGAAACTCACTGTCCGATATTACCCGATGTCCGATACTACCCGACTCTCCCCTATATAACTTGCATCATGCGCCTTTTGTGGTAACTTATTAAACAATGTTATAGCAATAGAATTGAACCATTTTTAATCCACTAGAATATTTAGTAATGGGGGAAAAACGGTTAGGTTTAACCCTAAGGGTATGTAAGCTGACCCGGACTGTAGCTGGCAGTACCTACATATTTGTCAACTTCACTAATTCCGTTCTTGCAGATGCTGCCCAAGATGAACAGGAGTGCTGCCCCTTGTGAGGACTTCTGGAACTACGCTTGTGGAGGGTGGCTCACGGCCCACACATTGCCTCCTGAAACGCGCAGCAAATGGAACCAGGAGGAGGAAATGGCCTTCCGAAGTGAGTACAGCACCGCAATGTGCAAGGCTTGACGGGCGGGACTCGTGCCTGGGTTCAAATCCTTTGGGCAAATTATCTGGTTGAATATTTTTCCGAGGTTTTCACCAGTGAAAAGCGAATGTCACGTAATCACATAGCGAATCCTTGGTTTCATCTTGTCACAAGATTCCAATGATACTAAAGTTGATACAACATCGTCGAAAAGCAGTAAGTTCGATACTTCAATAATTTAGATTGCAATTATTAAGGGGCGACTCCACTGAAAATTATGAGAATTTTCCAAAAACAATTATTGGCTATTTAACTTCTTTAGAATGTATATTTTCATACCCCAAATAGATTTTAAATCTGATTATAAATATTTTTATTTTTTTTTTTAATTAAGGATGTAAGGGGGTGTAACATTTAAAGAGCTGTCAAAATTATTTTTTTCATCAAAGAATTCTTTTTACAAATTTCTGATTACAAATCTAGTAATGTTTAGTTCTAAAGTTGGCTCTCTGAAGTTACTACATGAATGTAGCGGACGAGAATTTTAATTTACATAAATATTCATTTTACTTAAAATCCATTTTTTCGTAAGTTTATTTTTCTTGATTCAACACCAACTCTTTTTTATGCCAGATATTAATCAATCTGGATGAAAGTATTTATGGGGTAGCTGCATGTTTGTATGTATTTATTTTGTGAGAAATGCTGCTACTTTATTTTATTAATATTTTTTCGTGAATTATAGGAGAAATAACATTTTAAAAATTTCAAACAAATTTTTCAAAGTGAATAAATGAGATATTTCATAAAATGAATGCATAGAAATGTTTGTCTTTGTGTTGTGAATGCAACCAAAAAAAAAAAATTAAACATAACGTAAGCGTTAACTTAAGAATATAAACGTTACGGTAAAATCAAGAAGTCATACCATCATTCACGATGGGAACATAAACATAACAGCAAACATACTTGGTAACCATGGAAACATAACAACGACGCCATTTCCTCATATTCTGTCGTATACTTCAGCGCTCCACGATTGTGTTCTGTTTGCAAATCACGTAAGCATAAGTATAAAAGTGTGGAGTTTGCAAACTTTCATGTTAACGTCTTACGGTAATGTTTATGTCAATGCTTATGTGAATCATTGTGAATGATCCCATTTGGTAGCCTGGGCGCAAACTTCTGTGTTTATGTTTCGGTTATGTTTAATTTTCATTGTGAATGTGCCTTAAAAATTGGGAACTTCTACTAAAAACTTGGGTTTGAAAGTATTTCTAAAAATAATATAAAAATAAAAAGCCGAAAACATTTTGGAGTTCAAAATTTGGTTGAAAAGAAATGATTAGGAAAAGAGTCGTTATTTTTAGTGGAGTGTTCCCTTAAACAATTACAAAAATTGAGTATACATACATTGTCTTACAGGCATATAGCAAATAAAACATGTGCATTATAATATAAGAATAGTATACATCTTGATTACACACTTTTAACACGCCTCATCACTTAGGAATATAGTGATAATAACCATTTCCATGTGTTAAAATAAAAACTGAGTTGTAAATCACCTAGTTCATTAGTTTCAGCTTTGTGTCAGCCATCTTCAGAACTAGTGAGGTCCTTGCTTCTTCCGGTTTCTTCATTTATTTTGCTGTGGGGTACGTTTGTGTTTGGTAGTGTGGAGTCAAATAGGGTGTATGTTCTGAAATTTAGTTGTGTATTGAGGATGTGTTGTGGGTGTATTTTTGTGTGTCTGTACTCGTATATTTCGTACTGATCTAGTCTCTTAACATTTCTGGTTTTCGGTAGTATAGTTATGTAGGATTTCCATGCCTGTTTATATGTTGCTGTAGCTGTAGAAGGGAAGCAGGGACTGATGCATAACAAACCTCAGATCTTTCGCTACATAACGCCATCACTACCATTTGTTCCGGTCCATTGGTTCAGCACCAGTGAACGAAACTAATGACTAAAAATCGTACATGAGGTTTCGCTACGGGAGCGGTTTTAAAGACGCATTCACGACAGAAGTTGGTGTCACAGTCTACTATATACAGTCGCGAAGCTCAATATGTAGTAAAAATGCAAACATGGGTAGTTGCCCACCACTAGGATCGCTACTATCGCCTCATCATCGCAGATCTCTCTCCTAGCAGCCGACAAAATATGTTACACTTTCGTTGTCGTGTTCTTCTGGAAAAATTAACACCTTCCTTCCATTATTGAAATATTAAATGCATAAAGTTAATTTATCATTTTAATTAAGTATATTAAATTCCACCATAAACTCGAAGATACCTGCAAGAAATAAGTTAATATAATTTTTGTTTGTGCAAAATGAAATGAAATTTGCTATAATAACTTCACTCATTCAAGATTATAGCGACAATTAACTATGAAACCAATAAATATTAATTTGCATTTCTCTTTATAACAATAATAATGGAAATATGAATGGAGTAACTTACGTGTACCGGTACTTGTAGTGTAGGCTTACGTAGTTAACAAAGTGGGATGAGGTTAAGCAATAATAATCACACCAGAATTGGAAATAAAACGTGATCAATAAATTTTATTGTAACAGACTTTTTCTACGTCTCTAGTAAAGCAACAAATAAAAATAACAACAAAATTAACAGCTATAATTAAAAACATATCCTTTGAAGAAAAAAGTAGGCCTAAGCAATAATAATCCCACCAGAATTGAAAATAAAACGTGATCAATAAATTTCATTAAAACAAACTTAATTTTTCTACGTCTTTAGTAAAAGAACACATAAAAATAATAACAAAATGAATAGCTACAATTAAAGATATATCCTCTGAAAAAAAAGTGGACCTAACCTTTATTTCTCTGGAAATTTAGCAGCCTAAATGACAGAACTTTAACCGGTATCTAATGTCCTTTCGGTTAGACTGAAACATTTCATTGTGAAATTTAAGGATATAATGTATTCTAACAGTCACAAAGAACTTCAAATTAACAGTTTTGTTTCTGCACAGCATGCTTGTGGAAACCCAGGAACCTTTCTGAATCTTTCGGAAATCGGAAAAAGGATAACTCTGGCCTCTTTCTCTTACTGTTGCTACAATTTATAGCACTACAAACGTCTCCTCCTTGTCCCATATTATTATTCCAATTATTATATTTCAGCCATTAACATTTCCATTACAACCAATAACGAACATTTCACAAGCATCAATGTGAAATACGCAACGAGCTAACACTCGATAGAAATACGACACAGTCCAAAGTCGACCATGGACAGTCTACTGTTTATAGTTGCTAACCGCTTGGAGCGCTTTATCAGGAGATTTGCAAAAAAACACCTCAAGCTTCGCGACTGTATATAGTAGATTGTGTTGGTGTCTTGTCAGATCGGGAGTCGATCCGCAGCCTTGTGACGACGCTGCCGCACCCCACGGAGGACAGCACGGTGGAGTGGAAGCTGGCGCGCCTGTACGAGTCCTGCATGGCGCTGGACACCGTGGACTCCGACAACAAGCTGCCGCTGCGCAAGATCATCAGCCAGATGGGCGGCTGGCACGTGCTGCGGGAGTTCTCCATCCACTCCTGGGACTATCGGCTGGCGCTGCAGAAGCTGCAGGCCCTGTACGGCGTGGCGCCCTTCTTCAGGGTCGGCGTGGTGCCCGATCCCAGGAACCCCGCGCAGTCCATCATCCAGGTACATCCAGCCCACGCGCATTGTTCTGTTATTTTACATTCTTCTACTTTATTTTGTTTTATTAGGCTGATGCATAAATTCGTAGCGTTTTTGTTCGTCATCACAACACTGCGTTGCTAGGAGATTGTTTATCATTTGTCATTTGTTTTTTGAAGTGTTGTGCTTGTAAATACGTCTTGAATTTTGCGGATTTGAAGAAATTTCATGCTATTTCTATTATTTAGTACGTATTTAGTTATTTATTTAACCGGTAGAGATAAGGCCATGAGGCCTTCTATTCCTCTCTACCACGGGATTATGGTACAACTATAATACGAAGAATACATCTATACTAATAATAAATCTGTAGCCGAAATTTTTCTGGTAATTTTCGATTTTCCAAAAATAATTGGTCCTAACATATAGCCTATAATTAACCACCCTGAAACCGAAAATCGCTTTTTTTGAAATTTTTGTTTCTATGTCTGTCTGTCTGTCTGTCTGTCTGTATGTTTGTTACATTTTCACGCGATAATGGCTGAACGGATTTCGATGAAAATTGGAATATAAATTAAGTTCGTTGTAACTTAGATTATAGGCTATATGGCATTCAAAATACATTATTTAAAAGGGGGGTTATAAGGTGGCCTGAATTAAATAAATCGAAATATCTCCCTTATTATTGATTTTTGTGAAAAATGTTACATAACAAAAGTTTCTTTAAAAATAATTTCCGATAAGTTTTATTCCTTGAAAAATTTGATAGGACTGATATTTAATGAGATAAATGAGTTTTAAAATTAAAATAACTGCCATCTAAGGCCGTGTAATGAATTAAAAAACAAATGACTTCGTCTATAAGGGGCCTTGGACAGCAACAATCGAAAGCTATGAAAGATAGCCTATAGAGAATGTTTCTGAGTTTGTATGAAGTAATATCGGAAGCTAAATTAACCGATTTGTATAATTAATTATTATTTCACCATTGGAAAGTGTAGTTTCTCTAGATGGACATAATGCTATAATGTTACTACAGTAACTTCTGAGTGAATCGAGGACAGGTAAGATTAAAATAGCTTCTTATACACAGAAAACTTGATAGGCTATTCTGTACATTCGTTTCCTGTATTTCCTAAAATAATTTTTATGACCAAATGAGTGGTCTCTGGATCAAAATGATCGCATTTTAATTTTTTTAATTCAATTTAAATTAAGTAACATAATAAACGATTTATCCTTATATCAAACACAAATGTTCCCTGGATCAAATGTCCTATTTTAATTACGTAATTACTTTATATTTATTTCTAACGGGTGCAGCGGAGCGCACGGGTACGGCTAGTTTACAATAAAAATCGAAGTACAAAGAGATTACTTGATTAATAAAGGCTAGACAATTTATTGTAGAAGTTAAGAACAAAGAACGATTTTTTTTTTAACTTTTCAAGTATAAATTAAGTCTGGAATAATAAAATTATATAGTGATGAAATTCTTTAGGAAAATATTTGGGGCTAAGAGGGATGAAGTTACAGGAGAATGAAGAAAGTTACACAACGCAGAACTGCACGCATTGTATTCTTCACCTGACATAATTAGGAACATTAAATCCAGACATTTAGACGGGCAAGGTATGTAGCACGCATGAGCGAATCCAGAAATGCATATAGAGTGTTACTTGGAAAGCCAGAGGGAAAAAGACTTTTGGGGAGGTCGAGACGTAGATGGGAAGATAATATTAAAATGGATTTGAGGGAGGTGGGATATGATGATAGAGAATGGATTAATCTTGCTCAGGATGGCGGGCTTATGTTAGGGCGGCAATGAACCTCTGCGTTCCTTAAAAGTAAGTAAGTAAGTGATGAAATTACCGAATATTGAAATATTTTGTGCTAGAATAAGGGAAGCCATGTCTGAACGAATCTCAATTACTGACCAAGTGCCTAGTAAGTTTGCGTTTGAATTCAATTTTATTTCGACAATCCCTGATGCTAGCAGAATTTCAGATTTTTGGCAGGGCTATTGTGAAAGAGGAGTTAAATAGAGGAGCAAAGGCAGCGGAGGCGGCTCGAAACTTTTGTGCCGTGTACGGGTAGAATGCCATAGAAGAAAACACTGCGAGAAAATTGTTCTGTCGTTTCAACACATAACACCCCTTACAAAAGTGATGGGATAAAGAAGGCATCGTGTAACTACGAATTGCTCCCCAGGAATGTGACCATAACTGCTGACATGTTGCCAACAACTCAGGCGCCTTGCGGCCGCAATTGAAGAAAAACAACCGGAAGACTGCATCAAGTGCTGCTGTAATACGATAATGCACGCCCGCACTCCGCTATTATGACGAAAGCAGCTGTCCAGGAGCTTGGTTGGGAGGTGATTCCACATCTCCCATATTATTCCAATCTTGCGCCCTCGGGTTTTCACATTTTCCGTTCTCTATCCAACAGTCTTCAAGGGAACTCCTTTGGTAACGAAGATGCTTTACAAACTTGGTTTGAGAGGATGGGATTTCATCAACCATACAGCTTTCTTGTGGCGGTTCTATATCTCTTTCCCTCATTCCTTCTCTCTGGACACGTAACAGCTGATGCGTGGAGGATAACATAAATACCAGTTAGCAGTGGCGTATCCTGACCTTTGAGCTAAGGCATGCAATACAAAAGGATTTATCTTAAAAAGCATAGACTCCAATATCTAGGTGCCTATTCTTATTGCTCATATAATACAATAATCAATCATACATTTAAAAATGATCGTGATATTCTTCATAACATGTAAGTTTTAATATTAAATGCATTTCAAAATTAAGACATACCATAAAAGGAAATAGTAAGGTAAACTGTAGTAGCCTACATTAACAGCTTCTGTTCAGTCATTAAATATGATAACACTCACCTATAGTTTGAAGGAAAATTCCACCCTCCTGGTCTTTTTGCCCATGGCTTGTCAGTATATCTTTTCATTAATAGTCTTCCTCGTATGTAATCGTGAAAACTTTGTAACTAATTCAACAGTTCATAGCATAAATACACGTCAAAAAATGACTTTCATACTCCATCGGCAAGTCTATCGTGCTATCAAAAAGGAGTACGTTATATGGCAGTAAACATTTTTAATAGCCTCCCTATCGATATAAAAAATGAAACTCAAAACATAAGATTATATAAGGCCAAATTAAAGAAGTACCTAATTTCTCACGCCTTCTATTCTGTAGGTGAATTCATGACATTCAATAACACTTCATGAAATTGATACTAAAACTTTGTGTTGTACTAGTAGACTATATTGTAAATCTCGTCTGTATATATTTCATCTAGACTGTGACTATAAATTAAAACTTTATAATAGTATTAAGTTTTTTGACTTGTTCCATATTCTAGCTGTAAGCAATGTATGAATACCATGGAATGTTAATAAATACAATTCAATACAATACAATTCAATACAATACAATACAATACAATACAATACAATACAATACAATACAACTGTGCAAAACGCCACTGCCAGTTACGAGTAATGAAATAGGCCTAAGCTAAACATTAGGGGATTCACCAGCCATGCTTGTTCATTGTCAAAATTCAGCTTTATCGAGATGTAAGACAAACATTCTTTATTGAATATTGGGTGTTTGTAGTCTTGAGTGGTGCGGTGACATCTTCGACGGAATTTTCAAACTGTTATCCAGGAAGACGAAGTCAACTCGCATTACAGGCCACACCATGCTCTACCTGTAAGGTCTGCAACATTCACTTCTTCCACCAGAAATAAACTTTGGTTGTCCTAATCTATATGCACTTCCGGTAGATAACTACATATTATAATGTTATCAGCATATAACACAGCTTGTAGGATTGCATCCGTTGTGTATAGAATGAAATTCCGTTGTTACAGGCAATCAGTTGTTAAAAATAACGTGAGAAATGAGGAGGTATGCGTCCATCAGTATTTATTGGATTATTTTACGACATCTAGGTTATTTAGCGTCTGAATGAAATGAAGGTGATTATGCCAGTGAAATGAGTCCGGGGTCCAGCACCGAAAGTTACCCAGCATTTGCTCGTATTGGGTTGAGGGAAAACCCCGGAAAAACCTCAACCAGGTAACTTGCCCCGACCGGGATTCGAACCCGGGCCACCTGGTTTCGCGGCCAGACGCGCTGACCTTTACTCCACACGTGTGGACTTCCATTAGTATATAGCAGTAGTTCTTACGAGGATTTTCGTTTATTCCTCCTACGATAATGTGTCACTACTAATTCTTTACATCAGTGGTACGGTATTCAATCTTTCTTGCTAGTGTACCTCAAAAATATATTTTATTTTACCTTCGTACCCCCAAAATTGTATTCCAATTATAGAAGAAATAATAAAAGACTATGATGTTGTTTGCAAAATAAATAATAATAATACTTACTTACTTACTGGCTTTTAAGGAACCCGGAGGTTCATTGCCGCCCTCACATAAGCCCGTCATTGGTCCCTATCCTGAGCAAGATTAATCCAGTCTCTACCATCATATCCCACCTCCCTCAAATCCATTTTAATATTATCTTCCCATCTACGTCTCGGCCTTCCCAAAGGTCTTTTCCCCTCTGGCCTCCCAACTAACACTCTATATGCATTTCTGGATTCGCCCATACGTGCTACATGCCCAGCCCATCTCAAACGTCTGGATTTAATGTTCCTAATTATGTCAGGTGAAGAATACAATGCGTGCAGTTCTGTGTTGTGTAACTTTCTCCATTCTCCTGTAACTTCATCCCTCTTACCCCCAAATATTTTGCTAAGAACCTTATTCTCAAACACCCTTAATCTCTGTTCCTTTCTCAAAGTGAGAGTCCAAGTTTCACAGCCATACAGAACAACCGGTAATATAACTGTTTTATAAATTCCAACTTTCAGATTTTTTGACAGCAGACTGGATGACAAAAGCTTCTCAACCGAATAATAACAGGCATTTCCCATATTTATTCTGCGTTTAATTTCCTCCCGAGTGTCATTTACATTGGTTACTGTTGCTCCAAGATATTTGAAAAAAAAAAATTATTATTATTATTATTATTATTATTATTATTATTATTATTATTATTATTATTATTATTATTATTAGAAATTCTAAATCTTCCTCACCGGTCTCCAGATGTATTAAACATGCTAACTTACATGTAGGCAATTTCGATCCATTCAATGTATAGAAGTATTAGTATATGGCAATGTCTTTGCTAATATTATTTGCATAATCCTTAAACACAAATTGGTAATACTTTTGTAAGAATCAACTCTTTTCCATAAAATATAATAGTATTAATTCTTGTAAATTAATCTTTGTAATCTATGTTCTTCATTTTGTTGTTATCTCAATTATTTAATTTGTACCACAGTTGTTCATTTTATTGTATTAATTGTACAGGTATCTCTGTGCTGGACTTTTATTGGCCAATAACTGTTGTCCAGCACATAAATATCAATAAATAAATAAAATAAATTATTATTATGCAGTCGTTATTGATGCAATAATAATAGTAATGAATTATGTAAAATATTATTGAAGCAAGAAAAACAAGAGTTGGTACTATAAAAGAAAATATTATGTAAACTGCATAATTATCAACAATTAGCTCTATAATAAAATAAATGTCAGCACTTTTATGTATCTCTTGAGACAATCTCATGTACTCCTGGGGGTACGCATATCATAGATTGAATACCACTGCTTTACATTATCTAACAAGAGCTAATTTTCTACAAACGTACACGAAATTTACGTCATTCTGTTTTACCACGGGATCGGCAAAGAGATGCAGATGGCTGTCACACGCTGGTTCCAATTCCAGGCAGCAGACTTCTACGATACAGGGATACAAAAGTTGATCCCACGGTATGACAAATGTCTCAATTCCGGTGGAGAATATGTTGAAAAATAGCTCAACAGTGCTATATCTGTTCCAATAAATCTTTCCATGAAATTGTGTTTTCTTTCTGTAAACGGCCTCAGGAAATTTATTTATTAAGGCCCTCGTAATTGCGCTCGAGTGGCCAAAATTTGTGTAAATGTCTGTTTTGACGTTATTAACATGGTGGAAGAAAAAATGATTAACTTTTTTATCTGCCCCTGTGAGAATATTTGTTTGTTAGACTTAGTTGACAAATGCAGGAACTTAGAAACAATTAAAAATCCAGTTATAATGCCAGACTCCAAAGCAGCTGTTCTATTATTGAATATTGAATAAAAGTACTTTCCCAAGGGTAGCTTCCACTTGAAAATAAAAATTGTAAATAGTGATGACGCAAATGTTTATTTTTATTTTTATTTGTTTAGTATGTTGTGTCTTTTGGCAACCCTTACTGAAGGGCAGCTACCCTTGAGGGATTTATATGTAGTCTCTAGACACACACCTACATCTCAAACAGCAGAAATAACTAAAATGCTCTCTCAATTAATATCACTCAATAAAAGAATTGCATTCCAATGGATACCATCCCATTGTGGAATCCTGGGAAACGAGAATGCGGATGCTTTAGCAAAGAAGGGCAGCACTGCTACTTACAGACCTGCTACTAAATCTACGTATTACTCTGTGAAGAGATTTATTAAATGTACATATTTAGACTTCAATAAACAAAATTTGATAACACAATCCCAAGGGAAAAAATGGAACTCTGCATCATAATCCACAGTTAATTCCCGATTTACCACGAAAATCGTCTGTAGCTGCATTTAGATTGGCAACAGGCCATGATTGTTTGGCCAAACACCTACATAGAATTGGAATATATCAGTCCCCTAACTGTCCATTGTGCAACTCAAACCAAGAAATGGATTCGGAACACCTCAAAATCTGTGCTTCAGTGGCTGACCATGATAATATCTTTGAAAAATATTGGTGGAGTGCAAGAGGTCAAATGACTTCATGATCACAACGCGATAACACACTAGAAATTCCACTTCACACATCATCTCTGTATTCCTCATCTTTCACTGTTGCTACCTCTCGTCACTGGAACTCTCTGCCGCCTGAAGTCAAGGGCTGCCGAACATTGAAATCTTTCAAATCCAAGTTAGAAAATTATCTTATGACGAGTTGCCAAACTATTATGACAAGTGTTGTATTGCATGTTTCCACGTATTCACATTTTTTTATGTTCTAGTGATATTTAACTTATTTTATATTTTTGTTTTCATATTTTCCGATAATGGTATATCTATAATGTGATAAGTTGAGCTATATATAATCATAATTTTCCTTACTGTGTGTACTTAAAAATATTGTATTCATTGTATGCTTTGTACTGCACTATTTTATTACTACTATTAGTATTAGTATTATTATTATTATTATTATTATTATTATTATCATTATTATTATTATTATTATTACTACTCTTATTTTTATCATCATTATTATTATTATTATTATTATTATTATTATTATTATTATTATTATTATTATTATCAATAATTGTCTTATTTTTTATACTTTGTATGTCTCATTTATTTTGACCTGCTGTTCACATTTTATTATGCTTTTTTCTTTCTTTCTGTATGTTATATATTATGTCTGATTTCTACTTACTTGTTATTTACATTTTATTATTATTATCTTATTCAGTTTAGTGTGTAAAATTGTAGTGTACTTTGTAAATTTGTAGTGTTTTTGTAATGCACTTTTACTACTGGTTGAGTGTTAGAGAAGGCCGTATGGCCTTAACTCTGCCAGGTTAAATAAATCATTATTATTATTATTATTATTATTATTATTATTATTACTATTATTATTATTATTATCATCAATAATTGTCTTATTTTTTTATACTTTGTATGTCTCATTTATTTTGACCTGCTGTTTACATTTTATTATGCTTTTTCCTTTCTTTCTGTATGTTATATATTATGTCTGATTTCTACTTACTTGTTATTTACATTTTATTATTATTATTATCTTATTCAGTTTAGTGTGTAAAATTGTAGTGTACTTTGTAAATTTATAGTGTTTTTTGTAACGCAGTTTTACTCCTGGTTGTGTTAGAGAAGGCCGTATGGCCTTAACTCTGCCAGGTTAAATAAATCATTATTGTTATTATTATTATTATTATTATTGTTATCATTATTCTTCTTCTTATTATTATTATTATTATTATTATTATTATTATTATTATCATTATTATTATTACTACTACTCTTATTTTTATCATTATTATTAATATTACTACTACTCTTATTTTTATCATTATTATTATTGTTATTATTATCATTATTCTTATTATTATTATTATTATTATTATTTTTTTACTGTAATTGGCCTTGTGCTGTTGTTTCGCACATTAATATTATAAATAAATAAATAAATAAATAAATAAATAAATAATCATTATTATTATTACTACTACTCTTATTTTTATCATTATTATTATTACTACTACTCTTATTTTTATCATCATTATTATTATTGTTATTATTATTATTATTATTATTTATTGTTATCATTATTATTATTACTACTACTCTTATTTTTATCATTATTATTATTACTACTACTCTTATTATTATTATTATTATTATTATTATTTATTGTCAAACGCCTGGCATTAGAAAACAACAACAACAACAAAAACAGGTGATCAGTGTTTTGTTTATTTTGCAGGTGAGCCCCGCCGGGCTGGGACTCCCGGACCGCAGCTACTACTACCGGCAGTCGGACAGCCAGGTGAGAGGCAGTTAGTAGCTAGACCCACCCTGACATCAGCGCTAACATCTGCATCTTGGTGCCGTGCCTGCCTGCTACCCTGTTTGGTTTGTTTTCCAGTTCGCAGGCTCTGTCCGCCCATCCCAACGAGTCTGTCTCGACCCCTACAATGTCTCATCCATCCAAGCCTTGCTCAGGATCGTTGCTGAGAGAAACGTAACGCAACCGTTCATCTCGTTGTGTGTTGCATGCGTCTCGTCTGCATGCGTAGTGCACGACTGTACCTGTGTTGTGTGTCCCCAGGGACGGCAAAGCTTTTAATTATAAACAACTCCATTTTGGATCTTGCGTACACTACTTTTAACACTTGAATATAAGTAATTTATTAACTAGCGGACTTACTCGTGTTAATTATGTAAGTCTGTGGGGCTTACAGCTGTTTCGGTGCATCATCACACCATCCTCACAGCCTACTAGATCTCGGCGTCAACTCGTACTTCTCTGCTGTTGTGTGGGTGCGTTTGATTGTTGAAAGGTGTTGAAAAGTGGAGTCAAATAGTGTGTGTGTGTTCTGAAATTGATCTGTGTGTTGAGAATTTTATTGGGATGTGTTTTAGTGTGTTTGTATACTTCATATTGTTCTAGTGTGTTGAGTTTTTGGTTCTTGGGTTGTACCCAGTATGTTATTGTATGTGTGGTTAGCATTAGTTATGTGTTCGGCATATGTAGATGTATTGTGTCCTCTGGTTATTGCTTTAATGTGTTCTTTGTAGCATGTTTGTTCTACATACGCCGATCACATAACCAATGCTAACCATACATACAATAACATAAATGCAGACATGGAAATCCTACACATACAACCCAAAAACCAAAAACTCAACACACTAGAACAATATGAAATATACAGACACACTAAAACACACCCCGATCAAATTCTTAACACACAGATCAATTTCAGTACACACACACACACTATTTGACTCCACTTTTCAACACTTTTCAACAATCAAACGCACCCACACAACAGCAGAGAAGTACGAGATGACGCCGAGATCTAGTAGTCTCTGAGGATGGTGTGATGAAGCACCGAAACAGCTGTAAGCCGCACAGACTTACATAATTAACACGAGTAAGTCTGCTAGTTAATCAATTACTTATATAAATAACTCCACATCTGCAGGTGATTTACGAGGAATAGCAGATGGTAGTATTGAGTATTTTGAGTAGAAAAGTTCATATAAACATGTGTCCAATTTTCAGTGGGTGTCGAGATATAGCTGTTTCAATGTTGCGCATAACACCTTCAAAATTCCACCAGACACATGAAAGAGAAACAACTCAAAATTGAAAGTTTTGAGAAAACTGAATTTTAAAGCATTTTGCTGTGAAAAATGTAATTAACACATTCTAATTTGAAACTTATGATATATACAGGGTGGAAGTGAAATAGCCTTGCAGAATTCCAGAGTGAATAGCTCATGTGGTATGTAACAAAAACTTATACCATGTTGAATCCTTCATATACTACTTTTAAGACTTGAATATAAATAGTTAATTAAATGGCGATCTTACTCGTGTTAATTGTGTAAGCATGTGTGGCTTACAGCTGTTTCGGTGCTTCTTCACACCATCCTCAGAGCCTACTAGATCTCGGCGTCATCTCGAACTTCGCTGCCTCGATACAAAGAACACATTAAAGCTATAACCAGAGGACACAATACATCTACATATGCTGAACACATAACTAATGCTAACCACACATACAATAACATAAATACAGACATGGGAATCCTACACACACAACCCAAAAACCAAAAACTCAACACACTAGAACAATACGAAATATACAGACACACTAAAACACACCCTGATCAAACTCTCAACACACAGATCAATTTCAGTACACACACACTATTTGACACCACATTTCAACACTTTTCAACAATCGAACACACCCACACAACAGGCAGTGAAGTTCGAGATGACACCGAGATCTAGTAGGCTTTGAGGATGGTGTGAAGAAGCACCGAAACAGCTGTAAGCCGCACATGCTTACACAATTAACACGAGTAAGATCGGCATTTAATCAACTATTTATAAAAAATTATAATAACTTATTGGTGGAAAGTTCATAGTTTTTTCACAAAAAATGTTTTTTTCCAAAATGTTTAACAATCTCATATTCGGTAACTATTGCCAGTACGATCGTGATTTTTGTCCATATCGATAGAAAATCTAATAAAGAATAATTTATACCTCTGGCGTATTTCAATAGCATGGACGATTTTCATGTAAATTTAATTTTAAAAACCCCTAAATTCAAGCCATTGCACGATGCGAACAAGCGGCAATGTCTTGACAGAGATCAGCTCACCTACCTAGACTCACTGACTTCACTGACGTCTTACATCTGTATCACTAGTAGAGTGTGTTGGCGACGATGTTGCCGGCCTCCTGAAATTTCAAACTTAATTTTCTAATTAACCGCGCATTTAATCACAAAACGTAATATAGGTTTTCTATTCATTTCAATGTACCCTATCATCCCTTTCCATCTGCAAGGTTACTTCACTTACACCCTGTATATGACATCATTAACAGAATTCGAAGTAATTTCAATGATTCTTAGATATTTCACAGCAACATGAAGCTTTAAAATGCAGGTTTCTCAAAACTTCAAATTGTTTCCCTTTTGAACTGGGCTTACGAAATAAATTACTTTGGAACTGAAACAATTTTAACGAGAACTTTGTCAGGCAGACGGGGATCGAACCACTGTTCTGAGGTGTCAGGGTTGCGGTAATATACCCATTTTTCATCACATGTGATAATGTGATAATTCTCCTGATAAATCTATCATCCATGGGATTAGAGATAAGCTGATGACAGATATCCACTCTGTGTTGAGCCTTTTCAGGTGTCAATTCATGAGGTACAGATCTACAACTGTTATATGATTTTCTAAACGTCTTAATATGGCGATGTATTGTATCTTTTGAAGCACAAAGTTATTCTGACAACCTACAAATACTTTTTTGTGGATTTTCTTCCGAAACTCTGCGTCTATTCTCAATATGCCATAACTTCGTTGTAAATCTTTAATTTGTCCTCCATTATTTAAATGCTGGAACCATTGTTGTGCCACGTGCTCACTAACGACACCTTCACTGTTTGCAGTGATGCTTTAGAAGGATTCTAATCTCAGACTTCATCACTTCCATTTTATATTCTTTGTATTAACAATTGACGACAGTCACATGTTCACAATACGCAATATTAACCTAACATCCTATAAATTGCATTGTTCAACTAAAGAAAATCATTAAAATCTTACAAAACACCAAACTTAAAAAACTGACATTACTTTTGAGAGTCTAATATAATGTCACCTTACTTGTTCGAATACTTTACTTAACTGCATCTTTCTTTCCTCATACTAGCTGTCAGAACCAATGTTGCTAATGGCTGTGTTTTCTGTTACGTCCGTTCCTTTCTAATTCTATTAATTCACTAACATTCCACGTATTTGCATAATCCAGTGCTAGACGTACTTTAAGAATTTGAAACTGTACATTAGCTTACCCAGCCACAGGCCTGCATCACACTTTGACTGTCTTAGACAGCAGCAACTCTCCCATATATGAGGGTTAAAATTCGAGACTTGATGAAGTGCTGTTCTGCTTGAGTCCGGAATTGAACCTCACCCATTTGGGGTATTAGTTCTTTCCACCGGGCAATAGAAGTGATCGTAAAGATATGTGAATTACAGTTTGACCTTCCGTTCTGGAGAAGAAATGGTGTAAATTAAAGGATGTTATGTAGACTAGATGTAAATGGTGGAGATGTGAAATAGGATTCGGGTTTGTGTTTTATTTATTATAAATTTTATTGTAGTTGGCATAATGAAACAGGTTCGTTATTGTGATGGGGGTGAAGGTGATGGTGAACGTACCGGTGATGGTAATGGTGAAGTCAAAGGCGAATAAACAAATATCCAAATGAAATGGACAAATATCGGTACATGAAGTTTTCAGGAAGTAAGTTCAATAATTCAAGAAAGAAATTTTGTGCTGCAAACTAAAAAAGTCATTTTTCAATGTAGGCCTAGGTAGTCATATTTATATTCAGACATCTGTTCCTTCTTGCCATTAGAATGCAGTGATGGCACCCGTGTACGCGTTTTCAGTTGTTGCAGATTGCTCTCCTCCTAGCATTCTCTTTGGAGACCTGAATGATGAAAATCATTTCCGTAAATTGGAGTTATTTTGACCACAGAGGAAACTTTGACCATTTTTTCAGATAATCATATTTAGGTTTCTACATGCTGTACTTGTTATAGATGGAGGTAAATTATCATAAAATCATTCTCATACCAAATTTACCTCCATCTATAACATGTGCAGCATGTAGAAACCTAAATATGATTATCTGAAAAAATGGTCAAAGTTTCCTCTGTGTTCAAAGTAACTCCAGTTTACGGTTATAGTGAGATCTGGACTGTAAGAGGAAAGCTGAGGAATTTTTCAATTGGTTATTTAATGGTTTTGTATCAACTGCAAAATTTTTAGTCTTGATGGAATTGGTGATACTTTGATTTAATAATAATAATAATAATAATAATAATAATAATAATAATAATAATAATAATAATAATAATAATAATAATAATCGTAATGAAGCCCAGGTTCTTTGCTGATATTTTTTTAATTTTTCGTGATAAATAAATCAAATATCGTACGTATAGTTGAAAAAGTGACAATAATTTCGTTAAATTTTCGTTGTTTTTATATTTGTTCACCATGTAATGTCATACTTTCATACACAAACTTAATTATTAATAATGTTATGCATGGCATTGTATCTGGGTTTGCAGTGAAAGATCTGCTCTGAAAACTATGAATTATTATTATTATTATTATTATTATTATTATTATTATTATTATTATGATTATTATTATTTATTTATTTATTTAATTTTATTGCCAGCAGACATGGAATATATGCTTCTAGCATTCTCATTGTTGAAATTAATCTTTTTTTTTTTTTTTTTCGTTGTTGGTAACACTATAGCATCTATTAGATGCTTTATGGTTGTGCTAACAGATGGAGTTACTTGTCAACAATGTGACACTGAAACGTGTGTTCAGGTTACTGCCCAGCGACAGTCCTGATGTATTTTTATATTTGTGATGATTGGTTAATTAATATTAACCCGGCACACTCACAATCACATTCATACAAATTTCCAGACTCTAGACACCCAGGGAATTCCTCTTCAAGAAAAATTCACCGAGAACCGAGCCCGGGAATCGAACCCGGGACCTCCTAATCCGGACCAACAGACCACGGAGGCAGTCTAAACTAATCTTACAAATTGATTACCGGTATTCTTATTTAAATTACAGTTATATCGCGGGTTAAACAGAGACACAGAAAACTTAGTTATACAATTTTAGAATAACTATCTAAAATATTAATACTGAGACAACTACATTTATTATACCTTATAAGATCGCATTAACTTTATAAAATGGCATAAAAACAATTGGAATATCTCAGTCACTTTATGAATTTTAATGAGATCCATAGTGTTTAATTCTACAGAATCACCCTCTACTTTGCCTCGGGCGAATAAACTCTAATTTTACTGTCTTATACTATACATTTCTACTCCATTATCTTCTGGATTAGTTGCCTCATGAGTTATGCCTTATCGAATTGTTGACTAAACATACATGTCGAATATAAATGACCGGAGACTGGAACTTTGGCAGAATGCCTTTTTAAATGTGTTAAAACTAACTTCATTTTGAAAGTAAATCTGTACGAATTATACCTTTGTGATTGAAACATCACAGTTTTATGTTGCCCTTTTCTGCCTTTTTTAATTTAAATGCCTAATTTACAAAATAAATGCTTTTTTATTTGCCTTTATTTGATTATTTATCTATTATTTATTGAGTTGTTATTAAAGTTGCCTACAAGTAGGTATATTTTAATTTATTTCTATAACCGCTACAATGAAAGTGACTTCACCGAATGTATATTATTGTCTTTCAGTCAGTTCATATTCTCTTTGCAACAATGAGTGCTGCCATGCAAAAATGTATAACAGTAAGCGTTTTAATCATCGCTTGTGTTTATTTGACAAGGCAACAATGAGTGCGGGTCTAACGTTATTTTTAACGGTTATTTTTCTTTTAGTTTTCATTGCGACGTTGTTGTAGCCAGCTAAATATTTCATATCGCAACATATCAGCACAACCGAACACAAAAATGCACTTTCCAAGGCTATTGGGAAGATTTCTTTGTTTCCAACAGTAATTGCAACATCGAGTCGAAAATCTCAATTTGCATTCGACTTATGTAAAGCTTTTCTTGCTGCCGAAATCCCTTTGTGGAAAGTGCAAGATTGTGGGTCTAGTGCAAGGTTTTTGTAATTGCCTCTTATTGCGTATTTTAGCTATTTATAATGTCTTTTTGCCTGCCTATTTTATATTTATGATGCCTTTTTGCCTGCCTATTTTAATGATTCATAATGCCTAAACTTCCGGTCTCTGTAAATGACTATTATTGTGATGTTTTACTTGATTAATAGCACTTTCGGAACTTACTTTCTGAACAACATGGGAAACAAAAGAATAAACTAAATATATAACTGATTAAATAAATTAGTGTTAAGCACTATTCTGCATTTCTTACTACAGACCAGAGTTTTGCCGTCCCTGCTATCTTTCATGTGTGGTTTGCTCGACTTCAGTAGGTCCACAGTTCAGATGTTGAATCTGATGAAGGCTACAGCAGGCTGTGATAATTGTTGTGCTGGCTGGCGTGGTACTAGGTGTCACGTGACTGTTGCAGATGGTGACGGCGTACATGCGCCACCTGCGTGACGTAGTGCAACTGTTGGGAGCCACCACACATGCGGCCGAGCGGTTCAGCGACACCACCTTCCACTTCGAGAAGCGTATCGCCGAGATCACACCCGCTGCAGAAGAACTGCAGGAACCCGAGACGGCCAGCATCGAGACTGTGGCGCGGCTGCAGACTCTGGCGCCCTCTGTGAGTGCATCTGCCACCCAACATTACAGCAGATCTGAATGTTTTCACGAAAATATATCATGCCAAGATGATATTTGACATGCCATCTGCCTGTCTTTTTAGATACAGCCGCTGTTTCTTCTAAACTACTGAATTAATATTCTATATTCTGCACGTCAATTCATTTGGGAAGATGTGTATGAAACACGATCAATTTCACTCTAGCGAGTCTTTGTTTAAAATCAGCTCTAATGCTTCCTTTTCTTTTAAACTTTTTACTCCTAACATAAAATGACAGATGGAACTGTATACACGAGACATTCGTGCCCAAGGGCAGGTCCTTCACTGCAAACCCAACATTATGAAATATTTCCTATTGTCCGCCTTCCTTTTTAGTCTCTGCATACAATCCGTATATCTTAACGTTGTCTCTTATCTAGTATCTTCTTCTGCCCCGAACTTTTCTCCCATTCACCATTCCTTCCAGTGCATCCTTCAGTAGGCAGTTTCTTCTCAGCCAGTGACCCAGCCAATTCCTTTTCCTCTTCCTGATCAGTTTCAGCATCATTCTTTCTTCACCCACTCTTTCCATTACAGCTTCATTTCTTATTCTGTCTGTCCATTTCACACGCTCCATTCTTCTCCATATCCACATTTCAAATGCTTCTAGTCGCTTCTCTTCATTTCGTCGTAACGTCCATGTTTCTGCCCCATACAATGCCACACTCCACACAAAGCATTTCACTAGTCTCTTCCTTAGTTCTTTCTCCAGAGGTCCGCAGAAGATGCTCCTTTTTCTATTAAAAGCTTCCTTGGCCATTGCTATCCTCCTTTTGACTTCCTGGCAGCAGCACATGTTACTGCTTATAGTACACCCCAAGTATTTGAAGCTGTCCACTTGCCCCACCTTCTTTATTTTTCTTTTTCTTCCTATGTCCATGGTCTTCGTCTTGTTTGCATTTATCTTCATCCCATACTGCTCACAGCTGTCATTTAGCTCCAGTAGCATGTCCCTTAGTATTGTCACCTCTTCTGCTAACAACGCCATTTCATCAGCAAATCTCATGTGCTTTATTCGTCTTCCTCCTACTATCACCCCTGCCATGTTCTGAAAACAGTTCTTCACTAATTCCTCCAGGCAGATGTTGAACAGGTGTCGTATTTCTGTCCCTACTCCCTTCCTTCTGACATTTATGACTCCTAAAATTTTTATGTCTTAGAATGAAGGTCCAGGAGGCACTGATCTATGTGTTTGTACATGCTGCCATAGGTCCCACTGCGCGAGATCCTGCAGGCGATGTTCCCACAAGCGAAGATTGGCAATGCAACTGAAGTGCTCCTGCCTTCTCAGAGCTACATTCCAAACGTGTCGCAGGTCCTTTCCACCACTGACAGAGTGTGAGTTTGACGAGAGATTTTGTAACTGTCTGTGAAATATCCTTTTTGTCATCTTCAGGGTCATATGACTCGGTTAAGAGAGAAGTTTTATATGATATTCTTATTGAATTTGATATTCCCAAGAAACTAGTTCGATTAATTAAAATGTGTCTCAGTGAAACGTACAGCAGAGTCCGTATAGGTCAGTTTATGTCAGATGCGTTTCCAATTCACTGTGGGCTAAAGCAAGGAGATGCACTATTACCTTTACTTTTTAACTTCGCTTTAGAATATGCCATTAGGAGAGTCCAGGATAACAGAGAGGATTAGGAATTGAACGGGTTACATCAGTTGCTTGTCTATGCGGATGACGTGAATATATTAGGAGAAAATCCACAAACGATTAGGGAAAACACGAGAATTTTACTGGAAGCAAGTAAAGAGACAGGTTTGAAAGTAAATCCCGAAAAGACAAAGTATATGATTATGTCTCGTGACCAGAATATTGTACGAAATGGAAATATAAAAATTGGAAATTTAGCTTTTGAAGAGGTGGAGAAGTTCAAATATCTTGGAGCAACAGTAACAAATATAAATGATACTCAGGAGGAAATTAAACACAGAATAAATATGGGAAATGCCAGTTATTATTCGGTTGAGAAGCTTTTATCATCCAGTCTGCTGTCAAAAAATCTGCAAGTTAGAATTTATAAAACAGTTATATTACCGGTTGTTCTGTATGGTTGTGAAACTCTCACTTTGAGAGAGGAACATAGGTTAAGGGTGTTTGAGAATAAGGTGCTTAGGAAAATATTTGGGGCTAAGAGGGATGAAGTTACAGGAGAATGGAGAAAGTTACACAACACAGAACTGCACACATTGTATTCTTCACCTGACATAATTAGGAACATTAAATCCAGACGTTTGAGATGGGCAGGGCATGTAGCACGTATGGGCGAATCCAGAAATGCATATAGAGTGTTAGTTGGGAGGCCGAAGGGAAAAAGACCTTTGGGGAGGCCGAGACGTAGATGGGAAGATAATATTAAAATGGATTTGAGGGGGGTGGGATATGGAGAATTGATTAATCTTGCTCAGGATAGGGACTAATGGCAGGCTTATGTGAGGGCGGCAATGAACCTCTGGGTTTCTTAAAAGCCAGTAAGTAAGTAAGTAAGTCAGGGTTGTGTTGCTCGAGCCCTGGATGGTTCATCTGTTGTGCCTTGTAGCAAATAGCTTATTCAAATAAGATCTAAATTCAAGAATTTTTAGCAAGAAGGGGCACCAAGTCATATACACATTTTTATTCCAAAGCAATTCAGTTAACCATAGACACCGCGTCTGGTGCCGCAGGTCCCTCAACAACTACATGATGTGGGTGCTGGCACTCGACTATGTCCCGTTCCTGTCCCGTGAGTACCGAGACACGGTGAGCTACTTCCACAAAGAGATGACCGGGGCGAAGACGGTGGAGAGGTGGGAGGCCTGCGTGCAGATCCTGCAGCGGTTCATGGGCTTCGCCTTGGCGTCACTGCAGGAGCAGGCAACGCCTGAACTGGCCAGGAGAGCGGCTGTGGACGTGGTGAGTTTCACTGAAGATGTAGCCTTGCTGCGGGGCCGTAGTGAAAGAAACTACAAACCTGTAATAAAGGTACCGGTGTCATGAAGTGTCTCATAGACCAAAGGTTAGAATAAAGAAGATTTAATTGAAAAAAGCAGTGAGGAGTAGAGAAAAACCACAGGAATTCCCATCAATAAGGTAACTAACATGTAATGTACTTTTTCACCTCTGATAGCATGTGAAATATTTCTGATATACACAAACTGACAATTACAAGTTAAATTACATCGAAGAGGATATCTGATACAAGTTATTTTTTTATTTTTCATTTTATTTTATTTATTTATTTAACCTGGTAGAGATAAGGCCATCAGGCCTTCTCTTCCCCTCTACCAGGGGATTACAGCTACAATATTAAGAACACAATTACAATTATAATTACAATTAATATTAAATTTACAAATACAATAAAAATCAAAGTACTAAAAGATTAACTGATTAATAAAAGCTACACAGTTTATTATAAAAGTTAAGAAGAGAGAAACATTTTTTCTTATTAATTAACTAAAAATTAAACCTACTCTACGCTGTAAGAAAATGCTTAATAAGTTTGCTTTTGAACGCTACTAAATTCCGACAGTCTCTGATGTCACTGGGTAGGGTATTCCACAAGCGCGAGAGCGAGATTGTGTATGATGATGAATACGATGTTGTCTTATGTGTTGGTATGGCTAGTATGCGGCTATTTTGCGTGCGTGTCAAGAGATTATGTTATGATGACAGGTAACTGAAACGGGAGGCAAGGTAGGTAGGTGTAGAGGTGTGAAGGACTTGGAAAAGGAGAACAAGGGAATGAAAATTTCTACGTTCGTTAAGCCGTAGCCTGTTTAAGAGTTTGGAAGGATGGGGTAATGTGGTCAGCGCGACGGACATCGCAGACGAAGCAAACACAAGAATTATGAACACGTTGTAATCTTTGCGACTGGTTGACATTGAGGTCAGTCAGTAGAAAATCACAATAAACGAAGGCATTCTTAGTACAAATAATTTTCAAGATATTGAGTCAACTTTCAATTTTTAGATGGGAACCAACTATGTTTTGTATTGCAAATGTTGCATTAGCTCTGTCTAATGACAACTGACTACTTTACTGAGAAGTGTGTAAACCTAATTCAAATTTAAGACACTATCGTTTCTTAATTGAGGCGTTCTCTGAAATAATAACTTAAGTACAAAATATTGAATTCAAGATATAGAGCCGTGTATTGTGGGTCCCTATCACCACGGCATGGCGCGTCCTCAGGTTGCGGATAGAGGAGACAGCCTCCAGATATGGAGGGTAGCTGCGAAAATATATTGAATAAGCAGTCGTGGATAGCCGGTAAGGGGTGGTCCTCCAGCTTGGGGGTTGGGCGAAGTGCTAACAACCCATCACCGTAAAAAACAGTTTGTTACGAATCCCTACAATAAGTCTCGGAATTGGACTGATTCTCTGGCACGACCACAGCAAAGGAATAAAGTTTTGAGATTTGGTACATAGAATGTAACAATAGATTTTGTGGAGTAACGTTCAGGTCATCTGGCCGCGAAACCAGGTGGCCCGGGTTCGATTCCCGGTCGGGGCAAATTACCTGGTTGAGGTTTTTTCCGGGGTTTTCCCTCAACCCAAGATGAGCAAATGCTGGGTAACTTTCGGTGCTGGTCCCCGGACTCTTTTCACCAGCATTATCACCTTTATCTCATTCAGATGCTAAATAACCTAAGCTGTTGATAAAGCGTCGTAAAATAACCTACTAAAATAAAGAAAACTATGGATTTGAGGGAGGTGGGATATGATGATAGAGAATGGATTAATCTTGTACAGAATAGGGACCGAAAGTAGGCTTAATGAGGGCAGCAATGAACCTGCGGGTTCCTTAAAAGCCAGTAAGTAAGATACAGGGCATCAGACATTTTAGATCTGGAAGAACAGCATTGTGCAGAATGACATTCAAATGTTTCTAGAGGACGCTGTGTTTGTTGGAGGGGAACAATATTTTGTCAAGTGGGAGATGTGTTGTTATTGTTGGCAACGAAAAAACGACGTAACGTAGGCTCATGTGTCTGTGAACAGGTGAGCGAGATGTTTGATGCTACCCGCAGCCAGCTGAAGAGGCGCCTGGAGCAGGCCACGTGGCTGCAGCCAGAACTGCGAGCCCATGCGCTGCACAAGGTGAGTTCCAGCCAGGGCGGAGAGTTCATTGTCTTTTACGAACTCTTGATGTATCTTTCAGTTAGAATTAGCTTACTCCATGCTGAATCTTTTGTACACTACTTTTAACACTTGAATATAAATACTTGATTTAATGGTGATCTTATTCGTGTTAATTACGTAAGCATGTGCGGCTTACAGCTGTTTCGGTGCTACTTGACACCATCCTCAGAGCCTTCTGTGTCTCGGCGCCATCTCAACTTCGCTGCCTGTTGTGTGGGTGCGTTCGTGTGATGAAGAGTTGTGTCAAATAGTGTGTGTGTTCTGAAATTGATCTGTGTGTTGAGAATTTGATCAGGATGTGTTTTAGTGTGTCTGCATATTTCGTATTGTTCTAGTGTGTTGAGTTTTTGATTCTTGGGTTGTATGTGTAGGATTTCCATGTCTGTATTTATGTTATTGTATGTGTGGTTAGCATTGGTTATGTGTTCGGCATATGTAGATGTAATGTGTCCTCTGGTTATTGCTTTAATGTGTTCTTTGTATCGAGTTTGGAATGATCTGCCTGTCTGTCAGTCACACATCTTTTCATCACACGAACGCACCCACACAACAGGCAGCGAAGTTGAGATGGCGCTGAGAAACAGAAGGCTCTGATGATGGTGTCAAGTAGCACCGAAACAGCTGTAAGCCGCACATGCTTACATAATTAACACGAGTAAGATTGCCATTTAATCAAGTAATTAGCTTTCTCACCTTCCACACACAGACTGATTCACCAAGTTACAGTGGCATTTATAAAGCTAATTCTGACGTCATTCTGAGTAAAATGAAGTTCGTATGAACATGAAACATTATGTATTTTTGCCAGTGGTGTATTTTTAAACAAAAAAAAGTGCCCTGGCTCTGTGATTTCGGTAGGACCGATAGTAGTTATCTTCGTCTTCATCATCATCATCATCATCATCATAATTTCCGCAGGAATATTTATGGAATGTCACAAGAAAATACATAGGTTCGAATTTAGACATAGAGATTATTAGGTCTGCGAAGTAGAACTCACTATGAAATTGTTTAAATATGAATAAAATATGACTTTTTGTAGACGAAACATTTTAGGATAGTAATGCAATTTGAGTACCAATTAATAGTCTTAAAAATATATAACTTAAAGATGGTTCTGTAGTACCTAATAATGTTAATAATAAATGTCCAATAATATTACATTGGCTGTATTTGAAAATCATAAAAGTGCCCTGGTGCCACTCTGCCTCAGAAAAAGTACCCTGCAATAGAATGGCTTCCTTAAACACAGTCAGTGAAAATTAAGTGAATATTAAAGTTCGCTACGCTGTTATTCCCGGCGTGACTCCACCTCTTTGCTTACGTCTTAGGAAGTCAAGGCTCTATAAAGTCTAGGTAGGTAGTATCGTTGGCCATTTTTGTTCTTTCGTTGCCGAGCTACCATACGAGGGATCTATTTGCCACACCGTTAAACATTATCATGTCGTAGCTCCTATGATAATAAATCAAACGCACTGTAATTCAGCAAATAATTGAGCAGCAAATAACGTCTTCGTGTGCTTTCTGCGAACGCCAACGAAAGAGCCAAAATGGCGGGCGATTATATTAAGTATTTATCGAGCCTTAGGAAATACATAACGTCTTCATCAGCGAATCACAAGACGCATGCATTTAAATGTAGCCGACCTGCAACGCGATTGGCTGCTGGAAATTAGAGCGACGGACTATAATTGAATGAAGTTATGCAATAAAAGACCAACTGCCAAAAATCGTTTCCGAGATACTGACCATTGAAATATATCTGGTTTTCATTGAACATTTTATGCAAAAAGTATTATAATATTCATACTATTACAAAAATAGCACAGATAATACTAAAAAAGGTTTAATCAATTTTTGATAACAGACCAGGAGTTTATTTAATATTGCAAAGTAAAATAAATAAGTAAATTTTATGCTTATAAATAGCAGCAAAATTCAGATATTGCGTTCTTGATTTTTTCCGAGTTAAATTAGCCTGCCATCAACAGATTAGTGCAAATATCTCACTTTTTTTTCAAATTTTCAGTTGGTCTATTGTTGCATAAATATGTGTAAATAAATTTATTTATTCTTAAAAATAATTTCATCGGAATAGTTGGTGATAATTTGAACACTTGTCAGGATGTAGAGTCAACGTAATCGCTGTTTCTTCAGGTGGATGCCTTAGACCTGCAGGTGGGTTTCCCCTCCAACCTGCTGGAGAGCAGCTACCGGGACGCCTACTACTCAAAGCTGTTCGTGCAGAAGAACGACTTCTTCCAGAACATCCAGTACGGCGTGGAATTCCTGCGAGAAGCACAGCAGGAACGCCTGACCAGGCCCGTGCAGGAGCACAGGTGAGGGGGGTGTGTGCAGCGGAACAGAGTGGGTGGGCCGCACTGACTGCCAGTAACCCGCCGCTGTGTTGCAGGTGGCTGGATGTGATGTCCCACAGCCCAGGGCCGGCCTATGTCGCAGCAGCCAACGCCATCGTGGTGCCCCTGCCTGCACTCGTGCCCCCACTGTTCGATCCCCAGTACCCCTTGTGAGTAATCTACTTTCAGGAGCTTAGAAAGCATGTTGAAATGTTCAGATAGTCAATATAATATAATATTGTTTTATTAAATTAATTTAATTAATTAATTTTTTTTTATATTTGCATAGTTAAATGTCATTTGCATAGTTACATTGTCAGACTCCAAAGCAGCTATTCTATCAATCGTCTCTAAACACACACCTTCATCTCCAACAGCAGAAATAACTAAAATGCTCTCTCAATTAATATCACTCAATAAAAGAATTGTATTCCAATGGATACCATCCCATTGTGGAATCCTGGGAAACGAGAATGCAGATGCTTTAGCAAAGAAGGACAGCACTGCTACTTACAGACCTGTTACTAAATCTACGTATTACTCTGTGAAAAGATTTATTATTAAATCTACATACTTTGACTTCAACAAACAAAATTTGATAACACAATCTCAAGGGAAAAAACACAACGCCGTGTTTCTTACGTACAGAAAGGATCCGAAAAAGTAACAGCAGCTCATCTCCAACAAGCACCCAAATACCCCCCTAAAGTAATGTTTTGGGGTTGTTTTACACATGAAGGGCCTGGAGCATTAATACCTATCAAGGGAATGATGAATTCTGACAAATATATTCACTTATTGGAAACCAGAATCGTACCCCAGCTGCAAAAATCATTTCCGGATGGCAGAGGTGTGTTCCAACAAGACCTGGCACCATGCCATACGTCTCGAAAAACTACAGAATTCTTCAACAAGACGAATATTCAGGTACTCCCCTGGCCAGGCAACTCACCCGATATCAACCCCATTGAGAACTTGTGGTCAATTTGCAAAAGAAGAATGCAAAAAATGGATTGTTCTACAAAGGAAAAGATGATTTCTGCCCTCATTGGTGTATGGTTTCGCGATGAAGAAATGAAGAATATTTGTGGGAAATTAGTGGAATCCATGCCAAATCGTCTCAGAGCTGTTATTAGGAACAAGGGAGGCCACATAGATTACTGAGGTATGTCTTAGATCCTTTTTTATCCCGTTTGAGTGTTTTTGCATAAGTAATTACGTTGTTCGGATTAATTTGCACGCTACTGTACAGTCGAACCCCGATACAACAATTTTCGGGATTAACAAGTGTTTAATGTTCTTCTCTTCATCATAGAAGCGCTGATGTCTCTGTCTTCACTATGAAGAGCTGTGTTGCCATAGTCCACATAGTCTTGACACTGAATTGCTAGCTATTGATGCTGCTCTTCAGTGTATTACTCAAATTTCTGAAAAATCTATTTGCATACTTACCGACTCCAAGGGGCCTATATTTAATATAATTAAATATGTACCAAACCTATATGCACATAGAATTATTCCAATTCAGAAACAACTAAGTAAACTAAAAGAACTCCAAAAGGAAATAATATTTCAATGGATACCTGGAAACGAGAAAGTCGATAATATTGCAAAACAGGCAACATATTTGCAACCAAGACCTCTTCAAGTGATATCTCTATCCAGTGCTTTTGCTCATTTTACAAACCTATGCATCAACAATTGGCTCTTCTCACAAAGGAAAAATTTTACAGTCTGTACAAAAGAAACCAAATGACCTGGAAATGTACAAAAACTTGCCCAGACATGTTCAAACATTTTTAACAAGAGCCAGAACAGGTCACATTGTCACTCAATTGTACCTACACCGATTTCACATTTCTGATAATCCTACTTGTCTTGGTGTAATAACCATGATGAAGATCTGGAACACATTCTTCTATACTGTCCATCCATAAACCACAAAAGAAGTAAATTAAAATCATCAGTACCAGTTGCAGAAGACACAGCCCTGCAGTATATATTGACTACACCCCAACTCTGGCTACTAGCAACAGCATCTATAATGAACACCGATCAAAATACCCCTCATTTCTCGTGAAAAACAACAACTGAATAGACTACAGTGGACTATAGTGGACTTTATGTTGTCAGCAAACAGCTGGATACATTAAGAAGATTGATTGATAGTCCACTTTATAATGCAAACTTTCATTTTTGAATTCACTGTTTTAACACTTATATAATCACAGAAGAACTGCTAACTTATTTGAGCCACACCTGTGGAGTAACAGTCAGCGCATCTGGCCGCGAAACCAGGTGGCCTGGGTTCGATTCCCAGTCGGGGCAAGTTACCTAGTTGAGGTTTTTTCCGGGGTTTTCCCTCAACCCAATATGAGCAAATGTTAGGTGACTTTCAGTCCTGGACCCCGGACTCATTTCACCAGCATTATCACCTTCATCACATTCAGACGCTAAATAACCTTAGATGTTGATAAAGCGTCGTAGAATTTTCGATTGCGTGTTAACATCGACCTATCTACAACACTGAATGTCCGACAATACAAAGAAGTTGTTATCAGTGCTTTTTTTCTGGCGGAACGCGCTTGAACGGTGTTCCGCCACCTTTTCCTTACATTTTTTTTATTATGAAACAGAGTGTATGTGTGAATAATTATGTTTTTAATATAATTTTTCTTTGAATTCCGCTCAGACCTTGAAAGTCTTAGTTGAAGGAAAAGGAACTTAAAAACGACAAAATTCCCGTGCAGTGAACAGTAATCATCTCCCCGTCCGCTATAAAATATTCTACACAGAGTTTCACCATATTTTTATCCAAAAGAAAAGCACTTGTTGTTATTATTATTATTATTATTATTATTATTATTATTATTATTATTATTATTATTATTATTATTATTATTAAAAACAAATAAGTGTGTCGCGAGATAGTGGGCATTCAGTAAAGTGTGTCGTCAGTCAAAAAAGGTTAGGAACGACTGCTTTTCAGCATTGTCACAGTGCATCACATTTTAAAATTCCTTTGCAGAACGAAAACTTACATTTCTTCAGATCAAATTTCTGCACATTTAAAGGACAAAACTAAAATTCTTTCAATCATTTATTATCATAATACACTGCTCTCTTAAATTGACTGAGCGTATTGGGAATTAAATCAACGGCTTTCCCAAAACATGCTACAAAATGTTTGATATAATTTTTTTTTCTCGAAAAGGAATCAAAAACAAGCAAAATTGTATTAAACTTTTTGGTTTGAAATATCTCAAAGAATAACTCCCTGAAATTAATAACATTACTTACGGTTTACTAGTTCGATTAATTAAAATGTGTCTCAGTGAAACATACAGCAGAGTCCGTATAGGTCAGTTTCTGTCTGATGCTTTTCCAATTCACTGCGGGCTAAAGCAAGGAGATGCACTATCACCTTTACTTTTTAACTTTGCTCTAGAGTATGCCATTAGGAAAGTCCAGGATAACAGAGAGGGTTTGGAATTGAACGGGTTACATCAGCTGCTTGTCTATGCGGATGACGTGAATATGTTAGGAGAAAATCCACAAACGATTAGGGAAAACACGGGAATTTTACTGGAAGCAAGTAAAGAGATAGGTTTGGAAGTAAATCCCGAAAAGACAAAGTATATGATTATGTCTCGTGACGGGAATATTGTACGAAATGGAAATATAAATATTGGAGATTTATCCTTCGAAGAGGTGGAAAAATTCAAATATCTTGGAGCAACAGTAACAAATATAAATGACACTCGGGAGGAAATTAAACGCAGAATAAATATGGGAAATGCGTGTTATTATTCGGTTGAGAAGCTCTTATCATCCAGTCTGCTGTCAAAAAATCTGAAAGTTAGAATTTATAAAACAGTTATATTACCGGTTCTTCTATATGGCTGTGAAACTTGGACTCTCACTTTGAGAGAGGAACATAGGTTAAGGGTGTTTGAGAATAAGGTGCATAGGAAAATATTTGGGGCTAAGCGGGATGAAGTTACAGGAGAATGGAGAAAGTTACACAACACAGAACTGCACGCATTGTATTCTTCACCTGACATAATTAGGAACATTAAATCCAGACGTTTGAGATGGGCAGGGCATGTAGCACGTATGGGCGAATCCAGAAATGCATATAGAGTGTTAGTTGGGAGACCGGAGGGAAAAAGACCTTTAGGGAAGCCGAGACGTAGATGGGAGGATAACATTAAAATGGATTTGAGGGAGGTGGGATATGATGATAGAGACTGGCTTAATCTTGCACAGGATAGGGACCGATGGCGGGCTTATGTGAGGGCGGCAATGAACCTCCGGGTTCCTTAAAAGCCATTTGTAAGTAAGTAAGTAAGTAAGTACGGTTTACTCTGATAATATCAGATTGGCCATTCCCATGTTATGAAATGGCTACATACTGTATATAGAAGGGAACAACCACTATGAACTCCGCTGTCGAAATGAATTATTTGGTAATGATCGCTAGATGGAAGTACTGCTGCAAGCCATTACCACACTCTGAATTACAACCACAAGAAGTAGATCTGGAAAAGAAAAGACATTATGAACCCTGCTTTACTTCTCTGGAAGAGAAATACCGCATACCCGTTTGTAACTGGGAAGTAATTGGCTTGCTCTATGGTGCAAGGGGCACTATCTCAAGATTTTGTATCAGTTTCTTTCATCGTTTCCATATCGATCTTTTGGAACTTCAAGATTAATGTTTTAAGACATTCCTTGTTAATTGTAAATAACCATCTGTACAGCTCTATATATGAAAAATAAGTTATTCCTGTCGAGGATAGCTGCCTCCTCCCAAAAAATAAATAAAAATCAAATAAAATAAGAATAAAATTAAAATTAAAAATATAATATTGTTGATTTACAATTAATTTACGCGCTGTTACCACTCGGTATCCCTTTTTCAAGGGCAGCTATCCTTTTTGGATCCTTCTCTCAGTCACGAAGCTCAATACGTAGTAAATATGCATCCATAGATAGTTGCTAACCACTAGGATCGCTACTATCACCTCATTACAGACAATGCGAAATAGTACCGGCACAGTCTATTGTTCCTAGTACCCGAGTGTTAGGGAAGGCCGTATGGCCTTAACTCTGCCAGGTTAAATAAATCATTGTTATTATTATTATCATTATTATTATTATTATTATTATTATTATTATTATTATTATTATTATTATTATTATTACCCTCATAAACCCAAGCTTCGTCACTGTATATACTAGACTGTGGTATTACTCCATGCAATTCCATCAGGGTTGAATTGTGACTTCTTTTACAGTTATTAGATGACAGCATAGTGAAATTGATGAAAATTGTCGTCTTTGAAGTGTATTAAGCTGATCAATCTGTTACCTGTAATCAGGGGTAAGGAAGAAGAAACTTGTCCACACCTGTGGAGTAACGGTCAGCGCGTCTGGCCGCGAAACCAGGTGGCTCGGGTTCGAATCCCGGTCGGGGCAAGTTACCTGGTTGAGGTTTTTTCCAGGGTTTTCCCTCAACTCAATATGAGCAATTGCTGGGTAACTTTCGGTGCTGGACCCCGGACTCATTTCACCGGCATTATCACCTTCATTTCATTCAGACGCTAAATAACCTAGATGTTGATACAGCGTCATAAAATAACCCAAAAAAAAAAAAAAAGAAGGAACTTGTTCACACTGGCTACCCCAACCCTGAACTACATGTAGGCGGAACTAGTGTAAACACATTGGAACTGCTTCTTGAAGGGAATTGTTTCACTTTGAGCATTGGTCAGCACACGTGTCTCTCACTCCAGGTCAGTCCTGTATGGCGGCCTGGGGGTGCAGCTGGCCTCTGCGATGGTGTCGGCTGTCCTGCCGTGGGATGTCCTGTACGACGCAGACGGCAAGCTGCTCAGCATGGCAGACGCGGTGGTCAACCAGTCAGCCCTCGCAGTCCGGGGGCCTATGAAGTTCCTAACAAGAGAGTTGGTCAAGTCGGGGGGCGTCACAGAGCTCGTGGCCAACAGAACAGCACTGGCAACACTGCGGCGCGTGGCCGCAGTTCGCCAGGCACACTCGGTAAGCACTGGACACCCATTGCCTGGCAGTATGTTCCTTTAAGGAGGTATACGCTGCTATGTAAAACTGTCAGTTTTGGGAATGCTTCATGTAGTATGATTTGAGACTTTCATGGTAATTATCTAGTGCGAGAATTTTTAGAATTTGCATCGCGTCATAATCGTAGAGATATCCAACGTTTTGGAACTGTTGGTAATGGATCCATCACCCTTCTTTGATGATGGAGCCAACATATAGCTACACGGCTGCAAAAGGGTGTCTGTCGGATACAGGGGGGAGAGCCGTTAATCCTTCCCATTGAAGGCTTTAAGGAACCAACCTGGACAAATACCCAACGTCCCATCCCTACCTTCCCGTGGTGCAGCTGTTAGTAAGCATAATTTTACGAGCTGAACTAAAGGGAGGGGCTACTCATCAATTAGCACTGGTCAGCTTGATGAGTTAATGACTGAATTTGGTATAATTTTCCTCTATTCAATACCTAATTCTCTCTTTACCCTTTCCTATCCAGTCCTCTGACTGAACTCTTACTTTCTTCGACCCCGACAGCATTAGAGCATTCGAGGCCTAGGGGTTCATTTCCCTTTCCTTCCTCCTCTTTCTACTTTTCTGTTCCTAGTGCTGACCTGCTATGGCACTAAAATCGTCCTCCAGTGGCTTAAGGAGGGAAAGCTGGTGATCAACAAGATCTCCCAGCTAGGTCCAATGGACCCGTGGACCAACAGCAGGTGTGGTCCTCCAGACATTCTGGGGGTTGTGTGTGAATGAAGTAGCCACCAAAACGTTAAAATATGGTGTTCACTTAAATCGGCTACAACTTGCCATTTAACTCCAATATGAAATGAGTACCATTAAGGTAAGATTATCCGGAGGTAAAATAGTCCCCCAATCGGATCTCCAGGCGGGGACTACTTTAATGGTACAGAATCAACTAAACATCTTACAATGGAATGCTGGTGGTATAACATCAGCCAAGAAGACTGAACTAGCCAATATACTCAAATGGATTCGGAACACCTCAAAATCTGTGCTTCAGTGGCTGACCATGATAATATCTTTGAAAAATATTGGAGTGCAAGAGGTCAAATGACTTTATTGTCAAACGCCTGGCATTAGAAAACAACAACAACAACAACATGTAGCTACACAGTGCAAATATCCAAAAAGCCTCGCATTAAGACAGAAAATTTGTTGCTCAAAACTGCGAATTTTCCGTAGTAGTAGTAGTATATCCTTTCACTCCTTATGTGGAGCATAGGGCCTCGGTGAGAGCCTTCCAATGGACACGATTTGCTGCCGTTGCCTTCACTTCTCCCCACACTTTCCCACCTCTTCATTAACCGTTCTTCTCCATGTCCCTCTTGGTCGCCCCACCTTCCTAGCTTCTTGGGGATTCCATTCATTCCAATGCTTGTCTTTCTATAGCCTCATTAGGTTTTCTCAGAGTATGTCCTATCCACCTCCATTTCCGTCTTTTAATTTGAATCTCTATTGGTTCTTCTTCTGTTAGTCTCCATAAATTTTCGTTACTTATTATCATTGGCCAGTAGATATTTAAAATCTTCCTCACACACCTGTTCATAAAGGATTACAACTTTATTATAATTGTATTGTTTGATAGCAGGTTTCAGATCCATATAACAGGACAGCTTTAACATTACTCCTGAAGATTTTCAATTTTGTGTGGTCAGAAATGTTTTTATTTCTCCAAACTGGATACAATTGAGTGAATATCGAATTTGCTTTCTTAATCCTGGATCTCACATCGTCAATGGCCCCTCCAGTTGTGTAGACTATACTTCCCAGATAGTTATATGTTTCAACTTGTTCTATAATTTGATTTTCCATCATCAGAGGTCTCAGTGTTTTAGAATTTATGCGTAATTCTTTAGTTTTCTTTACATTTACTGTTAAACCTGCAGGTTAACTTGCGAATTTTCTGTAATTTCTATTATTTATTTGTTTAGAAACAACTATTGGAGTGACTTAGACCGGGTGCACACAGAGTCAGACAAC